>OZ014462.1:0-616293 GCA_963966035.1 Acleris laterana
TAAGACGGGAAACACTTAGCGTCGGGTAACAATACGAAATGCGTTTTGTTTGTGCGCGTCTGCCGCGGCGGCGCGCTTCACGCGGACACGCTGGAATTGATCTTGGTATTATTTTATTGTGACATTACTAACTATGAACCGGTCAAGTGCGAGTCCCACTCGCGCACCGAGGGTTCCGTACTGTAGGGATTGTTATATTCCGATTTGAATTCGATTTCGAATCGAATTAGGGCAAGCCCAACACACACTTGACCATGATTTGTGGTTTTTCTCCAGGTTTATACTAAATTGGCCGCTTGCATGTTCTACACTATTTACGATTCAAAAAAAGCGTTGAAGACAAACGTTTCTTGTATGGGGACCCCCTTTATAATTTTATTTTTGTTCATTTGTTTCCTTCGGGTACGGAACCCTAAAAAAGGATTTTACCGCGGTTTGAATTATTTTATTAGTTTCCCATATTGTAACGAGGGTGCATCGTGACCGTGATCACGGGATAAAATGAGCTAGCGGGAGGTTGGTAGATTTGTTTTTATTAGCTTTATGACTAGTTAAGTTACCGCGATAGTATAGAAAGGCAACCACACATTGCAAAATAGTACTTAAAGTTGAAAGTCGGCTTGATAACTTAAATAATCTAAACCTTAATTAGTTTTATTCTATCCTGTTAGGGCCACTTGCACAAAAAAAATTACACTGGGTTATGACACTAACCCGAGTTAAAATGTCAGTTTTCGTATGAATCTAATGTTTGCTAACTCGAGTTAGTGTCTTAACCCAGCGTTAAATTACTCTGTGCAAGTGGCCCTTAGCAGTAAGTTTCACCGTTGTGTTTAATTTTGTTTTCTACTCCTTTGTACTTACTGTTTGCAGTTAGGTGCTGTATGTGTATTACTAAATAAATATTCTTTCTTTCTTTCTTTCTTCAAAAAGAAGGTGTCGGTTAAAGTATAAACAAATTATGTGAACTACCAAACTATGAGATAAATATTATTTTTCTTGGAGCACGACGTAATGATCTCTGCATGTCTACCTGATGGCGAGTGGTTATTCAATCCATGCATGATTTAGATCGAAAAATACCAATCCGATGCAGTGTACGGCCTGTCCTGGTTATTTGGAACAAGGAAGGATATGGGATACGCTTATTCCAGAACAATTGACACATTTTATGATAAAAACAATAAAGAACTAATTGATGTCATTAAATAATGAACTATCTGTTCTGTTTTCCTAATTGAATGATAAGTATTTGTTAATGGCTTAAGCCAATGGACTTGACGCGACGAGAGCATTCCACATCTTAATTCGACAAACTCATTAATCTGCCATTAGTTTCGTGGCGCATAACGTTATTGGAACGGTTGTTTAACGAGGTGATCATGTCGCCGCAGATTAAAAGTGCCCGCGCCGAGTCAACACAATTAGCGGCGCTAACGATGTTTGAGCTGCGCGACCTTTGTCTCGCGGCGGCCGCCAGCAGGGCCGGGGGAGCGACGCCTGCACGGGACCTGACTTGCTGGGGAACTCTCAACGCCTAGCAATCTTATCATGTCGTGCAACAGTCATGCCTGAGTTAGGACCAAGACAGAAATACTCCAAAATACGCTAGCGGCTCAACATTTGCTTCGAAGTCGATTTGGTTTTTGTTGACTGCCTGTCGTTTGCTTTGGTATACTGAAAAGTGTAATCTTAAAAACGGAAGACTCTTTATTCGTCATTATAAATTAGATAGTGTCTGCACAATATATTAGAGTACTTTGTAGTCACTGATTTATATTCTCAGAGAACCAATGATTACGCCTTTAAGACGACGAGACTACTTTATTGTCTTTTCCTCCTATGTACAAAGCGTCTCTTGTTGTCTTTAAGCTCAACACAACGCTGGCAGTCGTCAAACCACTGCATATTATTTTGGAATAATGTTTGACTAACACAACCTGCACACACACTCAACACATTGATACAATATACGATCGTCGTCTAGGCGTTTTTGAAAGACAAATATCCAAAATAATATTTATTTTAATTTCTATATTGGGGTAGTAATACTTGGAGTAACATCCACTCAACCAACTGTGCGTGAGACTAGTTTTCGTCTTTAAGTGCATTTGGCAACGGCAGTGGTGTGTCCCGCGCGACGCGAAGCGCGATTCCGCCGCCACGCTCCCGTCGCGCTCCCGTCGCGCGCTGCTCCCGTCACGGAAGTGCACGACACGCCACGATAAATCGCGCGCCGCTGGATACCACCACTTCACATTTAAAAATACAATTTAATTTTTTATGGCACTTAACCCAATGCCAAACTTCTTTTTGGCTTTATGTGTTACTGAATTGTTTGCGAATTGTTTCATGTCTTTAACACCTAAAGCGCTTAACACACTTAACACACGTAACGGAAATATATTATGGAGATCATACCTTGCTATAAAGTTGTCTGGAAGAGTTAACTGTTTAGCAATAAGAGCGCCTAGTGTGTGTCTTGCAGACCCGACCTATGAGTACATAATATACTGGCGTTAAGGAGTTGACTAAGAAAGCATATTTACTGGCATTACATAGTTTTACTATTTAACTTTTTGCAAAGATAACTTAATAATATATAATCATTCCAGCAAAAATCACATAAAAATACGAAAATGTCTTACCAAGGCACGCAAGGCCATTTGGTTGCTGGCTTAGAATAGTGCCACTGTCTGTCTTCCTGTGGCAGTCGTAAGAGACGACTAAGGGATTAAAGGCTTGTAGTATTGTTAGGCGATGGGCTTGCAACCGGTCACTAATATACACATGGTAAACATCTTAGCCTGTTGTGCAAAATGTGGTTATAGGATTAACAACAAGTTGTTAAGAGTTGTTGGTAATTCTGTAGCTCTGCCTACCCCACTCTGGGATGAGGGCATGACGGTATGTATGTATGTATGCAAGGTACGCAATTTCCATGCTAAGTTATTCTGGGTCCTGTGACACAGAGATCCTTGCCCAGATCCCAAAGCTATGATTTATTTATAAACGTGTTTTTGTTAAATAAATGTTTCATTTCACAGTTGCATATATAATATTAATAGGTAGTTGGAAGCGGGTCGCAGTATTGTTGAACTGGGGCCATCGGCGGCGTGCTCATTAGCGACACGTTCAAGAAGCGCGTGGGATGCGACGCCACGCGCCGCGCGTTGCCGCCCGGAGCTATTTCAATCCGGAGTCAATTAATATCGAGTCGCTGCGATCACAATAACCGTCATTAGCGCTTCTTTTCCGGCGCGATTGTGCGTGAACGAGTGCGGGACGAGTGCAGGGCGGGCGCGGGGCGAGCGCGGGGCGGGCGCGTCATATGAGAGCCGTCTCTGGAGACATGACGCCGAATTAAATATCTATAGGCACTCTTTCTTTTGTCAAATTAAACGTTAATATGTCTGGCGTAGTAGAATAAAGGTTTACAAAGTTAGAGGGGTACAGATAAAGAATATCATTTTAATTTTTTAATCACGAGTGAAGCTTAACAACGTAGTATCATACAGAGTAAAAATGATTGAAATTGTGTTAAATCGCAGTTGTTCGTCAAAACAAAAAGAAACACGCAGTCGTGTTAAAGTAGGTCCAGGATGGTATCCTTACATACCTGGCCGAGAATACTGCTAAACAGTATGTCTAGGAACTAGAAAAGGCATTGGAATAGACACAGGAGTTCGCTATGGGGCCGTCCGTCCGTCCGGTTTTGTCAATCCACTACGTGAACATTGCCGCTGCCTTGTAACGCACAGGTGGCGGGGTGCGCCTTCATCAAATAGAAAATCGGTTACAATTTTTCAATCCACGAATGTCTTCGAAAGAATCCCCGTGCATCCATGACACTGTACTGGTCAACCCGGGAAGGTTGCAATGGCACGTACCCACTTACCATTATTGCCACCGACTTACTAGCAGAATACTTCTAGATTATTTTATTATCGAAGTAAACTTGTGACTTGAGAACCGCAACAGTCACTATTTATTAATAGTAAACAAGTGTTTTGTTGTTGAACAACTCGCCAAAACAAGATTAAGTTGCGGCTGAGTTCAGTAAAAGATCGCTCGTTGGAGACAAAGAAACCGGCATAACACACAAATCATAAACAAGCGGGTCAGCGATATTGATGGCGCGATACGCGCGTTATCGTAAATCGCGCGATATCGCGCCGCGGGCAAATGGCGCGGCTTCCGTCGAGATCGCGCGTTTTGGTGATAGCAATGATACATGTTAACTGTGACGCTTATGGGTGTGTCCTCCCCGTCCGCCTGTACCTGCCAGCAGAGGTCGTGCTGAGCCCGGCGCTGAACAACCACTGATGCCGTTAAGTCAAACCTATCTTGCACTGCTGGAACAACCGCGCAACTAGTAGATAGGAGGTGCAGGCCGGCCGACACGAGCGCCACGATGACCGCGGTGTGCTGATGTTACATTTGTCTAAGCGATGTTCTATTATATGGTCGGTTTCTATATCGGCCAGATTTGTTTCAATTTTTTTATTTGACCTTTGACGCGGAAAGAGGAGTTTACATGTGAAGTTCAAATTCAAATTCAAATTCAAATATTTTATTGCATGTCACATTAACATTTTTGGTTTTTTGGTTTGCATGTGACGCCCTGCAAGGGCACAGCAACATAGGATAGGGAGCAGCTAGTTGCATCCTTGCATCTCCCAAACGGAAATATCGTTTCAAATACGGTTTTTTTTTTATTTAATCCAGTTTATCCGGATCATAACTACTTATTTTATAAAAATCAGTTATATCTGGCGTTTTATCGATTCAATAGGAGCAGGGGGCCTAACATGGCTACGTTTATCGAGTGACAAAACGTGGATAAGACATCCGTCACTTTTTGACACATAAGTACGAGATTGACGGAGCTTTATCCATATTTGTCACGTGATAAACGCAACCATACTAGGACCGCTGGACCAAGATTGCGTTATAAATAGGTTATGTTACTTAATTAGCTATTTAAGCAACTTTTGGACAACAGCATCGGCCCTATTATTCGGTTGTTGTGCAGCTCGGGACAGTCGCGCACGATCTTGTCGTCTTGCTACTGGTAATTGGCCGGTCATGTTGACATTTTAATACTTAATACTCAATTATGTTTAAAGCACCGCGCTACCACCATCTTATCCATTAACCTACCGCCAAACAGCAGTGTTCGCATTGTTGTGTTCCGGTTTGGGGATAAGACGTTACAGCCGGTGAAATATGACTAGCATAGAGGCATTCCATCTTAGTCCTCAGGGTTGGCTACGCATTTGCAGTCTTAGGATTGCATCGCAGTCCTGTGAATGCGAATGTCTATGGGTCACAGTTTCCACTTACCATCAGGTGGCCTGTGTGCTCGTTTGTCTTCTCTATGCCATAAAAAAAAAAACTAACAGGCAGGCAGGCAAGGACCCCGGCGCACGCGCGGGCCGGCGCGACGCACCGCCGCACATACATCAGCGACTTTGATACAATTTGCCGCGGAAAGTCGCCGCTTTGATGTATTACCGGAAAAATAACAGTTCCAGATTAAATGGCGACTTACGTCTCCGAACCGTGACGAGGGAAACTCGACCGTCACGCCGGGGCCCGAGGTCGCTTTTTATATGAAATAACGAAAAAACTGCGTTCAGGATATTGACAACGCTCCACGCGGTTAAGAGTCATACGCGCTGGGCTGTAAAGTCGATATTTGGGGACGCCACGAGGCCGATCAGAAAATTCAGCCATTACTCCCTCGGATGACTTTTCGTGAAATTTACTATTGCGAGGGTTTGTTCGTGCGATTGTTTATGGCAGATTAAAGCGGGAGCCGATATGCTTTAGGCTCTTTTATGTTCTCCGGCGGGCGGTAACTCTGTTTACGGATTTCTCCTTACTTAAGCGGATAAAAATATGTCGGAGGCAAAAAAATATGAATTCGGAGATTCGGTCAGTGGGGTGGGGATTAAAGGGTCTCATCGGAGTGCGGCGGGCGCGGGGCGGCGCGGGATTACTGCGAGTAAACAAATTAGGCTTCGCGCGACGTGCTGCGGCCGCGGGGGGCCTGCAGGGGCGGGGGGGGGGGGAGGGCACGACCAGTTGCATTCCAGTTAAAAGCATTTTCCTTCTTACTGATCATTAAGAGCTATTTAAGATCAGATGCCGTACCATGACCAAAGGTAACGGACAAATGTAATGAGAATATAATGACTGATAATAACCTTAATTTGTCTAACAGAGTCGCACAGTTAAAATTTAGAAGTTGCTGAGCATTTTGTACCTTGCCGCTGTAACGTACTTCAATAGCTGCAACAAGGTACTCGTACTAACATGTACAACTATTTCTGCGGTCGACCGTACCTCAGTAATAGTCAGCGACAGCCGGCGACGACAGTGAGTATCGCGGTGAGTACATACGAGTATGTATAAAAACGGTTCAAAATTAAGACGGCAGAGATACAATATCAAGACTTAGATATCTAAAGCTTGTCGTGATATTTTACTTTCGTTCAGCTTACATTGACGACATCTCCAAACCTATATATGACTACAAGAAACCTTTTAAACGTGTCGATCGAAGCCTTGTGTCTCTGCGGCTCCGCCCCCGTGTCGTGGCGCGACCGGACTGTCGCCGGACACCGCTGATTACTTTCGGTTTTGTTCGGACATTTCTCATTTGATTCGTCGATATACCTATCGCTCGGTTTGGAGTTCAAATACTCTTCGTGTAATAAACAAAAACCCGTAGCAAAAATCTTAAGTCTTATACTTTTTTAGTAGTGACATTGTTTATAATAAAATAAGTACTTAAGCAATTAATAATGAGAGTTACCAAAGGACATTTGAATTTACTCCAATGTAGTTATTTATTTGTGGTGAGTCTGTATTAAATGTTAATATTAATTGCTTGTCGGCGCTGCACTCAGCAGTGCAACGATCGAACCACATTTAATTAAGCAATTCGTTTAATTAATTAAGAAAGTAACAAAGCATATTATCAGTAACAAATTATCCAGGGAGCGGCGCTGCGAGCTCGGTACACTCGGCGGGAACATTCTAGAATCCTTCGCTTTGCGCAGGATTTTACGTTGTTTGTTCATTACGAGGAAATTCAACAACTAAGTAGAGTTCAGATTCAATTCGCTGAGTGATTGCCGTATTGGACGGAACCCCAACTGACGGGAGTTATAGATGAATTGAAGAGTGTTATCATAACCATACTAAATATGAACAGAAATTTGCCACTGCTGCTGTCGTATAAAGCTGCCTAATTGAGAATGCGCACGCGCTAAAATGTGTTTAGTACGCTCTCTGACGGGGCTAGGTACTTAAACTTTCTAATGAATATGAACTGCGTCGAGTTCAAAGTGATACGCTTAAAAGAATCACATCATAGAATTATATAAATCAATAATAGTGGATAGTTTTCAAAGTGCGATTCAAGTATTGATAGTTAAACTTGCGTTGATATCGCGAACACGGTGGCTGTGTGCCGTCTCCTTCCCGGGCGGGGCCGACACACGCGTAGCGCAGCGGTTTCGGGTCAGAGACGAGCACCGGCGTTACTTCCAGAGAGCATCGCTGCTGACGAGCTGCGGGAGTGCATCGGGTTGATTGCATTGTTATGCATCCTTGTTATTGGATCAACTTCAATGTATTGGAAATGTACGTGAGAGAGATACACGTATGACTTCAAGAAGACAGATTATTTCCAATACAAAATTATTGAACAATTTCCAAAAGGAAAAAACATGTTAAAATAAAATTGCCCGTGGCATCGCCCATTATTGGCTTTAATATTATTTGATTCGAGTGATAGACAAGTTGGAATAACAGGGGCGATTACGCGAGTAATTTGTTTAGAATTGCTTTGCTAATAACGAGACGTGATCAAGAACTATTAGGACGCATTTGTTGACTAATTTGTTAATGATTTAAACTCAAATGTTAATCGTGAGCGTGTTGCAGGGTCAGTAATTATAAATGCGTCGTTTGAATATGATTGGAGGAGCCGTCAGTGTGGCGTATTGTTAGTGCGATGGATGTTGGTGTCATTACAATTATCGATTGTCCGCGATAAACTGTAATAATGTCAACGATCATCCTTGTCATCACCCACCCAAAAAGTGGACGTACTGTTTTTGACGCACGCTATAATTAAAATAAAATTAGGTCCCGACATTGTATTGTAACTATAAAGTAAGGGACCGTAACGAAATTTGTCATCGAAAACCGTCATTGTCTAAGCTAAATCTTGACGACTTGATTAGCCTAGTTGGTAGTGACGCCTACGAAGCTAGTGGTTCCGGATTATTCTATCATAATTTACCACTTTTACTAATGGCCGCTCACCTTAAAAATGTATGAGTTTTACAAATGACAACACTTTTACCCAAACCCCTTTAAGATACTTTCATACGAAAAACAATCTGCTTGATAGCAATCTGCCTGACTTTTAGAATGGAGTTGATTTTATACCCGTTGATATCAGATAGCGACAGCACACCATAGTGACGAAGCACGTCGGACTCTTAGGATTTTTTTAAGAGGCTTATAAAAACGTTAATATTGGTTGCCATTGTTGTTCCGATCTCCACGGCCGAGTAAGAAGCTCCGCGCGGCATCGCGGGTGGATATGCCGCCGCGGCAAATATTTATGCCGCAGTCGCGGCGGCGAGCTTCAATACCCGGCGCGGGGGTATTCCCCACGAACCGACGTGCTCGAGCCGCACACGCGACCATGCTTGCTGGACATGATGTGCCAAGGAAAATACAATATTAGATTATTTCAGACCAAAAAGCCGATAGTTACAAATACCTTACAGACTAACTGCATAATAATAATAATATAAATTAAAATTAACATAAAAACTAAAACACTTTTGCAGGGTCAACTACAAGGCGGCCAATAAGTCGCTGAAGTATAAAACCCCTCGCCCAGAACTTCTCCTTTGAAAAGGTTACCAGAGCTTTGGTCAATACTCTCACAACAAAGGACTTAAAATTAACCTTGTGAATAGGAAAGAACTCGTAACTGGTTATGTAATATGGTTCTCTGTGCAGAGGCGGAGATGGTGTGTTGTTGCTGGACATACGCACTTCTCTTTCTTTCCCCGTTGCGTTGATTTGGCGTAACGTCGCCCGGGTGTACGCGACGGCGTAACCGACGTGCCTCACGTTCACTATTTTGTAAATTTAGGCGGATGGCGGAATCACCGCACTCGACATTGATTGACTTGCACCGTTTCATTAGTTGGACTGTCAGTTGTTGGAAGCCAGTCCGCGCTGTCAAGTTTCTACCCGAGTTTTGCATACGAAGGATATGACAAGGATTGCGGGTAGACGGCACGTGACGTGACGTTTGGTTACGATTGATGTTTGAACTAAATACTTGCCTGCCCGAGTTTTTAAGTCGAGTTATTATTGAAGGGCAATGTTAGAAGAAGGTAAACTTAGCATATTTGAACCTACCAAGGATGTAGACACCAAATAGTTACGCGATTTTAGCGCGTGCGCGGGCCAAATAAGTCTAGTTATTAATTTAGTCTAGTTAGTCCGTGCATTTGCTGCTTAAAGAATAGCCCCGGCGCGTCTCGGGCTCGATAGAGAATGCGCTGTTGTTGCACTCGGAGATATTTTTCATTAATTTGCTTGCGGCGCGGGAAGCGCTGACAATAGCATTTGGGGCATAGGTACACGAGCACGCTGCACCCGCTGCACCCGCTGCACTCGCTGCACCCGCTGCACTCAATGCTCCTGTAAACAATGCAGCAAAGATATAAACGATGTTTCATCACAATAAAAAGATTCCAGCTTGATATTGAAGCAATCGGAAACGAGATTTGAAAAATAGTATCAATATTTAAATGAGTCGCAGATATTGCGTTTTACATCTTATTATTTTAATGTTCAAGGGAGGTTAAACCGGTCAGGCTAAGTACAGATTTTTTGAAAAATAGCGGTGTTGCGATAAAAATATATCTCGGATAAAAACAAATATCCCGCGGAAGATTTTGCATGAAAATATTCAATTCATAGTCCAGAAGGTTCTCCTCACTAGATCGTAGTTTAAAACTGAACGACTCGGCACTTAATCGCTATTTGCTTCTGGCCTACAAAGTTTGCGCTCCTGGGTTTGAACCCCGGCGAGGGTAATATCTGTGTGATGTGTGTGACTGATGAACGCGAGTATTTGTTTCTGAGACTTGCATATTTTTCATGTAAGTATATAATGTTTGTCGGTGTCTATTACCCATAGTTTCTACAAGCTTTAAAGTTAATTTGGGTCAATTTTGTGTGAGATTACCTAGTATTCAATGGATAATCCACTCATCGACAGAGTCACCATCGGTTTCGTTATGAGCTTGCAGGACTCGGAGTACGCCGACAGGACAGGAGGCGACAGGAGGCGACAGGAGGCGGGCACAGCTCTAAACGTCCCGAGGTCTGCTTCGATTTCGGTCCGCGTGGGACCATCGGCTGCACAAGGTGTACAAATTCAGAACACGCTAAATGAGTTTTACTTCGATTGGGGCGCGTGTCGCTCGGAATCCCTAACAACGTTTGTACTAAAATGAATTTACATTTGCCCTAAACTAGATTCAGATGAGTCAGGCATCTTTTTAAGTTTACCAATTATATCTGCGGTTCGGTTAGGTTAGGGTTGTAACACTAAAAAGTTTTAAAATTGAAGCGGGAGTGGCTTTAGGATAAACTCAAATTCGGACAAACGATGCATTAGGATGAATGATGATTAGGGATTCCACAGGGGAACCGACTTGGGCATTATCTATTATAATTATTAATACATTAAAAATACGATCTTTGTTATTAATGATTACCTAAATGTGTAAGAAGATCCCATTATGTTAAAAACTAATAATTAGGTAGGTACGGGAAACGTGAACACAACGATTATGAAGTATTGATTAGTTTACATCATCTACAATACTTTGTCAGCAATCTTAAAGTAAGGTACTTCTTTTGGTATAGGTATTGGTTATAGTTTACAATATACTTGGTGGCGCATGTAGTACTTGCTGACCTGTTTTTTTGGACTGTGTAATCGAAGTAAGGCTTTTTTTCCACATTAATTGCTCAATGTGAGAACATGGCTTTGTGTTGTTAATCTATTTGCTAAATTTATGTAAAGCTTTTGGTTTTCCACGGATCAATAAATAAATAATGGCTTAGTAATAGTAGCTATACATTACCATTGATCAAAATCAAATCCTTGTCTCGCGGGGGTGCGCCTAGACTGTAATTATTAATTGAAGTACAAACCTTTAAAATTCAGACTCCCAAAAGGGCTTCTCTAAATGATTTGTTTGGCGCTAGGTCAATTTGTGCTACATTGTCCCCTGATATTTATTTATATTCTTATCTCAGGTTTACAATGTAAGTTCATGAGCTGTGAACACGTTATTCACACACCTACCTAACATTTCGCCAAAACTGCTGACCATCGTTTCCGGCGACGGTCGTCTACGCAAATCGCTGGCGCAAGTCACGACTACGCGTATGAACGTTTACGACCCGTTGTGTTTTATCGTCGTAGATATGTAGATGCGGTGCTTTATGCCTCGTGTCGGGCGGCCCACACAGCGCGCGGCGCCGCGGCGGCTCGAGCCGCCGGCCACTCCGCCGATTGAGTATTATGCTAATCATATCTAATTATGCTGCCTGCTGCGGCTCACGGAGCCCCCGCCCCGCGCTGCTCCCTGACTTGCAATAACCATAAAAATATGCACTTTATTTTTTAAGTTTTGCCGTAACTTGTAACAAAATAAACGTCTATATTATTCTTACGTTTTGAATTAATGTTGCTCATTAAAGTAACCCAATGTTTCTTAATCTGTCCAGTGTCATTGTCAAGATGGTGAAATAGGCGGCGGTGATGTAACGCCATTCAACATTGACTGTAACAGACTGTATTACGTACCGCTTTAAAGCAACGAACTTCTTCGCACACATTATCGTAATTTCGTATTTTATAATATAAGTTTGACGTTTATATATCTTTATGACTATCTGTGGCATTGTATCTATCATTCAAATGAACCAATTTGTACGCGATTCAAAAACGAAAATGATGGTTTATTTGTAGTGGTTTTTAGCGAGGTTTGGTGAAGATCGGTTGGCCACCTGAGCTCGGCTGCCGCTACATCGGGGGCTTAATCTATGTCCTACATATTCCAGTGCTAGTTTTAGCCATCTGTTGTTTTTATTTATCACTCTAGAGATAGCGATAGAAATTTCCGCTAATATTCGGCGCCATGTCTTTAACCTGTTGTCAAGAGTAGTTATAAATCGTCTCATACAGATTTGAGAACTTCTAGCCTACCAAATAAGCTGAATTTCAGAAAGGCTTCGGCACCTTATAACACATCCACCGCTGCGCAGTTCGTATAAAAGACCAAATAGAATACGATATCAATAATTACGATTGGCGATTTCGAGGAGTTAAAAGGTGCCGAAGCCTTTCTGAAATTTTGCGTATTTGGTAGACTAGAAGTTCTCAAACCTGTATGTGACGATTTATGACTACTCTTGACAACAGGTCAAAGACATGGCTCAGAATTGTGGCGTCTATAGGTAGCTACAATCTTGAATAATCGCCCTTTTTGAAGGAAAGCGCCGCCACAGCTCTGTGCAAAACCTGTGGCGTTACCCTTCAATAGCCCCCAGAGAGCTTTTAAAAAGCCATTCCACATGCTTTCAGAAGCTGAGCCGTGGATCGGTTCTCTCCGGCGCCTGGTTATCGTTAAGCTGTTTCAGGGTCACTGGAGTTTCTTGCGGCGCTTCTTCTCCGCAATGATGGTCTTGTCCGAAGCGCTGCGATTTCACTTCGTATTCCTGACGTTTAAAAGCGTCCTTGTTTGGCCAATATCTTGATTTGAATTATGACTAGTGTTTTACATTCCGACGTTGGGGATATCTTCGGCATAGTCTTCTGGAATACTTCTGATATTATCAATTTAATTAATTCGTTGTTATCGAGTCGCGGGCAGCAACTAGTGGTAATACAAATCTCAATAACTATTTCTGCCCGCCTACAGGCACGATACTTGAGTACAACAAGTCGGACAAGAGCATGTCGGACCATGCCCAGAGTAAGGTTCCGATGCCGTTACCACAAACACAAAAAAATATCTTGAGAAACAACAATCATAACCGAATTTTCTAATTGAAGTTATTAGGTGCTGTCTTAGATGATTTTTGATATAAGGACGGACAGCAAAGACTTATTGATGAGTTCTCGTTTGGCAACCTTTGAATACGGAACCCTAAAAAGTGTTTACACGTTAAAAATATTTCTCCAACTTGCCAATAGTAGGCGTGTGTGAGTCACTGACAAGGAGTTAAGCTTTGCGTCCCTTTCTAAAAATATCGCACGTGTCATCACGTCGAGTATTTGCGTAGGATCTGGCGAACCCGGAGTCCTTACTGAACACGGGACATGTTATTAATAAATAAATTTAGGATATGTTTTTATTAATACTAACCGTAAATTATTAATGTTTTGATGTAATTAATTAATTACTAATATAGGTAAGCGTTTATAAGCGTTTATTACTGTTTAAAGGTATATTGTAATTTGATTTAGATTTTAGGCTCAATTAATGTCTAAAACACAGGTTGCAATTTTTTTTTGTCACCTAGCTTAGACATCATGTAATTTTTATTTCCTAGACCTAAGATCATTGACTGTTTTGCTTTTTATACTATATATTGTTGTTCTTTTAATTTGAAATAAATGATTATTATTATTATTATTTTTTTTTTTATTTTGTACAAGAGATGGTTTATTCACCTTGTTTTGCTAAATACTTGCACTTACCGGGTTACTACCAATCTATGCGGCTGCAACAGTCGTCAATGAACTGCCGACTTCGCTACAGTCTCTCAGAGAATACCTCCCAAAGCGCTCCGCACTTCATTACGGCGACAGCGCGAGGTAAGAAGAGGCAAGGCGAGGCGAGGTGAGACGAGGTGAGGCGAGGTGAGGCAAGGCTTTGTCCGAGTTAATTTATTTGCACATTCTGCTTCCGCCCGCTGCCTCGTCTGTTTGACAACCCGTAATCAGGGCATGCGGGAGGGAGGACCCTCTCCACGACGCTGCAGCCGCGAGTATTGTCCCGGTCTAATGGTTCCCTGTTGAAGTCGGGAGCAACTGCATTCTTAATCATCGAACATAGCGCGGGAATAGGTAAGCACTGTAAAATAGCAGTTAACTTTGAATATAATTTACACTTCTTGCATAAGTACGATAACAATCTAGAAATCATCCATATACTTTGGACAAAGTGTTCATTAGACGAATATTTTATACGAACCGAAAACAGCTATATTTACAAGCGGGGTAGCAACTAGACTTATCGAATTCTCAGAATTAAGTCAATTACAACTGTAATAAATCCTTTAAAACTTATGTAACTTATTTAATGTCGTTGGTACAACACAAATACCACTCACTCCAGTTGTATCTCGTTGTAACCGCTGGGGGGGGGAGTGCCTTCGTCAACACAATTAGCGCGCGGGTATCACGTCCCGCTGCAGCGATGCCGATTGCACTTCTCTCCGTCTTAAGCCAGAGCCAGTTAAAAGGAAACATTAACGCGGATTGCAACTATCCGAAGGCTTTTAGAGAAAAAAAATAACAATTCCACGCAACTTATATATTCCAGATCGTGATGTTGGAAGAAAACGTCACAAGGCACGCGTTAACACCCCGTAGGTATGTAGTAAAGTAAAATTATTTCGATAAATATGTCAAAAAAACAAGCGGCCCCGGCCCCCTCGGGGCGGGAAGGCTGAAAAGAGCGTTTATTCATAATGCGCTTCGGAGGGCCATCAATACCGGGATCCGCAAAGCCCTCCTTTGACAACACCCGCCGGGACAGATATTCAATAACACGCGCCGCGGGCGCCTCGTCGGGGATAAGCCGGCCGCCGCCGCGATATCCTCCACTTCAATTAGACAAAACCGATGATGTAATGGCGACCTCGACCTTCAGACCTGATATCCCTTAAACGGCCTGATTCCCATGGAAACTAGCTGTGAACAGCGATGTCACGGACACACGAACTTATAACATCCTTCTTTAATCGTCCGGGGTTAGAATCGGAACGTTTTATGAGAATAGCTGAGGCGCAATAGACCCGTTCCATGGCTACAATCATTTCTTGGATCATCATCATCCTCAACATATCAGCCAAAGTTCGTTCATAACTAGATGTACTCGTAGTCTTTCTTCAAACACCTCCACCATGATCTTCTATGCAGGACTTCTGGAAGGTCATCAGACGGTCTGTCGGTCCACCGCGGGGGCTGTCTGGGCCGCCGCCCAACTGCCACTTAAGGATTCCCACGCGCAGTGCCACTTGAGTTTTTCTATGGATTTAATATAAGTCATTTAATTTTAATTGATTAAAATAGGAAACCTCTATGTGATAAACGAGCATCATGTTACAAAATTTTATTATAATGCTATATTACAATTAGGTATAACATAGTAATAGGCTAACTCATCATGCGTATAAATAACCTTGTACATACAACGACACAATACCTCCTTCAATGAGAGTCACGAACGACTTTACAGCGATTTTAGTTCTGTAGACCCGGGTATGTATGTTTCTGCTCGGAGCCAATCAAGCGGCTGATTCATGCGACATGAGACGGTTCTGATTACGTAAGTGGTCGATAATGCTCGTCAGTAGTAAAAGGTTTATCTACTTTGGACCTTCCTGTTAGGATCTGAACATTACTACCAAAGTGAGCACCTAGAACATACAAAAATATACAAAATATTTCACAGAAAGTTTTTTTGTTTGCAATAAATACATTTTAGAATATACATGTATTTGATAATGAAATAAAAATTTGCAGTTTAATTATCTGATCAGTATGAACTTTAATTATTGAGCCGCTATATAACCCTGACTCAAACAGCCAAATAAGTTTTCCATTAAACTTTATAATTAGCTCTAAATTACAGGTCAAGAATAAAAAAAAGAAACGAGACTAACTAATAATAAGTACCTACTTAATATTAAAAGTGAACTTATTAAAATTAAATGGAAATTGAACGACTTTAATAATAAAGGATAGAAATAGTAATCGAATGCAACTAGAAAGCCAATGGGTAAAAAAACATGTTATTAATTTCTCATGAGTTAACACTGTCATTATGATAGGGTTCTATGGTGGCTCCACCGTTGGAGTTGCTCTGTTTACAAAAGTTACTTAGATAAAATTAAGTTATTTGCATTCAGTAAGTAATCCACTCGTAGTCAGCATGTTATTTTTAGTTATATGTAAATAAATTTTCTCAACTAAAACATTACAGCTTTAACTTTTTATAAAATTAAAGTGCGTTTTCCGTAAAAAATTGTCAACGTCCGTAGACTTAGTAGCGGTGGACGGTAAACGCGTGGAAATTGCAGCCAATACTGGTGACGTCGTTTCCACCTGATACTGTGCCTAATGTCCCACTCACGGTGTTATTGCGGTTATCGCGAGTGCCGCGGAGGAGCGGAGAGCGATCCTCTGCTCGGTGCTTTCCAAAAATACTCGAGGGAACAACAGAGAATAACAAGTGGAAGTTGTATATTAGCACCATATTTTTTCGTTCATATAATATTAGTAGCGACCCCCCCTCGCTTCGCTTCGGTTTATAGAGTATGATATGTAGCCTATAGCTGTCCTCGATAAATTACTGAAAGAATTTTTCAAATCGGACCTTTAGCTCCTGATATTAGCACGTTCAAGCAAACAAACAAACAATATATTTTTTCTACTATTACTTGATCAAATATTTGTATTGATAATAAAATTGAACATGCTCTCTAACGTTGCTAAATAAGATAAAAAAATCTAGATTGCACTTTGTTCATACTACCAACTACTTATGTAAATTCCTTTTAAACGAGATTTAGTAAATACGTTTTTAAATTTCAATTACCAGCGTATTGTGGCATTTATTTTTGTATCGCATTTTTACAATTTTAGAGGTCTCGTTCTTATAAAATAAACTATTTTCTTCGTCGCAAATGGTGCGACCCTCGGTGCGCAAATGATATAGTTTTCGATATTTAACTCACACTGCGAGATCCAAAAGCTTGCACCTCTGTTTGATTGCTCCACAACGTGAATAGGTTAGATCAGTTAAGTACATCATCTTCCTTCACCTTGCCCAAAAACAACATTTAAAAAGAGCCGGGGGCCGTAATAAGTCCGGCGTCGAGTGCCCGCGCGGCGCGAGACCCACATACGCGTGCTCTGTGTCTGTGTGTGTGTGTGTTTTTCACCGTTTTTAATCGAATTCCCAATCACCGACTGGCAAACACTCGCGCGCAACGGAGAAACTCAGATGCCTCACTTAGTTTTGATTAAATCATGCAAAAGTAGAAACAAAAACTCGTAAGCTAGTAAGAGCGTGCTTCCATTCAACTGAGTTGAGCTGGCGGTGAATAAATACTTTGTGACACAAGCGGTAAAACGCCTCCATTACCATAGATAGGCTTAACAAAAGTCAGATTCATAACTCAAAATTCAATTTCAAAATTCAAAATATTTATTCAGTAAATAGGCCACATGAGGGCTCTTTTACACGTGTCGGTAATATAGGGTGAGTCTACCCAGCGCTTCGGACAAGACCATCATTGCGGAGAAGAAGCGCCGCAAGAAACTCCAGCAGAAGGTCACTCACAGCTTTGTATTAATTTTTAAACTTCTTTTAAAGCAATATCTTAATTTATTTCCATCTTATTCATTCGTGACCGCTCTAGTAACTGTTTTATGTTATTTAGGTTACTTTTCCAATTTTAAGTATGCTGATTCAACATATTTGTGTATTCTATTTTACACGTATACTTTTACAATAATAGAAACAAAGACGCCCGAGGATACGACCACAAAGGGGATTAAAGGTAAAGACAAAATGCAGGATATTTGTATAGGCTTTTGTGGGCTTTTGGACCAACGCTTTAGTAAAGCAGCTGTTCTGTTCCGGCTGCTACCAGCTTTCAGTGAGAGCGTGCTAGAAAAATCGATTGTTTTAGCGTCCCATCCGAGCGCAAATGTTGTCGGGCGGCGCACCGAGCGACAACAAACACGGCGCGCGGCCGACACTCATGCATTTAGGGTACACTGAATATTTTCGGGAGTCTTTATTTGTTCGAGTATCACACGCGATATTTTGATTCAGACTCAGCAGAACTAACCAAGCCTAACCATTACGTACAGTCACGAGATTTAATTTGGTACCCACCTTAGGTCCAAACTCAATCCGACATTCTACAACAATGAGGTTGAATTTCCTAAAAGTTACAAATGAATTGACATATCTAATGACATTGACTGCAAGCATACTTTTCTTGAAATGGGTCCCAAATTAATGCTCGTGACCGTACGTATCATCATCATTGGTCGTCTACCGTATTCGTTCGGGGTCTGCCTACCCCACGATACTGGGGTATATTTTGCGGCGTATATTTTTTTATTTTATTTGTTCAGTCGCTAGCATCTCATGTAATAATTATGTTAAAATTTATGACACATTTGGTATTAAAACCATACTGACTAGGTACTGCGTATTAGTGAGCTAGAGACGGTTTGGTTTGGTTTGGCTTTAAAGTAAGTTAATAATTTAGGGTGTTGCAACAGACAATTCTGTTGAAAACGAAAGGTCACATTTCGTGTTTCCTAAAACATCCAAACTATGTCATTTAAAAAATGTGCATGATCAATTGATCAATTGCGCAAATTTAAAAAAATACCTTTTTGTGATTTACGATAATAACAAGTGCAACCTCGCTCAGTTTTCTTTTTATACCAGAGAGGTAAACGATCTATCGGGTGACCTGATGTGAAGTGATCACCGGTGTCGATGCAACGACGGACAACGACAATCCTAGCAACACAAAATGACTTGCTAGAAACGAGAAACAAGCTGTCTGCCCCGCCGATACCGGCCGGAGTAAAGCACGACGCGTCTCCGACTCTACGTAAACTCGCGAAAAGTGCGCACTCGCGCAATAGCAGAAATGCAAAAGGTGTATTACCACCATTATCGGCAAACCTAAGGGCTAGGTTTTTATATCTATCTTGTATAAAAGACGAAACTGACTGACAGGTCCACTAAGAAGGGATTCATGGGATAGTTTAATTTTATATTAGTTTCGCAGTGTATTGGTGTAATTCTGTAATGCTGTGTAAATATACTTTTCAATAAATAAATAAATAAATAAATAAATAAATAAATGGGAATTCCGCCCCTAAAGTGTTAAAGCAGCGGGAACCGTACGAAGTCGCGCGCGTCCTCTAGGTCCGGTTTAACATCTATTTAGTTTGTAAATTTCAGCATTCTCTTGTTGGGCAAAGCAATGCTTCGTCAACGTTACTTATTTACCCATAGTGGTCGCCTTACGGCCGATTTGTTGCAGAGAAAATAAGGGACCACTCAAGCAACAAGTGAAACACGATAAATTCGATCTTCCTTCGCCGGGGTCCCGACGATTTTAAGGGTTTAAAATAATAAAGTCGCGGCTGCGGACCGTCGGCGACGCAGGCTGGGTAGTGATTCTGTAAACAACGCCGGTCGTACGGCCTGTCGAGTGATACCAAGCGGCGAGATTAAGTAGTCCCGTCAGTGCGAACAAAACACATTGTAGCGCGTGCATTTTCAATTTAGCAGCACGATAGGTCGAGCGTATAAGGCTTGTTGTTGTCGGACCCCGCGACGGCGGCGCGGCGGGGCGGGGCGGGGCGGGGCGGGGGGTATTTACATAGTTGTAACTTATGTCCGCGTGAGATTAAGTTCAGGGTTTTAGTCTAATTGTGTTACGTGTTTAAAATCCCATCTTATTTAAGAATAAGCTAAATTATGTCATGACGAACGTTGCTCGTACATATCTTCATGCCTTCATTCCCAGAGTGCGGTAGGCAGAGCTACAGAATTACGAAATATAAAAAAAAATTGATAGTTTTGTCACCACATTTTGCATAGTTCTGGTGTCGTGGCGAAAAAGTGCGTAAGTCTTCTAAAGATCTAGTATACTCCGTTCATGTATATATTGTACGAATTTTATGAACTGACCCGATTAGCAAAGAGATGCGTTGAACAGAATGGGCCAGTTCAAAAAGTTCTTACCGTACCCTTTTTTTATTACTTATACTCTTTTGAACTAGAAACCCCGAATCAGGCTAATGTTTACCAGCGTATTTGTGATAGTAGTAGTTGCAAGCCCATCGCCTAACAGTACTACAAGTCTTAATTCCCTTAGTCGCCTCTTACGACATCTACGGGAAGACATGGAGTGGCGCTATTCCAACGACTAACGACGGTAACGACGTACAAAAGTGCACGCATTTAATTAGTAAATTTAACAACGTTAACTTCCATTAAGACAACACAATTAGTCATACATTTATGTACAGTCCTCATCCAACATGCGGTATCTCACATTCAATAACGGAAGCAGTTTCAATCCTCACTTGTTAGTAAAATGGTTGCATTTACTATGGGAGTGGTCTGAGATGCCACTATTTGTCTTATAGCAGTTTAGTTAACTGTCGTAAAGTAATGGAAAAGTAACTGTTGTTAATATTAGTCCTTAATTATTAGCACCGTTTTTGGAAAACGCCCAAATACGCGAGGGTCACGCGGTGCGCTGTCAGAAGTACAAACCGTCGATGGTCTTCATAGGACATACACCCATCAACCTTCACTTCGGTAATAATATAGGTCTAACTATTGTCATACAGAATTGAATCGAGGGTGAGTGGTGCAGCGAGTTCAGAGCGGAGGCCTGAGGGGCCCTGGCTCCTCAGTAAAACTGAAACATGTTTGATGGGAATTCCAAATTAAGGCAGGTTTACAATGTAGTTTTGGCTCAAAGGAAATGAAGGCTAAATTAAATTCTAGAGCCACTACTGAGTGGTGGCCCGGGCGCTCATGTGGCTTTTCCGAAACTTACATTGCTACCAATTTTCAGTGAAAGAGAACATCGTAAGGAAACCTGCATAGAACTGCGGGGTAAATTTAATTATGTATTTTTTAAGATTCCTAAAAGTACCTTAGATTTTTAATAATGCTCAAATAACGTTACCAAAAACAATATTTAATCAGTAAATACTGGGGACAATGTCACACCGATTGACCTAGTCTCAAACTATGCTCGAGGGTTGTACTATGGGTACAAGACAACGATATAAATACTTATAAAGATAAATATTATACTTAAATATATAGAAAACATCTATAACTCAGGAACAATAAATATTCGTGCTCATCACACAAATATATCTGCCCTCACCTCTAGCTTCGTAGGCGCGAGCACGGTGACTACCGACTAGGCCAGCGCGTCGACTAATAATCGAATCGAATAATTATCTCATTACGAAGTTTAAAAGCCAGATAAATAAGCTCGTACGGGTAAAGCTGTTCGCGTAACGCCATTGCGTTATTAAAAGCCAAAATACAAACGAAACAAAGTCGTGAACAAGTTTCATTTGATGTGTTACTCGCCAGCGTCCCCGGCGCTCGACGCACCTCGCCTCCATTGGTCGTTCCACGAAACACTTTCTTAATAAAAGATAATATTTTAACACTAAAAATATGAACTCGGAATCTCCGAAATGGAAATAACGGGACTGTTCACTCGTTTCATATTTGAAGCATAAATCAGTCCTAATTTGCCCGTCAATATTAGCTTTAACCGGGTTAAAATTAGCATCGGCAAATTGTCGCGGTAATGAGATTCGTATCGGCTGGTATCGGGCGACGCCGGCGCAATCACTTAGTTATAATGCGGGGTTGGGTTCGGTTCATAAATCGGGATATAGTTGGGGTGTGCTCGCGCGGCTTTATGTTGTTAAAGGCTATAATCGCGCGGGGCTGTCGCGAGCAGCACGTGCCGGGCACTGCATCTCAGGGCTCGTCGTGACGTTACATCTCCGCTCTAAATCATCTGATGGATCTGGACGCTGTCCATTAACGGTTTATTAGTTTATCTTTTCTTCTACCGAACATCTGAGTTACCCCGGTTGTTGTTGTGTTTTTGTTGTTGTTCGAGTCAAATCGAAGCAATACTGGAAAAGGGCCGAATCTTAAGTACCCGAAACCGACGTGCGTGCATGACTCGATGTATGAATGTGGAAGAAGCGAAAGAAATTTGTCAAAAACGTAGCAAGTGGAAAGAAGTGGTCTCTGCCTACCCCTCTGGGAAACAGGCGTGATTTAATGTATGAATGTATGTATATTATAAGACAAAGTAAGGCAAAACGTAACAAAGTGTTTTGACTGCAAAAAAACTAGTCAAGTGCGAGTATGACTCGCGTACTGAGGGTTACGACGTACGAAGTTACGAAGATACTGAGTGCCTTTTACTTCATAGTCATCTATGTAATACTTGCTAGATAATCTTATAGACTCGTACATACTTACACACACACACAAACACACCCACACAAATACACACACACACAAAGAAATTGTTATTTACGTTTTACTTTGTTTCTGATTTTGTTTACCGACGCCTTATAATTATATTTAATGAACGCTTGATTAATATTTTTTGTTTGAGACATAATTTTTTGTTAATCTTAATCATTATACTCGTAGATGTTATACTTATAACAGTTTTTGATCCTGTAAAGTTCTTTTGTTTTTATTATTATTTATCCGCCGTAAACATTTTGTGAAAATACTCGTAGTTCAAGTTGGAGTAGGTGAACAGACGGATGAATGATTAAAGTTAGTTTTATTAATAGGAGCGTTTGCACCCTTGTGGCACGGAACCCCAAAACTGTCGTTCCGATATATTTTTGTAAGCAGCGCGCAATGGAGAGCGCGTCATCTGCCAGCAGGGCAGCGCGCCGCGGCGGGGACAGCGCGCCTCGATCGTGAGGCATGGCCGCCGCGGTCGACGGATTTATGCGATCACCGACAACATCGCGCCGACACACGACGCGCGGTCACTCCCGATATTACGTTTGAGAATGAGACACTAAATCACAAGTCGTATGGGTTACTTATGGTCAAATCGCTATTACTTAGTAATCTCTTCCAGATAGGCTAAGAGGTTTGGGCCAAACAGTTTTTAATTTGTATTATTGTTTACAGAGAAAAAAAAACATTAAATATTAGTGGTTAGAATAATATCGTTTTGTTTGTAACCGCGTTTTATTATGTAAGTCTAGCACTAGCTGCAACGCGAAAAGACCACGTGGCGTTTAATCTTTTTAGCCTTGTTAAATATTAGTAGAAATTTGTTTGTATTTGTTCTCAGTAAATAATTAACAAAAAAAAGTATTCTTTTGAAACTAACTTCAATAAGCACGTCCATCGGTTTGGGAGCTACGATGCCATAAACGGACGCACAGTCACACATGTCAAGCTTATAACATAACCCCCCTCTGTTTGCGTCGGGTGTTCAAGCCATGCTAAAGCTCGAATTCCCTTGGTTCCGTATGAAACTATAATATTGTGGGGTATAGTGTCCCTTACGAAATTTAGAATCATTTCAATAATAAAAAAAAGCAATTTTAAATGATGTTAAATTTAATAAAAGTCTTTATTTATTAACAAGCTCCTGCCCGCGACTTTGCCCGCGTAGATTTCGATAAAGTATAGTTATTCCCTCGGAAACTTTTAAATTTTCCGAAATTAATGGGCCTATTTAGGTTATTTAAATTTCATCCAAATCCGTCCCACCGTTGCAGCGTGAACGAGTAACAAACTAACACACACACAAACTTTGAAATGTGTTGACGAAACTTAATATTAGACATCATTCTCCGTCGCACATAACGAAACATCATTAACCAAAACTCAAGTTCTAATAGAACTGCCGCGCGCCGAAAACAACTTGCATTTAAACATTTCGCATTAAACTGGCCGAGGCACGTGATCGAAATACATCGCTATCGCCGCGGGGCGACCGCGACAGGCGACAAGCGAGTAATTGTCGCGCGTCGCTCGCTACGGCCGGCGGCGTCGCGTCGGCCGCGGCTGTCGGCGAGTCGCACTGTCAACAGACCAGTCGTTAGCAGGCTCACAATCAGCGCTGTTGTCTGAATAGATCACTCGAATCTTGCTGATAGAACCTAGTTAGTTAGTACGAATGAGACACGTGCAGTACTCGATTTGGTTGAGTACCTACAATTTAAGAGCTGTTTTTTATCAGAGAGTTAGTAAACGAAATAGAAATAGAAATAGAAATAGAAAATATTTATTCGACGATCACAGGAAAAAACAAATAAAACACATTTTTAATTTAACATTGACAAAAAGAATGGCAACACCGAAAAAAACAATTAAACAATAAGGAAAAGGAATTTAGAAATTTTAGCATAATGTTGCCATGGGTGATTCCTGTCGTCGAAATTGACACCACTCAGCACTATGTCACGGCCGGAACCGCGACGCTGATTTTCAGTGGCGCCAACGTGACACACGAACGAAGAGACAGCGGTTGCCCACATATACACTGATTTAAATAATAACTAATAAGAGAATACAATATATAGTAGAAAAATGGAATAGAGGAGTAAAATATAAATATTCATAATATTCATACAAATAATAAAAAAAAGGAAGGCAACTGAGCACAGGAGACAAGGAAGTGGAGAGGGGTAAAAGTGCCAATCGGTGCTACCAACATAAGGCTTTAACAAACGGCGCGGGTCGGCAGCGGAATAACCGGTACCTACCCTCATTTACCTCCTCTCACTCTTAGGCAGAAGCAGTTACTAGTCAAAAAATACAAAGAATGTTTTCTTAATTTTGTCGCACCGCGCGCAGTTTGTCGCAGAGACAGAATTGTGTCGTGACGGAGGCAGCGTGGACTTTGGAGCTCGTATCGCTCTTTTGTGATTCCCTGCTTTACTATATTTGTGGGTCTGTGGTTAGATTAAAACACTCGATTATTTTGTTTCTAATTACAGGTGGTTCCTTCTTGCTTATGTAGATGACTTTTGTGTGAACGTAAATTTGTCCAAAAATTTATTTATTTAATGACAAAATACCCGAGGTCGGTGGGAGTGAAATGATTCCTAGTAGCTATATTTTGCCTCGAGGATTGCTGCATCGCGCATCGTCCGTAATACAAACTCGCGTTAGTGGTTTTACATTCATCCGTATTGGCAGCTTATTAGTTAAATTAGTTAAAAATACGAGTACTTATTTATTTATTTACTTTTTTCCATGCATACGTACATACCTTTACGTCTATAAGCCCAAAGTGGGGTAGGCAGGGCTACAGAATTACCTAATTGTTTTTAAACTTTATAGGAATTTATCTTTTTACTTATTTGCACAATATAAAAAGAAACAATACAATGTAATACGTAACGTACAAATGGTGGACTTACTCTCTACCAGTCAACCACATCATCATTATCATGTCATATGAACGCACTTAGAGTCAGTTAATGACGAATACGAGTAAGTCATTCCTTACCTTAGTAACGATTTTTCATACATAAGTTTGAAGAGAATACCTGAATTGTCTCTTCGTTCTCTGTGAATAGCGAGTATAGACATAGATATTATTCTACATGGTTAATTCTTCAAACCATTTTTTCTTAAAAAACTTTGTATGATTAATTTCTTAATAGAACAATTCAGAATTCGTTCCAAATGGTAATGTTAGCTGGAGACGGATGCGCGGAAATGAGTCTCGCGAAAAACTCCTCCGAGAGGCTCCGGGGGCTCCGGGGCCCGGGCCGCGGGCCGCGGGGCTGCGCCGGCAATCGCGTTCATTTCCGATTTAATCGGCGCTTAGCGCTCGCGAATTTTGATCCATTAAACACTGAGGAGAAGCGTTAATACGATGATTCTACAGGGGCGCGGACAAATCGCTCGGGTTGCGGCGCGCGTGTGTGGTGGTGGCCGGGCCGGCGCGGCGGCGGGTTGGGATATAATTGACGCACACGTGTCGCGGCGCCCGTGCGTGCTTAGGTGGCAGTAGCTATTGTCATCTGTTGGTTCATGATCACGCACACGTTTACTAGCGCAAAGCCAAAGCGATTTTGATGTGGTATGCGTACGGAGGTGCTGAGTAACTTCGGATTGGGGTCATGGCTTAATTTTACATTTTGATAAGTCTTATGACAGCACACTTAAAATTAAGATGAAGCATTTCGTTTTACTGTTATCGAAAACACAGCGAACCTTATAATACACCAAATTGGAAAATAAAGTTAAGTAAGATATTGAGATTATGTCTACTCGTCACCATAATTAACACGTCGAAGTAATAATTAATAATGTTCATCTACATCTATATTATTATCATAATTTCAATATAATATGTTCAGAGACGATGAACAAATGCCCTGTATTAAGTAGGTAACCTGTATCTGTGGTTGTACTTTGATATTAATATTAAAGTATTATTATATGTCATTAAAGTATCGAGTATCACTGTAGTTGCATCTTAATGTTCACTTTAAAGTATCGGTGACCTATACTTTAACGTGAACATTAAGCACAGTTACATTAAGATACAGGATTACGACAGATACAGGTTTCTCACATAATTTAGAAAATTTATGATTTGCATATACATAAAGTTATGTATGCGAATGTACGCATAATTAGGCATTAAAACACTCGTTGTGATCTTATTATGAAACTCGCTTTTCGGCTCGTTTCATAAAACCACACACGTCTATTAATGCCTCTCATTATGCAGCAGTCACATAAATAAAATTAATTTAATGCAAATAAGTCCTTTTTCACTACAAGTAGGTGTGTGCTTGTGTGAATATCGTGTAAGTTAAACAATATCTTAAGTAAACTGACAGCATGTCATTGGACCTAAGTCTAGTGTCATACATGCGCTTGCGTCCACGCAGGTCGTAGAGTTAGTCTGGCTTGCACTTGACCGATTTATCAAGGTTCCATACCTAAAACTGAAATACAGAATCTTCATAAGATGATTTTCTTATCCGTATGTCAGTTGGTCTGTCAAGACCATTTTAATCAGAAATGCTATCAATCTGAATTTAAGCAAAGTTTTAAGATTCAGTTCGCACAGGTTCGGATCATTAGAAATATTAAACTTGGGTTTATTTATTAAGGCCGCAAGAAAATACAATTTTAATCTTTCATATGAGTAATCACTTAAAAGCTTTAAAATTTCTTAGACTTTTGAAATCCATGTTTTTTGAGATATTTGAGTGAACTTAAAGAAACCGTCCCCCGTTTATTACAGATTTTTGAGACCGTTTATTAAGATTAAAGAATCTTAAAGAATCTTGAAAAAAAAACATATAACTAACTGTAGTAATCATAATTCAAAATAAAAGCGTAGCTCTCACTTATTTCTGATAAAACACAAAAAAATATCGCGGGCAAGCTTTGTGTTGCGGTTGTAAAATAGTCTCTCGGCACAGAAGCAAAGCAAATCAAATCAAATCATATTAACAATACAAAACTTGCAGGTAAGGTTTCAGTTTATATAAAATAACTGTAGATGTGTTTGGTTAGACGTGGCTCTTGAAGGATAACTACATCAGAGCCTAGCGGCACTACTATATTTCTAACATTTCCTAAAATAAGGCGTTGTTGCGGAACCCTCGGCGCTGCGCCTGGCTTTTGACTGGAATTTTAAATAATGTTGATTTAGTTATAATTCGCCGGAGATGCGATCGGGAGCGTCGGCTCTTAAATTGTGTTTGTCCGCCGAATGAATTACTGTTTGCGCAAACAGCGCTCCGAATTAGCGCTTATCAAAAAATTGCGCTTTTAAACGATCGCTGAAGCGGCTCGAGTCGGCAAGACAAATTTAATTTATTTGAGTTGAGTGCCAGTTCCGGCGGCGGCGAGCTGGGCGGGGCCGTGCCCAGGCCGAAACTAGCTACGTCTTAGCCTTTCATATTCATAACTACATAAAATATGTATCACGTTTATCTTATCATACTAATAAATGCGGAAGTTTGGATGATTGTTACTCAATCACGCCAGACCGGCTGAATGTATCTGGACGGCATTTGGCGCAGAAATAGATTATATTCTAAAATAGCACAGATAATACTATTTATCCCGCAAAATTGAACAGTTCCGATTGTGCGTGGGCGCGTATGATAAAGAAACTCCATTTGTTATTCGCACACGTCCAAGATATAGGGGCGTCCAAGTTTGGGGTCTGACAGACACTTGTAACAATGCAGCCGATGCTACTCACCGAGGGCCGCCCCCGAGACGCCAGGACCCTGTCGCCGCACATCGCCGGCTGCCGACGGTTTCTTCTCGCTCCGCGCCGCCACTGGAATAGCGGGAAACTGCTCGTACGCTTCTCAGAACCAGATCTCACTCTACGCTTTTACCTAACCTGCCCTTTTCTGTTCACACTACCGAAGTTCCTGATAAATTCTTCATCCGGTAGGACGAGACAGACCTAATAATAATTACAATACAATACAAAACACTTTATTGTACACCAAACAAAAATATTACAGAGAAACAGCACAATTAAAAACAACACAGGTAAACAACAGGCGGTCTTGTCGCTATAATTGTGACTTGTTTTAATTTATTTCAGCAATCGTTAAAACATTATAAAAAGCAAATGAAAATATTCTATTCACTATTACATTACAGCCCATGTGTTTACGGTGAGGCTCCGCGTTGCTCGCGGTTACACTTCAATTTCTATACTTAATGAAATTTAAACTACAGAACGCCACCGAAACCACATAATTCATGATTCCTTAAAGACTGATGAGAATAATTTTGTGATATAAATTGAATCACAAACGTCTAAACGAGATGCATTCTTAGAATGTTGCCGAGCGGGTAAATCAAATTACACGTCAGCATGGACGTGAGCTTCAATAGCATGAGAATGTCAATTACATACATTTTTCGGCTACATATTATTGGCTTAAGTACTTACATACAAATTGTTTGTTCGAAATTTTCTTCTACTACCTATTTGTAATCCGAGTCATCAGTCTTCCGAATTTAGAACTTATGTTTCTTTGTTTATAAAGTAGTTGTTGTATAAAAATCGGAGTTGAACATTTTTTTGTTTAGATTATCTTTGTATACATAACGGTGTTAAAATGTGATGGACGTCATTCGGCTGATATGACACTGATGAATGATGATGATCGATCTATTTCTACAAATAGGACCCCATCACCAGCTAGAGATTACAATACTCAAATTTTTACCCTCCGACAAAATAAGAGGGATATTATGAGTTTAACGTGTGTCTGTGTATCTGTGTGTCTGTATGTGGCGTCGTAGCAGGTTCAGATTTGGCCGCGTGTTCTTATTCAGTCTTCTGCATGTTTTTAGCTAAGCCTCATTAAAATCAGTTGAGCCGTTGAGGATTTTTAATCGACTTTGTGGAATTATCATAATGTTTTTTGAGGAAATAATAAGAAAGTAAGAAAAATTCCGGTACAAGAAACCATTTTTTGCTAGAACCAGCAACAATTCCCGTCGTAATACAAATCTGATGCGTGTCATTGTGTCCGCTCGCTCACCGAGTCACCGGCCGTCTCGCTCGCGCCGGACCTCGCGCCGGGACTACGGTCTTAATGCTGAATTTGCTATAAACAACGTAGATGTCGCGGACTTCCGTTTTGTTCTGCGCACTCCGGGCAGGTACAGTCGGACTCGGTAGTAGCTGTTCATTTTAGTACCTTATCGCTGTGTCAATAAAGCCAGAGTGATTTGAATTCAGTATATCAATAATTACGACAAGGTATTAAAACGAACAGCTACTACCGAGTTCAACCGAGACATAAGGGGCTTTAAATGATGAACCACACAAGACGCGATTTGTCGGATAATAACGGGTTTTATTAGTTAAATTCAGCTTGTTAAATAACTGAGAAATACAACGGAAAAGTAAAACATCCTGTACCTATGTCAATATTTTGTCTTTTTTATTGCGACAAGTGTTCTAAATACAAGGTCTTGTAGTACATGCAGCAAAAACTGTATATTTTAGTTGGTCTACTGAAACTGCTGATCCCCTCGTTCAAACGCTATGGGTTTGAACTCCATACATAGACTCGGCGCGCCGCGATACTCCCACTCGTCGGTGCCGGCCGGATAACGAGCCGCACTCGCCAGAAATGTATCTTCGTTACGTGGAGGGGGAATGTAACGGGGAGGGGGGGCGTTTCAGGTTCATTGGGTTACTGGGTTGCCTAAAATTATAAAAATAATTATATCGCATTGCATTTACCACCTGTGGAAAGTACTTAACTTTTTCTGAATACTTTGTTTTTCTTTGATCATTGTTTATTGATTGAATAAAAAATTATGTAAAAAAAAAATTTTATACGGTTACCTAAAAATAAATATAAACATTACTAATATTTTTCGTATCGTATTAGCAGCAGTGAAAAGGAGTAAAACTGATTATTCACTCACAACTAGAATATGCAGCATGTTCGAAATGATCTAGTGCTGCAACAACAAAGGCAAAGTATTCATCTATCTTTTTCTTAATATGAGTTTGATTATCGTTGTCTAGTATCCACAGTACAACCTTAGAACTTAGCTCAGCACTAGGTGTACATGTGTGAGATTATCGCGATTGTCTCTTGATACTTAACTGAGCACCGAAAATTTACAAACAAACATAAGTACTTCCTGATTTCCGTTTCACAGAATGACCCAGAAAACACAATGAGAATATGGTGACTCGATAAACAACGTTAAACGGGCCTATTGACGCGATGGTTGACGGCGACAAAGCGAGGAGCGGCGATCCCCGACGGCCGCCGGCTGGCTCCGGAGATCGACACACAAACCGATTTTATTACAATGATTTTTATTACGTACTCGATGACTGGACGGTCGTGATCTGTGCCCGTGTTTTCCTTCTGTATAAAGCCAAAAGAAGGGTGATGTGTTGCACAGTTTATGTATATGTTATAAAGATATTTCACTGTAATACTCTGATTTTAATACATAGGGTGTCTTAAAATTTGTCATGAACGTATTAGTGTAGGCTGTTTCTAATTTACAAGAGTGCTGAGTGCGTCGCGTTAATCGCAGTGCGGGTTTAAGTTTAAAAGTGCGAAGACTATTTTGACATTCAAAGAGTGCCCTTTTGAACTAGATCCTGTGTCCTAATTTTTAGGATTTGGCTAAAGCTGGTTTGATTTTCTGTCTAAAAATGGAGATGTTAGGATTATCCTCAAAACTGCAGATAAATGTTGCAGTTTAAATAAATTTAGCACGACTTTACCACACTAGAACCTCAATGAAAAAGCCACAATCGGTCCAATCAGCAGCGGCTAGGCGACGCCGACGTCAAACGTTCAACCAATCAGAGCACTAGCCACGTACTGCTCGCGTTAAGAGCAGCTGTTGTGCTGACCGATTGAGCAGTCAACATCATAAGCAAGCGGTTTCCTTTGTGCCTTCTCGCTTTGATTGAATCGTTGAGTTCCACACTGACAGCGATAAGTCACGACAAAATTACGACAGTTCATACTCATTGGCTTTTTTGCTGTCGTTCTAAAGTGGCTCAACAATTAAAGTTGTCCATTTAAAGTGTTCATCTTGTTCTATCTAAGGCAATATTAATTCATCAAGGTTTCACCGTGTTGAGTACGAGCAGAGGCCTTAATGAAATGTTACTGTATGTCGGAAAACTGTGGCGTAAATATCGTATGGAAAATCGTATGAAAAAAAAAACGTGCGTAGCTGTTAGAGCTGCTTCAATAAACTTATTTATTAAAATCAGACACGGCCAGAATCTTCGCTTGCGTGAACTGTACTGAGATGTATGCTTACTTACATGTGCCTTACGTGGAGCAATTAAACTTTTTTTTCGTGTTTATTATGTACATAAAAATCGAGGATCTTTGGTAGGTAAATGAGGTAAACAATAAGAGATTAAAAAAGATTAAATTAATGTATTACGTACATTATGTACAGTCAAGGAGTCCATTTTGGACTATGTCATAATGACAATCAATCAAAACGTAAGAGATTTCTTATGATTTTATTTACAGTGTCACTTTAACATAGTTCAAAATTGTCTAGTTATCAATTTCCTTGACTGTACCTAGAAAATGTTTGTCGGTTTGGTTACACCTAAAACGTAAGCTATCGATGATTGATCTCCGAGCACTAATTAGTGCTCGCGGCGGCGGCGCCGGGCCCGCGGGCACCCGAGGGCAGCCCAACTCATATTATAATTAGTGCCCGAACTCCGGCTGGAACTCCCGCGGCGGATTCTTCGCGGCGGATCGGGAATCGCATCAAATTAGAATCTACTACAAAGTTGGTTGGGGCATGTTGGTTAAGGGATCGAGTCGGATGTGTTCCGGGCTGTGAACACCTGCCACATTCCAAAGAGCGAATGAGTTAGGGTTATATGACTGTTATTACTCTGTATCTTTTACTGTCTGATGTTGGGCTGGATATAACAGTTTGTAATAATTCGGCTTCAGAGCCATGTTTGCGTTTGGAGTGGTTACTCACTCTTTCTGATATCACAGTGGTAATTGTTATAATTTATGCTTACTAAGTACTCCGCGATCACAATGCAATGCAAAAATCCTTACAGATGAAGCACTGTACTGCTGCAATGTATACTGTGACTTACTTTGGAAAATAAATGTCATTCATTCATTCATTCTACGTTTTTGTCGGAATGAAATCGTATTTATCTTATTTTCTCAGTCAGTTTAAGTGCCCACTGGGGGCCTAACATGGTTTTGATTATCGCGTGACAAAATGTCACGTAACCATGCTAGGCTCGCTGATCAGCAAATTGAAAAAGCAAGACAAATACAACCTTATTTAACAAAATACGGTGTCATAATTTATGAGTATGCGTTCATATTTTATATTACCATACTGTGCTTTGGTCATAATATAATCGTAGTATTGTTTTCAATAAATAACTAAATAATTAAGAGTGGTCATAATGTTAACAATACGATAACATGGCAAAAGCAATACTGTTTTACGAGTGCAATAAATGCATACCTTTTGCGTTTGTGTTTTCTTGTCTCTCCTTCTTATCCGCCCTATCGCCAATCTAAATCAATCAAGCTTAACCTGAATTTCAGAGTTATAGTGCTGTAATTTCTGCAAAATTTACTTCTAAGCACAAAATTCGAGATACATAATGAGGAAGCCAATCACTAATGAGCGCGGCTGGCCGGAACTTGTCGGGTGGCCGGCGCGGGCGTCGCGGGACCCGCGAGCCGGGGCTATCAAAAGCCGGCTGCGATAAGTCGCGAGTCGATACGAGTATCATACGAGATCGACTCCGGCTACATGACGATCAGTAATATTAAGTATAATTTAGTATTTGCCTGCGGCTCCGTCCGTTTAAAGGTCAATTATAACTATTTCTGCACGATCTTTGACGTAGAGATAAGGAAAAGGCTAAGCAAAACCAAATAATAGACCATTTTATAAAATTGCAATTTTTGCAATGGAATGACTTAATCTATTTTTCATTAATGTTTTAACGTCTTATAATAGAATTGAAATTTATGATTTTTGATGTCATATACTCGTAAGCTGAAAATAAAATAAATATTGCGATATGTCTTGAAAAGTATTATGCTTGCTGCTCCTTGCTAATGAGGAACTTTTAGTGTAAATAAACACAAGACAAGTCTTGTTCACCTAACCCACACCAATGGTGTACATTTACTATTGAACTCAATAAATAAAAGACTTTTGGGCCTAGGAAGCGAGCCGCCCTGGGTTCGATTACTGGTATGGGCAAATATTTTTGTGAGGAGCACGAGTATTTAATATGTATTTCTTGGTCTTGAATGTTTCTATGTAGTTAACAATGTTTTTCACTGTAAAAGTATGATTTTTAGTACCCACAGGACAAGCCTGGACCGAGTTTGAGACTAGGTGCATTTGTGTAAGACTGCTCCTTGAAATTGATTGTTGTTTTTTTTACTTATTCTATCTATCTATATAGCCTATTGAGTGTCCCACTGCTGGGCCATGGCCTCCCGCTCATTTGTCCTGTAATCTTGTTCTGGGCTGCCGTTACTCGGGATCCCTTCATTCTTGATCTTGCTCCATCGGTTTGGATGCATACGGTAGACCTTTCCAGCCCAATTGCATTTTATTATTTTAATTTATTATCCTTCGGATAGTAACAACATGAAGTTCTTTAGCGGTTTAACTAACATCTCAGTTGATGTATCTAACGTCTTGGTAGGCTCGTATGGACTCAAGATGCTTTTGCACAACAATCACAATTTCCTTCGAAACTTTTTTTTTTTGGTTAGGACATTCCTAGATTTCAGATGTCTAACTCTTTTGTGCATCGGTTACCCTATTATAATGTAAATCGTGGTCATTTTCTCGGAAGAGACAATCAGATTTCTTCAGAGCCCGTTCAATTTCCACCCTGTATATAAATGTACATTACTGTTATGACTTACGTAACGCCAGGGCGAGGCGCCTCGGGTCCGCGTCTATTAATACAAATGCGTTAATAGTTACCTTGCGTAGTTGTTGACAGAGTGAATGAACCTGGAGCTACAGGGGGTTCAGTAATATCGGACGTGTCACTCAGAGGAGGCGGTTGGTCGTAGAGGGGGTTTTCTTGACAAAAGAATCGCTCCGGCCTGCTGAAAACCTACAACGTTTCATTAAATGTCACATTAAAGTTACGGTACGAGTAAGTAAGACCGAAACAGTTTGTTCTGTATCTAATTCACTAATTAACATTTGCGAGGTTTAAATACATTATTGATTTGTATACAATGTAAAAACGATGTCGAGTGAGTAGAAAACAAATATGGAGATGAACACAAGCAATACTGATAAGATAGGTCCGTATGTTGTAATGTTGTCTATTCTCTCGAGACTTAATAATTTAATGAAAGTTTTGAATAAAGCCACAAACCTTTTCAAGATACATACATACATACATACTCACGCCTTTATTCCCAGAGTGGGGTAGACAGCTACAGAACTACCAATGACTCGAAAAACTTGTTGATAATTGTGTAACCGCATTGTGCACAAGATAATATCGTGAAACACGTGTTACAATAATAATTAGTTCATCTGTTAGGACCTAACACAATAAAATCGAGTCACATTTAAATTAGTTTTATTATTAAATATCAACCGTGAATCCTGTTCAACTAAAAACTGGTAAAGACATCTAGGCAGAAAACATACTCCTTAAAGCACTATAAACGCTTCAGAAACGCTACATAATTATTTTCTCAGAGAATCCATCAAAACGTAAGCAACGCCAGGAGCTACGCTTCGACTCACGGAATACCGAACTTGTCGCTCTAAATTCATACGCAAACTGCAGCGACTTATTAAACCAAATCATCCTGTATGTAAGTCGTAGCGGCTCTACGGCACGTAGCGGCGCTACGCCAGTCTCCGCGGGACCGCGCGGCGAGCGCACGTAGGCGAAGCCGTAGTCGATGTGTTAAAGTATCGAAGTCGGGAACATAAGAGACGAAGCCGAAAACATAATAGACGAAATTGAAGTATTAAAGAAGACGCGAAATATTGAGCGCGTAGTTTGTGATGTAAGTTGGTGTCGCGATAGTTGAGTGGTGGTGGCATGTGCAGGATGAGGCGGATCGGGATTCTGTTCCGGCTGCTGTTCCTGCTTGACGGTGAGTTTAGCAAAAACTATGTTATGACGATGATAAAACGCACTTTTTTGTTTATCATAATAAAATTATAATACCGATTTGGTTCTCATTAGGTTAGTAAATAATAATAATTAATCCAAGTATTTGTAAGTTAAATACTTTAATAATTTAAAAACACTTTTATGTGGCAATAGTTATAAGTAAAATTGTTTGGATTTGCGGTTGTTAATTATTTTGGTTTTAGTTCATAGGAAGTGTTTAATTATCTTGTTTATCATCACTATAAGACTTTTACAAATACGGACAGAATAAAACATAATTTTAAGAATCTGCAATATCTTTTGTATAATGAAAATAAAATGAAGAATCACAACCACTTTTACATTTTCCCGCGGGTCCCTCCTGTTCCCAGGCGGACTTACGTAACTTCTAGGACTTTCATGGACTCTTCATATTCTTATTTTAACAGTTTTCTGAGAATATAAGCTTATTACCAACGCGTCTAGATTTTCTTTTACCAGAAATTTGTACGTAAAAGTTTTAAAATTCACCTTTGTTTTACTTATAGGTTTTTTAATACTTTTACATACTAGTTGTAGCTACGTTTGTAAAAAAATGTTACAAGATAAGATAAGATAAAATCGATTTCATTTATATTTAGGTTTTTGGTTCTCCTGTATACTTAGATGCTGTATATCCGGGAGATTTTTTTTATTATAAGTAGCCAGTACTTATCCACAGTCGGATTTGTTCCGACGAGGGTGGCCGCGCAGGTGTTCCGAGCGTAAACTCATTAAACTACTCTCACGTATCATTGAAAAATTACTTCGTGTTTGTTCATTGCCTGTTGTTATAAACCTCAGAGCATTCATTTTGGCTGTACTTAAGGTTATCTTCAATTTGTGTTGATAAAGAAATACATTTTATTAACAACTTCATGAAGGCTAGGTTCCAATTAAACTTAAACTTGAGCTAACTAAGACTATTATCTACATACGTGTTGCTTACAATTGAAAAGCCATATTTATTTCAGTATGTTAAACATAATTAACTTTTTATGTAGTTGTATTACACCATCATAATTAAGTATAATTTTCATAATTATTTTCTATTACTTACTACTAATTAGTTCTGGAGAAAATTCAGAGTTTTGACACATTTTCCTGCTCAACTACGCGTGAATACATTTATTTCTTATCGTATGTTATATTCATTGTTTTATATAATGCTAGGTTAAGTTTTATAATTGTATATTTAAAAAACGACTAACTGTTGAGTTTCTTGCGGCGCTTCTTCTCAGCAGTGGTCTCTTGCGAAGCGCTGGTAGATTTTTGACGTGTAAAAGTGCCCGTGCGGCCTACTTACTGAATAAACATCTTTTATCTTTTATCTTTTATCTAATCTGAATACAAAGTTTCTTTATAAAAAGGTTCAAGAACAGACGACCGCTCAGGTGTCGAATAGAAGTCGGTGTCTGCGTGGGAGGAGCGAGTACAATAAAATATCGTTATAGTTACCAAACTACACGACATAGAACAAAGAATCAAAGTCCGACTTAAATCCATTATAATGATCAATGTGTTTTGTGAACCCTTTAACCAAGCATATCCGCAGAGCGAAATATTCCATAAAACGTTATATTCTTACGTAATGAGTAGGTTTCACGTTAATCTGTAACGGGATACAATATTAATGATATGAATGAAATTAAACTCATATTACCGAACCGATTACTTGGTTTAATATTAAAATGAATGAGAAATTGGTATTTTAACAATTAACAATATATTTGGGCCAAACACCCAATAAAAATAACAAAAAAAAAGTTTCATATTTTATGGACATACTTTTGTTTGATTACAATGTTATTGAGATAAAGATGAAATCACGTCTGTTCCCGGAGGGGTAGGTAGAGACCACTTTTTTCCACCTGCTACGATCCTGACAAAACTATTTATTCATCCAGTCAGGCATGCACGTCGTCGATTTCAGGTACTTTAGATTCGGCCCTCTGTTCGTTGAAAGGCAGTGATCAATTTTTAATGTCATGTCTTTTCCATGACTTGACGCTGTCAATAAGACAGTAGTTCAAGAAGTTGTAGACTATACGACGACGACCTAGCTAAAAGATAATAAGACAGAAGAACACGCCCGCCAACCCAAAACAAATAGTCGATTCTAATGATTTTTTTATTCGTTACTTACCTAGTAAAATTTATAAATTCAAATTCAAAATTCAAAATTATTTATTTCAGAAAATTACATTTTCCATAACTATTGCACAAACATTAAAAATTAAAATCAAAATTAAAGTTAAAAATAAATACATGAAGGTGGTCATAAAGGTGATTTGCCAGGTTTGATTAAAATAACCTTATAACTTACTAAAAGTATTCAGCACCTTGACAATTGAGACAGGACTTTTATATTTTAAATAAGTAATATAGAGTTCTCGCCGTAAGTAGTTGTGCTGCTATTTGAAATTGGAACAATAATAACCAGTGTAGTGTAATTACATGCTGGCGACAAGCGGCGGGCGGCGGGCCGGGTGAGGCGGAGTTAACCCGTCGGCGACAGTTGCCGTTGTTCAACCGACGCCGGCGAGAAGTTGTCGCCGTAAGGTCGTCGTTGCCGACAGGCTCGAGTTATCACGCGACAACGACACTTGCTTGTTTGGGGAATAAAACCAACCACGAGAGATTTTTTCTTACGTGACACAAATTTGAATACAATAGCCAAAGTTGAGAGTAACAACAGCAAGTTCTGTAGTGATTCAAATAGCATTTCAGTTGATGTATCTGACGTGTTGTCAGGCTCGTGTGGAATCGAGACGCTTGCCCACAATAACCACAACCTTGTTAGAAGCGACCAATTTTTATTTTCAGTGTACGCTTTTGTTAAACTGACTGCATTGATAATAATTATAAACTTTAACACGAACCAAGCGCCTTTCACCTAGTTTCAATAAGTTGTACATTTCGCTATAATTCCGACATCGAGTCACTTATGGCTTCAAATACTGCTGCGTAATGCAATATTGCAAGCGGCGCTGCAAGCCTTTAGCGGATACGTTCTTAGAAGTGAACTCGTGTTCATAGCAGTAGTTTACGTTCACCGTATTTTAATACACTCACATACAAGAACATATGGTTTCCGGATGGATCTTTTTCACTACACTGACACGTATGAGGCTAACAAATATCAGCGCGTTTAGACGCAATTAGTCGCCCATTAGTGGTTCGAATTCACGTGGCGAGTGCTGCAAACTGCGAGACTTATTGTGAACGAGGCAACACGTGAAGATGATACTTTAGTAATACTTAGAGGGTGCCATACTGAATGTTATAGGTAGAGTAAGTTGCCAATACACACCGTCACGCCTTCATTCCAGAGTGGGACAGGCAGAGCTACAGAGTTACCGACGACTCTAACAACTTGTTGTTAATTCTATAACCACATTTGCCAATATTATAGAGTTATTTGAATGAAGATGAAATAAAAGATGGTTTTGATGAACTGCAGATGAAGACAGAAATATTTTTTACCAGTACTCGTATTTCAAGACAATTTAGTCATTAATAATCAAACACTGCGCGTGACGACAAAATCACCGCACTCCGCCGTTTTCATCGTAAATTCGCCACACTTCAAGTTATCTATCAGTTGTCAACGAAAAAAAACTCTATTGAACGCAATTTGGAAAAATGCCTTTAACGAGATGGCGATGGCCTCTACTATTGCTTTTGAACTTCGTGAAAGCAACAGTTTTGAATGAGAACTAATAGATTTGAATAGCGCCGAGGAAATATCCATGCCCTTTGAAGACCGAGGAGATACTCGTACATGCTAGCATTTAATTTGTCGCTTCGGCGGAGATATGCGCCGCGGGGGCGGGGAGGGGCTTGGAGTCAGTTCAAATGTGTCCGTTTTTTATGCGGGGAATTTACTCATTCATGTTCCGATGTTAGGTTATTTTCAGGGCAGAAGGTTTTAGTTATTATATCCAACCAATCAAATGTTGACATCATTTATTAACCCTCATACTTAAACCACTTTTTGCACGGAAAGCTCAAGCCTGAAGACAGAGCTTTACGCTTCCATGTTAACTTTTAGCTAAAATATCAGTGTTGTATTATTTAAGCTCTGTCGATACCATGTCGACACGTAAAAGCAATTTTCTGAACTAGGTTTTTTATCGTGAAAAACATACCTACCTTATTCACATATCTAGGCCGCCGCAGAAAAACTCGAGGTGTCTCTGAAAAAAAAACACCTCGGAGCGGCATCCCGCGCGCGCCAGGCATCCGGAGCCGGCGTGAAAGCCTCCGAGCATAAATCCTGGCGATGGGTGAGGGAGAGCACTCGGCGGCGAGGGACACGTCCGACATGAATCTGCATCAACCAACAGACAGCTCGATCAAAACGACCAAAATACCGAAAGGATTACGTTACATGGAATTACTTGAAGGGACGGGGGTGAGGGTATATTTATACTCGTATATTCAAATCGCAAAATGATTTTAAACGTGATTGAATAAGATTGGAATAGCTTATGCCATGCTTTGTCACTTTCTTTCAGATGCAAATGTCACAATTACAGATAAGGACAAAGCATGGCATAAACTATTCAAAGCTTATTCCACGTTTATAAGTAAGGGGGTTAGTATTATAACTTTACATAAAGTATTTTTAATCCACGAAGTGGCCCCGCCGGTCGTGTGAGGCATCATCTGGATGAGCTTGATTCACCGTCGACAAAATCTTCGTCCTCCGAGGCCAAGAGTTAGAAAATGTAGAGTCGTGTCAATATATGTAATATTAAGTAGTGGGGCGCACACTCGAACATTAACCAAAACACTATAAACATTTGCATATTTCATAGGATAATTCAGGTGAAGCGGCGAGCAAAATGAACTACCTACTACTAACTACAAATTAACGAGTTCTGCTTCTATATACCAACCTAAAGGGACTACTCAGGTCGGTACTGGAAATTTTTCCGATGTACGGGATGTACCTTATGTTAAAAGGTAGCACAACAATAATGATTCAGAACAAAATAAAATTGACTGTTAGGCAATTGAGTAAGATATAATGTCAGTTATAACATCATATATCTGTACTTCCTTAAACACACGTATTAGTAAATGATTTAGTACTTAAATCTTATTAAATTTTATATTAATAAATAAAAGTCTATCATTATCTCAAATACACTGGCCCGCAAAACTAAGTATCACACTTTTAATGAAAATTTAACTGAAGTACATATAATATAATGCTTAAAATCAATAAAATATTAATTTAAAAACTTCTGAGGAAGTCGTGTAAAAGTTTTACTTTATTTAATTCTAATTCAACTCAATAGCGGCAGCGTTAAAAACCATACGATAACGGGTCAAAAACCATTTGGTTTTACCTAGCAGTATATATCATGCAAGTAAACAAACTGAAACTCTCTAATAAGACTGTTTTTATACAATAAAAAGTTTGTATACAAACATACACAACTCAAGACCAAAGCGATTTGGTTACATTTGGTAGACGACACCTTCCTTGTCGCAGTAAGGAAGAGCTCCACCGGCGTGTCACGTCGCGGGACTGTGTAGGGCTCTTTAGCGAGCACCTCCCGAGCACGCCGCTCTCGGAGGTGACCGTGCGGCCCACTGAGGACGGGTAATCGGAATGCCTTGAATGCCTTGATTAAGGCTTTGTACCGCGGGCTATGCGTGTCCGGTCACACTGGTGTCTGCACGCGGCATGTGTTCTTACTTCGATTTCAAATACCTTCGTCGAGCGCGCGTTACAGAGAGATTAGCTTGGATGCTTGGGGACTCGACTAGTTTAATTTGTGTAAGCTTGTTCAGCGATATATACTTATTTAACTACTACCAATAAAAAAAAAAGTGGGTTTGAATGTTTACAGTTTGGATCTATTCTCATTATTATTATAGTCCACTGCATCCATTATAATAATATATAATATATAAACTCTAGCGGCCATCCCCAATCCCGAATTTCGAATGGATGCAGTGGACAAATAAACCAACTTAAAAAATCAGTTTTTTCTCTCGGGATATTATTATATCTTAACACTGACTTGTAAGTTAGGCTTATAAAAATTTAATCCGCGATGCACCTGCCTATCATTATAAAATAGTTTTAGCAAATAGCTTTTTCAATATGTCATGGATACTCAATTTCCTGTACTATGATACTAGGCAGCGATATAAATGCGAAAGACATGGACGTAGCATATTGGACAGTTCCCCTGGGAATAGCGAAAAACCAATAGAATAACTTGACATTACTTTACTTTATTTATGGACGACGTGGGGTTAGAGCCTGGTTGGTAGTAATAATAATAATAATAATGATCATTTTATTAATGACCAACAATGGATCAATGGGTTAGTAAATAATTTAAAAACTTATAGTAGTGTTAGTAATTACATGGCACATTAATTAATTATTTATTCCTACGGACACGTAACATGCCGCAGTTATTTAAATACACGGAATCCACCCTTTCCGCGAGTAATGATTATGCAAAGCCAGCGGTCCCAGGTTCGATGACCAAATATTTGTGTAAGTAGCACGAGTATTTGTTTCTTAGTTTTGGATGGTTTCTTTGGATTTAACATACATACATATACAGTGTGTTACCAGCACCCTGGCTTTTTTTACAGTAGGTTAAAATAACGTATATCTGTAACGTAACTATGGCATTAATTTAATTAATAAACACATTTTCAGGCTTTATTAAGTTTCGAACAAAATTTTAATTGCCAGCAATGTAAAGCACAGCAATTTGACAAGTGTAAAATGACAGTCGACGGATACTTTGATTACTATGATCTGCCCCCGTACCACGACATGCCTTGTACCAAGCAACAGCGATACTGATAACGATGAACACGCAGCACATGTACTACATTAAAAATGGACAGTATCTAAGAAAGTTCATTGTGAAGTTATTTAATTATTTTTTAATTGATAATACTTGCAAACAATTGCTAAAGCAGCATATTATCGGCAGTCTTAATAAATGCCCGCATGCCGGTAACACACTGTATATATAGGTACATACACTGACTCCTTTTTTCCGTAGGTTTTCTTACACTTGATAGGATCCTTATAAACTGCCCTCGTTCCTCCTCTTCCTCCACAATCATAAGCCCCTGCATACACGTGCGTCGGTTCAGGGTACTCCTGACCTGGCCTTTGCTTAACATGTCCCCGATCTGATCGTGGAGCGTCAACGATTTTTTATTTTGGATTTTGATAGGTGCATTTCTCTGTATAAGTTAGCTAAGTTTAGTTAGGGGCTGAGACAATTTTTGTGAGGTTATCCTCTGATATCTAGGAGCACGGTAGCGCCCCCGCCAAGTCCTTCAAAAACAAAGAATGTCCAGCCGTGCCGTCCTTTTGTCAAATATATGTTTGATCCGTGGCTTTGTTCAGCGAGCAGTGTCCGCAGCAGAGCTCTCCGCGCCCTCCGCGCCCTCCTGCAGCTCGCGTGGCCGCCACGTGGACGCCAATTACGCGCGATATTGGCACAAATACTGTAGCTCACACCTAAAGCGACACATGCCCGTTCCACGTTATACGCGATTGTAGCACCAGTCGCTACGTCATCATGTTTTGGAATTGCGTCAGCGGTTGGTATGGATATAAGCCACTTTAGGTCTGAAGTGCAGAATAGTCGCGAGAATCAACGGAATGCTTCCGGTACAGCGCAGCCAACAACAGCGGGACCTCTGAGCCAACATAATAATATGTTATACGTTATTATTTTATGTTATTATTCATTAAAAGATTCCTCTGTTATACGTTATGTTTTTGTCTATTTGATGGTTTGTTATTTTTCATGAAGTATATTACATATAATACATAAATATCAGTGGGCCTAGTGTGGCTGCGTCTATATCGCGTGTCAACTGTGGATAAAGCATCCGTCACTTTTTGACACGTGGACTTATTTACCTGTTAGAAGGTGACGGATGCCTTATACAAAATTTATCACGCGATAAACGCAGCCATATTAGACTCTCTGACATAATTAAACATATATCACACGGCGATGCTTGTGGCAAGCTTGAAATATCCTAAATACTTGAAATATTGAAATGATTATTTTGAAAACATTACAATACATATTGACGTTTCTGCGACGTTGCTCGCGGTGAGGTTTGAAAAACGTTATACATTTTATTATTCCCTTAGAAGTATTACAACACGGAGACATATTATGCGAACTGAAAGGTAAACCAATAATTATGAATTGAAAGAACAATGACAAAAAATACCATAATAAGACTTTTTCATCACACTTGCTCGTAAATAGTGTCCTAACATGCTAGAAAAATCGACCGTAAATCCAAAATAATACCCGCGGGCCTTTTTTTACCATTACGTAACTAAAGTGCGTAATAGCTTTTTTTTAAAATATTATACGTGGACTCAAACTATCACAATACGTCAGGACCCCAATTCTTGTGCCATTCGATATGAAGTTTCATTCGAGATGAAATGTCAGTTGAATACTATTTCCTAACAATCTCGCATAATAAACTATTGATCTCATATGTCACTAGAATCGGACTCCGAACACGTTTGACATTATCTGTGGTAAGTCCAGGTCACAGACAATGATGTAGTCTGCCGCTAATAAGTTAAAAATATGATCTTTTGTCTGATTTTATTTCATTTCCTCGCAATTGTGATGAAAAACATTGTATGTTACACGGGTGGTAAAGGAAATACAAAGCTCGAGTCATTAAAGCCCTCAGCCTTCGGCTTCGGGCTTCTAACAGACTCTCGTTTGTAATTCTTTCTTTACCACCCTTAATACACAATGTACTATTTCAGGGCTAGTAAAATCGTAGCGTGCGTTTTAGAATATTTCAAACCAAAAGCCGACTTCAGGTTGGTCGACCTACGAACGGTGGTCTATAAGGAGTTATTTGGATTTTATGTTAGAGGCGGTTCGTTTCTATTATAACATTTAATTTTGTACCCAGACTGATTCATTCATACTGAGATGACTTCTAATAGGGATGTTTGAAAGAAAAAGACGTGCTGCGCAGACCACGAATGATTGGAATAAGGGCAAGATGATCATAATGATGATGATTGATTGATTGATAATTAAAAATATTACAAATAGGGATTCCAATTTAACCGGTAATTAACCATTTTTGTATGAAAATAACCGGTTAAAACCGCTTATAAACGGTTATTTGCATTCCCTAGTTACAAAGCAGAGTGGCCGCGCTGCGTGGTGCGCTGCGGCGGGGGACATGTCCCGTTTTCCTTATTACGCCCGAGCCGCGTTATTATGTTAAAGGAGAATCCCGGGAAAATCATCGGCGGGATTTTTTACCTGTTCTCTAATACGCCCTTTATTTGTAGAAATATTCGGGAACGGCCGGAAATAATGAACATTTGTAACATTACTCACAAACATGCGGCGTGGATGCGAGCGCGTAATATGTTACCAGTCTCTCCTATTATTCAGGTTATCTGGTAGAGATTGCTATGTAGCAATAAGACTGCCTGTTGTTTACCGTGCTAAGCAAAGGTGCTATTATTTGTTTTACCTGTAACTCTTTGTGACTGAAGCAGAGTATTGTACTGTATTCGGTGAAATGAAAATTATCTCCTACGTGCTTCAGCCAGAAGATAAAATACTAGTTGGTGAGTAATATAATAAATTAAACCATAGTTTGCTTGTTTAATTCATCTAACAGTGATTTATAAAAAGTATTAATTACGGCATTATTTTTTAGTCATTAAAATAAGAAACTGCATTGAGCTCGTAAATGCAAAAGTGTTTGGATGCTCGTTAGTTCCCTGTTCCGCACTTTTGATGCACCGCACCTGCAAAGTACTAATGTTGTAATATTCTGTAATGTTACAATCCGCAGTGTTCCATAAGCTACTTATTGCCCCACAATATCTAACAAAGTGTTAATTATCATAATATTCATAATCCATTCCACAGCTACACAAAGTATACGAAATGCAGAAATGTATTTAATGCAAACGTTAGATATTAAAACGGAAAACGATCCTGCTGCCGCCATGTTACGCCAGAATAAAATAAACAAGAATTTTTGCAGTTAATGAAATTTGAAACGGCGGTAGAGCGACGAGATGAAATGCACTTCACTGCACATTTGCACAAGCGCATAAAATAGACAAAGGGGATATGAACATTGCGTTGAGGTCGTGGACGCGGTCGCGGAGTCCACGGAGACGTTGCAGTTAAGTGGCCCGCGGACACTGCGCTCGCGCGTAATCTAATAGAAATGAGGGAATATTGCTCCCATTGTACTTCGTCAAATCAACATTTTGGTAAATGGTTTCTCGAAATACACGAAACCTTAAAGTTAATACGAAGAATTAGATGAATTGGAAATAAAATTGACAATCCCACACAAGTTCACTTGAAAGCTGATAGAATTAATTAGTTATAGGTATTTCATATGAGAAAGTCGCATTGCAATCAGTTCTCCCGTGCAATCTTTAGACGACGTCGACAATAAACCCCCTCTTATCGACTCAGGGGTAAAAAACACATAAAGATTTTTCTTTGCTGTGATAAGACAGACACATTATTTACGATATGAATAAAACACGGCTTTATACAGTTTTAATGGAAAAAAAGATCGATTCTTACAAGATTGAGATTGTTGTGCATAGAGGTCTTGATTCCACACGAGCCTAGCAAGATGTTAGTCGAATCACTGAAGAACTTGCGGCGGTTACTATTGTATTAATTTTATATCAACTTAGTAAAAAAAAACTTGGATGGCTCAATTTTTTTTGAATTGGCGTCTAACGTCTGCCGAAATTGAAAAAAAAAACAGAATTAACATAAACACCTAACCGCGGCGGTCACCTCTGTTACTTATTCAAATAACACTTGATAGTTTTTTTACGTGGTCCGCTTTCATGAAAGCCACTTGCTAGTCCGCTGGTGGGACTAAAGCCGGCCTCAGCTTCCCCGCCCGCTCCCCCGGGCCCGCACCACACCCCCTCCCGCCGGTTTTGTTCGTGTAATAATAAAGAGGTTTTTGCGTTCCGAACGTTTTGTACAGATAAACGTGCCCTTTTTACGGCGAGAGATCGCTCTGATTTATGGACTGGTTAGTTGCTTGCTTCAAATTAGTTGCATTTCTTTTTATATCTGGCGAAGTTCACGGGTCGTTATTTTACGGATTACGATGGAATAGCACACAGTCATAATAATATATAACCGTCTTAGAGTGGAAAGAGAATATTTTTTTGTTTTTGAAACTATCCCTTTGTAAAATCTTTGCATGCCGAGAGAGGCTATTGCTTAAGGCACTCGCAATCAAAATTGTTTCCATTTTGAAAATCGAAGGCTTATCTGCATAGAAAATTAAAACAATTGTTCCGCTTTGAAGCTAGTTGAAATTGCGAGTGCGTTAGGCAATAGCGACGCAGGTTTTGTTTAAGTATTTGAAAATCATTGGATGGCCCTTAAGAACAAATTTCTGTACCTAAATCCCGTGGTTTTAACACTTGAAACTCTCCGTGCTCGCCTATTTCGATAGCTAACTATATCATGCACTAGTCTATTATAGGATACGGGCTTCCACCCTTTTACCATGAATCGCGAATTGGTTCTCATCCAGCTTTCGCCAGCCACAGAGCGGAGATCGTTGCTCTACTCTATCTAAGGCCACCTCAACTGGCTAATAAGACGAGCTACGTCGATGACTTAGTTTCTCTGTTCGTGCACCTCGTTACCGTACCTCGGCCCAGCTAAAAAAGGAAATAGGCCTTTTTTAGCTAGCTGGGCCTGTATTCCATTCGGTTATGGTTAAGTTATGGTTATGGTTTCTAACAATACAATAACACATTAAAAGCATTTCATGTTTATCGGCTCGAATAGATAGCCTGAGCGAATTACATTTTTTTTTATGTCGTGGAGAAGACAAACGAGCACACAGGCCACCTGATGGAAAGTAGAAACTGTGACCCATAGACATTCGCATTCATAAGACTGCAATGCAATCGTAAGACTGCAAATGCGTTGCCAACCCTGAGGACTTAGATGGAATGCCTCTATGCTAGTCATTTCACCGGCTGTCTTATCCCCAAACCGGAACACAACAATGCGAACACTGCTGTTTGGCGGTAGTTTAATGGATAACATTACCTTGCTTTAAACGAACACTTGAACTGGATAGGTAACTTGGTATATTTGTAGCCTTGCGTTGGCCCGGGACAGCGCGCCTGTGCGGTGCGTGTACAGACCGACGCCAATCGCGCCTGACGATCGACCTCGCACTGTTTCTGTGACGCGCGTCAATTACCTCCTGAATCATTGATGGGCTGCTCATCTGTTACCAGGGTAGTGATTCTCTGAACAACGACGGTTGAACGGACGGACGAGTGAATGTCCAAGCGGCGAGTTTAAGTAGTCCCGTCAATGCGAACAAAACGTATTTTAGCGCGTGCATTTTCAATTTAGCAGCATGGTTTCTGCCGATGGATCGAACGTATAAGGCTGCTTAATTGAAAATGCACGCGCTAAAATGTGTTTTGTTCGCTCTGACGGGACTACCTAAACTCGCCGCCGCGATTTCGCTCGTTCGTCCGCCCGTCCGTTGTTTTTGAGAGAATGACACCCTAGCACCATCGCTACTTTACAGCGACCACTCAAACAAACCTAAGTGTAAACTTAAGTGTAGTTTATATATAGTTTATGTAAGTTTAAGTATGTATTATGTAGCAATATATTATGTTTCTGTATCTATTCATGTAGATATTTTAATTTACCTATTTTTTTTTTTACAGTTATGGTTATTTTTTGTTGTACGGTTGCCTACTCGATGCACAACCGTTCACTTTTCTCAATCTCTCAAGGGTTAGCTGGAAGAGACCCATAAAAAGGGATAGGTTCGCCTTTGTAATTTTTTTTTTGTAATGTTCATTGTATTGTTTTTCTTTTTCTTTTGTACAATAAAGTGTTTACAAACCTCCAAACTTGTTTATCGCACCAAAGAAACGTGTCCATGTCGTCCATCGCGGATAATCTCCGGACTAGTAAAGGCAGGAACTCGCGAAAAACTTTAAGTTAACCTCCTCAAGTGGACACTTGCTGGTTTGTAATGTTGCGCCGACGAGCCGCGGCGTTCGGCTGAGGCGCGGGGGGGGGGGGGGGGGGCTCAGTTTACTGTTTGTTTACTCAAGTGCTGACTGTGCCCGAAGGGTTATAATTGTATTATTACGTAACAGTAATTTCAAATTGTAATATTTAAAATATATGAGATACTAGCTTCTCCCTGCGACTCCGTCTGCATGTAACTCGTTTATATCGTAGCTCCATACAAATTTTCACCCTCTATTTCACTTCCTTAAAGGATGGATTTCGGGAAAAAAACTTTTTATTAACTTAACTTTTTATACATTTCACCTAAATCGATTCAGCGGTTGAAGCGTGAAGAGGTAACAGACAGACGAACAAACTGTCGCATTTATAATATTAGAATGGATTAACTAGCTTTGATTACTTCATATATCTAATTGGAATTCTTGTATCGCTATCACCTTAAACATATTAGAAAACTAGCCACCCGCTCGTGACTTCGGACGCCTGTAGAGTTCGTTTATAGAATTATCCAAAGAAACTAGTAACTAGAAATGCAGTCATCAAAAATGCCTCTCTCGACAATACTGCTAAGATAAATCAAATATACACATTTTGTTAATAATAGATTCCTGGCGTAGTCGGGCTCGCTCAATCTGTTTGTTCAACCATACAAATACTCGGAACTTTCAACAGGATAATTGATTCGGAAAGTTTAACCGGGATTGGTTTCTCTTCAGGTTTCTCCAATTAAACACGGTCGTTTATTGTTGTTATTGGGATTGTTTTTAGTATCCTTTGGTTTGATGTTAAACTATAAAAAAAACAATAAAAATGACTGACATTTGTTTTGTCTACAAATAGATGACTTTCGCGTGTTATTGACGCCGCAGATTTTTGCGGGTGGTAGGACCTTGTGCAGGGTCCGTCCGGATCGCTACCACCATCTTATCCATTAACCTACCGCCAAACAGCAGTGTTCGCATTGTTGTGTTCCGGTTTGGGGATAAGACAGCCGGTGAAATGACTAGCATAGAGGCATTCCATCTTAGTCCTCAGGGTTGGCAACGCATTTGCAGTCTTAGGATTGCATTGCAGTCTTGTGAATGCGAATGTCTATGGGTCACAGTTTCCACTTACCATCAGGTGGCCTGTGTGCTCGTTTGCCTTCTCTATGCCATAAAAAAAAAAAATAGCTAGTTGGCAGTGAGCAATTTGTGTGATAAGCACAAGTATCTGGTCCTGAGTCTTCGAGATTTTCTAAATTACATACGTACAGTCAGCAGCCGAAGTAGCTACCCAACCGAAACGGTCAAAATGATCTGCACTCGACTCTATTGTCAAGAGAATACATCGTGTCTAAATCATTTTGAGCAGGTTATTCTCCTTATCTAGTTTTGGTGCTGTCTGTACATACATAAACTCACACCTTTATTCTCAGAGTGGGGTAGACAGAGCTACAAAATTACCAAAAACTATAAAAACTGTTGATAACTTTTTAACCACGTTTTTCACCATTACGCCACCAGGTTAGGTTCGGTTATATTTACCAGTGTATTAGTGAAAGATGCATGCCTATCGCCTATCAAGCCTTTATTCCCTTAGTTACCCTCTTAAGATATCCACGGGAAGACATGGAGTGGCATTATTCTATCCCAGCAACAACACAGTAAATGAAAAAAAAGGAGATTTTCTATGAGTATTTTTTGAATATGTTTATTGTTGTCTAATGTCTGGTACCCATAGTACAAGTCAAGAGCTTATTTTGGGATCGGTGTGACTACCTACGGCCTAACGTATTTGCAATCGCAATCGACTTCAAAGTGGAACAATTGTTTTTATTTTGTATGCAGACAAGCCTTCGATTTTCAAAATGAAAACGAATCGTAACCGCTTGTCTGCGGGTGCGTTAGGCCAACTCCTAGGGTAAATTTTTTAACGATGTTTTTCTTTATTATTCTTATTTAATCTCAAGGATGGTGACGTGTGTCAATATTGTTCTAAATAATAGTGATACTGGCTTCACACCAAACCTCATCCCTCCAGTAACATCTCTATTCTTGTCCTAGCGATATCCCGTGCCCGCATTCAACTATGTAGAGCCTCGACGTTATAGGTACACGTGTATAGCGATGATTACGAGTCCGTATCTCGCGCCGGTAATCCTCGGTCGGTTATTTGCAATGAATATTAGATATAGTTGATATTAGATTAAGGCGGTTCACCCGATCGGCTGCGGGAGCAGGAGCGAAGCCTTGAACACACTGAAGCATTATTATTATGGGAGAAAACTTGTTTGTGTAACCGTTGTAGTCATGGATATGAGAGTGAAGGAAGTCGGTGCCCATTGAATTAGTACGGTTTATTGTGATGGTTTTAACCGGAATTCCTGATCATTATACCTTCACGCCTTCATTCCCAGAGTGGGTCGGCCGAGCTACAGGATTACCAACAACTCTAAAAACTTGTCGTTTAACCATATTTTGCACAACAGGCTAAGATGTTTGTTTACCAGCGTTAATAGTGACAGGTTGCAAGCCCATCGCCTAACAATACTACAAGCCTTTAATCCCTTAGTCACCTCTTACGACTCCCACAGGAAGACATTGAGTGGTACTATTCTAAGCCGGCAACCACACCGCTTTAACTGGAATTATATAAAGTAAAAGAATCGGAAAAGTAAGTTTCAATAAATTGGTTTAGTAGAGTTGATAATTATTTTGACGGTACTTATAATATAATATTAATACGGGTTATTCGCAAACGTATAACGTTAGCTTAACCCGATCAGGGGGGTTATTATGATATATCTATGCAGTTCAGATTACACTGTGAGAAAGAGACAGAGCTATTTAACTGACATAGCTCTGTCCTTTTCGCTCGCCGTAAAATGAACTGCATTGCCATGTCGTAATAACCCCCCAGGGCTTCTATTCGACATGGTAAAACCATATTGCTTTTGACGCGTATTGTTGTTAACTCGGCCGACATAACTGTCAAGTAAATAAGAGCTAACTTAACGTTGACAATACGATAAACGCCCAAGGTAGTATGGGTACATTTATCACGAAAACACCAAAAAAATCTTTCTTTTACATACGGGTGAAATAATAAAATTTCGAAAAGGAAAAAAATATTTAAGAAAAAGAGGTATTTTTTTTGAATGAATAAGAAACAATACCTCATCTCCTCGATAAAAAAAAAGTGTAACGTATTTATAGCATCTTGTTATAAATACATACTTCTCATTTAAGGGCCATCTTAGCGCAGTCCACGTTCCGTTTAACATTGTTCGTGAGCGGCGCCGGCGGCCCCGGTATTGTCATTATAATAGTATTTTAAGCCTGGTTAAGATCTCCGCCGCCGCGGGACCCTCGTCACTGACGTATAAGTGCGCACACTGTGTCTACAACAACTTACTCGGATAAAGTACTTAAACCTCGTGGGACGAGCTTCGACTACCTTAGGCTTTTCTCAAAGTTAATCTAGGACGCAAAAAACATTAGGCTTCTACTTTCTTTAGGCATTATCTTATCATCTTCCTTTAGCATAATCATAATTGTCAATGCAATGAAAGGTCTTATTGAAAGTAAAAGTTGTAATAACGTAATATAAAGCAAGTTAGGTTACAACAAATTAGAACTAATCCTACAATGCATCAAGTGACACATAATTATTTATGTCACAACTAAGTAACTAAGTACCTAACCCAAGCTAACTTAAAAAGAAACAAGCAGCGACATCTATTTATTCTTACAAGTTGATTTTTGCAAAAAAATATATTACAAACTTGTACTAAAAAAAAACTCTAGAGTTATCATACCTAAATAACACAATAACTTATGTTTTCCCACCAATAAAAGTTATGCATTGGAAAGTTAAAGAGAGTGTTGGACCCCACCACCAACAACCTAAACTGATTTTTCAAGCTTTGACGAAATATTGTAGTTACGTTATTTCATTGTTAGCAATTTTGTAAATAACTTACAAATTAAGTACAGTATCTGGTAGGTAATTAGATGATTCTGTTTCGGAGTTCTTCACCAACTTAACACCTACACATACACCTACACAATAACACACCACAATGTTGTGTTGTAACTACAGCACAATGTTATAATATCGTGACTTGCCTGACATAGTCAGGTAACTTTTATTATGCTGTCGAGACTTTAGCATTTCCCTCCAGGCAGTTTGAAAACAACGGAAATACAACTTTTGACTAATTTAATGTAAACTTGACGACACGATCTAAAACTTTATTGTTTGTGAATAATAAAGATGTCGCCTGAAGCAGAAAAATATGTAAAATATGTATATATTGTTTTAAAAACTCATAAGGTCAGTCACATCTATTTAGCAAAACTAATATTTTTAGATGAACATGTGTAGGTATACACTTTTTGTGAACTGTGTATATAATTTGGTCTCTATTAATGTTTTTTCTTGCCATTGCCATGAATATGATACTCGTACTTCGTGATTGTGTCAGCCCACGGGAGCCCACCGCTGGACTGAGAGTAGTTTTACAGTACACGTAATTGCACACCATAAAGAGTTATAATTTAACAACAAGCGGTCTTATCGCTACTTAGCAGTGTTCGCGTTGTTGTGTTCCGGTTTGGTTATAAGACAGCCGGTGAAATGACTAGCATAGAGGCATTCCATCTTAGTCCTCAAGGTTGGCAACGCATTTGCAGTCTTAGGATTGCTCTGCAGTCTTGTGAATGCGAATGTCTATGGGTCACAGTTTCCACTTACCATCAGGTGGCCTGTGTGCTCGTTTGTCATCTCTATGCCATAAAAAAAAAAAAAAACTTAGCAATCCCTTCCAGATAGTCTGGATAAAGGTACTTTTCCACCAGCGAGGCGAGACAAAATACAATTCTCACGCCGCCTCTCTCGCATCGCCTCATCGGTGGAAAAGCACTTTAGTAGTCTCGATTAACCAAGATGGTTCTGAGATTGTGTGTATGATCGGTTAAGCTGCCGGAGATAACTATGGGCTCTGAAGCTAGAGGTTGCTATTATATCGAGAGTTTTTATCTATTTTAGGTATACATACATACATACATTAAATCACGCCTGTTGAATCGAAAGCCGTCCGAGGCCCCGCCCGCCGCCGCGGCCCGGCCGGCGCGGCGACCAACAAGCCAACAATAAGCCCGAACTGGGTGTACGGCAGCACGCGAGCTGCCCCGCGCTAGAGGATCCCGATTTTGCTCAATAAAACAACTCCCGACAATATATAAAACTCCGGCGACAGAAAACAGCACCATCGGAACATATTCTCCAACGAAACCGAACACACGGATATATTTCTCAGGTGGAGGGTAGTTTATGAGATGGTACCGAATACTAAATGGGAGGTATTTATAACAGTGTTTTTGTTCAATTTGACAAGTAGTGTTTCAAACCAATCAATTATTTTTAATTTCTACCTTATTCATCCGCTGATAAATCTAACCAGTAGGAATCAAACCAGATTTTCTCTTAGCAGTCAATAGCCATGGCAATCAAGAGCACACGCGTCTAGTCACTTATTGTCATAATACACGAGCAATATCTGCTGGTAAGTTTGCAGTTCCTAGAGTGTCCAATTTCTACGGAGACAGGACACTTAAAAAAACGTCTACCTTATCTCCCGAACAGATTACCAGCCGATATTGTTCTGGAAACCAACAAACGTAGATTTAAGGCTAGGTTACATGGGCATCTCCTGGATTCATTGTGAATGCGATGCTCACCTTTAATTATATAAATATGGGTGAGCATCAGTCAAATCATATGATACATTGGTGTATATCTAATCAAGTACCGCTTTAATGTTATGTGTAATGATACTAATGATCAACAAGCTGGACCGAAGACTCCGCAATAAAACTATGCAAATAGTTTTTGTAGAACATTGCATAACATGTAAACTTTGTGTTTGTTATAATAAATAGGTAATCTGAAATGTTAACAATGCGAAAGTTTGGATGTTTGTTACTCAATCACGCCGGAACGGCTTAACGGATCTAAATAAAATTTGGCACAATGATAGACATAAGTAGCACATAAACTCCTTCCCCCCCGGAAAATTGAAGCTACCGAAGAAAATAGCAATAAACAACTTCTACGCGAACGGAGTCACGGGCAAAAGCTAGTACTTTATTAATGTTTAGTTTAATTTTGCTCTTTTTTCTTTTACCAAGCCATGATCGACATTTCTACCCATATCTACGTACTGCAAAGCTAAGACCTCTCAGCCCGGTCCCGTACTAATCTCATCCGCTTTTTCCAAGCGTCTGAATAATGTGACCAGGGGTGTGATTCTCTAAAAAAGCAAAGGTGAACGAATGCACGAGTGATGTCCAAGCGGCGAGATTAAGTAGTCCCGTCAGTTCGAACAAAACACATTGTAGCGCGTGCATTTTCAATTTAGCAGCACGATGGGTCGAACGTATAAGGCTGCTTAATTGAAAATGCACGCGCTACAATGTGTTTTGTTCGCACTGACGGGACTACTTAATCTCGCCGCTTGGACATCACTCGTGCATTCGTTCACCTTTGCTTCTTGAGAGAACACACCCCAGGCCAAGTGACTGATAATCTGCTCTCTGTGTGTTATTTTTAAAAAAGTGTCTCGTTTCACCGGCGAGTAATCTTCACCCAAGATTACATTATACTAATGCTTGTACAGTCAAGAACTTAAATTTGGAACCCACCTTAGGTCCAAAGTCAATATCAAATTCTAGATCAATAAGGTTCAATTTCCTACAAGTTACAAATGATTTGGCATCTCCAATGACATTAACGACTTCAAGCCAATTTATATTGAAATGGGTAACAGATTAACGTTCGTGACCGTACGGCGTGCTCCCTACGACCTAAGCCTCTCGTCAGAATAAGAGCTATAAAAAAGTTATGAAAACTACTAAAATAGGTCATAAACGATATTGTTTGTCGTCGTATGATAGAGACCGGATCTGTGGTCCAATATGTCCAAGGATCAGAATTATCCAATGCAATGTTCCCCGTTGCGATACCATTTTTTTTTTTTATGGCATAGAGAAGACAAACGAGCACACAGGCCACCTGATGGTAAGTAGAAACTGTGACCCATAGACATTCGCATTCACAAGACTGCAATGCAATCCTAAGACTGCAAATGCGTTGCCAACCCTGAGGACTAAGATGGAATGCCTCTATGCTGTCTCATCCCCAAACCGGAACACAACAGTGCGAACACTGCTGTTTGGCGGTAGGTTAATGGATAAGATGGCAAATAAAAAAGTCTTTTAAGGCATTCCATCTTAGTCCTCAGGGTTGGCAACGCGTTTGCAGTCTTAGGATTGCATTGCAGTCTTGTGAATGCGAATGTCTATGGGTCACAGTTTCCACTTACCATCAGGTGGCCTGTGTGCTCGTTTGCCTTCTCTATGCCATAAAAAAAAAAAAAAAAAACAAATATCACAATAATGTAGGAATAGTAAAGTTTCGGTCGTTACATATTATTAACGTGTGTATTAAATGTGCGGCGGCAATATCATTCTACAAAATTATTATTTTACGTAATTTGAGTGCCGCACAATTTATGAGTCGTTCGCGATGAAACATCGCGTCGACTCCAGCGATCGTTCCGGAGCCGACGATATACGATCACACACGAGCGGAACCCGTCCGTCATCCAACTTATCACTTAGCTTATTCAATAAGGGACCATAACATTCGTCTTTAAACGACTTATTGGTGCCCATTTCTGTTTGTAACTGTATGATATGATGTTATGCGAACAGTAATTTTGTTAGAAGTTAGTCACTGAAAGTATTTATTATATTTACATACAGAATGTTCCGAAATTTTACGGAAACATTACGGCTTTAAAAAGCCTTTTGTCTACCGGTTCGGAATATAGTTTTTCGTTTCCAATACTGTTCATTATTTTAGAAATTATTAAGGTTTTGATGAGCCAGGCAAAGAACACTGCCTTGCGGTACACCTTTGGCTCTTTGCTAATAATTTCTGTAATTCGTTATTCTATAATTTAATAATCTAATCCTCAATAACGTAGCAATGTATTGAATTACAACAAAATGCCAAACTATCACCGTATTTGAAATACATAATACTTTCTAAGGTTAGAATGAGTGTCTCTCTGCCAGAACGCTTTTCTTCACACTAATCAATGCAACCCTGTTCAGTGGTAATAAAAATTCTAACACTTACCGAGCACGCCACTCGACTCAACTACGGTATAAGGAGCTCCGCCGAGTCGGGCGTAGTGTGGCCACGCGTCCACATTTTTTGAAGATATGTTATTTTCAGATATATCAAAGGAAATTTAAAGATTTTCGTTTTTTTTAAATTAAATAGAAGATTGTATGTATATGAGTGACTGATATTAAAATGTAAAATAATGTATAATTAGACCCTATGTTGTAACGCCACTACATTCTTTACTTTACCTAAAGCTTAACTGGTAAATAATAAATTACGGCATACGGTTCGGTTTATGCAGAACCGCGATACCTGGAGCAAATTTCAACCTTTCATTACTAGTCTTCATTTCTTAATCACCTATACGCTAGATAACGTTATCGGCAAGAAAAGTTCAACCCCTGTAGAAATGACGTAAACGCCTGACGTGACCGTCAATCCCATACATAATATACTTCGATTTACGGTCATTAACGTTAAGATTGCTTGTTATAGTTAACCAGGACATTTCTGTTTTTAAATATCCATGTTGTAAAAAATACAGAATTTGTTGCAAAAAAAGGAATATTTGGTAACTCTAGTCGAGTACAGCTGACACAGCGCGCAGTGGCGTAGAAAGAAAACTATTTACATATTCTTCCACTAAGACGAATCGAATAATGCAGGGTTGGGGCGGCGCCGCGAGCTCCAACTTATGTGCATCCGTACGAAAGCGGCGAGGTGTAACTTTCTTTCGAGCGGCCGCTTGTTCGGATCTTTGGTCGACTTTTGTTTAACTTGCGACGTTATGTTAGAGAGTTCGATGGAAGTACACTCAAACAATTTGAATCATGAACCACTGTAGAACTTCGTCAAACTGGACGTTTCATTCAATTCTTTACTCACCCGCAGAGTATTCTATCGTGTGGGAAATAAATATAAACAGTGCATGGCAAAATACCTTCCATTTTATCTGAGTAAAATTGAAAATTTGATCAGAGATAATTTGTTTCAGTGATTGCTATTACATTACTAAAATACAAATGCTAAGGAATTTCGAGTAGGCTTCCACTAACCAACCGCCCATCGAGTGGTGTTTCGTCTTCTATTATAATAAAGCGTAATTTAAATCTTAAATCTAAGCTCGACATAATTTCACTAATCATACAGCATTCTTTAAGCTATCAGTACTACAAGTGTGGACCAAAACAGCACACACTCGTAGAGTTAAGGTGGTATAGTTTTGTATTTGTCTTGCTTTCTCAGTAAGCTTCAGTACTCTTCGACGAGACTGAGAAAGCAAGACAAATATTAAATGATCGGACAAAGTGCGATATCCTCTCATTACTCCATACATTTATACAGGATACACATGTTATAAAATAGGCGACAGAACCGTTCCACACTCCGCAAAGTGACGTGAAAAATAGTCGCCTCGAACTAAACTGCCAGATAAAGCGACAGTTACTCGTGATCTTCGCGAGCGGCGTGAGAGCGTCCATTAGTGCAGCGTCCTGTCCGCGCGCGGCAACCCTGCGGCGCGATGACCCTAATAACGGGGCAGGGCTGGCGCGGGCTACAAATTGGTTCGAAGATCGAGGATAACCTAGGACATTACACCTGTATTGCTAATTGTTTTTGTGAAAAAATTGCGTCAAAGCGGCTCACCTTATATACCTGAGTTCGTGTGGATTGTTGTCTTGTTGCATAAAAAAACAGTCAAGTGTGAGTCGGACTCGCGCACCGAGGGTTGTGTACCGCCGCATAAAAGGTATTAAGTACTGCATTTCAATTTAATTTCGATTTCGAACTGAATCAACGCGAGCTCAATTCACACTTTTCAATATTTGTTGTTTATTTTCAGGGTTTGCAATATAACTATACCCAATTTTACGCTTGTCTGTCTTACCGTTTTTACGACGTTCTAAATATAAAAATATGTTGAAAAAAATAACGTTTCTTGTATGGGGACTCCCTTTATTATTTAAGTTCCTTTTTACGTTCCTATGATATTTGTTAGCAAATCCTTATAAACGGGTACACTACATAATTACGAATTAATCAAAATTCTGAATTTTCATAATTCCGAACGCAATTTTTTTGATACAAGACAACTTTTTGCTATATCGCTTATAAATCAAACCTAACTTAACCGACGAATTAAAATTAAATCATACATTGAATCTAAAAGCTAGCTCCAGCGTAACACAGCTTTCAGACAAATGAATATTCGAAAAAAGTTATTCGGAATTTAAAGGTGTTAAAACACACATTCTGAATAAAAGAACACCGGTATTTATTATAGTTCAAAAGATATAGCTGTTTAAAGTTAGGAAGGACGGACGGACAGCGGAGGCATATTAGCGGGACCCCTCCCTTCGGGCACGGAACACTAACAATAGTGGTATCTCGTACGGTCACGAGCGTTAATTTGGGACCCATTTCAAGTCATTAATAACTTTTAGGAAACTCAACCGTATTGTTGTAGAATGTCAGATTGACTTTGGACCTAAGGTGGGTACCAAATTTAATCTCGTGCTCTAACCTAACCGAGTTAGCTCTATAACTTCTGAAAGATCGTGAGTTCTTCATATTTAGTTTCAATACGTTTTTCAGACGATAGAAAGATGCACCACAGACGGCAGCCAGCGCGTGACCACCTGGAAGCGTTAGAAGTCTTATATATTGTCGAGTGAATGGCCGCGGGTCGCGCAACACTCACTGTCGACTCCATTAATGCGCAGGGATGTCAACAGCAAAAACATTATCTGTTTAGACATCTCTTTAAAGTGATACTAGCCAGCAGCTCACTTATAATTACAATAAAATTGACAGAATTTGACGGAATTGTGCAATTTAATCTAAAATAGCTTTAGCGTAATATAGATTTACGAAAAATGATAATTCGGACAAATTAATATAAGGAAAAAAGTAACTTGGAATTTTACGGTGTAACCAAAGAGCCACAATCCAATTTATCTTATCGCATCGATCAACTGCGTGAGATAAGCCCTGTGTGAAGGCACCGACACTATTGGTGTCGTCCCAGTCGCTGTCAGTAAAAGCAGCGGGTTGTCTTTCCCTGACATTTCAATTCTACATTTTGTCGTTTAAACTGCCTCTTCAAGGCATCAGCCAGGTGCGCCAGAAGTCTCTTACATTGATGCGCGAGAGCGTGTGATAGCCCTAATAATCAAGTAGGGTTGTCTCATTCTCTTAAATCATTATTTTTGAAAGCAGTTCTGGCTTCCACGCGAGATAATCTAAAATAGATATTTAGAGAGCGTCTATTCTATAGGGTCGAGACGTGTAATAACCCTAATAAACACACAGGGTTGTCTCGGCCATAAAATTTGATATTTTTTTGCCAGCAATTCTAAGCGAGGTATGCAGTCGAGTACAATAACAAGTATACACTTTTAAACTTTATTTCCCATATCTACATAACCTTTGTCCTTGACTGTACTTAATCTACGGTAGGTAACTATTAAGAGAGCCTCTATTACGTCGACTCAGTGCGTGCGACAGCCCTGCGCCATCGCTATGACGACCCTAATAATCGCGCAGGGTTGGCGCGTGCTTTGCATTTAAACGGCGGCGTGTTGTCTTCTCTTCTCGGCTATAAGGGCACATCTACAATTCAATAGCCAAGCAATTTCAAACCTCAATAGTTTTAAGCAAGGCTGTATTTCTAACAGAGATTTAGTTTTAGATGTCATTTTTTTTAGAGAAGACATGCGCGTGCGATGGGTTAATGTGTTAATGTTGGTGTATCTTTGTGTTAGTGACTCAATGTAGCTGATGTATGGAAATCACACCAATAATTATGAATGTAGTGGTGATGTTGGTTACCTTAAAAAATAAATAAAAGACAAGTGACGTATTTTAGTACTAATTTCTTGTCTTACCGCGTTTTTAAAGTGTGGAAAAGCTTGTTCGAGATGGTGATATAAGTGCACATGCAGCAAACTTTTTTAATACTATACAGTAACACAAGTGGACAGTGAAGCCTTGAGCTGTTTGTGCTACATACTTAAATGTTAGGTAGAATAACGGGACACAATATGAACATTATTATTTTTTATTCACTTAAGGAACATTGCATATTATATCTTGAGAAAATAAGGGTAGAAGAGTTCTTCCTGGGTTTGAAGCCTTTTGAGCCCGTGATGACGCGTGAACGAATACTTATGAAATGTATTATTTATGTACAATGTATAAAGTAAAAAAAAAATGTGTAAGAAATTGCAGATAAATACGTATCGTATATTAATTTACTCAAAGTTACCAATTCTTATTGTAATACATTTTCAACGTGATACAAAAGACCTCGTTTTGCTTTGTTATTTTTCTTGAATGATGAATTTCATTTAAGTAAAGTAAGTATTGGCACAAAACGAAACATTAAGTTTGCTAATGAACCCGATTCAACCTTCTCGTAATTGTTGAAATAATTCCAGCTTCGAGTACCGGTCGCGTAGACAATTATGCGAACTCTTCAGCATAATTATTTCAGCTCCTTTCAGATGTGTTTCAGGTTCGGGTGCGCTCGGGCCGGCTCGGCCAACTTCGCGATGCACGAGTAATTTTCCGCCCGATGATCACAATACTCTCGTAATCTTATTTGAGAAGATATGCCATTCGGAATGTTTCTATTGTAGGTCTTTATTACAATTTCACAATGATACGATATTAAGGTACGAAGCGTCGTCAAGCAAATTTAATTAATTTGAAGTCTTTTATTTGAAGTAATTGAGTTGTAAATTTTATAAATTGCAGCGTTTCTTAATTAATAGTCAAAGACAATGTGTTTTATAAAACACAATTTGAATTGTATCTTGGATTTAGAATCATTATGATTTTTAAAACCAAATCTCTCAAGCAATTCAATAGAATAGCACATTCAAATTATGCCAAAACTTATTATAGCTTTTTTTACTGAATAATTAACAGGAACATTAATTATGTGTTTAACAAAATTCTTTGTCTTTGGGTTTCAGCATAAAAATAAATTGGTGTGAAATCAAATCAAAAGCTTTAGCAAACTAAAGGATATGCTGCCGCGACGCTACTGCGTCACACTTTTTAACGCGTCTTTTACGCCGATCCATTTTTGCGATTTCGACTTAATTCAATTTACGCAGTTCCAGCGTATTTCAACCCATGGTACAAAATTGATTATTAAGTTACCTATCTGCATTATTGTCTACAATGGTAGCGAAATAACTAATAAAAATACAAATGTATGTGACAGCCCTAGCCCTAACAACAGAAGTGACAATGACAATGGCAGGCGAGAAGTGGACGCCGGCGCCGTCGTGATCGACAACCCTACACCGGTGCGGTTCACCCACCGCCACTCGCGGCAAAAACGATGCAAATACTCAAACCATTACAGAATTACACACCTACACATAGACGATACAAGGTTTTAAATCCAATACAAGTCAAGTTTAATTAAAGCTTGATTGGTGCTATCGACTGTCAGTGGTCACACACGCTCACTTGAGGTAAAAACGTGACAATAGCCCAAAAAATTCAAGCCCTTTAGTATTTAAACTTGTGCAAGATAAGGTTGAAAATTCAATTGAGTTTTAAATAGCATTTGAAAGTGAAATGAGTTATATCGTACCTACTCTTTTATCGCACGTCACGTCGGGAAGGATAACTTCAGTGAGTGCGTGTGAAGCTGAAGTATGGCCGGTCATAAGGATGATGTTCGTCTATTTTGTGATTACAACCGTTTTTCTCTAATTTTATATAATTTGTATCTATTAAATTACATCGTATTATTGCATTTCCATCCAGTTCTGAGCTATGTATTATGTTTCAAGTATCAAGGTTAACAAACAAACAAACGGAATAAAAAGAAAGCGAGCAAAAAATAAGTGTTGAAAAAGCATCGAACTCTCGCGACTTCATTATGGACTCGATCATTCTGACAGGTTCAACCGATGATTCCTCTCCCCAGTTTCAGATTTCGATATAGTTAAGACTCCTATTTTGCTTTTGGGATTTAAAATTCGACTCAAAAGCTTTTGTTACTTATGATAGTTAAATATCGTCCACGTAGATTTAAATGTAAATGTGAACGTAGATTTAAATGTGAACGTGTAGCCCTATTAAAGACTGAAATTAAGGAATTTTAGCTTTCTCCGTTTAGTGACGGAAATTAACCATACGTTGCGGCCGTCAATGAAAACTGCCCAACAATCGCGGAAATATATTATACTAGGTTGACAGGATAGAGGGCAACTCCCTAATGACAAATATGTCGGTCTGCCTGCACACAGTAGTCGCGTTATCTATATATTTCGGCTGAAACATGTGTTATCGTTTCCAAAAAAAACGATAAGGGATATGGCTGAATGTTGTACACAAAGTAAGTATACTATACGATGAAAGAAGGGTTTGATTTCGGGTCATATACCGAACAGGTTTTTTGCTTCGTAAAAGGGTAAGGAAATACCTACTTAATATAAAAAAAAAACCATAGCAATCCGGCAAAAATTAACCCCGTGTGTACCGCGTGCACTTCGCTTGACATAAGGCAGGCGGGGCTTGAAGTGCCTTGTCTTATTTTTTCCTTTAGTTTTTTTTTTTACAGTTTTTTCGTCGAGAAATCTGTATCGCACGATACACGAACTCTTTTTACGTATTTGTTGAAAAAATACTGGCAGTTCGAGTTACGTTTTCGATGATAAAAAAATACGAAAGTAAAACGGTTTGAAATTGGAACATTATTTTTTATCGCGAAATGGTGCCTTGTTACGATTTTAATGAAAACCAGAAGCTTGAAGTGGAGTAGATAATTAGAGGCGTATTTATAAAAATAAAGTAGTAAGGTAAAAAAAATGATAGAAAAAGTATTTATGAATAATGATTAATGATGCAGAAGTTCGTTTTTTTGAGCAAAACGGTATCCGATATTGTTTTGATATACTATACCTATTACTATTGAATGACAATGCAATTACATAATTACTTATTACTCTTATTAGAGCATTCTAAAACCAATTAGGTAAGTACTTACGTGAAGAAAATTACAAAGTTATGAAAACGTTTTTTTTCGACTACCTATTACGAATATCGATACATACCGATCTTTGGCTTCTTAATATTTTTATTACATATTAGGTATAAAATAACATGAATGAATGGGAGTATTGGAAAACTAATACTGCCCTCCTAACCCAATAGGGAGTATCTGAGATAAAATTCCTGTACCAATATCAACCTTATTACTACCTCATGAGAGTTCAAACTGCCTTGGTTCTAGAATTTGAGATACTGCTTATTACAAGGGCAGAGTTCACGGGCGTCCTCTCTAGTTAAAGATATTAAAAACCAACTAAACTCTGTCCCCCTTACTTATAATTATAAACGTGGAATAAGCTTGGAATAGTTAATTCCATGCTTTGTCACTTTCTGTCAGATGCAAATGTCACAATTACAGATAAGGACAAAGGATGGCGTAAGGGGGTTAAACTATTTTTTTTTTCTGTGGTAATATCCTAGTCTTTGTAAAACCAAGTCGCTTCCTATCGTCTGTCCCTATGTTATCTGTATGTACAGTCAAAATCGTTAATACTACACGGCCATCGCACCCAGTGACGGGGTGGGTAGATATTTTTGACGCCTTGGGAACGTATATATATTTATGTCTATTTTCATGCGGCGTTTTCACCATCAGGCAGATGAATTTCAGAAGGTTTTTATGTATGATGAATAATTATAAAATTTTGCTTTATGTACTGGTGTTACTAAACACTTACATAAACTGAAACGAAGCGAGGGCGGGTCGCTATATAGTTATTTATAACCGCGTGAAACTCGTTTATATCGTAGCTCCATAAACAATTTCACCCTCTATTTCACCCTCTTAGGAGATGAATTTCGGGAAAAAAACTATCCTATGTCCTTTCCCAGGATTCAAACTATGTATGCACCAAATTTCACCTAAATCGGTTCAGCGGTTTAAGCGTGAAGAGGTAACAGACAGACAAACACACTTTCGCATTTATAATATTAGTATGAACCCGTGTGGCTGCCAGGTTAGAATAGTGCCACTCCATATCTTCCCGTGGATGTCGTAAGAGACGGCTAAGGGAATAAAGGCGTATAGTACTGTTAGGCGATGGGCTTGCAACCTGTCACTAATACACTGGTAAACATCTTAGCCTAAGTGTGCAAAATGTGGTTACAAAATTATCAACAAGTTTTTAGAGTTGTTGGTAATTCTGTAGCTCTGCCTACCCCACTCTGGGAATAAAGGCGTGAGTTTATGTATGTATGTATGTAGATTTAGATTAAGTATCATGATTCCCTAAGAAACTTGTATATGTTCGGGGATAAAAATAGCCTTTGTATTAATCCAGCGTATGTATTAATCCAGCGTATGAGCTATCTCCATTTCATAAAAATCCAGCCGTTGCAGCGTGAAGGAATAACAAACTAACACACACACATACAAAATTTATAATCTATAATATTAGTAGGAAATATTTTAATACCCTCCGTCCTATAATTGTTTTCTGGTTTACTCCTCCCACTGATCAGTTGAGCGGACACTCCGTCAAAGAAACGGCGTCACATTTATAACCTAAAATAAAATAGGTTTGTTCGATAGGTCACATCAGAACTGCTGGCCTGTCTGTGCTTTCGCAGTGTTGCTCGCAAACTTCAAAGGTTCACTTTCAGACTGTCAAAATGAAAACGGCCGCGATTGTAAGTGCGTTAGGCAATAAGCCTGTAGAGCATTCGCTTATAACCAGGGTTCGGAGTTTTCGTAGCACGGTAAGACTAATGAGAGCTGTGGAGTCGACATCAACATTAAACATCAAATCTCACTCATACTCGTTTGTATATTTAATCAGAAAATTCTTTTATATTCGCCCTGAGACCCTGAGTTAAGGCTGCTAAGCTAAGTAATGAAAGTTTACAATTGGGATTGACCAAAAAAAATACTCACGGTTTTTACTTTCTCATTCGAAAGAATACGAAATTTTAAGACACCTATTTCATTAATTTTGTATTTGACCCAATAGTTTTGTTTTAATATCTTTATTTATTTAGCAGACATTTTATGGATGACATGGTTATTTTAAATTTGGGATGGCGTTTTCTAATAAATTTCAACAATTAAATGATATCCAATGAAAAAAAGTGATTGTAATAGTGTATTACAACATACTATTTCAAGCTGTTTTCGCCTAACCCGTAAGATATAGGAGGGCTTCAAGCCGAAAACGAAAGTCAAACAAAGGTTAAATGTACTTTTGTCAAAATATCCAAAATAGATAAATATTTCAAAAACTTAATAATGCAGAACGGCTTTAAAACCCTATTCCTCGAAATGGTTTTCGAATTGGAGTAATTGTAAAAATATGAACAATCCCAATTATAAACAAAATATTTTCATGTACATAATATTATTTAATATTAATATGAATATTAAAAATGAAAATTACTCGTATCATTCCTATTTTTTTACTAAATTAAATTTTGCAATATAATAATCGAAAGATTATGAGTAAGAGTTGATTTTTTATAATTATGTCGACTCCACAGCTCTCTTTCGTCTTACCGTGCTACGAAAACTTCGATCCCTGCTTATAACAGAGTACGATCAATTGAAGTTTTTATTTGTTGAAGTGTATGACGGACAGGCTCCACTGTACTCGTACTCTACGTTCTAGCGAACACTCAACAAAGCGCTTTGAAAACATGTGAGGGCCTCTATGCCACTGCTTTTTTGCTCCTATTGTAGTCGTATTGCGGCTGAGATTACTGTCAAGATAATAAGATCTATCGTAATGTTTACAGAACCTGTCACAAGCTGTTTCCAAGTTTGAAAATTCTAGATCTTAATGTTCCTAGCAAGTGATTATTAAACCTCGCAACTTCGCTAAGTTATTTTAACTGCACAAAGTTTCACGTTTCTTTTATTGGAAATGACTTTATGTTAAACCTTTAACAAGATTTCGTTTGCCTAACAAATCAAATAATAATTCCATACGCAAATTAGGAATATTTTACGTCAAGATTCTTTTTACCTCGCGTGAACACGCGTAGAAAATCAACAAATTTTCGGGGAGAAAATAAGATGGAGCCAAATAAAATATACTCGTACTTGCCATTAAAATGTGAAAGTATCTCAAGTAATTACTCGCGTCGCGTTCAAACGTTATTAGGGTCAGAGCGCACAAAGGGCAAACGCCCCAGCGCGCAAATACGCCGATGAGAGCGCCAACACGACTGAGAGCGCGAATTACCCGCTCGAGGGGTCCGCAAACAGGAGTTGAGACTTGTCGCGCTCTCAAGTCGGTGACAATGGAGAGGTCCTGCATAGCTGACGAAGGCTTTACTACCTTTTGAATCCAAAAGCCGTTACCTTATTTATTTATCTTTCTTGCAAATAACTCATGAATGTAAATAGTAGGTAAATAAAAAATACCGCGCGCTCATCCGCGTTTAACTAATCCGCTAATCTCGCTTTTTCTTCCCGTTGGAAGTCTTTTGAAAATACTTGTAAGTGAATCCTGAGCACGTGCAGCAGTGTAGGCTGTCATTGTCTGTTAATAGGTATTACAATATAACTGGAACCAGCCAGTTTTCCTGGAAGTTCCTGGCTTCAATTGGCCTTTGTCACTTTGGGTTTACGGCTGCCTCTTTGCAGAATCAAACGATGTTCTGTTTAGGTCTAGATACTGACTGTGAAGGAAACAGCAGAGCGGAATCAAGTGAGCAGCTGACTGAACTTAAGCAGACTGTACGTTCTGCATCAAATTAGCTGCTGATTAACTTAATGCGTAATATACAGAAGAACAAAAAAGCGTTTATTAAAATACACAAACAGCACAAATAATAAATTACAATGGTAGACTAGTACGAGCCAAGCTTATAATATGCTTTAGTCATAGTTACGTATTTAAAAAAAAAAACGATTAATAGATTGACTTAGGGCCTGTTGTTTGATCAGTAGTTAAACTAACCAATTATTAAAAATTGAAAAAGGAATCGAAAATTTGAAGGAATCTCAAGGAAATGTGTCAAATTTTCAATTCCTTTTTCGAAATTTAACAATTATAGTTATAGTTTAACTACTGATCAAACAATAGGGGGGTTATTATGACATAGCTATGCAGTTCTGTTTGCGCTGAGAGAAAAGGACAAAGCTATACAACTGCTATAGCTCTGTCCTTTACGCCCGCCGTAAAATGAACTGCATAGCCATGTCATAATAACCCTCTAGGGCCTTACTCACATTCAAATTGTCAGTTAATAATTGTGACTTTGATGACACGTTAACCCAGGTAGTAGTGACCGTCCGAGCCCTGCAAATTATTTGAGAACATAATACATTGAAATATTTCATGGATGGAATTCGTTTCTGAAAAGTTTTTACTATAAAAAAATAACATAAAAGGCTGGTTTAATTTATTCGGTGCACTTATCCCAATTGGACGCAAAGTGGTTTTCCGCGACGGAGAGATTAATATTGAAGGGGATTGTTGAAGTATTGTGTCGGCGAATGTGGACGAGATCGATTAGCGGGCAGTTGGGCGAGTAAGCTCGCGCGGGCCGGCGCCGGCGCAACCCACAGGCAACAGCGACGTTGTTACTGACACAGGAACTGAAGCAACGATTGGTTATTGATAAAAGACGAAAAAGGAAAGGATTGGTCCAAGGCATTACCTTCGTAATAAGTATCTATTAGGCTGCCTGTCCACTGGAGTGGAGCGAGGCGGCGGAACGGTGTGCGAGGAATAGTCCACCAAAAGGTGAGCTGCGCTGAGCAAGACATGTGTTTTTTTCTTCGCACACCGCTTCGCTGCCTCGATCCGCTCCAGGCAGCCTAATCCTGTCACCTACCTGCCTTCTACCAAGGTTCGGACCTCATCTACACAGGGCACTCTGAGCCTGCTCGGGTGTCTTGCATAATAATCATACACCGGTTTGACGGGGGCAAAAGTTTATCGACAACTTTTTTCGTGACATATGGATGTTACATTTATTGCGAAAAGTAAGTCGTAAGTTTATCTTCTATATCTGAATCATCAGCTTTCCATGGAACGATCTTTTTTTTTCGAGGCATTTTTGACCGAGTTAAAAAACAAAAAGATTCTCAATTCGTCGGAATGCGAAAGAATATTGTTGTACTGAATGAATTTGTTATTCAATGTTTTTTCAATGGTTGTTGACAAGTGACTAGAGTCCAGAATTAATGTCAGATACCGGTTGTTTATAGTTGCGATAAGTATAAATAAAAGAGGTTTGCAGATAATTAAAAGGTAATCAAACTTGGCCATTACTGAGGATATTGAAGATAAAATATTGCTTTTAATCGATGTCGATAAACTTTGTCAACATTTAATGAATCACTAGCAGTGGTACATTTTTGCTCCCGTCAATCCGGTGTATGATAATAATGTATAACGAAGGATCAGAACCCCTACAAGGTCTGCTGTCGCCTGTCGCTCGTGGCTTGTGCCCCTGGCCTGTCATATTTTTTGCCGCGACAGGCTTCATGCCGGCCGTCGACCACCGCGCCCCCGGCAGCCTTCGGAGCACTTATCCAGCTCATTTCTTCAGCCGATTCTAACGATAAGTATGTGTCAATCATATAAGTATTCTATTTTTGGGATTACTGTATTTTCTGATGCTCCTCTAATAGTAAATACCAGTTAAACGGCAGCTGCAAAAAAAAAATTCGATGTTTTGACCATTTATTCATATGGCATTAATACATGGCCCAAAATAACTGGGAGCATACCGTTTGGTCCAATTTTTTTTGGCCAAATGTTAATGTCCCTTAAAGTTATTTGTATTATTATTGTTTTATAACCCAAATACCGAAACAGTTTTTTACATGTGCTAGGTTAGGTTAGATTTGTGACTATTATGAAAAATAAATAAACTACAACTTTTCCACAAAATAAAAAATTGGGAAACAAACATTCGGCCAAAAATATTTCGCTCAAACTAAATAAGCTCAAAAGAAATCATTACATTTGGTATAAATTAAAGTTCGAGTTATATAAGCCTGGAGCTAAGTCAAGGACTGATACTCTTTTGTTTATTTTAAAGAAGAGAACAGTTTGCTTGTAAGCTGACGCCAGCACGCGCGGTCTAGGTGTTCTCTTTGGGCCGTATTGTGCATTACCAGAGCCCTGTTATTACGCATTTGAAACGGCCAGTAATTTAATCCGCGCGGATCCCCCGTCTATCCCGGAGGATGGATACGGCTGATACGCCGGCGATGGCTCCCGCAGATACAGTGCTCAAACTTAAGATTAACTGTTTGAAACCAATCCGCCTCTCAAGGTAATGTTCGGTCTATCGTACTCAAATAGGGTATTACAGATTTGATCCGCAAATGCTTACGGAAGCGTACCTAATTCTGTACATGGTGATCGTAATTTGTAGTTGATTTTACGTAATAAATATAAAATAAATCAATGAATTATTTATTTGAAAGTGTGGTTTTGATAAATCGAAAGTTTACACCGGATCGATGAAGCATGTTGAAAGTCTAGAGCTGCAAACATCTAACGATAACGAAACTGAAGTTCTAAACTAAAGATATAAAGTCCAAATTAGTTGAAAACAGCGGCACTTGTAACGTAAGTATCTACTTAAATTGCTTATTGCGGTAGACTCCAAGTCAAGAAATCTCGAAATACGTAATACAGAGCTTAATACGTCGTCGACTGAACAAGGTTTGAGGCACGGGGCGGCTCGAGGGCCGCCAGCTTTGATCTCCCTCCTGGTGCCTCCTTGATTGAGATATCAATCAGGAGGCAGGTGCGGACAGGACATCCTCGCGCCGTGTGCCACACAAATACAGTTCAATTAATTGATTGTCCAATTACGTAATTACGTTAGCCGAAATAACTTTTAAATAGAGAAACACGTCCGATATAATAGTGACTACTACTTTAAGACCTGGTATTTTCGTAAAGATTATCCGACTAAATTGATTTGCTAGAACGAGTCAATACGTTTGGTCGCTGTAAACAGACACACAGACACACACGTAAAATTAATAACACATTTTTTTTGCATCTAAAAAATATACTACAACTAGCAACCCGCCCTCGCTTCGCTTTGGTTTATGTGAGTATGATATATAGCACTTAAATAATTTTTCAAATCAGACCAGTAGTTCCTGAGATTAGCGCGTTCAAGCTAACAAGCAGACAAACAAACAAACTCTCAGATTTATAACATTAGTATAGATAATAATAGTTTCAGATATACCTAAAAATAATAATCGTGATTTCATTTATTTATTGTACAAAAAATACTTACAGCTCTCAGCCGAGGCGCTTGAAAGCATTGCAAATAATCTTACTTCACAATAACAGGACAGGCAACTATCATTCATCATCATTTTTTTTATAAAAACTATCGGAAAAAAAATCAGTTGTAGTTAAGTAGGGAATTTATTTCCTGACAACCTCACCCAAACAATTTCTTTCAGTAAGTGAAATAGACTCACAAGGTGAACAAATTGTACACAGCAGGAGTCTTGTTAAAATGAAGTCTTGCGAGGGCAATTACATCGAATGTTGCCATATTGGTGCGCGTGGCGCGACTGCAACTGACGCGCAAGCACACTCGTGTGGAGTTCACAATATCGCCCCGAATAATCAAAGAGCGCGTGCGTCAAGTATCTGTCAAACAGAACTTTATATATGCAAAAGCAGATATAAGCAGATAGCAAATCCCTTGTCTATAATAATAATAATAATAATAAATCTTTATTTCAGACAATTCACGTCTATGAAAATGGTATTTTACATGCTCTTTATTTGCAGTAAATGATCTATTTTAACTCGAGGAGGAGCATAATTAATGTTATTGACCTGTATGGTTCTTTGTTCTCTTGCAAAAGCTGAACGGATGGCCCCATTTCGACAAGTTAGGTGTCATTCGATTCTTTTTTGCAATCACAGGTGTCAACGGGTTTTTTTTTTAAATGAAATTGGCGAAATAAAATTATATGGATGATAACGTAATGTTATATTGATGATATTATCGATACCAGGGACCCCACCACCCATTACCCGATACCCATAAGCCTTTAAAAGACCTCTCGAAGTACAATCCACTAAAAGAATAACCTCTTTGGAAAAAAGATACGACTTAGTTGTTTGTTAAACTAGACATTCATATAAGGGAAACCAGTAAATTGATATCCATCTTATTGCATAACCAAATATAAGGGTAACCCTTATAAATAGCGCTTAAAAATCCAATCAAACGGTTTTTTTTAAGTTAAAGGGATATTGGTATCACTTAAAATATAGCGCTACAAAAGCAAAATGAAGCAAGACGTACACGAAACGGATTTGGTAAGGGTAACCCTTATAAATAGCACTTTAAAAAGCAAATGGAACGGTTTTCAAGCGATACGGTTTTTCTTAATAATAACCCATTCAAAACCCCTCGAATGGGGTAGCAGGCCGGTCCCTGCTCCAAACAGCCGTTGGGTTTTTAAAGCTAGCATTTTTGTTAGTATTAATGGCACAGAGAACCCAATAGAGTACACAAGCCACGTGATGATGCAAATAACTAAGATCTTAAGTAATTCTAAGACTGCGTTGCCAACTTTGAGGAATAACATGGAATGCTTTTTGCTAGTCATACCTATAGCATAGCTTAACGCATTCACTGCCAGTGCTGTTTATCGAACTTTTTCCAGGTGCCACATCTTTTGTTTTATACGTTGAGGGCACTGGATGGAAGTCAGTAAAACACTTATAAATATGCGTTTATGGCAGTGAATGTGCTAAAGATATAGTTTAAAGCAGGATTTCTAAATATTTACGACCGGTCTATAAAATTATGACTTTATACGAGAGAAATACTCTAGTGTTACGTTATGATAACGTTTTAAAAACGTGAACGATTGAAGGAGTTTGTGTGTCGGCCGGGCGCGCCGGGCGGCTAACGAAGGCTCATCCGCGTCCGCTTTTTGAGCAATCCGATACTTATTGTTGTCGACCGCGCGTTTGAGCAATCGATCGGATTTCGCGTTTCGCGGAGAACCATTAAGCCGGATTCCTGCGCTATGTCCCACGGGCCACACACGTGACCACGTTCGTTGTTCTAGGCGTGTGTTAATGAGGTACAGTTTTTTTTATCGGAATAAATGTTTAAGGCATAATTATTTTTAGCATACGTGTCAATAAGCAGAAACGCATATGGCATAGTATTGTTTCGCAGAAGTCATTATGCATTAATTTACCTGGTCGAATAATCTGTAAGTATGTATAACATTGAGGAGTCGAAGGTTCTTAAGTAATAAACAATGACACGCTTAAACTTTATTGAGCAGGATAATGTTTCTGCGTAAACGTTTTCAACGTTCAATTGTTGAAAGGAAGGCAGCAAGATGTTCTCGGCTTATTAAAAATATACCTCGCCTCGCTCGCTCCCATTATACTACACACCGTTATCCAATATAAACAATGTATCAAACAAAATTTTAAATTAAATTCGGTCTCTTCAATATACTATTTAAAAATCGACCAAACAATCTTTCGGATATTTACCAATTTTTTTATATAAAATATGTCTTTTACGATGTCAACGTTCGTCGAAACAATAATATTATACTAAATATGTTATACCAAATACGTTTTGGATAGTAAAAATATGCCAAATGCACGGCACCCCTGTCACCGACGTCATGTCGTGAGTGAGTGGCCGCGGCGCTGGTGGGAGTACCTACAAATTAAACCCTCTAAAGCCCTCTAAAGCCCTCTATTACCCGAAAAAGTCAGAGATGCAACTTCCACCACCATCTTTAGGCGCATCCTTCGCAAGTGGCTCTTACAGCTGACCCTTTATAAAGTAGATGATTTTTTTAATCTACCTGTATTTTAAGTGTTTAAAATATTATGTGAAATTATGAAGTAATTTTAAACTTTGTATTGCAATCTACGTCTCTGTCTTTCATTTATGTAAGTAAGTGCGCAACGATTGCTTAATTTTTATTGACATTTTGTATTAATAATTGATATTTTTGTATCATGTGACCTATAACTATGGAGTTATGAATAAACGATTGTATTGTATTGTATTGTATATTTTGATACGAATGTGCACGTGTGCGGTGTGCAGCACTATAATTTCGAGATATTTATAATGACATAGTTGTTTGAGTCAGAAGCTCGGTAAGCCAGCTGTTAGCGGGTAATAATCGTAGCAAATAGAAAATGTTATAGTAGTCGACGGAAGCTATAAGTATGTTCGTTATTCTCTGCATGCTTCAAATTGTTTTAATAGGTATAAAAAAGAAAGCTTTGCACTCGACAGGACTCGATATCAGGGTTGGCTGTGCATATTTACATAAGAGTAAATAATCATTAAAAGTAATGAAATAGTGGTTGACTATTAAGTAATAATTAAATACTAACGGATTCAATTATTTGTGTGATTACAAACTAATCTGGATTAGTGTGTATTAAATTAACATAGATCGTACAGCAGGGCAAGAACTAATTCTGCTTGCTAAATAATATACCTAATCTGTGGCAACAAAAAAAATACATTTGTAATTTGTAATTTGTTTAATTTCCTTATTTGAACAATACAAAACTGTTATAGAATAAGTTATCGATTATTGGCGATGGCAGATGTTTTCACAATAGTTTTCAGTGCTGTTACGCGATAGATTTCCACCATAGGTAAAACCTTCTTGTAATTTCCCTACCTCTACATTTACCTTTATCTGAGAAAGATAGCCCATATTGAAACATCACTATTTCAACCCCGAGGTTCGCAAGTTTTCCCCAAAATAAAACTGCTCCTGAAGTTTCGTATTATGTATTTCAGAGCTCGGGCCAATTACGCTGAGAACCTTACTTTCCCCGAGGTTAATGAGCTCTGGTTTAACTATTATTCCCCTCCACTCAGAAATAGCAAATTTTCAGTAAATTAAGCCCCTGGAGATCCAATCCGGGCACGATCATCGGCCGCTACCTACAACATTATTTGCCTGTTTTCAAATTCAGCTACACGGCACACACAAACATTTTAGTCCAAAAATGTTATGTTGAACTGTCGTCCAACATCACACACCTTCCAACATACCTCTCCGCCTCCAGCGTTCAGCTCCTGAGCCCTTCAAGCTAGCTTCTCCGCAATTAAAGCAAGTTATTAAAAATAGTAACTTAAGTCGACTTCATTAACCCTTGCCGAACCGGCGCTTACAGCAATTAAACCGAGCGAGTAATGAATTAACCCTCCCGCTACCGCTATTAGCGTGATAACGGCACACCGCCATAACGGTTATAACCGTTATAACCCGTTATTAACCGTTATTAACGGAGATAGGGGTGCAGGTCTTAAACTCGAGACAGCATCTTCATTAGGGGTAATGCGTTCTATCCGCGGATTGTGGGATCGGCTCGTGCTCGAGAAGATTGCCAGGTTGATTCGTTTCCAGTGAGATTGATCTTGAGTACAGATTGGAAACTTGGGTCAAAGGCCGGTTGAGTAGTGCACTAGTGTGATTAATTCGATTGATTTAACTCGATACCAGTTAATGTGCTCATCGGATGAAGTACCCTAAATGAACTTCTAAATTCATCAATTTCATCGTCCAGAATTAACTTAAGTTTTTACGTAGTCGTGGGGGCTTATGGTGGGTACTTTCGGATCGGTACGATGTCTCGTTTTTTAATCTACCCTCAAGTGGGCTGGATATAAAACAATGTGTGAAATTATTCTCGCACAAACCCTTGGGTGTTTCATGACGTGTTTATGTAAATTGCGCAAAGGGTTACATCATACGAGAGTCTATAACTATCAGATTTTACCATCAGGTGGCCTGTATGCTAGTTCATCGAAAACCATTTTCAATTATAACTTGAAGTATTTGAAGTACACCCAATAGCTTAACTCAGAGTATGTGGGACTCGTTTCATGAATCCCTTGTCACATCAATTCAACCCCATTCAATATTTGGCAAGTAGCGCCAAAAAATAGACACCGATGTAAATTTAAATCGTTTCCTTGCGATATTCTTAATGTAAATATCAAGACGTCCTCTCGCAGCAGACATCTGCAGAACCAGGCCCCAGCATTACAGCCGGGTGAAATATGAATAGTTCTTGTAGCGTTATGCAAATGCGAGTAATAGTGGAATCGCGTCCTTTTCACCGGCGCCATTTGCATTCTGCAGACGTCTTCGCTGGAATTAACTGTTTTCTGCGGACTAATGAACTGCGCGGGAGGACTTATTGAAACTTAATACCTAGTTTTGAAGTAAATCAAGGTTTTACGCGGAATAGAAATGGTTAAATATCTATGTTTTAAAGAATTATTTAGCTTTAAGGTATTTATGTATTACATAAGTGTGTCATGTCATGAAGTAGTTTTCATTGAAATTATTTGAATAATCTCAAGCAAAAAATATACTTATATACGTAATTAATTCTAGAATATCTTTGAGTAAATAACATAACTGGTAGTTTCTAAAGAAACTGTCTCCAATGTTATTTTTGAGCTGTGGCGTAGGAACGAAGGACAATGCAAAAATGTTTACCACCAATCCAATTTCGATAGGTAAAAAAAAAAAAAAAGATAAAAGTCATTTATTCAGTAAGTAGTCTTTTACACGTCAAGAATCTACCAGCGCTTCCCAAGAGGAGACACTGCTGAGAGGAAACGCCGTAAGAAACTCAGCAGTCAGCAAGAAAGCAAGAATTGTAGATAATGCATTTTTGCCATGGCTTAGTCCTCTTATTGTTATTATTTTGAAATAAAGGGGTCTAAAATAAACTGGTTCAAGAGTCCTATGATTTACTTGACAGTTTTTTTAGTTCTTGCTATAGCAGGTTTGGGTTGTACGTTGATATATCAGGCAGTTCTTTTTTCTGTTTGTACGCACACTAGTGTTTTTTTTTTGCATCGTTTAGTTTATTGCTGTTTCCTCGGAAACTGTCAGATTTTCTAGATCGTTCTTCTCCAGGACATGGTCTTTTTAAGTGCCTTTTATATAAATCTGGTCAGCCGTTGACGCGTTACTAAAATACTATTTAAAAATGAATGCATCCAAATTTTTGAATTTCTAATGAACAATAAAGTATTATATTGAAGTAAACTAAAACCGATGGATAAACGTAACTTACACTAAGAGCTCAACTATCGTAGCACGCGTAGACTCGCTCGCTGGGGATATTCCCGGCTATTTGTTGAGTCTCCTCGCCGTGTAAATAGACGGAATCTGTGTTGGCTCAGCCGCGAGCTCGTCGCGCCGCGGACCTGACAACCGTTAATGGCGGCCACATGCTGAGACTGCAACGCTTTAAAGTGTTCAAAGATAATTTAAAATTAAATTTACGATTACGAATTATCCCGAATAGCGTGTGTCCTAACGAATCATTTGTCCGAATTATTGTTTGCCATAAACCGGTTTTCAGCTGAGTTAGATAACTTTTTTAAGTTTTCCAAAATACCCGTGGTTAGGTTAGGTTAGGGTTGTATTATAACAACACTAATAAAAATCAACAATTATGTGAAAATGGTTTTAGGACAAACGAAAATTCGGACAATCGATGCATTAGGACAAATGACGATTAGAAATTCCAATATAAACCGAGTTATACATGTCATGTGAAGCTTGGAGGGAATATTACAAAACCGCCGCATTAGTTTATTAATTATCTAACAGTACGAACAAAAATTTTAATGTTTTAGTACGGTGCGACTGAGGATTGAATACTCGATATTTGGCTTCGGCTATGTACGCCTGGACTCTCAAGTTAGTATTTTCTTTGTTATATCGACGTAATATTATGTTTGGTTCATTTCAGGTATTTATCGAAATAAATAAGAAAGTCAACTGCTGCGTCTTTTCAATTCTCATGTATATTCTATTTTCATTTACATTTAATGTCAATCCATATTTTAACACTGAGGCAGGATTCTGCCAAACTGAGATGCGGCAAACGATCACCTGTCGATACCCAACCAAATATAACGTTGCTTTAAGAGAAAGACGCATTTTTACCAAAGACTTAAAAAACTACCTTAACTTAAATCGCAGAAAGTTCTTACTGCTTTAGCTATTATGTGGTAGATTGGTCTATTTGCCTTAAGACGCTTGCTGGTTGTCCCGCCAGGGCCCGGTCAGGACCCTACCGGGTCGGGTCGGCCGCTGTCACACCGTCCTCACCCGATTACACCGTAATACATACATTACAGGATATTAGCGCGCGGGCGTTGACTCGGACGCGGCTGAGTTATATGATAACTGACGTGTTGGGAAGTAAAGTCGGATGTTCATTTAGTTTCATGAATAAAGTCGGTGAGTCAAATGAGGAGCTTGATCGTATATAGTTGCAGTTGGTCAATGTATATCCGGACGATGTACAGCCATATACGATCGTGGTTAGTTAAATTCTAGACAAATAAAAAAAACTTTCATTTAAGAAGATTTTGGACAAGTATTTTTGGTAACCACCCTTTTATAATTGTAACGTGGTAAACACTGCAATTGTCTCAAGTTTTCGATATTTAAGAGCGTGCACAGTGCACACGTGCCATGCATGATCACGTCAATGTCCCGTAAAAACATGTCGTATGTCAATTATCAAAATATATTGCAGCTTACAAACTGTGCAAAATCATCTAAGAACGCTCTTACGCCTTTAACAAGAGAGTCGAGTTCCACTGATCGTGAGAACGATACATATTTAATCGCGAACGTTCCTTCAATCTTGTCATTCACTACGGCCCGCCGTAAGCCATCAAAACTAAACTATTTAGGTTACGTTACGCAAACATAATAACCTGTAAACTGGCGCCCGCTACCCTCGTGACGACGCGTGCACTATCCGATAATCCGCTCCCGAACATTCTCCGATATCCAATTACTGCTACACCTTCCCAACATATCAACCTCTCCAGGCACAGACAGCATTAAACACACTAGATGATACGAAAATGTCTACTCTCTCTACTAAATCTTAAAGTACCTTATTCTTGCTCATGTTTCCAGCCTTATGCTCTTTATTTCTAAAGCTTTTAGTATGTTATGAATAGTGTAATATCCTTCCTAATGTGAAGAACATAATTAACTTCCCAAACCAACGGGTTCAAGAATCGTATATTATAATTTGTTTGTGTGTTCCGTACCGGAAAATGTCGTCCCAAACTAATTTGCTACATAGTTTGAATATGTCTTTATAACAAGTAAAAAGACTTGAAAGAGTTCAACCGTATTAATTTGTACACATTCAGATGTATGAAGCATTATACCGACAAGAAACTTCCCCAATTTAAACAGTTTCATATGAGAAACTCTTGGTAACTTCTTACATGAATACTCCTATTTTTTGCATGTAAAGAGATCATTATAAATGTCCTTCAAGGGCATGCTTTTGAGAATATTCTCCATAATTTCTTCAAATGATTTTCAATGTTCTGGAAATGATCTGCAACTTGCACATTGCTAGATGTACGTAAACTTTATGCAGCAAACAGTAATTGTCTGGATCAATGCACGTCAGAAAATGTCGGTAAAACTGACTCGTGTCTTATGTCGTAATTAATACAATAATCAAAATAATGCGTCATACTTATGTATTAACTAGATCGGTGCAAGAGTTCAAAATCATTTGCAACTCATTTTGGAATAATTTTTGAACCTATTGTGTTCCAAACATCACCATCATCATCATACTTTGTACTTATACCACAAAAATCCTTCAAACAAAACCCTTTAAAACGCCCCCACAAATCACCTCCGTAAACACACCGTGACAACAAGAGGCCTACACTATTTATTTCCGTGTAAACTACAGCGTTTGCATTCAAACCATCCCCCGAGATTACCATCTTAAGTCCCAGACATCCTGTATCACAAACGTAATCCGTCACCCCTCATAGCAGTACAACAAGGTTTAAATTCACATGTTTAAGTGGAACGTGAAAGGCGCCAGGATGGCCGTGTGACGGATCCCTGATGACGTCATCTGCCTGACTTATTGCCCTAGATTCGCCGGCAGATGGCGTGCGCGCACCGAATGTTAAGTGGCGACTGAATAGAGTCTACCGTTATCTTAATTTGGAAGTTTCGACGTGCGTGGTTAAATTTGTGCGGTATAATGGAAGCGTGTCATTAAAATTCAACGTCTAGAATAATCTCGATGGTGATGTTTCAGGACAAAAATAATCTTAGAACATATTTTATTATTATTTCAAGTTAATCTCTAAGATTGTGACGTGGATACTCGACAACAATTTTATGCCGCAATATTATATTGGTTAAAATGGTTAAATACATACATCAAGCAAAGAAAACAATAAAGACCCAGAAATAATGCTTGTTCTCGGTACAATCGCCTTTTTTATAATCGAAAATTCTTAAAATACGAGTTTGTTGAAGCCTCTAAATGCGTCGGAGGATGATCCTTCGTCCCGGCCGGAGATCTAAGTAAATTCCCTTAGAATCGCCCAAAGCGTTTTGATAAACAAAAAAATTTAGTTCATATTCGGGAGTTCAACACGTATTCTTTTATACCAATTGGATTATCCAGAGGCCCTTTAACGCGATTATGGTGCTCAATTGGTTTCCAACTGCCTCTGGTCTGGCTTCCCCGGGATTCGATTAGGCTCAGACTAGGCGCCTTGGAGGGAACTGGAGTTGGATCGGATTTAACCCATTGAGATACAACTACGCTATATTACGTGCGCAGTTTGCACTTTACACCCGTAAAAGCGTGCGCACAACTTTCAATTTACAGTCGTACATTTTTGCAGGTCCTATTGTTGCTTTTTGTATGAAGTTACAAACCAATCCGTTACTGTACTCCGAGCAGATCTCTTACCTTCTATCGAGTATCGTAACGTGATCGTATCGTCATTGCAAAAAGGGAAATGTCGATTGATATTAGCACCCTGGGGGGTTATTATGACATAGTTCATTTAATGGCGAGCGTAAAAGATAGAGCTATAGCAGGAACATACCTAGCTTCGTTCTTCTCATTGTCCTTAAATTTGAAAGCAAGTTGAGCAATAAATTGAATTCAAATTAGAAATTGTTTGAATTTGAATTTGAATTTGAAAACTTGAGGTTAACTTCGAATGTCGCATCGTTATTTATTTATTTATGAGACACAGTAACAAATTACAAACACATTAAGAATGTTCAAACAAAAGTAACTATGTAGGTGATATTGCGTTTACTAAAAGTTACATCTGGTGCTTAATTACTGAACCAAAAATGAAAATAACAATAAGAATTAAACGTAACTAAATCTAATACAATTTTATGATCTCAATGCTAGTCAGGATACGCTATTTTGGAATATTTTATTATACAACGCGAGCAATAAAGGTAAAGTACGAGTACGAGTATCACTACATAGTATAAAACAAAGTCGCTTTCCGCTGTCTGTCCCTATGTATGCTTAGAGCTTTAAAACTACGCAACGGATTTTGATGCGGTTTTTTTTAATAGATAGAAGGATTCAAAAGGAAGGTTTACATGTATAATAAATGTTTTTTTTATGAACGGGTGTTACAGAAAACTCATATAAACCGAAGCGAAGCGAGGGCGGGTCGCTAGTAATTATGTAAACTAATGTAAGTAAAAAAATGTGAGTTGGTTTTGAGCACGTTTTCGAATCGTAAAGGCGATTAAAAAATGTTACTTAAGATTAAAGTGTGGATAAAGCATACGTCACTCTCGTACTTATAAACGTGTCATAATGTTTTATCCACATTTTGTCACGCTATAAACGCAGCCATATTAGGCCTCGGGTCATTTATTAGGGCTCCGTACCCCGAGGGTAAAAACGGGACCCTATTACTAAGACTCCACTGTACGTATCTGTCTGTCGGATGGCTTTTGCCGCCGAGAATATCCGTCCAGGTAGCTGCCGGTCAACAGAATCGTGCAGTATTGAAATGAACACCAATCGTTCCAGCCAACAACAAGGAAACGAAAGCGTCGTCTGCAATGCAAGGTCAGGTTCGAGAGGCCTTCGTCCCGGAGGAGCCAGATGGATGGTGTAACACGACACCCTCGGCGCGTGTCGCGTCTCACCAAACACCCGCATATTGTTCGGAAATATTGAGAGTATTTATTTGATATTGTAACACTTAGCCGCCGCCGCCGGTCGATAACGATGGGATATAATTACAACAACATGGCGCACCGATACTCGTATTTCCATGCACAGCTAAACTGGTTACAAATTCGTATTCGCCGAAATGTTCACATCCCGTCGTTGTTTTTTAACAATCTGTTTAATCCTCGTTCTCCCTTCTATCTTTATGAGAGGTTTAACTTCATGGCCACTGATTCCTAAAACCGGCTGCGCTAAAAAGTCAATCTCACTCTCACTTTCCCGTCTCACAAATCCTGTGTCCACCATTTTCGACACCATTATCAACTTTCAACAATCAACTTTTTGGATTTTGCTTAAACATTTACTTAAGTAGTGTTTACTCTATTTGGTACCTGGAATAAATTGTCTTGCAAGATTAGAACTGAAAACTTTAGGGTTCGTAAAAGATTGCAATTCAAAATGTTTTATTTTCATCATGAAATATAGCTTCAATTCAAATGCATTTTTCACGCAGTAAAATCTCGAAAGCAAGTGCATGCACCGTCCGCCCGCTCCCGCGCCGAACGGCTTGACACTCCTTTGTGCATCGGGAAGTATGCACATTGCATCTGATACCGTTCGAGTGAAAAATGGCGGAGCCTGCAACTGGGCACTTTCAGGTCAATTGTAGATTAAGTTTGAGCTTTGGCGAATTACTGGAGAGTCAATGGAGCCGGCGGATTTGTAACGGTTTGGTTGAGCAAAGCAAACGAGGACTCAACCCACTTAAAGGCACCTAGCATTTTCTCGCGATTTCATCGTTCTTTTAAATCACAATCACATAAAGTTGTTTTTTCCATACAAAGTGAAAATCAAACACTGGGACACCAATTAATTAAGGGGAAACCAACTGACTTATTAAATTTTTTGAAACGGTTAAATACGTTTAAAAACTTTGCTGATTCTTAATGTTTCTAATCATGTAACATACGAGGGCTGCCTTTTAAGTTGTGTCGTTTGGAAAATCTAAAGACAATTTAAGTGTTAAATGGTATTTATTGTTTTTCAAAGTAATCACCGTGACATGTAATACACTTTTTCATTCGATCGAACCAGTTTTCGAAACACTTATTCCAGTCCGAAGTCGGGGTCTCCAAAATGGCCGTTTTGTATGCCTCAACGGCTTCTTCAGGCGTCTGGTACCGTTGACCACGAAGTCGTTGCTTGATTTTTGGAAAAGTAAAAAAATCGTTAGGGCTTAAGTCTGGACTGTACGGCGGGTGTTCCAGAATTTCGACGTTTTGCTCTTTTAAAAACGCAATTGTTTGCCGGGCTGTGTGCGAGCTCGCATTATCGTGGTGCAGTCTTATACGACGTCTTGGGTTATTTTTTCGAAACTCGCCGATGACTTCTGGTAAACAGACAGTGGTATACCAGTCAGCATTAACCGTTTTACGATCCTCGAGCACGATGGTGGCAACGTGGCCACTTTTCGCCACAAACGTGGCGACCATTTTTTTCGAAGTGCTCCGTGAGCGTATTACTTTGGTTGGTTTTGGCTCATCTTGGAACACCCAAACAGTCGACTGCTGTTTTGAATCGGGATCGTAGGCATATATCCAAGATTCGTCACCACTGATAATGTCGTAAACATGTTTCGAGTTTCCTTGGTTGAATTGCCGCAGAGTTTTACGACACCATCGAACGCGAGCCGTTTTTTGGTCTTCACTGAGTAAATGTGGTATCCAGCGTGAGATCAACTTTTTTAGGCCTAAGTGATCATGCAAAATACTGTGAACACTGGTCCCTGAAATACTTAAGGAAGCTTCTATCTCACGGTATGTCGCATGGCGATCTTCGACGATCAGTTGCCGTACAGCATCAATGTTCTCCTGGGTTACGGCTGTTTTTGGTCGACCTTCACGATGTCTATCACCAAGACTAGAGCAACCACGTTGAAATTCTAAATACCAGCGTTCCACAGTCCGGAGGCATGGTGCTTTATCATTGAAAACCGTAGTCAACTCTTCGAAGCACTGAAGTCGCGTTAAGCCCCTTTTGAAGTTGTAAAAAATTATCGCACGTAAATTTTCCTTCGAAATTTCCATTTTCACAACTGACTTGTCAACTTTGAACGAACGCTGTACTAAAACGGTTGGGCCGATTTCGAGTCATTCTTTTGTTTTCGAATTCTAAATTCAAATATTTTAAGATGACACTAGTTCTTTTTTATGCAATCACGGGAGGTTTGCAAACGACAGAACTTAAAAGGCAGCCCTCGTAACATTGAAAAACTTATGACATAAAACATGAATTTAATGATTTTTCGTGACATGGACATAAGGGAAAATATTCAAAAATTCAGATTAAAATCCGAAAAAAATTGCTGAACATATCTATAAGGGTTAAATCGCTAGCTTTTCAGCTGCTCTATCAGCTATAGGCGGGTTGACGTCGGTTTATGGGACACCCTGTACATACCTCGACGTGATAGCAAATATACCTTCGGTACTGTTGGAGTTCACTTAACAAGGATGTTTTGAGAATAAACCCCCACCGGAGAAAATTGCAGCTACCCTGCAAAATAATTCTACGCGTTACGCGGAGGAAGACGCGGGCGTCCTTTGTTTATACCTAATATGCACAGATGTCGCTCAACATCAACGATATTCAAGCGCTTACTTTGCAAGCAGAGGTTCGTAAGTAGAAACAGCTCCGGATTTTCCGCCATACACACTCGGAGTTGTATTTATAATTTATCACACGTGTACAGAGGAAAACATCGTGGGAAACCTCCCACATTTGCCTGTTGTGGAATTTGACAGTCAAATGTATTTCGCAGGTTTACGAAGAAATTCAATGACGCATGTGAAGTGCTTAGACCACCGACTACCGCTAACGTCTATAAGGATCGGCCACACCGACGCGTAAAATACGGTGACCAAGCGTAAACAAAAGAATGGGTCATTGTACTCTACCTAATACCTTTAAATGAGAAATTCTTGTATATGTGTATTTATATATAAAATCTCAAAAACAGTAAGATAACTCTTATTTACTTGAGAGTAATATCTAAAGCAATTACTGATTTACCATATAGAATAGAACCCCTGTGCGGCTATTGCCTAACGGACGGAATTGTATGCAGACAAGCCTTCGATTTTCAAAACGAAAACGATTACAATTGCAAGTGTGTTTAGCAATAGCTCCTCTGGTTTTAGATGAGTATTTAACAAAGCTGTGTGAGGCAGCGGAGCGGTGTGCGAAGAAAAAATCCACTAATAGGGGAGCTTCGTTAAACGACGCTAGGAAAATAGAGTATGCTTATTGGTTGATTCTTCCTCACACACTGCTCCGTTACCTCTCGTAGCTCATGTAGATATTCACCCTAAGTGTTTCTTGCCCGTTCGTTAAACCAGCTGCACATTTTGTTAATAAAAAGTATAATAAAAGTAATTCCTGGTTTCAGGAGAGTAGTGTCTTCCAAATCAACCAACTGGGTAACAGGGTCGGGATAGCAATCAGTGGAAAGACTAGCAAGAGGCATTTCATTGTAGTCTACGATGGTTGGCAACGTAACATTGTATGTACTTTTAAAATTCTAGAGCCTCAGCACGCGTCGCTATCGGGTTTCAGGTATACTCATTTGCCTTCAACATGCCATAAAGAATACACAAAGCCGGTGTGAACAAATACAAACCGCGAACGATGGATCCCGACGGTTGGTTTACCTTATGACTGCTATTAACAACACGTACAGCGGGATAGCAGCCCAGCCAGCTGATTTACGGGCGATACAGACAGACATTACGACGAGAAATAAAAGACAAGCTCGCGAGACAATCAGTTACCGTAAATATATATATTATCCAAAGTAGTTAACCTAACGTGGCGGTGGCTCTCTGCTTCTGACAATAAGGTAGGATTATTCGTCCACTGCTGAACTTTAGTTGAGTTTAATTTCAAACAAATTACGTCGCAGCTTAATTATATAACATACATAAATAAAATGTTTTGTAATTGTTTATGTGCAAAAAAGAGTTTACATACATACATAAATGCATTAAATCACGCCTGTCCCCCAAACACTGGAACTACTGGAAGAGATCCCTTAAAGGGATAAGTTCGCCTTTGTACATCCCTGTTATATTTTTGTCTATTTTATAATTGTTATCTCTTGTTTGTACAATAAAGTGTTTACATACGTAGGCAGAGACCACTTCTTTCCACCTGCTACGACCCGGAAAAATCTTTTTCTCTTCGTCCATATCATAACGTCGAGATTTACATGCACGTCGGTTTCGAGTACGTTTCGGCCCTTTTCCAGTATTACTCTGATTTCATTCGAGAAGAAGTCATTATGATGTATTTTATACTTATTTGAGCACGCCGTACATATACATAGTAATGTAAACTATGTATTACTTCAACAAAGAAAGTTTTATGTGCTATAATGTTATATTGAAAACGCCGGATAGAGGTTTTTGGATCCAGAAATATATCTGACAAGTTGTCATCTTCTGGAAGATTTCACCATATTTCTTTGGATCAGTATTCTATATTTTGAAATACTTATTATATAATGTGAACCTAAATTTATAAACGTCAATCACGACGTTGTCGTTTATAAATTTAGGCTTAAAGATATTTTAAATGAAATAAAACTGATCCAAATTGGCCTCATATTCCTATCCTTTTATTATAATTTATTAATAAATCTACTTAGGGAGTCAAATTGGTCGTCAGTGAGGTAATCAATTTATTTTGTGAGACGCAAATTTAATAAAAGCGCATTAGTTAAAACCGCTCTTCTATTAGAAAAATCGTTAATTATAAATGCTGATTGAATACCAATTGCTAAATACTTTTGCTCAAATTTCAAGTTAAAATTTAATTATTTAATGAACATAATTTGAGAGATGCGACATAGTTAACATAAGTAAAACACAAGCTTAAATCTATTTGCAATAAAAAAAGCAAGGCATTTTTTTCAACGTCTGCTTCAAATTCCAAAAAGGTCTCATTAGAGGTCAACTCGTCTATCGCACTTGAGTTGCCCGGTCTCTGGGACGTTCCAAGAACCTGCCAGCTCGCGGGTCCCCTGGGATGCTTAATATTGGCTTGTTCTTGGCTCTGCAGCTCCGCAGCGTGCCTCGGGTCACGACTCAACGCGAGTGGTACATTAAGTAGCTGCTTGTTTAATGTTCTGAGTCAACCTTTATGTTTATAGATGAATTAGTGAGAGCGTGGAATTGCATATGTAGTGGTGTTGTGTGTTTATAGGCAAGAGAAAGAGAGAGAGAAATACTTATTCACTTAATGCTGTGCAAGTGCTCCGGCTCCAGATCAGGGTAGTGATTCTCTGAACAACGACGGTCGGACGGAGGGACGAGTGAATGTCCAAGCGGCGAGTTTAAGTAGTCCCGTCAGTGCGAACAAAACATATTTTAGCGCGTGCATTTTCAATTAAGCAGCATGTTTTCTGCCGATGGATCTAATTGAAAATGCACGCGCTAAAATGTGTTTTGTTCGCTCTGACGGGACTACCTAAACTCGCCGCCGCGATTTCGCTCGATCGTCCACCCGTCCGTTGTTTTTGAGAGAATCACTACCCTGGGACGTGATTTACTTAAAAACGCGGTCGGACGAACAAACGATTGAATGTTGCAGCGGCGAGTACCAATAAAAAAACCAACCAAACTACTACCAATTAAATAATTTTTTATAACTTTTATCAAAATGTCTTTCTCTTACCGACGCCTTATAAAAATGTAATGAACTTTGTATCGCTATTTACATCCCAAACATTTCCTGTATCTCCCACAACCACTCGCAAAAGCTCCTTAAAAAACGTCACATCTCCCGTAAAACTGCTAAAGCATATTTGACCCTATTATCACCATAAGCGGATTGAATTTTCTACGGCTATAAAATAGCAATACGTCGTTTGAGCGCCGCGTGCGCATAAATCGATCTCGGTAAACTCGCGCGGGCACGGAGCGCCGATTCTATCATAATTTTACGGGCAAGACGTGTCTCTAGCGCGGAGATACCGCGGGTAAACCTTCACGGGCAATCAACGAACACAGCAACAGCTTCACCAAATTATGTGGAGACATTCGTCTTTAAATTAACACAGGACGACAAAGACGACGTTGGCCTAGTTGGTAGTGACCCTGCCTACGAAGCAAGAGGTCCTGGGTTCAAATCTCGATTAGGGCAGATATTTGTGTGATGAGCGCGAATATTTGTTTCTGAGTTATGGATGTTTACTATGGATTTTAAGTATATATTTTGTTGTACAAGTGTTTGTATCGTTGTCTAGTACCCACAGTACAAGCCTGGAGCTTATTTTGGGCCTAGGTCAATTGGATTGACATTGTCCCCTGATATTTACAATATTTATAATTAGTTTTAAATTATATAAATAATTATATTTTCTTGTTACTCTCCCTACATCTTCCTGTTGGGGTGTTTTTTTTGAAAATACTCGAATATTTCTTCCCAATTACAAATCGCTGCTTTCAGCAGTTTAGGCTGTGCGTTATCTGTCAGTCAATTAATCACTCAGTCAGTCGTGATTGAGGTTTATTATGTAAAGATAGAAGATAAAATATACATACATACATACATTCACGCCTTTATTCCTGGAATGGGGTAGGCAGAGCTACAGAAATGACACAGAAATACAGCTGATATGAATGAATGTTGGGGAACAACCTTACACTAATTCACCTGGTCCCAAATTAAGCTCTTTGATTGTACTATGTCAATCAAACAAAGATAAAGATACTTAAGAGTATAGAGTTACATTTAAGTCAATACTTTTACTTGTCACACAATTATTTACCCATACTGAGCATCAAACCCAAAACTGGTAGCTTCACACAGGCTAATGCGTTGATTACACCTAACGAGTACAGTGGCGAGTCAGTAAATGAGCTCTCGGCCGAGAGAGTCGCCGAACCGAGTGGGTGGTCACACGTATTTACTATAGTGGCGAGTCAGTTCAGATTTGATCACGCTTACGTCTGCAATGGATGCTTGGTGATGGATGAACGAACGAGTGGCGAGTGGCCGAGTGACAAGCGAGTACGTGTTCATACGTGCCGAGCGGGATATCGAGTCGCTGCGGGGGCAGAAGAATGAAGCGGGGAGGTGGGTACTCGGCCTAGTAAACAGATTGGGATTCTAGTGACTCTCTCGCCTCTCTGCTCGACCTAGCACTCGGCCGAGCACTCGTTAAACTGTTTATAACTACCGAGTACTCGGCCGAGGACACTGACTCGCCACTGTACTCGTTAGGTGTAATCAACGCATTACCGCGTCGTCTATACGAGGGCAATTAAACGATTATGAAATAAATACGTGAATGATTAATAATTATATTAATTAAGCGGTTGTTACCAAAAATTTCAATAATGCTTCCATCCATGATACCGGCGGCTAGAATTACGCTGTGGTTGCATTTTAGTTAATTATAGAGATTAATTTAAATGAAATAATAAAATGAATGTAATATTTACTGCTGGGCTATAAGGTTAATTTTTTACTTGGTAAAATATACATTGTACATAAATAAAAACGTTATTCACCGTTCTCGAAAGTGAAAGTCAAAATGAGAAATAACCAAGTAGCCGTGACACGACCGTGTCTAGACATCATTTATAAAATGGTCGAATGCATGCAATACTCGTCCGCCATTGAAGAAAATCATATAAAAACGACCGTAAACGCTATAAGTAACTGGTTTACACGACATACCTGTAACAAAACGAAGTACGCACATACTTAGAACTTGATACTTGTAGAATTATGAGTTTCTTTATTTTTGTGCACATCCTTGTAATCTTGCCTTTCCACGTACAGTTTCCTCAATCATGGTCAGATTAACTGGAAGAGATCCCTTAAAGGGATAAGTTCGCCTTTGTACATGTTAATCTTAATTTTATTGTACGAATTTACTTGTAATTGTTTTTTTTTTATTGTGTAATAAAGAGTTTACATACATACATACATACATACATACATACTTTTAAGTTCTGCAGTTTAGTAAAGGATGAAAATATGCTATACTAAGTTAGTGGTGGTAGTATTACTTAGTCCCGCCCGGATTTCTTTAACCCGTGTTCATCAGCATTAAACACTAACGTTTTCAATTTTCCGTTTCGATGTGGGTTAGAAAACCAGTGAAATGCTTAGCATAGAAGTTCCCAGAATTGCAGTCTTAGGATTAAAGTCTTAAAATAGAAATTGTGTATGTCCCAGATCCCAGTTACCATCGGGTAGCTCGTTGGCCCTCTCCGTGCCATCAAAAGAATTGAATGCACCTCTGGAATGTGTTTATCTGAGTGTATACAATCTGAACCTATTTAAAGCTAGGGTAAATAGGCATCTTCTGGGTGAACTCGCTTCATCGTCGACTAAATATTCGTCCTCCAAGGGCAAGAGTTACTCAAGCGCAAACGTATTATCAATAAAAAGAAACACAAACATAGTAAATATACTGCTCGTGTTTATTGACACTATGCACTGCACATTGCACATGCCGCTGCACCCAATATTGCACAATAACGTCCGCGGCGCGCGTCAGACACTGACGCCTGCAGTGACGGCGCGATGGCTGCCACGGCGTCCATTGACATCCGACTCGGGTTGGGTGCACTCACTGCATCAACGACGAATAACTAATCGGTCAGATGCATCTATTTTAGATAAATTACTTTAACTTGAAAGTATATTAACACGGATAATAATTACAACTGTGTGACGGATTATCCAAAGATGGTCGCAGCTATACATAATATCAGTCAGTCAATATCAGAAGGGTGTAGATTAATAATTATGTACAGTCATCAAGTTCTGGGACATTCTGTGTTATATTATATCATGTTGATTCTTATACTTCCTTTATCTATAACAAAAAACTTAGCAATATTCAACCCAACCAATAACATTATAATTGTAAGCTACCTATAACTTAGTTAAGCCCGACGAAGAAATAAACAAGACCAATCATACATATTTTTAAAGTACCTACGAAATTGCATACGAGTAATTTCCAATGTTATTTATTTTAATTTCTATAAAACCAATCAACTTCTTTGATTTATATTTGTAGTTCACTTTTGATTTTGCGATAACTTTTTTCTCAAAGCTTGTAAGACAATGACCTGTCGAGACAAGTCGGGATTTGATTTGGGATTAAATCTGGTGATCCTGAGGGCCCTCGTCGGAATATATTCGATTCCTTTTGAACCACCGCTCGCTGTCTGCAAGTGCCCGAGGGTTTGTTTGTACATGTCATACGCAATAAGAATTCTCGTCCTTTGGCTTTTACCTAAATACGATAAGGCTCAATTCCATACAGAGCACAATCGAGTGAGATTCTGTATAACGTTTTTGATTTCGAAGTTTATAGTTGGAAATGAACCCGTTTGCCTATTTTATTTGTTCGTTCTATTTTATATTTCTCAGCCAACACCAATTTCCGGCATTGATTCGACTCTTTTCGTTAAATTGACCAAGTTTCATCGTTACTTGGCGAGGCATTCTAAAATATACGTTTATTAGCTAACAAACTTTTGTAAGGGGTTTCAAGCTTACTGGCGGCTCTCAAAGATTGATGGCTTTACCTGATAGCCCGTTACTGGTCGTAGTATAAATAAATAACTCAACCACATTGCGGTATAATCGAAACACAAATTCACGAAGCATTGTGTCACAAATAAAAATCATTCGATAATTGTTGTTATTAGTGCTATTACTGACCGCGCTAGTCCGAAACTATGCTTTGAGTTTGTACTATGAGTACCAAATAAACGATTATATTAAAATACGTTTAATTTTGCTGGTGACTTTGTCTACGTTGAGCTGCGGAACAGTGTTTTTTTCTAATTATCTCCAACTCAAAACTCTAAATCCATCCAGCAATTCCAGCGTAAAGGAGTTATAATTATACGAACTCACACTTACACTTGCACACACACGTATACCTAATTCTAGTAAATAATAAATACACTTATTCTTCTTATTGTTATATTAATCTCTGTACTGTTTGATCCGGTCAGTGGGAGTTGCAGAAGCCTTATTCATTCTGCCTATTTTGCTTCCTCTCTCCTCATATTTCATCTCAATTTTTAAAGCGGCATTCAATTACCATTGCAGATGTTTTTGGCCAGCTATGATAAATTAACGGTAAGACGCGGATAAATCTGAGGATTTTAGCAAATCGTTCATTGAATACAAAACGGACACAATCCGAAAAGAGTCAGTGTTGCATTTTAAAATTAGAAGCGGTTGGAATACGATTTTTAATGGAAGAGCAAATTATTTTGGAATGTGTCCGTTTTGTATTCAATGAGCGAAATGCTACATATTTTTTGGCGTAGAGAAGACAAATGAGCACACAGGCCACCTTATGGTAAGTGGAAACTGTGACCCATAGACATTCGCATTCACAAGACTGCAATGCAATCCTAACACTGCAAATGCGTTGCCAACCCTGAGGACTAAGATGGAATGCCTCTATGCTAGTCATTTCATCGGCTGTCTTATCCCCAAACTGGAACACAACAATGCGAACACTGCTTTTTAGCGTAAGTTAATGGATACGATGGTGGTAGCGATCCGGACAGACCCTGCACACCCGCAAACATTACATGAAAATGCTACTACGCCATGAATATTTGGTAGAAAACGGGTATCCTAGTATTTTAATGACTCGATATAAACTTGTTTCAAAGTTTCGGACGGTTTCGGATTGTTCGCCGAGCCAAGTCAAAACTGACATGTTTTTGGTGCAGTTGATTCGGACGAGCATTCAGTTCAGCCGACGCTGGAGGTAATTTTTGATGTTACGTAGTTATGTTATTTTATGGTGTTATAGTACAATTATATTATGTATGTATGATTTGTGAAAGCTAAAGTTACTTTTATTGAGAAATTAATGCATAAATAAAAAGCGTTCAGTAACAAATCTCGTGCTCTAAAATATTCTTATGCGCCCAGTTGATCGTTTGGCCATTTTAATTTAATAAAGTCCTAACAAAAAAAACACGGTACCCAGTAAAAGGTTCGTTAATCAGGTACCAGCACGTGTTTTAATTAAACAAAGGTACCCTTGATGAACCTGCGGCCCGCGACTCGTTTTTCGCCGGTCACGATAATGGCTGGACCCGCGGCCATCACTGCTCAGACCTTAATTGGAACGCAACAATTAATCGACGGTTAAAAAATCCATTGTACTGTCCTGTGAACACAACCCCGATACCACTTGAAAAAAAACAGAATATTATCTGCCTTGTGCCGATTGCAAAGAGTCCATGTTAAAGCCATAGAGAAATGCTGAGAATAAAGGGGTTGGTAGGTATAACAGCTTATTTACTGTACAAACAAAAGGTCGTTTTTTGTGTAATGTTGATAGAAATAACTAATTGGACCCTCTTGTAATAAGTTAATAATGATATTGGAGGAAATCACTGGTCGGTCGTCTTTAATATATTATCTTCTAATCGTGGCACGTTTACGTTAATGTTGGTAAAATTAAGGACTGGGGCGCTATTATGCAAAATAAAAACACTGTACCAAATAAGCTCTAGACGCAATGGGGCATCTCAGATAGCTTCTGCATTTACTGTAGTTGTTTGACACAGGTGTCGCTCAGAATCCCTTACAACGTTTGTCCTAACACATCGATTGTCCGAATTTTCATTTGCCCTAAACTGGTTGTCAGTCGAAACAGGCAACTTTTTAAGTTTATATTAATATTAACTGCGGTTCCGTTAGGCTTTAGGATCGGCTTTAGGATAAACAAAAAATGAATCCATGCATTAGGACAAATGACGATTAGGGATTTCATAGAGGAACCGTTTGCCATGACATGTACGAGTATATTTTTGTCATTAATTATACGAGAAAGATATCCTGCAGAAGACTTATCAAAACAGTAATTACTCATCAATCGAATTATGCTTAAGTGGGTCACTTGTATACGGAAATTCAGTAACATTATTAAATGTGCGCAGTATCGCAAACCAAACAGGCTGCCCCCGAACATCCTGAATCACCATTTTTATCGAATTCCCAGCCCCGGGGCTAACCCTTGCTATTAAAAACCGGCCGTACATTACCGTGTATCGGGGTTGTCATCGCGACCCTCGTCTCGATTGTTTTTTATCCGGACCTTACAACCGAACTGATTCAAACCCATTTAACGCTGCATGCGATTATGGCACTACTTTTGTAACCTTATGTTCTGGAATTGGTTTTTCTTCCATACGGATGTCGGTCACTTTGGCTCTGAGGTTGAGATGTATCGAGAACTGTCAGTTTGGTCTTTGATGGGGATCGCTTTGGGTTACAATGCTCTGGGCAAAGTTCGGAGATCGAGTGAAATGGGATTTCACAGGTTTTTTTCTTTTTATTAATGTTTTGGCATCGTGGTTGCTTGTTCCGTAAGGTTACATGGAATCAGAGCCGTCTGCCCGTTAAACGTTTCTAAAGTAAGTGAAGTAGGTAAAGTTTGTGTTGTGAAACGATTTGAATTTTCATGTTCTTCCTTAACAATCATTAGTACAGGATTTAGTTGTAAAAGTACCTACTTATTGTTTGTAATTCTCTAGCAGGGTTTTATGTTCCGTATCACCTTGTCTAGCTTGAGTGAAAATGTGAAGTTAAAGAAATACTTATAATAGGTAAGTTTAAATAAATAAGTATAAAGTATGTAAATGATTCACTATTCAATCGTTTTTTTTCAATATGATTATCTATACTGCAAATAAAACAGTGAATAATTGATAGCAAGTTTGTTAGTATAAAGAAATCTCGAAAATACTGATCCTATTCTTAAAATAATTTTACTGATCGAAAGCTACATTATACCCGTGAGACAAGGGCTACATATTATTCCAAAAATAACTTGGGACCGGCTCGGCACGAATTTAATCCAATAACTGTAAAAATTTCGGAATTTAAAATCCTTCCCCTGAGACGTCACAAATAAAGAGCTCGATTCAAAATTATTACTCATAATCGGTTCCACAAATTTATATAAATAGTCTACCTTAACTTATTAATCCTGTAGTTCGTGCGCTATAGGCAATGATAGACTGATGGACATACGGACAAAGAATTCTTCAAATTTAACAATGAAACCAAAAAAAAAACATTGAAAATTAGCACTAAACTTCGCTTATTATAGAGTTTTTATAATCTATCCATCTTGCGAATAGCCTGGTGTTTTATAACCTTAAAGTAAGCGTTATCAACACGGCCACGCACACCAACACGTAGAAGTTTCAGGCCGCCTGGGTAGTGATTCTCTCAACAACGACGGTCGGACGGACGAACAAGTGAATGTCCAAGCGGTGAGTTTAAGTAGTCTCGTCAGTACGAACAAAATATATTTTAGCGCGTGCATTTTCAATTTAGCAGCATGGTTTCTGCCGATGAATCGAACGAACGTATAAGGCTGCTTATTTGAAAATGCACGCGCTAATATGTGTTTTGTTCACTTGCCGCTGCGATTTCGCTCGTTCGTCCGACCGTCCGTTGTTTTTGAGAGAATAACACCCCTGGGATCGAGCCCCACCTGGCGCGGAGTAGGTGAAAGTCTTAACATATCATATTGTCAACGTTAGTTACGATGATTGTTTTGATTAATAGTAAAGGCATGGCGGCCGAGGTCAAAATAATACCATAATGAAACAAATGCAATATTGTTTTATCCAGTAGAATAGAGGCAGTCGTTAACGTTCCCAGAACACTCTCGAACCAGAATTACTGAGCACTTTAAATCTTAATATTTAACACCATACCTTAATCAAAAATATGTTCTCACTCCCCAGCAATATTGTTAAAAGAGCTAGTACTACAAAAATGTTTTTATTCAGAATTTTATTTTACCACTTTGTCGGCGGCAATTGTATATTCATATCAAATTACACCTTTCTAAAACTAAGATGCGGACGGACGGACGGACGGACACGGCGAAACTATAAGGGTTCCTAGTTTGACTTGGAAACCCTAAAAACATGAAATTTGAAATAGCATCACTATCACTACATATTATAAAACAAAGTCGCTTCCCGCTGTCTGTCCCTATGTATGCTTAGATCTTTAAAACTACGCAACGGATTTTGATGCGGTTTTTTTTAATAGATAGAGTGATTCAAGAGGAATGTTTTCATGTATAATAAACTTTGTTTTATGTACGGGTGTTACCGAAAACTCACATAAACCGAAGCGAAGCGAGGGCGGGTCGCTAGTATCGAATAAATTTATGCGAGATCTCAGTATTCCTCTAGTGACTGAAACCAATGTAACGAGTTTAAATTTATCGCCTCTGAGATTTTACAGTAATGAAAGAAATGCCGTCAAGAAAGCGTAGTTTGCCTTTGAACTCGTACGCTTTCTATTTATTAATTCATTCCTTCGTTCTGTAAGCTTTATGAATAAAACCTTTCATTTTATCTAGTTCTTTTTTTGTAGACTTATTCCGTAGACACTTCTTTTTCGCAGGGAGGTGGCTCTGCCGTGAGAATTTCTTAGTGGCCGGCGTCTTCATTGAGCTAACGTTTGATTCTGAAGGCGTCTGCGTGCCAATGAGATCGTTTTATACACGTCTTACAAAGGAGGGTAATAATTGTGGTTCCTGTTCGAACCTGTGTTTGTCCGTGTACTACTCGTATATATATATAGCCAGAGCGTAGTTTTTTTTATGGCATAGAGAAGACAAACGAGCACACAGGCCACCTGATGGTAAGTGGAAACTGTGACCGATAGACATTCGCATTCACAAGACTGCAATGCAATCCTAAGACTGCAAATGCGTTGCCAATCCTGAGGACTAAGATGGAATGCCTCTATGCTAGTCATTTCACCGGCTGTCTTATCCCCAAACCGGAACACGAAATGCGAATTCTGCTGTTTGGCGGTAGGTTAATGGATAAGATGGTGGTAGCGATCCGGACGGACCCTGCACAAGGTCCTACCACCCGCAATATATATTGCATATGTAGTGGTATTGTGTGTTTATAGGCAAGAGAAAGAGAGAGAAGCGTGGAATTGCATTTGTAGTGGTATTGTGTGTGTATAGGCAAGAGAAAGAGAGAGAGAAATACTTAAGTATTCGCTAATTCATCAAATACTTACCATCGAATTTACCAAACTGGAATAAGACTTAATCCGAGATTAGTCTTTACAAATTTGGCGTTTAATCTAGGTATAATACCTTATTCTCGTTTGGTCGAATCTGCACTAACTATAATAACTTTTATCCTTTTGCCCCGGCAAGGGCAGACGTTTGTGTTTGACGGAGTTTATTTGTTTCTCACAGTATTCGATATTTTCTACGTACTTAAGTATGTATTTATCTATATAAGTTGGTTTATCGTTGTCCAGTATTCATAGTACAGTCAGCTGCAGAGAAATGTAACCACCTTTGCTAGGAAACTTGTATGCAGGGGGGGTCACTTTTCTCTGCAGCTGACCATACAAGCCTCCAGGTCAATTTGTGTGAGATCGTCCCCTGTTTTTTTTTCACATTTACAGTATTGTTGTAAGTTTTGAGACACAACTATGGGTAAAAGTGAGTAGCAAATATCTGCATCTCTGTCTTGCATATAGCTTTGTTTCAAACCTTACAGCAATTACTTGCAAGTGTAAACGGGTCTTAGATTAAGACTAACATATTACACCTGGTGTTATCTGTTTATGTTCAGTGATCTTGATAAGCTTTGTGTTAGGTAATTAACATCTTGTATATTGATATACCTCTCTCTTATTGTAATTAATTGCGACTGACTAACAAAGTGGTTTTTCTCTCATCTCTACGAACATAGTAAAAATTCCCTAAATATTTTCTGTGACACCACCATACGAATAAATAAATAAACCAAGACAGTCTCCTCCTGACAACTTCTTAAAAAAAACCTCTATATCTCAAAAACTGCTAAACTGATTTTGATAAAACATATCTAAAAACCACCGCCAAAATACCTGCTTTCAAATAAAAAAAAACGCATCCAAATCGGATTATTCGTTTAAGAGCTACGGTGCCACAGACAGACACACACACACACAGACTTATAAACACATCTAACTTATAACACCCGTCTTTTTTGCGTCGGGGGTAAAAAACTATTGAAAAACTGAGTTTGTACGGTATTTCTCCATAAAACCGGGCTTAAGCCATAATTGCCTCCGTCCCTAAGAATTGACAGTATTTCGTTCAGATAACTGCTCTAGCAGATTATGTGTGTCATATGCTATGAGTAATTAGAAAATAAGGCCGCTTGACAAAGTTAAAGACGTCATCTCTTTTTTTTAAGTTTTTATTTTTTATTTTTTATGGTGTAGAGATGACAAACGAGCGCACAGGCCACCTGATGGTAAGTGGAAACTGTGACCTATAGTCATTCGCACTCAGAAAACTGCAATGCAATCCTAAGACTGCAAATGCGTTGCCAACCCTGAGGACTAAGATGGAATGCCTCTATGCTAGTCATGAAAGAAGACTTTTTTGCACAAAAATACATTGATATTGAACATAATACTTATAAGGTATATAAAAGTAATTACTAGTTAAATGCTCCTAAATATATTAAAGCGCTAAATGCAGCAATATGCAATACCCACAGCATGAGCAATATGCAATAAGTACCACACAACACTAAAATGTAAGCTAAAATCTAAAGCCCTTAGCAGATCTGTTGAGTTTTTACTGTGTTTGTCGCTTCGGCAATTAGCAAAATAAACATTTGTCTGAATTAGTCAGTAGAATGTAGTCCATTTTCACATCTGATTTTAAACATTGTGTTTTAAATGTACACCAAGGAAGATAATGAAGTTGTTATATACAGAAAACAACGCTTTTTTATAAAGAAGATGACGATTTTTCGTTTATTTATAGACATGTTGAATGTACACGTTGTGTTATTAAACAAAAACACAACAGATAAGGGCTCAAGAAGTCAGATAAAAAAAGAGTTATTTTGAATGAATAACTGGCAATATAATCCGTAAAAGTAGTGGAATAATTATGTTTAGTAAAATGTCAATCAATCAATCAATCAATCAAACATTTATTACATATCACATTACAATTCAAGGTGGAACAAACAGGAATAGGTATACATGCGACACCCTGCAAGGGCGCAGCAACACGAGAGGGCTAGCTACATTTATAATAATATAATAACTAATTTATGTCTACGTTAAAAATTGTTAAAATCGAGGGGTCACGGGCTATTTGTATTAAGCGACATTTTTGGAACTTTACAGGAGAGCATTATAAAAGTTTAATTTTTCGAAAAAAAATCATAACAAAAGAGGTATCAATATTTTTACAAAAAAGTGTCCTAGGTTATTTTCCTTATCTAAATCCGCGCAATTTAGCCTAGTTGTCATTTTTTTAAAGTTGTTTTTACCAAAAATAAAGGTTGCTTGATACAAAATGACCTCGAATCACTTTTATTTAGAAACAGGCTAATTGATTGAAGCGCCATAAACTGAACATTTTAGGTTCAGGAAAAAGGATTTAAGCGATACTAGGGTGTTGCGCTTGTCTAAAGCTAAATGTATTAACAACCATCGCGATATTAAAATAGAATCAGGATAGTCCGCTTAAGCACCTGAAGTATAATAAAGTAGATGCAGATCATAATGATTTATGTAGCACTTTACACTAAAAGTAAACTGTTTGAAGTGACAGTAAAACTGTGTGTATAATAAAGATTGGCGGCTAGAACAAAATTATTTTGCAGGATTTTAAAGTCTGTCTGAGTGATAGATTTGAATGAAATTTTAAATTGAAACCAAAAATTTTATAAATCAAAAAACTTGTTGCTTTGTTGTAATAATAACCTAATAAACAACATTTTTGGCTAAAGCTTAAAGCTTGTTCTAACAATAAGTTTCATAAATCTTAGATATAGAATAGAATATAAAGTTAATGAACGATTAAGTTGCCCCTTAGTATAATTATATTAGATTCCTCGTAATATGAAATCTTTACTAATGGACAACTTAATCTTTCATTTACTGAACGAGTGCGGCCATATACAGTATGTAAATGAACGAAAGGCAAATAATTAAACCCGTCAATGTTTAGGCGAGAAAAATGGATGTGGTACCTAATTTAATGAAATCAGGAAACTTTTTACTGATAGTGTAAAATAATAATAATAATGTAATAAAAATGTAACTCCCTGTCTCATTTGTTTACAATCTTATCAGTGACAACAACGTAAACGTCTCATAATGTCAGTTAAAGTATAAAGGTGTGCGACGCAGTTCTATGTGTCATCCGCCGTTATGGACACATCTCAGCAAGCGACGATCATTATTATTGTCATGCTCTAAACTAGGATTTTCTCGAATACGGCGTTTGATTTTCTCGAAAGCTTGAACTATTCGTAATTTCATTTCTTCGCGAGTACTTGATTCTTTTTTGAACAACTGTTTCACCCAACCCCAAACGAAATAATCAAGCGGAGTGAGATCCGGCGAACGTGGAGCCCAAGGGATTGGTGCGAACCGCCAGATCCATTGGTTTCCAAACATGTCGTTTAACTTGTTCCGTACTCGAATCGCGATATGAGGAGGAGCACCGTCATGTTGGAACCATGTCTGTGTACGTTGTGACTGAGAGGTAAGCTATCAACATAGCGACTGAGAGGTCCGTTAAGCACTTGGAGATACCGGTCAGCGTTTGTTGTGCCATTTATGAACACTGGCCCAATGATATCGTTGTCTCTTATACCGGCCCATACATTTATTGACCACCTGGTTTGATGAGACAGTTCGCGACCCACGTCTGGATTTCGAACTTTTGGAGCCCAATGATGGACAACCCGTCGATTCCACATAGTATTCCTTGTAAAGAGGCTCTCATCACTCCAAATAACTTTTCTTAGAAAGTGAGGATCTTCTCTTTTTTTTTCTAACGCCCAATTAGCACACTTAACCCGTCTGGGATAATCGTCAGGTTTCAACGCTCGAACCTTATAGTTACGGAGAAAGGATGTTGCCGATCGCGTTTTAGTATTTTGTGTACGAGGGTGTGACTCAAGCCTAAATTGCGTCCTGCCCACCTAGTACAGTCAACGTCAAAAGTAAGTGATCAAAATCAACATTTCAAAATATCTATTGTCATGGCATCCCAAATATAACATGTTATATTAAAGTGCTAAATTAATTGATGTTTTAATTAGTCAAAAGAAAGTGATCATAACAGCTGTGCAAAACAGAAGCCTGACATGACATTTCTATCAAAAGCGTCAAACGTGAATTGAATACCAAAATAACGACATTCCAACAATATCGGCTATAGAAGGATTTATGGCAAATAATTCCAAGTTGTAATAAAAACTTATTTTAAATCTTGGCGTAAGGGAGATTGCTATTTTGTCACTTCGCATGTTTTTCGACGAACATAACCGATATTAACCGAAGTACTCCGAGGTTGTCCCAATACCAAGATTTTATAGTTAAAACTTTAATTCGAAATGTTCAACGATGACTTAAACTGTCATTGAGTTTTCAAAAATCGAAATAATGGTGATCACTTATTATGACACGTTATTGAGCTCATTTACTTTTGATCAACTACAATAGTCCGTAGCATTTGACTTAATGTATTGTATAGATAATTTTGGGACCCTATTTCATCAGTTTCTTTTGCTGTTGACTGTACTAGAACCTGGTTGGTTTTGAAAATGATCCAATACTTGTTCTTCCCGCGTAACATGAACACGTTGAGGACCACCTGAGTTCACAGGCACCGGCCGATTGTTATTTCGCAGCCGTGTAATGGCATTAACGATGACACGAGCATTACTTGGTTGCCTTCTTGTAGGATACCTCTCGGAGAGCGGAGCGCTGCATTCCCATTGCCCCTGCACTCTCCGTACGCAAGGATCATATCCATTATCTCAACCGTAGTAAAATTTAAAGGCATTATTATTGCAATAACGATTTAAATTTATATGACGAAAGTGAAGGATGTCTAATATCAAATTGAAAGAAAATACAATTTAATGGTAGCCTAACTTTTTTGTTATAAAAAAAAAAACTGTCGTTCTATGGTTTGAGACAATCATGACAGAGCAAACATGTCAGAGACGATGTTTATTAGTCTTTGTTATTTATTTACACATTTTAGATCAATTTGTTCTACTGGTCAATCAGTTTCTACGCCGAGCAACAGCTTTGCAACTGCTGCAACCGCCAGAATACGTCATCGGCAGTTAGGTAATGGTCACTCAATCATAGTAACCGGTTGCCACTACAAAAATTGGATTGGATTGCTTAAAATTCATTGTGCAGTGCGGTTAAGAGTGTGTGTTCTAATGTTAACTTGATACGGTAATGTAGTCATAGTTGAAACTGTAATAGCCTGATATGCAGAATTAGATTATTTGTAAATACCTAGTTTGTTTACTTTAGTTATGAAGTGATAAGTGATAACTAATGTCAAACTTGCATCACAGGATGTTATTAAGCTCGTTAACCGACTGATGAGAAAGAGGTTAAGTTATTACATTTACCGCCTGTTTCACAATCAACAAGTAAAGGATATTTGACGGATAAGTTTAGCCCTTTCTTTGTCGTACACTTGAAAATAGACAAGGAGAGAGACAACTTTATGTGACAGATAAATTTACTTGTCGATTGTGAAACAGGCCCTTAGTAAAATTATAAACAAAAAAAGTGATTGGATTAAAACAAAAAGTGGTTAATTGTATTATACCCGTTTTTAACATCCACCGATTTTAAGGTTTGCCTTTCGTTCATTTACATACTGTATTATTATGTTCAATAATATTGTTAACAGAGTCTCTTTAAATTGAATATAAGTTGGAACATTTTCTAAACACATGGAGCCCCTTTGTCTTTGTATAGTATGAAATACACTGGCCCGCAAAACTAAGTATCACACTTTATTTTTTTATTTTTTTTGTAATCTATGGAAGTTAGAGATTTAAAATAAAAAACTTTTATAGCAAATTTTATCAGCTTTCTTTCCAAGTATTGTAAACTAAGTTGTGTGATACCTAGTTTTGCAGGCCAGTGTAGTATAAAAATTGAAATTTTCAGTCTTCACAGTCCACATAAAACGAAACTTAACATCATTTTGTACATTATAATAATCTCACTATCTTGCAACAAAAAAAGACTCTTCTAAAATTATAACAATTAAGTAGGTGACAAAACAATTAGGTAACTTTGATTATTTTTGAGAAGAATTATTTTTACAATAAAAAGTACAAATAATTCTTCTATAATAACATAAAATAAACCTTATTTACTTCTCCTTGAGTTCTCTCTTTTTTTCTATAGTTAGGTACCTATATGAGGGAGTTTTTTAAAAAAAATGTACAAGATATTTTTTTTTCCAGTATTAGTTTTTTTTTCGTTTTTCTTACTCAGAATCGTTGATACTATCGATTTATACAAGAAAAAAAGTATCCCAAATTTTACTATGAAAGTTTGTTTTTCCACTGCGTCACGACCATTAATATAAACAAAAAGTTGAAGGCAACTGAAGCGCCGCGGGGGGCACGCGCTGTGTTTATACTAACGCGGTTCAAAGGCGCCGGCGCCGAAAACACTTTGTATTAGCCGACAGCGTGTAAAAGATTCATACAAAATGTTGACTGTCATAACGAACATAGCTTTCCTAAATTCGGTACAGGAAAAATGTTTTAATTTACACCACTTACATTTTCGATAATGTCTGATGCGACAGATGATTATTAAATTTGTCCAAAACAAAGAGTTTAACCACCAAGTAAAAATAATTTGCATTAAAAATCAAAATGTTTAAAGCGCCTATGCGTATTAATATGGGTGGATGGATAAATGTTTGAAGCGACATCCAGGTATCGATTTCAGGTGCAGGTTAAGTGTTTGAAGCGACATCAAGGATGGATTTCAGGTGCAGGCTAAGTGTTTGAAGTGACATCAAGGATGGATTTCAGGTGCAGGCTTAATGTTTGAAGCGACATCAAGGACGGATTTCAGGATGCAGGCATAACGATTTAAACGCCCTATAATACGTAGTGTATGTCAGGAAAAACCGCTTAAGTCAAAATCACGAAATATCTTGTCGGTATGAAGTCCATCTTTTCTATAATTGAATAAAATTTGTGTCGCATCAATCACATCAGACTCAAACTAGACCTTAATTTACTCATGTTTCAAGCGACAAAAAAGTGCTCAGATCGCCACGAAACCGGGCTCAAACGACGCAGAAAAATCTGGCGATTCCAAATATGTATATAACTCAATATCGGCCAGAATGTCGCTTAATACAAATAGCCCGTGAACCCTCGAAATAATTTTCTCTTCTTCTTCTTTAAATGTAAGCCTTAAAAATGTTTAATTGTGTAAACCTGGCTTAATCGTTTAAATGTGTAACCCTTATTAATTATGTAACTGCATCAATGAATCAATGGAACGGGTGCTTAATCATAACATCAAAAAGGAACTAATAAACTTAAACCTCTACCAACAAAAGAGCTAAAGACAAAACCTGTTTAAAACGTCAACGTATTCAAACGTTTTAATATCATTTTGTTCCGGAAAATACAAACACGGTCGAAAGGAAGCTATTGTCACGGCGCCATTAATTATTGAGGAGCCTGTCATCGCTATTTTCACGAATCGACGGGAAATTGAACGGCGCTTAATATCAGTTATAAACGAACGAGATGTCTTCTTTTAATTAATGACAATTTATAAATTGGGGGCTTCAACGTCACTCAAATTATTTTTCCTCGCTTTTAGCTCGTGAATGCCATTTGGAATTTTAAAAGCTTTGCAGGTATTTTATCACTTTTGCTGATTGCTTTTGCTCTCGAATATTAACGCAAAAGGTATACATATATCGTTATTATGGGATACACACAAAGAGCACACTGACAAGATTGAACCTGAGTACTTAATCCTCTATGCTAGTTTTTTCTCACTTTTCGCCCACACACACCTCATTACGAATATTGTTGTTTTTTTCTTCTTAGCTTTTCATAACAACACTATTCAGAAGTCGGGTATGAAAACGATAGGTAGTATTCAGCGGTTCTGCTAACAATGCGCCCCACCCGCTGCCGTTTGATTATCATTATTCATCTTTGAAGTGAAGTTTAAAGGTCAGCAGGTCAAATTAATCTGTGTTTTGCATGTCCGGTTTAGTCTTTGATATCGTCCTCCTGGTATCTTACCATCTTCTCTTCTTAGGAGCATGTCGGTAAGGTTACTTTTTCTGTGCACCTCCTCATTTTAACTGGATAAAATAAGACCTTTGCTTCAATAAACATGTTTATCTTTATCATGAACCAAACCAACAAAGCAATCCAAACCACGAGCACGACTTATTTCCAAACAAACAATTTCGCAGACATCTCTCGACGGAAACCAAAATAAATATTAATGACAGCAAATGTGTTTGTTTGCAACAAATTAAAGCGAGTTTGTACAAGAAATAATCAGAGAGAAACCGCTCAAAGTCTTCCAAAAGTAGAAGGCAGTATAGGAATATGAAGACCACACCCGCATACTACCTTTTTGGATTGGAAAACAGTACACGGGCAAATTGAAATTGGAGAGACTTAGGATTATTATTAAAACGGAACTTGGTAATATCGCCGGCGCTGTAATTAGTGCTTCGCTTTGTGAGTTTATTATTAAAGTTCGCTAAGGTTAATGTCAATAATTTTGATAAAGATTTTCGGTAAAAGACTAATAATGGAGGGTCACAGGCCACAATAGACGAAGCACTTCAGAGTTGCGCGTTTTGTCTATAAAGGTAAGCTAGCCCAAAAGTGGTTTAAAACTAAATTGACGCACACACACGACAAAAACTTTCAAGAAAATTATAAGACTTTTTTGTCAATGGACTTGTTAACTACCTACGCAAGGTCTTTCAGACCTTTACAAATACAAAATACGAGTAGTGAATAACTCAACGGGAGTCCATTGCACGGACCTCTGTGACCTTGTACCTTTCCCCGCCGCCATCCCAGTGCTGGCCATGCAATAAACGCTCTATACATTTGAGCATAAAACATCGTCAGTGGGTCTCAGTGACCTTGCCTAGGTGGTTGCGTACTACAACTTGCTGGTCTCCGAGACCTTGCCTAGGTGGTTGCGTACTACAACTTGCTGGTCTCCGAGACCTTGCCTAGGTGGTTGCGTACTACAACTTGCTGGTCTCCGAGACCTTGCCTAGGTGGTTGCGTACTACAACTTGCTGGTCTCCGAGACCTTGCCTAGGTGGTTGCGTACTACAACTTGCTGGTCTCCGAGACCTTGCCTAGGTGGTTCCGCACTACAACTTGCTGGTCTCCGAGACCTTGCCTAGATGGTTGCGTACTACAACTTGGTGGTCTCCGAGAGCTTGCCTAGGTGGTTGCGATTACTACGAGCTTGTAATTTTTAATATTTAAATGCACCTCATATTTTGTTTAGTTAAAAATGCTTCTCAACCCTTCTGTTGCTCAACTTATGACCCTAAAAAGCAAAGGAAGGCGCAGTACATGAAATATGTATTTAATGCAAGAACCCAATCTGCATTCAATGCTCCAATAGACTGTGTAATTACTGCTAATGGCTATTTTGATAGCTTGTATTTTTTTAATAATAATTACTTTTTATATAAAAATCAAAACGAATTAGCATGACTCATTATTGATAATTCAGAATTATGAATAAAAATAGATTTAATGTATAAGTATTTATTCAAGTAAAACAACATAAAATAATATAACAACTATAACACAATAACTGAAAAAGAAAACTAAAATTAAATAAAACTAACTCTAAATATATAAATTACCTAACTAAAACATTAAATCTAAGAATGGCCCCTGCGGCATTATACCAAAGATGCTGGCAGCATTTCCTCGCTGGATGGTTAAACTTATACTTAACTAGCGACCCGCCCTCGCTTCGCTTCGGTTTATAAGAGTTTTCTGTAACACCCGTACATAAAAAAAGAATTTATTATACATATAAACCTTCCTCTTGAATCACTCTATCTTTTTAAAAAAACCGCATCAAAATCCGTTGCGTAGTTTTAAAGATCTAAGCATACATAGGGACAGACAACGGGAAGCGACTTTGTTTTATACTATGTAGTGATTAAAACAATATTTGTGATTTGTGCGTCCAAAGGATTAATAGTTATATTTTGTTAAAAATGACAACAGAATTTGTTAAGTTTAGACAACTTGTTGTTGATTAATGTTGTACGACGACCATTAAAACAGTAAATGTTATTTAAATATACTTCTAACACAAATTCTTCTAATTATTTTAGACCTATTTCAATTAGTGGTCTCCATGACCTCTCGTAGGCAGTCATGCTACAGAAATCGGACGTAGGTAGTTCACACACAACACATTCACAAATTTCATACGAGGGCTGCTACTTATGTAACCGGAATAGAAAAAATAAACAAACGTACATGGCTAAATATGGTTTTATTGTTTTTCGAAGTATTCTCCGTGATAATCGATGCACTTTTGCATACGTTGAAACCAATTTATAAAGCACTTTTTCCACTCTGACTGAGGTATCTCCAAAACGTGCTGTCTGAACGCGTCGACGGCATCTTCACGGGTCGAAAATCGTTGACCACGTAATTTATTCTTTACATTTGGAAATAAATAGAAATCATTGGGTGCCAAATCAGGGCTGTAAGGTGGATGACCCGTTAATTCTATATTTTGACCTTCCAAAAATCGAGTCGTTTCACGTGATGCATGACAGCTGGCGTTATCATGGTGCAGAATGATTCTCCGTCGCTGGTTGTTTTTCCGTATTTTTTCAAATACTTCCGGCAAACAAATGGTCGTGTACCACTCCGAATTAACCGTTTTACGATTCTCTAGGGGCACTGTAGCCACATGGCCATTAATACCAAAAAAGCAGGCCACCATTTGCTTCAAGGTGCTTTTTGCACGAGTTACTTTCGTAGGGTTCGGCTCATTTTGAAACACCCACACCGTTGATTGTTGTTTAGTTTCGGGATCATACGCATAGATCCAGGATTCGTCACCTGTGTAGATATTATAAACAGCTTTTGAGTCACCACGGTTATATTTTTTCAACATTTCCTTGCACCATTCGACGCGAGCCTCTTTTTGATCCTTAGTTAAGTTGTGCGGGATCCAACGCGAACAAATTTTTTTCACAGCTAAGTGTTCATGTAATATCTTATTAATGCTCGTCATACATATGCCTATAGTCGCCTCTATCTCGCGATACGTAACATGACGGTCATGCATTATAAGTTTTCGCACAGCTTCAATATTTTGTGGTACAACGACCGATTTCGGGCGACCATCCTTAACTTCGTCCCTGAGCATACTACGTCCACGATTGAACTCACTAAACCAGTGATACACAGTAGTTTTGGATGGAGCTTCATCACCAAAAGTCGAAGTTAGTTGATCTATGCACTGTTGTTGCGTTAAACCACGCCGAAAATCGTAATAAATCATAGCACGAATATTTTCACGAGTGAGTTCCATTCTTGCAGCGAGATTAAAATTTAAACCCGCCAAAAACAAAAGACTAGCGTACATAAGAAAAAAAATATATAGCGGCCAGTATTAAAAAAAGTTCAAATTTTACCATGGAGGTCAGATATAGCGTTTAAAAATGTTGGAATCCTGGATTCCGGTTACCTAAGTAGCAGCCCTCGTACCTCAACGCCTCACACGGTGTATTTTTGTAGCTCGGAAAATTTCAAAGTTATAAATAGTGTTAAATAAGGCATTACTACTGATGAACGTAAGTGCCATTAGGTGATATTCAAAAAATCACTAGACATAATAATTTCCTACTACACAAGTTAGGTCAAAAAATACTTTGAGATCACGAAAAGTATCAAGTGCTTGAAAATCAGTAAAAGACAAAACATTCACTTTACTGATTGAACATTGCTATTTATTTATTGACATTGTGTACGATACTAATACATATTTTTATTTCTTATCAAGACAGCAAAATTTGTCGGCCAGCATTAACTGTTTTTGGACCAGTTACAATTACCGTTTCGATCATTAGTCTCATAAATATTATAATTATTATTAGTGCAAAGCAGTGAAACTTCATGTTTATTCAGTTTTGCAAACCTCTTTATTAATGTTAAAATTTTATTGAAAATAAAGTACCGTCAACTGGGGTTACTTTGATTTACGGGGTAACATTGCCCACCCCAAAAACTAGTTTTAATATTCAATTATTCTATTAAATGTTTCATCAGGAGCAAGCTTATACAATTATTTAAATAATTTAAGAAGATTACCACTAAAATTGTTATCGTTTTAAGGGTGAGCAATGTTACCCCGTAAATCAAAGTAACCCCAGTTAACCGGTACTGACATTCTGCACTAAAATTATATTCGTGGCCCAAAAATGCATTCCGTTCCACACATAACTAAATGCAGACCTGAATAAGCTGAGGCTGAACCGGATAACAACAACAAACGCAACAGTGTTACGGTTACGACGCCGTGGTAACGCTCGAGACTGGCCCCAAGGCGAGGACGTTAAAATAAACGAGGGCCAATTGCAAGACGCATACAATGCACATAGCCGCTGCACTTGGATATGACGTTACGGCAGTTTACAATGTTGCCCAGCTTATTGAGCTGGTCGAATTAGTCTCATGATTATGAACATGTAATATGGATGTGTCGTCATATTCACGCGGTTTGCATGTCTGGTTGTGCGGTGCGATGCTAGAGGTCCCGGAGTTGGTTGCGGATGAGGGCAAGCTTTTTGTCAAGAGCACTAATATTTGCTCCTTTATCTAAAAATGTTTTCTGTGAAGTAAGAACATCATTGGTTAGTGCCCGTTGTACAAGGCTGTAAATGTGATTGGGGACTATGTTCATTTATTTATTGGCCGCATAATCTAAAGTGATTTACATCGCGTTACTTTTGCTAATTTCGATACGAATTGGCACCGTTTAATATTGATTGCAGGAAACATATAAAAAGTTTTACATTTATCCGCGATTTTTACCTTGTTTACACCGAAAATTGTTTCCGCTGTTTACGTAAACATGTTTTTTAGACATGAATTAATTTAAATTGGTTATTTTACCTGTTTGTATGTAGATGAAAAATGTTATTACTTATTAGGGAGCGCGGAAATTGAGTGAACAAATAAATGACCCAAAAAAACTCGGCGACGGGAACTTTTTATGATATTCTTAGAGAGGAAATGAGAAAAATTTAACTGATTTCCTTGAAAAAGGAATGGAATTTAGCATAACGGGGGCAGCGTGTGTCTTACACCTTCAGGTATATGAAAATGAAGGAAAAATGCCGAGTTTGGGGAAATTTTCATTTACAGGGACACGGGGAGCGCTTGGAGCTGCAATTACGCACTTAGCACTTTAAACGCTGTGTTAAAGCGCTATAGTGCTGCGACGTGGGACAATTATACCTGTGTTAATTGGGGATAGTTCTGCAGTTCTCGGAGGGTAAGATAAAGGCAGCTTATGGTTTCCTGCGTCTTGTCTGTTATTATAACTGTAACATAACGTGAAAGTCCTCCTGGCTTGTGGGACTCCGTCGACATGAAATCGAAAGGTACTGTGAAAAGCAGTCGCTCTGAACTTATTAGTTTTTTTTTTACTCAACTTACATAAGATTGATGTAACTGATACTGTTATGGCGGTGAAAAAACATCGTATATCCTGTAAATTAAGGAAAACTGCATGAGAGTTTTTAAAGTAAACATTTTAAAAGATTTTTTTCAGTAAGTAGGCCGCACAGGCACTTTTACACGTCAAAACGCTCCCAGTAAAGATCTTAAGTACCTACTATAAAGTAACTGTACTAAGTCAGTTTTAAGCCACGCACGGGTTCAACAATACATATCACGCCTTGTGACGATACACATTACAACTGACTTTTTACGCGTATATGTGTGACAAAGCTAATATTGAAATGTTTTAAAAATTCCGGAATAAATACAAAATTCGTTTTAAAATCCCCGCAGCTCGCCACGGCCGGCGTCATGTGGTTATGCGAAGCACGTTTACCGCTACATATTGTAATGTTTTTACTTTTTCCATTGTTTGCTATACATGATTTTTTAAATGTTTCATGTTCGTTTGAACAACATTTTTTGTGGGTTTTCATTCTCTTAGATCTTGGTCGCAGGTTGAAGCTGTCAGTCGCGGTTGCAGGCAGCCGAGACCACGCTTTTTGTCATACTGGGAAAATAGGTTTACGCATACCACCTGAGCCCCTGAGCCCCCGGGGGCCCCCGACCAAGAGTGGCAGAATACACACTAAAACCCAGTAATTTTCCCTTCACGCCATTGTTTTCGAGGGCCGCAGGTTCTAATTGTGCTTTCGACTAAAACCCTTGCTGGAGCCGAAACCAGCCTGACAACCGTTAAAAACATAAAAAGTATGCGACGGTACGGGTTGTGTGTCCAGACATGCACAGACATGATGTCTAAACGCACTAATGAGGATGTAGATACGGTCGGCCAAGGAAGTGGTCTACCAGTTTTAGTAAGTTTCTGTGAGATCTAATTATCGCAAAGGTAGATACTAGGGTTTGCAATATCCGCCCAGTTTATTAATATTCGGATAATTGAATACTTCAATATTCATTATCCGAATATTCGGATATTTGAATAATTTCGGATAATTTTTGTATTTTATAAAATAAAACAAAATTAGCGTATTTAAAGGTGTGTAATGCATAAAATCAACAAGTAACAAAAAAACTGACATACATAATAATAAATCACATAAAATATCGAGATATAACTACTTAATCAACTTTAAGTATAACAATTGTAAATCAATCTTTGTTTTTTAACATTCTTGTATAATCTGAGATCGTTATATTCATTATTAATGTCATAAATCACATCACACACATCACATTAAATCATATATCAATATTTACAGCGTATAATAAGATTAATTTGCCCTATACTTTTTTTCTTTTCGATGTCAAATAACATAAAAAAGTATGCATCTTAGTGTCTTTATTTAACTTAATTAAAAAAAGTAAACAAATAAAATCAACTTTTAAAAAACGAGTCTAAAACTTGATTTATTTCTAGTTTAATAAAAAATGAATATTATATTAATAGTATAGTAACACACATAATATGTAAGTAGGGTAAATCGCTAGTAACTGGCCACCTAATACTAATTATTATTATTATGTAATTTATGTAAGTTGGTTTGGTATTCAGGTACTTCTTTACTAAAATATAATATAATACCTAATATGGAACATTTGTCTAAACACCTTATTTGGGCAATACAGATGGACATAAAACGTCATTAGTGGGTTTTCTTGTAATTTTTTTGAATTTTTCCTGCCTATAAATGATTTTATTAGTTTTTTCAAAATATCCGTTTATTCGGATAATTCGCGGTTTAGTATTCGGATAATTTTGAATATTATTTTCGGCGGATATTCGGATAATTGAATATTCGGATTATTCGGATTGCAAACCCTAGTAGATACTTGTCACTGTCATAATGTTATTGCAAGGGAAAATTGAACTGGTTGCATTATGACGTGCAAATGAACTTCAACCGTAGGGTGGTAGACCACATTTTTGGCATTTATCTTACATACATACATACATTAAATCACGCCTTTTTTGCAGAGACCACTTCTTTCCACTTGCTACGATCTTGACAAATTTCTTTCGCTTCTTCCACATTCATACATCGAGTCATGCACGCACGTTGGTTTCGGGTACTTAAGATTCGGCCCTTTTCCAGTATTTCTCCGATTTGACTCGAAAAAGTACGCCTATATATTTATTTATCTTAAGTAGCAAAAATGATGCACTATCAACCAAAAAGCTACATCAAAAGAAAAAAAACAACTGACACTCAAACAATATTAATTTCATTTTCCGATTTCACAATAGACAGTTTACTTTCGCAACCAAACAAAATTGAGCAAAAAATACAAGTGATATTTCCCGTCGAATTCGAAAAGAATCGAATAGATATTATTGCAGTTCGGAGCCGCTCGACCGCGCCGCGCTCGATGGAGTGCTCTAACTGGCACTCCATCGCACAACAATTGCCGATCGAGCAAGTGCCTCGACGGGTTGGGAGCTTTAAATATTTTAAATTAATTTGATGTTCGATATAATTGTGACGTATTGTATACAGTGTGTTACCGGCATGCGGGCATTTATTAAAACTGCCGATAATATATTGCTTTTGCAATTGTTTGCAAGTATTATCAATTAAAAAATAATTAAAATAACTTCACAATTAATTTTCTTAGATACTGTCCATTTTTAATGTAATGCATGTGCTGCGTGTTCATCGTTATCAGTATCGATGTTGCTTAGTACAAGGCATGTCGTGGTACGGGGGCAAATCATAATAATCAAAGTATCCGTCGACTGTCATTTACACTTGTCAAATTGCTGCGCTTTACATTGCTGGCAAATAAAATTTTGTTAGAAAGTTAACGAAGCCTGAAAATTTGTTTATTAATTAAATTAATATCATAGTTACGTTACAGATATACGTTATTTTAACCTGCTTTAAAAAAAGCCTGGGTGATGGTAACACACTGTATAGGTTATGTGTATGACAGAGAAAACTGTACCCTAAGCGAGTCTTTAATCGTTTGTAACTGGTATAGGTATGTCACTTCTTTATTGTAAGTTTGGACATATTTAGTGATACAAAAAAACATAGGTTGTCAAGGTGCTAGAGCTTCTCAAAACTAAATCTATCGCATCGCTCCGTTGCCGTCGCGATTCATACACGCCAAAAGTTTATTCACGCTTTTAAAAAGACAACATTCGATCGGTTTTTCGATTATCAGCCTCATATTTCGACACGTCGCGTCGGCCGCTCCCGCTATCGCGGCGTCGTTACGTTGACTGCGGCAATCTCGCGTCATTCGCGCGTGACAAATCGTCGGCCCTGACAAATTTGTCGAGCCTGTCGAGAGCTACATGAGTTTTTATGGACTGGCGGAGAGGTTTTTTAGTATTTGTCAAACTTTACACACGCGTGTCTTTATAATTGAGTTGCAAAAAGGTTTTAGTGAGAAAGAAATGTAATTTTATTTTATTTACTTCATTCTCAATGATGGAGATGATGCTATAGTTTAATCAAAAGCGAATAATTGTAAAGTAGAGTAGATTATATACTGTCTAATGTTTTATTATGTAAAAGGGAACACTGTTTATTATTTAAAAAATCCATGTAATTTTCTTGCAACCGAAAGTTTTCAAATATTACTGTTTTCGTTGTAATTATTTTAGTTAGTTACCCGTGTGGTTGCCGGGTTAGAATAGTGCCACTCCATGTCTTCCCGTGGATGTCGTAAGAGACGGCTAAGGGAATTAAGGCGTATAGTACTGTTAGGCGATGGGCTTGCAACCTGTCACTAATACACTGGTAAACATCTTAACCTAAGTGTGCAAAATGTGGTTACAGAATTATCAACAAGTTTTTAGAGTTGTTGGTAATTCTGTAGCTCTGCCTACCCCACTCTGGGAATAAAGGCGTGAGTTTATGTATGTACTCGTATGTATGTATTTTAGTTAATCATACTCGTATGATGTATATTTAATTTTTATCATCAGAATTCCGTTGTTCGTTGCGCTAAGTTTTGTAATTTGGTTTCAACAAGCTGCCTTTTCTCAGCTTTTTTCCCTCTTGGGAGGTACTGGTGGACTTGGACTTGTAAAAGTGCCCGTGCGCCATGCGGTACTAGATTTTTTAATCATTATTCATGTCCCCTTGCAGCAGACCTGGATATGTCCGATAACTTCTACTTCAAAGTTAGTAATTCTCTAAGATTACGCGCCATGATTGTCACGATCATTATCTTGTATTGCCGCGTGGGCAAAGTAAGGGAGGTTACCGCAAGTAAATAAATAAAGCGTCTTTTTAAGTAAATTCGGTAACGTCAAAAGCTTTCATCAAACTGAAAACGAACAAAAATGCCATGATTTGCTTTCCTATAGAAAAAACCTGGTAACAACAGATGGACCACTAGTGAACCTTATTGCAAGGAGATAAGATTCACAAACGTGCGGTTAATTATGTAGCTGTTACTACACAAAAGAAACTCAAATAACAAACAATGTTAACACGCTCTTCCTACGATCCGGTTGTTCAAAGTTCATGTGCATGTTCGGGTGTTTGTTATTTGTAAACAAGGCAGAACCCGAATAAAAACAAAGGTCACTCATTTAATGATTATCTGTATTTACCATCGGAATTTTCTCTGCGCAGCCGAAGTTTTGGGCTACACCTATACCCTGTGCACGATAAAGAGCTAGTACTAGAAAACTTGGACAGCACGTGATTGGTCAGCGATAAGGGCGATGCACGTGCACCGGGTGAGTTTACATGGCGGTCGAAGTCCAGTCAACATCTGTCTCCTGCACAGTGCGAACGCGTTATAGTGCTCTCCTTTCAATTTGTACCGGTAAAGTCCACCAATTCTTCTTTTCATTACTGTTTAATAGTTTGAATAAATGAATACAAAAGTAAATACTTATTGGATCCTTTATTATTTAACTAAACCAGAAAAATCATAAGGGATATTAAAATAAATATTCCGAGCGACGGAGCATGTAAGCCGAGCATGACAGTGAGGTGCCATAGTTCACGCCCACTCTCCTCTTTTGTCCCTTTCATCTACATACAAAAGTGCAAAAGAGAGACTGCTATACTAGCTCTTTATCGTGGACAGGGTATAGTTGCCAATAGTTCAATGTCTGGTCTATTTCACGCAGTTTGCACCTTTTGTCGTGGTCGCGGCAGTCTGTCGCGTCATGGCCGCCGCGCGCATAAATCTCCGCTATCGGCTGTCGCCGCGACACGCGACCCGGCCGGCTCGTGCATCCACGTCGCGTCGCAGACGATCTGTGGCCACCGATAGTCGTCAATATACGTCAATGATCAGTTAAAGCCGGTTGCGGTGTTTCAACTGTAAGGGCTGATTTTTCGATCTCCTTATCTCTCTTATGACAAAGAAAAGGACAGAGCTACAATTTACCTGACAGCCAGGGTTGTCTGGAGATTGAAAAATCAGCCCTAAAACTAATAATCAAACGAATATAAATCATACACTAACGACTGTGATGTAATCTGTTAAAATGTATAAATACACAGGAATGCAAAACCGCTTACCTACTCGTAAATCATTTACTCGATTAAATGTGTGATGAGCACGAGTATTTGTTCCTTAGTTTGTGATGCTTTTTGCGTATTTATGTGTGTCCTTTTTTATGTATATATGTATACCGTTGTCAAGTACCCACAGTACGTACAAGCCCAGAAATAGTTTTTTTATTTTCGTAAATGCTATGCAAAATGCAAATTGTATTTTATTTTCCTGAGTGCCCTAGAAAAAAATCTAACCAGTCTGTATGTACCTCATAAAAAAAACAAATTTTACTCGAAACTGAATTTCCATTCGTACTTCTTCTCGATCTTATTTTGATTCAATCGCATATTTTCCTATCCGGCTTTCGCGTAGTTGCAATTTTTTTAATTTATAATTAGTTCGCAATAAATAGGCAGACTAAGATTATGTCAGTGTTGCAGCGAGCTCGAAGGAAAGCGGAGCTGCGTCGACAATATCAAAATACATTACTGGAATAGGAATGCGACGGGAAAAAACGAGTCAGGGAAAAACACGACTGTGAAAACGTTATTATCGTTGATTTTTGGAAACAGATCGCCACTGAGGTTGAAATATTCCTACCAAACCTATTTTTTAATAAGTACTGTACTCGTCTTTAAAATATAGTCAGTTAAAGCTTTTATTTTTAATTGACTTAATTTTGATAAAAAGTTCTAAAGTAAAACGTACCTGACCTGAGCCTTCATGATATTATGTACCTTGCCAGTTTTTGACTGTAGAGAAAAGTTCATTTCACAAAATGTATCAGTGCAGTTGTTGTAGCATATGAGACTCGATGTATGAATCAATGATTATTTTCTTTTTTATTCTGTAAATAACACACAAGTAACACCTACTCATAAATAAGCTGTGGGGTGGTGCTATGTACCAACGATATACATACTTAGGTCACGCCTATAGGTAAACGCCAGCCGTATAACACGACATCCCTCTAACCTTACCTCATCTGTTGCAGGTACGTACTGAGCGGGATTACTCCGGCTTGCCGCTCGCATACGTGTGGCTAATTGGGCAGCGATGCCGCAAACGCGAGCAACGCCGCTACACAAGGTAAATGCTGTAAATGTTATCTAAGCAATATAGGCCAGTTTCCACATGACTGTTTCTCGAAGATTCTAATAACCTAGACGTTGGTTTTCTTAAACAACTTGGCAGTGCCCAAGCAGATTATGTACCGGCGAGATTAAGTTGTCCAGCTTGCTCTTAGGATTAGGATAGAGTTATATTCCTACCAACTTCAGCTGCGATTCAACGATGAAACATGCAATCCAAGTTGGTAAGTGCCTCACTCTTAATTATAGCAACAAGCACGCGGAACAACTTTATCTCGCCGGACAGCAATTTGTGAAAAAATACGACGCCGAAAAATTGCAGAGGTGTGATTCTCTTAAGCGTATGACGTTTTAACTTAAACCGGCGAGTTAAAGTAGTCCCGTCGAAGCGTATAAAACATATTTTGGCGCGTGCATTCTCAATTAGGCAGTTTTATACGACATTGAGCTCGACTCAGCTGTCAAGGCGCTCTATTCCGCAGCAGTGGGGACGGCAACCTAATGCATAAATCTTATAGCCCTGACGCCGTATTATGAACTGTCAAGACGAGCAGGGAAATGGACAGAGATATATGAATTTTATTCCTTTTATTAATTGAAGCTTAGAAGATTGTAGGAGTTATTGAGCAAAGGCTGCAAGGGATGTGGACGAGTCTCCTCGGGGCTCGAGCATTTCCACGAGTACCTAACTCATAACTATATATTATTATGCATGTTTCCACCGCATTTTGTAAAGCGCGAATAAGACTGGCAATAAAAATGGATGAAGTTAATTGCTGTCTTACTTTAACTATAGCTCTAGAGCAAAGAGCACAATTTTGATGTATTTTTCTAACTCAAAAGTTAGAGTACGACGGCATTCATTACCTGCAATTTTAATTGCTAGTCTAAATCTCGCTTAAGGATAATAAGTAGGTGATGAACCTTTGAAGTTATTTCCAGTGTTTCAAGAATTTGAAACTTTTTCTCTTCCATCATCATGCCATCGTGGCCAAAGGCAGGCTATAACTAGCAATGTACAAGTTGCAGAATATTCTCAGAAGTTAAGAAATCTTCTCAAGAAATTACCGAGAATATTATCGGAAACATTTGAGAGCATTGAGAATGTTCTCTTTCCATACAAAGTTTAAAAATATTCTCGGAAATTTCCGAGAATTTCTCATAAGAAACTTTCACATTTTGAGAAGTTGCTTTTCGGTACAATGCTAGCTAAAACTAAACATTGCTTTCTTAAAGTGATCTTGATAGAACATTTTCTACTGTATCACTGAAAGTAACCAGTATCGATAAAAACATGTACGAATATAGTCCGTGCGCGAGCTCCGAGGAATCTCAAGAAAAGTCGACGACAGGATTTAGTGCAGTGATTTAGTCAATATTACGTTAATGATGTAGCCAACTAAGGCGATAAGGCCGACTCTCGAGGGAGAAGCGTGTGGGGGGGGGGGGGGGTAGGCGCGGCGCACACTCGTCTCCGCGGACTATAAAGAGGTCGTATTATGAGCGATCGAAACCTGACAATTTACGGGTAGTAAACGATACACGGTCATACCAGTTGGAAAAAAAAATGGAGCTGCTTTAATTCCTCAAGTTAGATCATTTTACTTAAAGGAAAAAATCTTTTAGTTTTAAAGAGAAACAGAACTGCATTAAAAACAATCTTAAATTAGCTTGTTTCACTCGGAATTGAACCAGCTCAAAATTAAAATAATAAACACTATAATGTAATGTTAGATAAACGATCTTTTTATTTCTAAGACCTAATAATATATAATTAGAGAGATTTTATCCTGACCAACAATCCTGTTGGTTAGTATTGGTTGCATAAAAATATAACTTTTCGAACGGAAACAAATATGGGTAGTAGCGGAAACCTAATTCTACGAGTATTAAACCATTAAACCACAAAAACAACCTTTGTTACAAAAGTAAAAAATAAATTTACATTATTTTATCAAAAAGATTGTAGCAATGCCAAATTCAAAGACAAATTCTTAAAAATATCATTCGTTTGACGAACGACCAAACTTTAACATCCCGTTACAAACAAGTCGTACCACTCCGTCAAAACAGTTAAATCACAAAAATAACCATTCTAGATATAACTCTCCTGATATCTACGCTTCAAGTTATCTACACGAGAAATGCTGCTCAATAAAACCAAAAGGATATATGTTGGTAAGGGATTTAACACTGTTGCAACCTTTTTATAAGGAGCAAAACCACTGCTGCCCAAAATCAAAAGGGAGGACAATCCTCATCACTCCATACACTTATGCAACCTTTTTGTTTAGGGCAGTATTAGCAATCTACTCGGGTCGTTTGAGAAGCAAATCGAGTTTTTCGAAGACAAGGCTGTTGGCGCCGCACCAAGTGGCGCAGGGGATAGGAAGAAGCGGGGGCGGAACGTTAGCGAACAGCGGGCTTAGTCGGACGGGTATCTTTTGGGTGACCTTGCTTGTTGACCAAGCCAAGCCCTCCAAGGGCAAGAATTAGTCAAACGCAAACTCATTATCAATAATAAAATATTTTACGAACGTTATCGACTGTCAGACATCAAAGAATATGTAAAAGATTGAAGTGAGCGATCGTGTGATCGCCAATGTGATTTTGCTGTACACATTTTGACACTTGTTAGTCTAAGCAGTAGAGCATCTCAGCTAGCCATACTGAGCGACTTAGCGCGAGTCGGCAAAGTATAGGCAAATGTTTTAAAGTATTATGTGTGTTACTGTTGTTGCACCAAAAACTGATTTTTTACTACATCGTACTAATATTTCATGTTTGTTTGAGAGACACAAATTCAGAGGAGTCAGGGGGAGTCATAGGACTCTTAAATATTTATTGATGTATGGAATACTTTTCAACCTTATTCAGGGAGCATTATTTGCACGCTATACAGATTTTACTCCAACTAAATATTTCTAGTGATACCATTATTAAAAACTAAGAAGGGCATCTGGTAATTTCAATCACCTGTTTCTACATCCCCGCTCGCGCTGCTTGCTGGCGCTGCTGCATCATCCGGTGTTCCCACGGAACAGTAACACGCGCGGCTGACGCCAGACTGACACTTATCTCGTTACGCTCACTCTATTCGTATTTTTATGGGTTGCGCGAATAAAACTGATGCTATACCAAGAACCAAATGAAAACTGTTTCCAAGAGAGTTACTTTTTAAAGAAACCACCAATAAATGCCAGGTGTTGACGAAATTTATAGTAATTTAATTTACACCATCAAGTTGAAGTGAAAAATAATGCAGTGGAGGTTTTTCGGCTCACAACGACAATGAAGAGCAGGGTCTGGTTGCTAAATCACTAAATGAAGGCTAAAACGGACCTAGGCTTGCGTCGGCTTCGGCAGCAACCCAAGAAGGCATATCAGCAGTGGACTCCTGTTGGCTGAGATTATACTTCTGATGAACAATTGAGAGCAAACATCTTCTTCAACTAACAATAAGAAGAATAAATTATTTATTCCGTTTTGTTAGCACTTGCTGTTTTCAGGTAGAATCTAAAAATAGCTCCGTGTTAAATAAAATAATGTTGTCACTGTTTTACAGCTTGTATTTACCACGAGCGAGGTCAAGCCTGATACAAAGCCCGCCCCCGCCGCTCCCTTGGGCCCCATGCATTACGAAGTGTCGCCACAGAACAGTTGGTGCACGCGCGGCTCACGCCACTCTGACGCTTATCTCGTTACGCTTTATTTCATATTTTTATGGACGCTTACTGGCTTGTAACTTAGCAAGTTATTTGTAAAATAAGACTAGCTTTTTTGGCTTTCCTAATTTCCTCAATGAAAAGTACCCTATTTTAGGAGATAAGATATAAACTATCCTTGTACATAATTTCACATCGATAGGTGTTAACTCTGTCCTCAGGGCATATTACAAAAAACCCGACGAAGTGAGATTTTGACTCGCGTACCTAAACTTCCGTTCCGTCGTCTAATAAAAAACACCAATCATTGTTCTCACGCAATTAGTCGGATAAAGGACAATACTAAATTTGTAGTTGTAAAAATATTCTCCTATAAGTACATCGATTATTTGGCACGGCGATCATACAGAATCCTAAAAAAAAAACTATTTTTGTTACAAGCTTTTGTGGCCGACCGTCCTTTTTTTGCTAATTAATTATCTGCTTATCAAGACCGGACCAATGAGTCCCAACACGATGGGTCTACGCTAAGTATAGCGGAGATCCTGTCGCCACCTTCCAACTCCATCATCAGGCGAGCTCGATGGTGCTATATTATTGTATTGTCATTGAAGCTACGTAGGTATACCAAATTTCAGCTCAATCGGAATTCGGGAAGTGGGTCAAATTTAACTTGCAAGATTTCATTATACACACCGAGAAGTGAAACTAAATAAAAGCTTGTAAAATTAGATGCATTCAAGATCGTCGGCAAACTCTACTCATGCTTGAGGTAATAAGATAGGGCTATAACATTTCTACTCGGTAGAAATATTGCCTTTGATAAAACTGTCATATTTTTAACGTCATTACGATAGGCTCTTACGTAACGCTACCTCACTTGACAAAATGGCGGCCAAGTTATAGTACATTGTGTATTAAGGTCGGTAAGTAAGGAATTACGATCGAGGCTCTAGTAGAAGCCCGAAGTCGAAGACTGAGGGCTTTCTGAGTCGAGGTTCGTAATTCCCGTACCGCCCGTGAAACATACAATGTTTTTCATCACATTTGCGAGTAAATAAATAAAATTATAGGGCAGAAAAAACTTCTAATACACAAGTCAGCACAACTATTATTACGAATTACTTGAACTTTTTTTAAGCGGATGGCGGGCGGACTCCACAGATTATACAAATGTTTCGTTCAGAAACGTTAAGGGCAAATACTTACGTAGGTATACATACAGCCCTGAAGGAGTGTAAAAAAAAACGAAGTTTTGATACAGAAAACTATTAAAATCGATTATTAACATGTAGCGAGATTGCAATGAAATTCCTATTTTAATAACATTTTAAGTCAATTTTTCAGTTGCGTGTAAACTCTTTGCTTGAACTTGCATGACCTTGGGTTTCATGGTAAAAAGAAAGGTTGAGGGTTTTGTATGGGGCATTGTGGCCAAGTTAACCTGTATGTTTAGATACTGTTTTCGTACAAGTGTGATGAAAAAACAATACGATAACACGTCAAAAGCGACGTGTAGTATTACCCAAAAATAGAGGCCCTACACAGCAGTAACGTAGTAACCCCAGTTTACAAGTTTTTTTTGGAATCTGATATTTCTTCTCCCCTGAGCTAGTCAAAGAGATGGAACACAAACGACTGAATAATTTAAAAACTGCAAAAACCTTTTTCGTTTTTTGCGTTTTCCTTCGTCGAACGGGTTAATTAGAGAGTATGGAATTTACATAAAGTGCAGTTTTCTATGCGGCGACCCGGGCCAATATTCATGAGAACAGCTGCGGTGTTATTTTTTACAAACCACCCTATATTGACCTATGTTTTCATAGTTACTGATTGAAAATGGAGTTTGAAATATTTTGGTTAGATATAACTCTGATACGAGTAGTCAAATAATTTGATCTCCGATGACAGGTAAATATAACGAATATATAGGTCTCAGTAATATGGTGCACGATGGTTTCGATGCCAAGTTCGACGTCGTTGCGATACAGAATATCTTCACTGAGTGAGCCAGTAATTAGGTTCGAATAATTAAAGCAAGATAATTTTTAATTTAAGTTCAAGTTGTAAACGTGTTGATGACATTAAGTATTCACTTGTAAAGAACATTGAGCAATGGGTGTTATTAGTTTAGCGTGTGTATCTGTGTATTTATTTGTCAGTATGTAGGATCGTAGATCCCAAACGGCTGGACCGACTCGAATGGTAAAACTAGTTTTTTTTTTTTTTTTTTTTTATGGCATCGAGTAGACAAACGAGCACACAGACCACCTGATGGTAAGTAGAAACTGTGACCCATAGACATTCGCAATCACAAGACTGCAATGCAATCCTAAGACTGCAAATGCGTTGCCAACCCTGAGGCTAAGATGGAATGCCTCTATGCTAGTCATTTCACCGGCTGTCTTATCCCCAAACCGGAACACAACAATGCGAACACTGCTGTTTGGCGGTAGGTTAATGGATAAGATGGTGGTAGCGATCCGGACGGACCTTGCACAAGGTCCTACCACCCGCAAAAGATGTAGTAGATAGTTTCATCGAGATGGTTCTTAGCTATTTTTTTTTAAATCGCTCGGGCCACTACTTTTGGCGGTAAAAAAATCTTTGACATGTTATGGTATTGACTTTAACTCCGCCGCCATTCATCATCATCATCATTATCAGCCGCAAGACGTCCACTGCTGGACAAAGGCCTTCCCCAAAGTTTTCCACAACGATCGGTCCTCTGCTGCTGTCATCCAGCGGTTTCCCGCGACCTTTATCAAATCGTCAGTCCACCTTGTGGAAGATCTGCCAACACTTCGTCTCCCGGTTCGCGGTCGCCACTCTAGAACTTTTCCGCTCCAACGGCCATCAGTTCTACGAGCAATGTGCCCCGCCCACTGCCACTTAAGGGTTGCAATCCGGTGAGCTATATCAGTTACTTTAGTTCTCCTCATTCCTGATTCGATCTCGCAAGGAGACACCCAGCATAGCTCTTTCCATCGCCCTTTGAGTGACCTTGAGCCTTCTTATGAGGCCCATTGTAAGCGACCATGTCTCGGATCCATACGACATCACTGGCAACACACACTGATCAAAGACTTTTGACTTTTGGCCGCCATTACTGACAAGTAAATAAGAGCTGTCAAAACGTTGACAATACAATGACAGGTAAAAGAGGATACATTTTTGATGCCTAGAATCTCGACCCAGAGGCTAGACAGGATGCATTCAGCGTTCGTTATGGTTATCAATAGCATTGACTTAAGCTGTCAGGCGGTCGCGTCGAACGCCTTCGTCAATTCCATACGTTTTGCCAGTTTTAATCCGTTAACTTCAGCGTTAAGCAACTTGTCCCAGTGATCACTTCATTAAGAGACATGAGCTCTGAATGCGGGGTCGGTAGTCTATTGGCGGGCTTTAACTCCTTTAAAAGTTTATACATTTATGTACTTTTGCTCTAATGGTGTACTTGGCCAATCTCATAGACTTATTAGAGAAGTAAGTCCATGGATATCACACGCGCGTACAATAGTTATTTGTTCAACAAGAGAGCAAAGTTGGTTTTTGCTGCGAGTGATGATTTTGAATCCCGAGTAAGCGAAGGATTCTATTATTGAATCACGAGCGTAGCGAGTGATTCTAGGTTAGAATCCTGAGCGTAGCGAGGGATTCAAAGATACGAGACGTAAAAAACTTTGGTCTCGTGTGAGACATACAACTTTTCACCTCAGCAGCGAGAACAACACAGCGTGAAGCTGGTAGGGCCAACGCAGGTCTTCCGTTGTGACCATTTGGTGAATACACGACTAAATAACGACACGATCGCATATGCATCAATCACAAGCATTTTTGCAAAATACTAATAAAATAAAAAGTGGAAAAAATAAACATGAAACAGATAAAACCTGTCACTCAACTTGATAATGCCGTAGTGCAAACACAACTTTATACAGCTTTATGTAGTCTGTGGCTTTAAAAAAAACCTAACTAGGCCTTGTCTATGGCTATTGGCTATGGCGGACAAATTAACAAAAATTACATCGTCATTTACATTACATTACTTTTTTTTTTTAAGTACAATAATCCCGCTATTTTTGAAATGTGTTCTGAAACTGCCCCCGCGGTTTATGTCACGAAATTAAAGATTGTTAAAACGATAACAAAATTATGTAGATACATAACTTCTTATTTTTCATTAATTTTGTCTTCAAAACATTAAATAAAAAAAATGATTGTACCTACTGTATAAAATAGTTATAATAAACACATTTCAAAGCTTAACAGATAGTTTTATTTGCAATTTTACGGTTATGTGTGCATCCGAACGTGCGTTTCTTTTTGGGCCTACTATGTGTGGAATTTGAAAATCGAACTTCGAATCAAGTTGTTTCTATCTCTCGCTTTTTTCCTATCGAAGTGAAAGTGACAGAATAAAGTGAAGTTCAATTTTTTCGAATGTTGTGAGTAGCCCCAGCACTGCTCACGGCATTTAAAAAAAATAATTAAAAAGCTACTTTGCCTCTCGCTCGCAGCAAAATTGAATTTTGCTCACTGTTTTTAAGCAGCAAAACCTGCTTGTTTGAGCTGCTGAGGTGAAAATATTATTGTTCGATAAACGAGGTATTTGTCTTGTGAACTAAACAGAAGCAAGTCCTCTTCAATAGTTATTCGCTATAACAGTAAGCAATAGATCAATAGATATATAGTTCAATAGTTATAGCAGTGTCTCCTCTTGGGAAGCGCTGGTAGATTCTTGACGTGTAAAAGTGCCCGTGCCTACTTACTGAATAAATGTCTTTTTTTTTTATCGTTAAGAAATGGCAAATGCTCTAACAATCATCATCATCATACCTTCACGCCTTAATTCCCAGAGTGGGTTAGGGAGAGCTACAGAATTACCAACAAACGAATGTTTACAATTAAAATGTATGTATTTAAACTCTTTATTGTACAAAAAATAGAAATTCAAATACAATATTTACAGAATAAGAATGTACAAAGGCGAACTTGCAAGATTTTTGATGTTGCAAGTTTATTTGAAAATAATAACTTTCGCAATAAGGTTGTTCCGCAGAACTGGAGGGTTATTATGACATAGCTATGCAGTTCTGTTTACTCTGAGAGAAAAGGACAGAGCTATATAACTGCTATAGTTCTATCCTTTGCGCTCACCGTAAAATGAACTGCATAGCCATGTCATAATAACCCCCCTGTCGTGCGTGGGAAAACCTTAATAGAGACTGCTTGTTACGAGTATAGTAGCGAACTAGGACGAAGTTTTGATTGCCTTCTGAAGAACTATCTTACCATCGCAAACGGATGATTTTATTTTTAAATTCAATCTTTAAACCCACGGACAATGACATGGTTTTTATCGCGTGTGAGTTTATATAACAGCTGATATTATCCGGGGACAGTTGACGTATCACGAGACAATCTAACGCAAATTGACCTAGAAACTAAGCTCTAGGCTTGTACAGTCAACGTCAAAAGTAAGTGATCAAAATCAACATTTCAAAATATCTATTGTCATGGCATCCCAAATATAACATGTTATATTAAAGTGCTAAATTAATTGATGTTTTAATTAGTCCAAAGAAAGTGATCATAACAGCTGTGCAAAACAGAAGCCTGACATGACATTTCTATCAAAAGCGTCAAACGTGAATTGAATACCAAAATAACGACATTCCAACAATATCGGCAAAAGAAGGATTTATGGCAAATAATTCCAAGATGTAATAAAAACTTCTTTTAAATCTTGGCGTAAGGGAGATTGCTATTTTGTCACTTCGCATGTTTTTCGACGAACATAACCGATATTAACCGAAGTACTCCGAGGTTGTCCCAAAACCAAGATTTTATAGTTAAAACTTTAATTCGAAATGTTCAACGATGACTTAAACTGTCATTGAGTTTTCAAAAATCGAAATAATGGTGATCACTTATTATGACACGTTATTGAGCTCATTTACTTTTGATCAACTACAATAGTCCGTAGCATTTGACTTAATGTATTGTATAGATAATTTTGGGACCCTATTTCATCAGTTTCTTTTGCTGTTGACTGTACCACGGGTACTAGGTAACGATTAACATGCTTACAAAACAAAAAACCTTATAATTACATTGTGCCCTCGTTTTAACGACCACTTTTTCATCGCTTTAATCATTTCACCTAATTTCACTTCATTGAAAGCTATCGGCTGAAGCCTTAGGTAGTAGTAATAACAAATAAGTAGGTTAGGTTAGGGAAGATTTGTCTCGACTTAATCTTTTTTTTTCACAGACCTGGCGGGTTATTATGACATAGCTATGCAGTTCATTTTACGGTGCGTGTAAAGGACGGAGCTATAGCAGTTACATAACTCTGTCCTTTTCTTTCAGCTTAAAATGAATGGCACAGATAGGTCATAATAACATCACTGAACTTCAAATACGGCCCAGATGTTTATGATACACTGCCTCGTAATTGTAGGAAACAATAAGTATACAATTGTTAATAAGCAGTTTTCGCTTTAAAGTTTAAATTGACGTTAAAGCGACAATATAAGTTTTGAAAAGTATTATCTAGTTCAAGTTGTAACTTACTCTTTGCAATAACAGTTTAAAAACGAAGAATAAATTTATGAACAAAAAAAAATAAACTTTACGATCTATTTTTACCGCCTTCAACTTAATTTATAATTAAAGTTCAAAGAAAGTAAGGCGAAGTTGGGTTGAGTATCTATTTAAAAAACGGAAGGAACAATTTCGGCGTTTAAACTAAATTGAGCCTAAATTAGGTAAAATAAACATTATTGTAAATTACCCTCCATTTTGCTTAAAAACATAGCCAATTGAAGACGTTACCAAACCAACCTCGTTGGAAACAGCCGAGTTGCCAGCGCGATAACCGTCGGAGTCTGCTTTAACGGGCCCATTCACGGCCCTGTGGCAGGAGCGCGGCAGGGCGGTAAATGCCCGGAGAAATAAAAACTTGTGTCGGGAGACACAGCTAAACATTAATGATACACGTTATAAATTAAGTTTTAAAGATTTAGTTATAAGTTAACTTAACCTTGCATACAGGGAAGGTTTACTATAATTTATTTATTTCAATAAAAATACACAGTATAACAGCAACAGGTCACTAAGGCGCTGTGAATACATAACATAACCTAATATCAAAATATTATGAGATCTTATCTTCTTTGCTTTAATGAAAAAAATCTTAGAATGAAACATAAAGCAATAACATACCGAAAGATATCAGCCATTATATACTCGTACTTAACGCGTAGAAAACCAATCGTTACAAAATCTTACCCTTGATGCTACCTATAAAGCATAACACTGAAAAGTTTCTCTCAATTCTTATTAATAACACGAAAAACTCGAAGAAGTCAAAATTGTATACTGTGATAAACAAAATCTCGAAGAAGTTAAAATTGTACACTGTGATAAATAAAAACTAAAAGAAGTCAAAATTGTACACTGTGATAAACATAAACTCGAAGAAATCAAAATTGTACACTGTGATAAACAAAAACTCGAAGAAGTCAAAATTGTACACTGTGATAAACAAAAACTCGAAGAAGTCAAAATAAATTGTACATTGTGATAAACAAAAACTCGAAGAAGTCAAAATTGTACACTGTGTTTAACAAAACATTTGTCTCGCGCCGCCGTCCGACACGACTCTTAATAAAACTTAATTTTAACGCGGCCATTCAGAGTCCGTCGCCACGGGTTACTCCGGACAGGGAAAATTAAATTTGAATCGAACGAACCAACTAAGCTCACTAATTTCCTTTTAAATAAACAAGTTGGGGCTCCGCGTCGGAACCCAATTAGTTCAAAATCGGGTTCACTTTACGAACGATTTTCTATTAATTAACGATTTTATTAATTAAAAATCATCGCTTAATTTGGAGATCACAGGGCTTTTGATAAGTTTTAATTGGTGCTTTGATTTTGATAGTAGTTTGAATACAGATGTGCGGCGGGGAATCTTGGTAATTGGGGAGCTGGCTCGTTAGTATTCCTTTGATAAAATTGGTGTTACAAATAATGTTTTCACTTTACGTACCTACGTCTTTTATAAATAAGTGAAAAAAACAATTTCCGTTTTCTCTTTTAAAGTTAGACCGCTTATGTAGTTCAAAAGCATGGGAAATTAAATCATTGTCATGAATTTAACTTTATAATTTTAACCAGTAAATATTTCGAAAATAGGTTAATGTACAAATTTTAATGGACAAAGCACTTTGTAACTGATAATTTTAACAAGTACACTTCCTAGCTCTAAAAAGGGTACAGCCATCAAAGTACAATAATGCTCATAGCCCGTTGTTCCTCCCGACCCTCGATAAGAAGTACTCGAGCTACTTAAGTCCTCCAGGCCACGAGTGGGACCGGGGGCCGGGTTCCGGGAACTCGTGTAAACAAGTGAAGTCCGGGTTTTTACCTAAATGGATTTGTTTAAAGAGCTGTGTTATGAGGGAAGTATTTGGCGCATTCAGTACGATAATAAACGCGAAGCTTTGAACAAAGAACGGTTTTCTGTTTTAAAAGAGGTGAGGTTGGTTTCTTTCTTTTGAATAGCTATTATTTCTGGTGGTTTACTAGTTAAATAGAATAAAAATAGTCAAATAATGCTAAACAAAAAAAAACTGTCTTACTAGAAACAATGGATCAGCTGGACATACGTCTGCCCTGTGTATCATCATAGGTTTTATGCTGGATGCTCATTCCATACTTACTCCTGGTAGCGTGGTGACCCTAGTGTCTCTTGGATTCTTACATCAGATCACGCCAAATCTCTCCGTCTTGCACATCCATAAATAGGTAAAAATAGGTAATATAAATTTTATTGATCCATCTGCCTTCTGTGTTGAGCTTGAGACCATTGTTGGTTGACACCCGAAGCGTGACGACTTCATTTCTTCTTTGTTTTGTACACATTGCAAAAGGAATATAGTTCAGATCTAGATAGATATGCGTGACGTATCCAGAATTAAAGACATTAAAATCAAAGAGTTTAGAAGCGAATTTACAATGAAATTCAGACAATACGGTAATGCTCTTAGAGTATGAATAAACATTCAGTTCTCGAGAGATCCTATTGTACTGAAAGTCTGAATTTTAAATGTTAATTATGATCGCCCAAATAATTCGTTTTGTTCCTGAAGATTCACTGAAATTTTACTCTTTCACTAAATTACAATTTTTGCTTTGAAACTTAGATTGCATAAACTCCGGAGAAGTAACTCAGTGGCTATCCCGGCGCCCGATAACAATGAAATACCGGCGGAACACTGGCCACTTCGTCGAGAATAGAGATTTCACTTACTGAGTTACTACACTGGCAGGCAAAAATAACGGGCTTGCGAAGAATTTTAATACAACCCGTTGCCACGGTCATCCGTTATTACCCCACTACGTCAAACGAGAGTTGTTTTTCGAGTGTATGTATGTCTATCTCTTTTGCATACTCTGTAGTTTCAGCGGTTTGATGGATTTTAATATATATGCGGTCTTTCGTTGGTCGTGGGAGTGACAAAGGCTAAATAATTTATTAAAGTAAGTAATCGACGATACTTAAAAAAAGCGTCCAGGTTTTTGCAGCTTGCTTTTTATTATTTTTAATAATCATAACTATCTTACTTTTAATTTGTATTCAGCTTACTATTTTTGATAGCAATTTACTATCTTTTCGCATTTAGGTAAAAAAAGTGATAGAATGAAAAAAATGAAAATATTCTTATACGTGTATGAAAATTTCAGCTCCTCCTGTTTATTTTGCAACGTAATAGACTAGGTTATATAAATCAAAACAATTTAAAAAAAAAACCTTCTGAATGATAGGTAGGTATCATACATACATACATACATAAGCTCACGCCTTTATTCCCAGAGTGGGGTAGGCAGAACTACAGAATTACTAACAACTCCAAAAACTTTTTGATAATTCTGTAACCACATTTTTCACACTTAGGCGAAGATGTTTACCAGTGTATTAGTGACAGGTTGCAAGCCCATCGCCTAACAGTATGACACAGCCTTTATTCCCTTAGTCGTTCGTCTCTTATGACATCCACGGGAGGACATGGAGTGGCACTATTCTTACCCGGCAACCACGCGGGGAAGATATCATCAAAAGCTTCTGAATATCAAGATCTCTGTTTCTAATTAGAAGCAAGCAAAGTTGTGAGTTGAACGCTTGCGTGAATTCGGTGAGTTTCGGTGCAAACTCGAAGAACGCGGTGCGTGCGAACTCGCTAATTGATATTGAGCACCGAAGTGTTTAATGTTCTTGGCAAGTCGGTTTTATTGCGCCGGCCACGCTGCCCTTCAAACAATTTGTTATTTAATTTAATTTGAAGTTGAATGTGCGGACTTTATTTGAGACGCTGTTAGACTTTATTGCAGAATACGAGTACTGTTTAAAATGTATTTTTTATTAATATTAGGTTCTTGCCTATGAAATTTGCATTTTATATGGATTTTTTTTTTAAAACGGTGGTTTTCATACATTTAATTTTTTGGATTATTTTGTAACGTCAAATGCAAACCAAACAAAATTCTATCAGCAATATTTGATACTTCTAAGCTATATTATGCATATCTTAATTATTTAAAAATATTTACCTTCATATTACTCTGCGTAATTGACACACTTGAATTTGTAGCACTTTAAAAGACTTGAGTTCACACTTTAATAAAATTTTAAACATTAAGTAAGAAAGTTAACAATATTATTTGTATCTAAAACATTTGTAATTATTTGGAAGTTAATATTGAAATGAATAAATTCCGTACGAAATAAAACACGTAACAAAAACGACGATTTCATAGGTAAGCACCCAATATGTAATTTTACGGTCGTTGGAAGCCCTTTGTCCAGTTTTAGACGTGTTTTGGCTATGACAATGACGAGGAGTCAGGAGTGTGGCCCATCATTTCCGAAAATCAAATTTTATTGGTTGCAGAATTTCCATTCCCATTTTCTCCCGATCTTAATTTTTCACATCGTATTTTTTAAATGGCTCGTTTTCTGTGCGGTTTAGGCCTTTGGGCAATAGGGAGAAATTTAGATACGAAAAAACTAGAGCAGGAAAAATGGTTAAAGGTATTTTGCTTTTCTGCAATAAAATTTGATTTTCTGTTTTTATGCGCGGTGCCCTTAGTGAAGAGTTGATCATAATGACTGTAGAACTCATTAAAAAGTCTAAATCATTTGGGACCCATTTCAAGAAAAATATACTTGAAGTCGTTAATGTCATTAGAGATGTCAAGTCATTTGTAACTTTTAGGAAACTCAACCTTATTGTAGAATGTCAGATTGACTGTGGACCTAAGGTGGGTACCAAATTGAATCTCGTGACTGTACATGATCATTTCTTATTTTTTGAGACAGTAGTGGCTATCTCCATCAGACGTCTAAAGTTCTCACATCCTCCCCTACATAATTATTAGTGAAATCAATATAATTTAGCGTGTAAGCGCCAATTTAGAGTTTATCACGTAATAAACTACAATAAACCTCGTTATTATCTCAAACAGGTTTAAATTTACGCCCCTAAACTCCAAATACCCGCGAGCCTGTCTCCCCCCCTCGCGCACCTGTAATTGATCACCATTATCAAACCGTTTAATTGAATTTCCGATCGAAACAAAATCGACTTTCACAAATTGCGCTTCTAGTTTCATATTAATTCCTCGTCTTAAACTTTTACTTTTACACCGACAAATTTAAACCTAAAACTGGGGTGGTAAAGTTTGAATTTGTTAGATGCTGAAGTTTTAAAGGTATGCCCGTTTCAATGAGCACTTGGATCCGGTGTGATTTATTTAAAAGTAAATTCGAAAGATATGCGCCCGGATTATTTGCGGAGTTCAGAAAATTTATTGCTTCCAAAAGAGAATGTTTCGCGTTAAAAATAAGTTTCAGTTTTCCGTCTAGTTTTACGAGGGGGTCTGAAGTCTACTTAAAGTATTTGCCTGTCGTTGCTTTAACATTTTGTGATATTATGAGGCCTGTTTTAAGAACACTGTTATCATTAATTTGTTATTAAATTTGTCATAACGAAAACGGAGGGAATGCAATCTTTATAAACTTTGCAACTAGATTAAGGTGTTTCGACGTTGGTTTTGGTGACATTCTAAGTAGTTAAGTCAGCTTTGAGGCGTGACGTCCTATTCCCGCTACAAACTGTGATAAACTAATTTAAATTAAGGGCGGGGAAGCAAGTGTTTGTTTACCCTTCAAGTCAAAAGGGAACGAGGGGTTGACCTGATTTGTGAGTCCTTGTGACCATGGCCTCTATTCTACACCTTTAACCTGTTATCAATTAAGTTTTTTTTTGTAGGTTATGGCTCCATCGAGACTGTCAGTCAGCCAACGTCAGGTCGTATGGTTTTTAACTCGGCTGCCATTACTGTTTTGTAAATAAGAGCTATCTTAACATTGGCAACACCCTACGCGCCCTACCCTACGCGCTTGAGATTAAAACATCGTTTGTGTTTACTCCGTCGAAATTTAATTATATCATTAGTTTATAGTTAATTTCTTAGATAAAAATTTATATAGATTTATAGTGTTTTGAAAGACCTAAGTATGACATTAATCAGTGTTAAAATCAGTTTAGTATTCGCGAAACAATAACAGTGTTAAGTTGTAGTTATTAATTTCGTTCGAAATTGTGACTCATCATCGCTCGGCGGCCGCTCGCCCCCGTACCACGAGACTGGACACACGACGTTTGCTATCGTTCTGCTGTACGTGCTCCCTTGCAAGTACAGTGAAACTTGGTTAAGTGGGACCTGGATAAATGAGAAACCTCCATAGCTGGAACTCATGTTGAGGTCCCGACACTTTAGCACTGATTTACCTCTGTTAGTGGGACAAAACAAACCTCTATATCTGGGATTAGTTTGTCCGATTTCATCGTCATAATTACCTGTATAATTGAGACAGTGAGTGTATTTTACCTCTGTTAGTGAGACTATATTTTAAAGAACACTTGCTTAGTGGTTTTCTTTGAATTTACCTCTGTAACTGAGATAACGCCAATTTGTTACCTCTTTAACTTGAACTTTATTGCAGATAAATTTCCGTTTTGTTTTCTAATTCTTAATCTACCCTCTACCCGCAAATTCCGCACTTGGCTATTTGTGCTTAAATGACCTCCAGTTTCAGTTTGGTTTTGCTATCGTCCGGATGTTTTTTTGAAAAATGCAGAAACGAAGGCTTAAATCTTTATCAGTACGCGAAAAACTATAGTTAATATCCGTTCATGAAAGTGGAAAGACACGCGATGAAGTCTGTGTCGAATTTAATGTGCCAAAATCTACTCTTTGTAGAATAATTCAAAATAAAGATAAAATTCAGTCTCAATGTTCTGAAGGACAAGGAAAACTAAAACGTGTAAGATTACAATTAATGTAAAATACATATTTACAAAATACATAATTTGTACGTTTTTTATTTAATAATCGCACCTCTTTAACTGAAATAATCTCTCATCCCACCTCTGTTAATGGAACCCTCTGTAAATGAGACAGATATTTGTTTATACCTGGATATCTGAGACACTGGGTAAGTGGAATACCTCTTTAAGTGAGACAAATTTGCTGGTCCCTTCATGTCCCAGTTATCCAGGTTTCACTGTATAACTATCTGACGTTTTAGTGGTACCGGCCAGATCTTATATTTTACAATGTCATCTACGCATAAAGACGCGTTACCGTATAAACAATGTGCATGTTGCGCCGAAGTTTTAATTGCGGGAAAGTACCTAAAATGTTCAAATAGCAAATGTCGTCATGAGTACAAGTACGAATGCGTCGGTTTCACTGAGGATAAATTCAAAAAACTATCTGACATTTCGAAGAAGTCCTGGATCTGTCCTGCATGTCAACGTTCTTTGCCTAAGAGTGACAATTCGAATACACCTATCCAAAATAACCGGCGCAATGACGATACTAACATTACACATAGAATAAAAAACAAGCCGCTGAGTTCGCCTCCCTCTAAGGTCTCCGCAAGCTCCACTGAGTTGCCCGTATGGTACGAGTCACTCGAAAAAACATTGACCGCTAAACTACGAACAATCGTTACTAGCGAATTAGCATCCGTTAAGACATCTAACGAAGAAATCCTGCGTAGTATCACTTTTATGAACGAGAAATACGACGAGCTGCAGTCCCAAGTCTCAGCCTACAGTAAAGAGGTACTTTTGTTGAAGAAAGAAAATACTAACCTAAAATCAGTTGTTACGGATATGTCTTCTAGGCTTAATTTACTGGAGCAGCACTCTCGTGAGTGCAACATTGAAATCTCATGCTTACCTGAACACTCTAGTGAAAATTTAACCAATGTCACGATGCAAATTAGCAAAGTTGTGGCTTGCCCGCTTCAGGAATCTGACATTGTACTGTGTAAGAGAGTAGCTAAGATACAGCCGTCGAGCCCGAGGCCTAGATCGGTCATCGTGAAATTGCGCTCCTCTTCTCAAAGGGATCAGTTAATTGCGGCCGTATCGAAATTTAATAAGAATAACCATTTGAAAGAAAAATTAAACTCTTGCCTTCTTGGAATTGGAGGTGCAAAAACACCTGTCTTTATCTCGGAACATTTGTCACCTGCCTTGAAGGCCCTACACGCATCGACAAGAGTTGCTGCGCGGGAGAAGTCTTACAAATTTGTTTGGATACGAAATGGGCGTATTTTTGTTAGAAAAAATGAAGAAACTTCTAGTATTCAGATCAAAACCGCTTCCGATATTCAAAAGATAATTTAATTTTAACAATCACCCGTCCAATAGACCGATTTTTTTCTCTATAAAATTCAACATATATTATCAAAATATGAGAGGTCTTCGAACCAAATTAGATGAATTGAAATTGGTGGCCAGTACATCTGATCATGATGTTATAATTGTTACTGAGACCTGGTTGCATGACGGTATTAAGGACCAGGAGATATTTGACTCAAGGTACTGCATTTTTCGTCGCGACAGACAGCTTGCAACATCTGGCAAAAAGGATGGCGGGGGTTGTTTGATTGCTGTCTCAAACCGTTTATCATCATCAAGACTGGGCTGCTGGGAGAGCGAGAGCGAAGATATTTGGATTTTAGTGCAGGACCGTAATTGTAATATAGAATTAAGGATTGGTACAATTTATATCCCTCCTAATTGTAGTGTTTTTACGTATAACAATTATTTTGCTAACTTAAATGATAGAATCCAGGGTGCGGATCACAAAACTATAATTATTGGTGACTTTAATTTGGGAGCTATTAAATGGGATCGCGATGACGACAACTTGTGTACTAAACCCTCTGCCTGTAATTCTGGTATAGCTCATGCCCTTTTCGATTTTATGTCTCTAAATAATATGTACCAATTAAATAGTGTATTAAATAACCATTCCAAAATCCTTGATCTTGTACTCGTATTGACGAATTTTCTTGGTCCAGTTGTCAGTCAGTCTGTGGATGCTCTTTCTAAGCTGGATGGTCACCACCCGGCCCTTGAAATTTATCTAAATCTGGTAAACTATAATAATAAAGAGAGACCCTTAAAGCCTAAACAGTTTGGTTCTTTTAACTTCAGTAAGGCTGACTACATTTTGGTGAATGAAAGGTTAAGTGAAATTGACTGGAACACTGTATTCTCATCTTGTGTCTCAATGGACGAAATGGTTGCAGCTTTCTATGATTCTTTAAATAAAGTTGTCATAACTACGATACCCAAATCCAAACCGCGTAACTCCACATATCCTTGCTGGTTTAGTCCTGCTTTAATCAAGATGGTTAAGGAAAAGGATAAATTGCGACTTAAGCATAAAAAAGGACACAATCCTCGCGATCTTTTGGAATTTCAATTGCTGCGTACAAGAGTGAAGACGAAAATCAATAAGGATTACAGAAGGTATTTGTCATCGATCGAGGATAATTTAACTTGTAATCCAAAAAAGTTCTGGTCATTTGTCAAAGCGTCTAGAAAAAGCATTTCTTCTTTTCCGGCGACTATGAGTCTCGATGGTGTTACGGCCTCTAATAACTCTGACATATGTAATCTCTTTGCGTCTCACTTTTCGGCCACTTTCTTAAATAGCACTCGAATAATATCTGCCCCTGACACTGGTAACTTTTCGTTTTCTAGCGATGTTACTTTTTACTCTCTTCAAATTTCAGAATCATCGGTCTTGCAGGCTCTAAAATCTTTGGACGTTAGTAAAGGTGCAGGTCCGGATGGAATACCTCCTCTTTTTATAAAACGATGCTGTGAATCGTTATCGCTTCCTCTTTGTCTAATTTTTAATAAATCCCTTAGTCTGTCGCAGTTTCCCACCCAGTGGAAAGTATCCATGGTTGTTCCTATACACAAAAAGGGCGATAAGACACTTATTTCCAATTATAGACCCATTTCTCTATTATCTATATTTGCCAATGTGTTTGAGTGTCTCGTCTGTAAAAGGTTAGCCTGGCATGTGAAAGGGAAAATCTCGCCATTGCAGCATGGATTTATTTCACTTAAGTCTACTACTACAAATTTAGCTTGCTATGTGAATGAGATAGGTAAATCTGTGGACTCTGGCTACCAGGTCGACTCTATTTACACAGACTTTAGTAGTGCATTTGACAAAGTGGACCACAATATCTTACTACAAAAGCTTTATGATAACTTTAATGTCACTGGTGAGGTCTGGTTTTGGTTAAGATCATACCTTTTAAAACGACGTCTGAGGGTTGTTAAAGATGGTTATTTTTCCGAGTCCTATGTAGCTACATCTGGAGTTCCCCAGGGGTCCCATCTTGGGCCACTGCTTTTCGTTATGTTTATAAACGATTTACTAAACTCTGTCAATTTATGTAAATGCATCATGTACGCGGATGACCTTAAAATTTACAAAGTCATAAACTCGGTGGTTGACGCACAGCACTTACAGGATGACCTAAACAAAGTCAAAAGTTGGTGCCTAGTAAATAACATGACTCTTAACGCTAGTAAATGCCTTTATATAAGATTTACAAGAAAACGTTTGCCCTTAAGAACTAATTACGAATTGGACGGTGTTGTTCTTCAGGAAGTTGACTCCGTCAAGGATCTAGGAGTACATTTAGATTCTCAACTTAACTTTAGAACCCACATAGATTCTGTATTAAGTGAAAGCAATAGAATGCTAGGCTTCATCAAAAGAATAGGCCGTCATTTCAAACGCTCGCAAACTTTTAAAACCCTTTTTAACTCCCTTGTTCGTTCACGACTTGAATATTGTTGTCAGATTTGGAACCCAATGTATCAGGTGCATATTGATCGCATAGAGAGGGTACAACGATCATTTACTAGATTTCTTGTGTTCAAGTTTGGCGGCAAACGTATTTCAAAAAGAGCTGATTACAGTGCAAGACTCAATCACTTTGGGCTTCATAGCCTGGAGCAGAGACGTATTTATCTTGATATGGCATTTCTGCACAAAATTATTAATGGAGATGTCCAAGAGCCGTCTTTGCTGTGTTGTCTAAATTTTACTGTCCCTAAACAGAATACACGGACCTGTCGTCTCACGTTTTTCCGCCTTGATCGTACCAGGACTAGGCTAGGGAAATCCTTGCCTCTCTACCGTTTGCAGAAGCAATACAATGATCTAGCCAAAGCCCGTTGCTTTGACATTTACTTACCTGAATTCGATATCAGTTCTGCGACGTAGACTGCTGAAACCATCGTCACCGCTCGCCCCTGACTCACAGGGTATGTAATCGCTGTTTATATTTTTAGTTAAATTTTAGTTTTGCTCGTTTCTTTTTTTTTTTTTGTTTGGAAATTTTAGCTTTTAGTTAATTTGTCTCGAGTATCTGTGCCAATGCTGTTGCACGCCTATAATTGGTGCATAAACGGGAATGTGACTCGTATTTCTACCATTGTATAGTCTGTTTATGTTACTGTTGGTGTGTCTATTTAAATAAATAAATAAATAAACACGATAACCCGTCTAAAGCAAAAAGGTTTTATAATGTTGAATCTCAGCCCGGTTATTCCGTGATTTTGAGTAACTTGACTTTATCTATATCTTTGTTTTAATCGCGAACCACTCCAGTCTTCCTGTCAGCTGCTTAATTGTCTGGTACGACGCGAGTTTACCTTCTTTATTTTCTTAAAGTTTCTCCTCAACGGCTTACCCCTACCTCTCCTTACCTTAATTCATACTTTTCTTCAGATAGTATAAAACCGTAGCTACTTGGTTTTATGCATTTTGTTTGTTAGTTTTTTTAATCCATGCAACCGATTTTAATGCGGATTTCACTAGCATTTGACGACGCGCTGGGCTAGTTGGTAATGGCCCTGCCCACGGAACTAGCGGTCCTGGGTTCAAATCCCGGTAAGCGCAGATATTCGTGTGATAATCGCGAATATTTGTTCCTGATTCATGGATGTTTTCTATGTATTTAATTATAATGTACATATAATTCTCTATGTAAATATAAATATCGTTGTCTAGTACTTAAAGTACAAGCCTAAAGCTTAGTTTGAGATTAGATCATTTGGTGTGACATTCATTGTCCCCTGATATTTCCTTATTTTATTTTATTGACAAACTTTATTTGAGTAGGTTTCTTTGTTTCATAGAAAATGCACATCAACGAAGTAAAACCACGAAATTAACGCAAACACAGTCTCAGGCGTTCTCTAGCGGGAGGTATATTCTTGTAAGTGACAGAAGCAATGAACTAGCTTCCCGGAGCGTCTTTGAAGCCGCTAACACCTTTAATGACGTCACTGCTCGTTTGCTCGCACATGCGAATGGCATTATAGAGTTTAATACCTCTAGAATGCGGATATAGAGAGGGAGCGAACAAGATTGGATTGGGGTAGAGCCTCGAGGATACGTCACGAGTGCTGAGACAGCAGGCCTAAATAATCTAGATGTAAATGCTACTAACGTTTCTGTTTTCTGTCGACTCAATGTATGTAGTTGACATAAGCGTTTGATGAAATCTGTCTTCAGTTTGCATCCACTACTAGGACTTAAAGGAGCGATTACACCGCTGCTCAAAATACGGTGATGGTACGGAATCGCAGTGACATGCCGTAAACGTCACGGCAGCAGCAATGTGGAGAGCATGCGGAAAAGTCGTGACGTTTACGGCACGTCACTGTGATTCCGTACCGTCACCGTATTTTCAGCAGCGGTGTGGTCGCGTAAAGTACGGTCCGCTAAAATTTACGACATGTAATTATTTTGCTCCATTCTTTTATTTACGTAATGTCACCATCCTAACAAGTTCCAACTCTGGTGGGTCTTCACAAGTAGAGCGGAGATCTTTCACCTTCCGACTCTATTATCAGGTAAGTTTTAGACACAGTAATACTGTTATGTCATGACATCGGTTTGAAACTCCAAATTTTAGCCAATGGACTGACACACATGCGATGAGAGGTTAGTTAACTTTCAATTTCTTAAACACATAAATAGTGGTATTAAAGAGGGAAAGCCAATTAAATTTAGCTTAGTGAGTTTTAACGTGACACGTTATTGGTGTCTGCAGACACCATGGTTCACAAAATTATTCAAAATTTCAACTATCGCCAGGCATTAAATACAAAAAGGAACTATCTGAATGTAACTTACTGACTTAGCAAACGTCCTAAAAAGCTTACAACAAGCAACTTACGTTATTTTGAGGTGTCTTAGTGACCAGAGTGTCTTGGTCCAAGATCACCAAGGTACTTACGTTTCTAGACAGTTCAATCGAGCGTAAGATTTTTCTTTCACGAATCACCTGTTTCCTATTCCAACTGAATCGAAATCTTCAAATATTCCCCGAACAGAGCATATCTCAGCCCCTCGTATGTTAAGCGAGCAGTTCCTATATTCCGGTACAAATCACTCCGCGGCTCAATCGCTCCGTATTCAAATCGCCATCTTTGCGCACTTCGAGAGCTCATTTCCATATAGACACAGGAGCGAAGCGAGCGAGGTCTAGTTTATTGTTTAAATATATGTGATAGGGGCTGGGTGACTAGCGTATGAAATAAGGTTTCATTTATAGACCTTTCGAATATAAATTCTGTTTTACTGTTAGAGGTCGTTGAACTAATAGCACAAAGGGGAAACTGTCCCTCTAATTAGTTGAAACTTAGTCGTCTCATGAGGTAGCCTGTTAATTTAATTACTGTTGATAATGTTCATACTGAATTTTACCGTTCCGTGGTCAAACAAGTAAACCGAGATGAGCTCGTATTGAGTCGGTCTAAAATAACGCGATTGTTTTATCACATACCATTTATTCCGTAACACTGGCGTGACTGCTTTACTTAGTGGAATTAAGTAAATAACTTAAAAACTTAGTGGATTATATTTTATGGCATTGGCAAGCAGATGAAAAGATGAATGGATGGATGAAAGAAGATTGACGAAAGAGATATACAGATCGAAAGTGAGTGGACGGGTCGGAAGGGGCCGCCCTAGGCGTACTTTTTCGAGTCAAATTGGAGAAATACTGGAAAAGGCCCGAATTTTAAGTACCCGAAACCGACGTGCGTGCATGACTCGATGTATGAATGTGGAAGAAGAGAAAGAAATTTGTCAAGATCGTAACAAATGGAAAGAAATGGTCTCGGCCTACCCCTCTGGGAAACCGGTGAAATGCCCCTATGTTAGTATTTTCACCAGCTTAGTCGGCAACTTAGTTGGTAAGGTGGTGTTAGGGATTTGGATAGCATTATATCTTACCACCCACAAACCAACCAAAAAAAGCAAGCGATCTCACCTCCATGTACAACTAATAACAGCAAAAACGAGGGAGAGATTCTAAAAAGCAACAGAGAGGCCGCGGAGCATTAAACCGATCATGGTATTATAACTCCCACGAACATAAACATCTTAATTTAACTCGAAACAGCGCATTAAGAGCGCCTTGATTTACAATACGGAACCCACCAATAACAGCGATCGTAAATTAGGGTTGCCGAGGCAAAGTATGCGGGTGACGGCGAGTGTAGCGAGCTGCGCACTCGGAACTTTTTGTTCGCGGGTTTTAGAACGTTGAATCACATTCGGTTAGTTTCACTAGAATGGTTCGGGGGAAAGCCTTTTAGTTTTTCCACGCAGTAAAATTGAGTTTTGTGTTCTAGAAGCAAATGTACATGTTTTCAAACAAAATAAAATATTGATAGTGGGTTAATAAGCCCTGCCCTATTAGGATAAATATTTTGCTTTAGAGCCTAAGTAGCAATTCCACACAACATTCTTAACAGACGATTAGAGCGTTAGCAGCTGTCAAAATGTATGAACTAACAGTCGATTAACATATTAAATTTAACATCGTTTGGTGAAATTGGCACTAAAGCTTAGTGCGGTGACAACGTCAACATGTGCGGGATGGTCTCCAGGTGAATGTTGATTCATGTAATGTTTATACAATTAAATATGCGCGGTAGATTGCTGTCCTAGTGCTTATTAGTTATAGACTTAAGATCAGTTTAAGACTAGGGCAACTGTGTACGATTTTTTCCGGTATTTTTTTAATTAACGTAGTTACTTATATTAAATAATAATATTCATTCATCATTCATAGCTCACGCCTTTATTCTCGGAGTGGGGTAGGCAGAGCTACAGAATTACTAACAACTCTAAAAACTTGTTAGTAATTCTGTAACCACATTTTGCACACTTAGGCTAAGATGTTTACCAGTGTATTAGTGACAGGTTGCAAGCCCATCTCCTAACAGTACTATAGGTACACAGCCTTTATTCCTAGTCGTCTCTTAAGACATCCACGGGAAGACATGGAGTGGCACTATTCTAACCCGGCTACCACGCGGGGATATAATAATATATATATTTTCAAATTCTATTTTTATTATTGTAACATTAAAACATTATTTTCATAACGTACTGCTAAAGATATCGCCATAATTTTCCTGTCCCCATGAGGTATGTTTGTTTATCTGTCTCTCTTGTTTGTTTGTTATTGGAACATCATATTCCTGGAAATGTACGCCCCTGGGCTTTGGTGTACTTAGGGATAATAATGATAGCTGCTCAAACGTATTTTTATAAGAAGGCGTTTGTTTATTTGCATGTTTACTAGACAGGCTTAAGTTAATTATAAGGAGTTTTTTAGCGACCCTTTAAAAGTACTGACAGGCTCTGGGCTCTGGCAGGTGTTTATTAAACAACTCGCTCTTGTATAATAGCTGTAAATAGTTGTCCTGTTAGAGCGGTAAAACCATATTTAGAGCGTGCATTTTCCCCTTAGCCGCTTTACTCGTCGAGTGAGCGGCACCTTACTGTTCTGTTCTGCTCTTGTTCTTTTGACACCTCCAGCCAGCAGTTCTGCTGCAAGGACCCGTACGCGCTGACTGCGACGGAGAGGAGATGTTAGATTAGGCTAGCGGGGAGAAGCACGCCCGCCCGACCGGTGCAGTAAGAGTAGCGAAGAGCCGGCCGAGCACGAGAACCTTAACCCGCACCGACCAGCCACTAATACTAAACCGATCAGGGCATGCGAACTTCGTCGCCTTTGCTGCACCAACCATCTCCGCCCGCCGCAGGCAGCAGCGCACCTGCCCGAGACACCGGAGAGTCAAGTAGATAGGATAGGAGTGTAGGGTTGCAGTCGATATGAGGGGAGAGACGGAAGGTGGAGCCAACCCGAATTCAGGCATCGTTAAGTCAGTATTAGGGAGATAGATAAAATACTTGGTGTGTAATATATACTAACGCTAGGTATGGACTGCTTAAGATGAAATGTAATATTGAAAATCAAATTTAATATATATATATATATAATTGCTCTGCTCCCTCAGTATCCTCGGGCTCTGTCTCCGTGTCGGTTTCAGGTCTTTTATAGATCTTTTCGGCATCGTTTTTGAGCCGATTTCTATTATCCGCAATAGACTCGAGTGAGCGTCACCTTACTGTTAGTAAATAAGAGCTATCGTAACGTTTATTAGATTACATACATACATACATTAAATCACGCCTGTTTCCCAGAGGGGTAGGCAGAGACCACTTCTTTCCACTTGCTACGATCTTGACAAATTTCTTTTGCTTCTTCCACATTCATACATCGAGTCATGCACGCACGTCGGTTTCGGGTACTTAAGATTCGGCTCTTATCCAGTATTTCTCCGATTTGATTTGAAAAAGTACGCCTAGGGCGGCCCTATCGGCTCTTCCACTCACTTTCGATCTGTATATCTCTTTCGTCAATCTTCTTTAATCCATCCTTTCTTTAGATTATTGTCTAATATTAAACAACTTATTTTAATTCAATTTGATCCGAACTTCCACTTACCTGTATGAACGAGTATGCAAATTTCCATACAGTTAAACCGCAAATACTAGAAAATTACAAAGCAATTTGAGCAATGGGCGCTAACGCAAATCACTGGCCGTCGAACTGATGACCGCTAACCGGGCGTTAAACTAACCGTCGGTTAAATCACCAGCTAATTGTCTCGTGGATTTAATTAAGGCTTCATTAGCGCGTGCGCTTTACTCGCCGGGAACTGAATGGGAATTGTCAATTTTAGAACTGTCATGACGAGTGGCCAGATTAACAAATTTAACGCCAATTATCGAATATTGACTCCACAGCGGAATACACCACGTTTTTAAATGGACGGTCACTCAAAAAATAATTGATGTTACTACTAGGTTCTGCTCGCGACTTTTTTTACGTAGTTTTCGATTATTCCCTCGGGAGCTCTGTAATTTTCCGGGATGAAAAGTAACCTATGTGTTAATCCAAAGTCAAGGACTAGGTCAATTGGTGTGAGATTGTCCCTTTATATTATTATTATTATTATCATCTACTTTTTAGTCCCAACGGGACCTAATTATTATGCCTGCGCTGGCCGTCTGTCCGTCCTAACTATAAAGAGCTGTATATGAAAGATAACGGGGTTTTGCAGAATATTGTGCTATATTGGGGCGGATTTACTAACAAATAAAATTTAAAAAACGTTTTCAAGGGTACCCTTTACAAGAGACGGTTATTTTCAAAGAATTTTAATTGTTGTTTTACCGAAAAACATACAAGCATTAGCAGCAAATTCAGTATGATTACAGTATAAACACTGAAGAAAAACAACAATACAATAAAAATGGCCAAGTGTGAGTTGGCCTCGCAGTAATTCAATTCGAAATCAAATTCAAATTATTGTTTTTGACATTTACCTACTATTAAACTATTACAGCCAATTTCTAATACAAGACATTCCCCACACTGCCCCCGGTTCGCCTCCACCGTGCGCCGCCTCAAGTAGGTCCACACACAACCAGAGCAATTGAATCGATACCTAATTTGCAGTAACACAATGCGTGTTGCAACGTGCAGCGATGCACCGCCGTTGTTTGCAACTTGTTGACTGTTAGCTCCCCCTTTTCAACCTGCGAAGCTTTAATGAGGAGCACGTATTATCGTCTAACTGGGGCGCTTGGCCTAGTCTATTGACACTTTATGCAATACACTCATATTGATACCCTTTTTACTGAACTGTGGGGTTATTATGACGTATCTGTGCAATTCATTTTACGCTGATAGAAAATGACAGAGTTATGTAACTGATATAGCTCCTTCCTTTACGCTCACTGTAAAATGAACCGCTTGGCCATGTCATAATAACCCCCCTGATTGACTAACATTTTTGTCGTAGGTAATACTACCCGACTCTCTTAGAACGAGGGTAGGGTAATGTTTTGAATGCGTTTTGGTGGCTGGATTTGGAACAAATCATCATTTAATTTGCCTCAGCTTAAATCTCAAAGAAAATGTCAAAAAAAATATTTAAAATTATATCATAATCATAAGGTGAGTATAACCACAATAAAATAGATGTTGGTGGTTGAGTATTAAGCCTCATCAGAATGACATTGAACAAGTTGTACTTAATATTTAATTCCTGGTATTTAGTACTTGCAAAATATATATTGCCCTTTTATGCCGCATCAGTCCCACATGCTTGACCTTTCCCACAAACACTGCAGGACGCAACTATTATGTTAAAGTTAGCACGATATAGTTATATCTTACTCTAACGTACAGTTGCGGCCTGCAATGCTTGTGGCAAACGCCAAGCATGTGGATGCGGCTTGAGATACTAAGCAAAGATTGCAGCAAAAAACTCCCTCCAAATAAGAACGAGTTAACTTTGCTCCCGCGGGCAGTAAAAAAATTACGTGTATTTTTCTGTTCCTGCTTACACCTGCCACATAATTTCACAGCGCGCATGTAAATAAATAACATCCCAAAAAATTATCAGCAAACTTCGTTAGCCGTAAAAAAAACGCCCGCTAAAAGCGGAATACAAGCCGGCGGCAGATTAGAGTAATTTACAGAAACAAAGCGAATAAAAATAATATGAAAGCGTTGCTTTATGGGGTGTGCAGCGATAAAAATTTAATTTACGCTGCAAACAAGTAGGGGTTAGTGGGGACGGAGGGGGGGGGATGACGGGCGACGGGGTTTATTTGACGGGTGACAGTGGATATAGTGGCGAGGACATGTTAGGGGATTTATGTTACCTACCTTTTATATAAGGGCTGTATTAATAACTGTCAAAATCTGCCACGTTCCAGGCCGTGAAAGAGACAGAGCTATACGACTGCTATAACTTTTTCTTCTCAGTGCTTGGAACTTGGCTGTTTTTGACAACGTAATACAGCCTCTAAGAGAATGTTCTCGAATTGTAGCAGTATATCATTGAACTGACAAGAAACTTCTTAATAAAAGGAAAACGTTCCCAAGTCTCAAATGTTTCCAAGATCTATCTTAATTATTTCTTGAAAAAGGTTTCCAAAATTCTGGAAATGTTCTGCAACTTACATAGTGCTAGTTCCGTCCAATGTGTCTATAAAGGATACATTTGGAAGTAAGTATGTAACGAGGTTGTTACAACCTCCTTTGTTTGCGTTTCTGGCCACTCCTTATATTTCGATCTGAATCTTTCAAATTCCGATATTCATTTCTCCCGGAGTGGACGTATTGGTACAGTCAGCATCGAATGTATCTAAGCAGAATAAAATGCTCAAAATGATCTAGACACGACGTATTCTCTTCAGAGTCGAGTGCAGATCATTTTGACCTCTTCGGTTGCGTAGTTATTTCTGCTGCTGACTGTACGTACCTACGGGAGGACTTATGCGATAGTTGACGTCACTACTTTTCCGTGGATAGTGAAAGGACATTGTCTTATTAACGGCGTTTAGCGCGAATTACGTCGAACCTAATCAGTGTTTTGTGTATATAATGTAGGACAGGGCTCTATGTATATGTATGTAGCGTGAGCGCCCGTCCCGCGGCACTTCAGCTCATTTCTGGAAACTAACTTTTCCCATCTCTTCCGCGTTCGCTTCCGAATGTAAAGTTTTTGCGTAATTTGTATGAATTAGTTTCTAGAAAGTTGTCGAGGAATTCTGCGCATACCATGGATATTTTAACTTTAATTGCACAACTATTCAGGGGACAGACACTAAGGCCCGTATTAATAAACTCATCTTGGCTGAGATTTGGCTTTGACAACGCGCTGGCCTAGTTGGTAGTGACCCTGCCTACGAAGCTAGCGGTTCTGGGTTCGAATCCCGGTAAGGGCAGATATTAGTGTGATGAGCGTGAATATTTGTTCCTGAGTCATGGATGTTTTCTACATATTTAAGTATATATTTCTCTATATAAGTATTTATATCGTTGTCTAGTACCCATAATACAAGCCTTGAGCTTAGTTTGGGACTAGGTCAATTGGTGTGACATTGTCCCCTGATATTTATTTATTTATTTATAGATGCCCGTCACAAGATACGTCAAAGTAAATGTCAAACCATAGAACACTGTCATTTTTGACGCATCTCGAGACGAGCATTAGAGTTGAGATTAGTTTATTAATACGGGCCTAAGAGTAGCTTGAACACACGCATTTCTTGAAAACCGTAAGAAAATGATATGATGTATGTATGTGTGTATGTTTGTAAACACTTTATTGTACAAAAGAAAAACATAAACAATACAATGTACATTACAAAAAAAATACAAAAAAATGTTCAAAGGCGAACGTGTCCCTTTAAGGGATCTCTTCCAGCTAACCCTTGAGACATGATATCTATGATGATGATATCTGTTTATCCATTATATTATTTTATTTGTACCAAATATTTTAAAAGGGAATATGCTTGTATTTTTTAAATCGTATTTCTAACAAAATATGAAAATAGCGTAAAAGAGACCACCAGGAAAAATGGTGTAACAAACAACAAACATAACATATTTTGAAAATTTTGCGAATTAAAACAAAAACTACGGTGAGCTAACTCAGCTTCAAACTGCGGACGCGCAAACAAACCAACACACATCACGCTCCAACTTTAGCAGCGGATAAGGGCAGCGCAGATAACGCGGGGAACACAGTCATTTCACTGTATGAAACACGCACGTTTTATATAATACTATGGGGCTTTCAAAGATGTAAGTCATATTCAAATAAAAAAATATGGAATGGATTCTTATAATTAAATAGTTTTAGATACAATACATTGATAACAGAGTAAAAATTGTTGAAAGGAAGCAGTTCAGAGTTAACTATTGTGAAGATTTTAGGGGAATTCTTAAGGCTCGTTGTTTGATCAGTTGTTAACAGCTCAACTAATTGCTAAAATTCGAAAAAGGAATAGAAAATTGAACACATTTCCTTCAGATTTAACAGTTAGTTAGTTTAACTACTGATCAAACAACAGGCCCTTAATCACACAGTAAAAATGATTGGCTGAATATGTACAAGTATGTAAAATGATCTAGAATAAAACTAGGATAACACATTTTACCAAAATAAAACGTCCATGATATAAGTTGAGTATTGTAAATTTTCAGCCGTCATGTAATAATTATGTTGATACAAAAATATTTTATTTGGATTCATTTTAATTTCAAACTAGTGGCTCGTCGTGACTTTGCCCGGGTTTCAAATCCATTGTTGTCTAAACATAAAAATATAACTTTTACAAATTCGTGTAGTTTTTCAGGAGATAAGTCTCCATAAACGGGTGAATATTCGGGCGTTCTAACCGCCGTCATTATTCTCTTTAATACATTGACGAAAATAATGATAGCTACCTGTAATTTTTGATGTCAAAATCAGCGGACCCGGGGGGAGTATCCATTCCATTTAAAAGAGCAAGAAAGTTATTAAGTTTATATTGAATAATATGCGAAAACAATAATGACGGCGGTTGAAACGCCAAATATTCACCCAAACACACAAACTCACAAACATCTTGATTTCTCTTCAAAATATTGGTTATGAAAATAAGATGATAAACTGAAACTAGAGGTTTTTTACCATAAGTGTCAAAATTCCATTGCTATAGTGATACGACAGTATTTTAGCGTTGCGTTTGTTCACTCTGTGTGGGCTGCTACAGCTGGGTGCGATCGAGCGCTTCGCTCCACCGCCGCGCGTGCGTCGCTAGTTTGTAATTTTATCTGTTATTGCAGTTCCGTCGGCGGCCATCTTTATTCGCCACCACGAAACAATAAAAGGTCGTGAAAGTTTTATTGGTCCGCAAAGTAGTTGATTTTGATCTGTTTACAACAACAGTTATTTTATGTTATAGCTATTTGTTTTAATAGCGTTTTGGTCATGTCTGGTTGTATTAATATAAATAATATATTAAAAGTTATATATAATATATATCCCGTGTGGTTGCCGGGTTAGAATAGTGCCACTCCATATCTTCCCGTGGATGTCGTAAGAGACGGCTAAGGGAATAAAGGCGTATAGTACTGTTAGGCGATGGGCTTGCAACCTGTCACTAATACACTGGTAAACATCTTAGCCTAAAGGTGCAAAATGTGGTTACAGAATTATTAACAAGTTTTTAGGGTTGTTGGTAATTCTGTAGCTCTGCCTACCCCACTCTGGGAAAATAGGCGTGAGTTTATGTATGTATGTATGTATGTATATATAAATAAAGCAGTCATTCTCGACACTGCACGAGTTGTGAGGAGGTTCCTCTCTCTGCAGGATAGCTCGAGCCCTGTCCCACTGCTGGAGGCATGCGTTGGTTAGGTTTATTAGTGTTTATCTACATACACTAATATTATAAAGAGGAAAGATTTGCATTTTTGTATGTTTGTTACTCAATCACGCTTCAACCACTGAACGGATCGGCATGAAACTTAACACCATATAGGTTAGGTCCTGGAATTGGAAATAGGATCATTTGTGTCCAAATTTAAAAGTTCCTGAGGGAATAACGATAATCGGAATGTACGGCAGAAGCTTGTTACTTTTATTAATTTATTTTATTACCTACTAATGTAGGAATATTTAAAACAGTTAGAACAGACGGACGGACGGACGGCGTAGGCTTAGAATTAGGGTTCCGTTTGACTTCCTTCAGATGCGGAACCCTAAAAACTAGCTTTTCCCCGGTTTCCATCCATTTGTAAGAGAGATCTAAAACTTTTACCTTCTTACTTCTAAACGTGGAATAAGCTTGGAATAGTTTATGCCATGCTTTGTCACTTTCTGTCAGATGCAAATGTCACAATTACAGATAAAAACAAAGCATTAGCATAAACTATTCCAAGCTTATTACACGTTTATAAGTAAGGGGGTTAGATATTTACTAATGCGTTTGACCCTGAGAACTAAAGCGATCGTTATCTTTGAAATCAAACATTTAATTACATTTCCCGAATCTTTGACAAATTATATCTAATGATAAGCTCTCTTTTGTGATTTGGCGACGGCTTTGCGCGGCGGCGAGTGCAACAACAAATGCATCGAAATGCATAAAGCATGGCTCGAGTCGCGGCGGCGCCCGGTGCAGCGGTGATGAGGCGCTCTCTATGCACTCGAGCCCGCTGCCCGCCGCGCAGGTGGTTCACTTAATCAACTTGTTACCCGATAATTGGATAGATCGAAGACGGACTAGTAACCGGTGAAGCTTGACCTGTTGCTCACTAAATATTACCATAACAGACCGTATAAATTTAATTTGGTCGCAGGCTTTGCTGACAATGCAGCTCTGCCTTACCTAATACCTACGAACGCGCATGACAACTCTACTTTGCCATTTTATACTTTAACAAGCTTCTGCCTGCGACTTCATCCCCGTAGATGTCTATTACCGTTATTCCCTCCGGAAATTTTGTATTAACCAGGATAACGATATCGACCAGCTATATTCATTTCAAGTTTCATCGAAATCTGTCCAGCCGTTGCAGCGTTGTAAACTTTCGCATTTATAATATTAGTAGCTCCAGCAACCCGCCCCAACTTCGCACGGGTGTAATTTAGAAAAAAAGAGGTGAAAAATGTAAATTATGTACCTACCACGAAGAATTACCTAACTTACGGTAAAAACTGGATCACAATCCGTGGCGTGGTTAAGAAGGAGTTGGTGGATGGGCCATTCTACTCTTCGTTGTACATAACTTTTAGCCACGCTCTCACTAAACTATTTTTATTTCAACAAACGGTAAAGTGCTGCTTTTTCTAACTTAAAACTAGAAAAGGGACGTCAATAAGCTTATATATAGAATTAACCTAATTCATAAAAAGTGATTTGTAATAACTATAAAGTGAGTAACGCAGTGGACGTTGATGTCCCCGCCTTTTCTATGGAAAATGTGCAATTTACCACTGAGTTACCGAGATTCTTCAGCGATAATTGAGTAATTTAGGATAAATTTTTTTTAAAACCGTTAACCGTAAACATTCTAAGTTCACGTTATTTGTTTATTCGCGGATTCATCATTTGGTATACTTTTTATCGGACGATAGCAAAAATGTACACTGAAAAGTAGAATGGCCCGGATATATAGACAGACAGAGAGACGCGGAAAGCGACTATCTTTTATAGACTAGAATTTAGTTCTACATTTATATGTAGAGAAGAGATAGGGAAGTACAATCACCAGCGGGCCTAAGGGCCCAGACAAGATGCATTGCGCTAACTATCGTTTCTCTTCGTTTAGTTTTTAAGCCAATCGCGTCACTGGCACATCACGTGACTTTTCGTAACACGTCGTCTACCAGTGACGCGATTGGTTTTTTTTTTTTTTTTTTTTTTTTAAGGGGACCATTTCACACCAATTGACCTAGTCCCAAACTAAGCTGTAGGCTTGTACTATGGGTACTAAATAGACAACGATATAAATACTTTGTATAGAGAAATATATACTTAAACATATAGAAAACATCCATGACTCAGGAACAAATATTCGAGCTCATCACACAAATATATGCCCTTACCGGGATTCGAACCCAGGACCACTAGCTTCGTAGGCAGGGTCACTACCCACTAGGCCAGCGCGTCGTCAAAACTTTAAAAACTAAATGGTTTAAAAACTAAATGAAGAGAAACGCTAGCTAGCGTAGTGCATCTTGTCTGGGCCCTCTAGTATAGCTACGTCTATATCGCGTGTCAAATGTGGATAAAACATCCGTCACTTTCGTACTTATTTACGTGTCAGAAGGTGACGGATGCCTTATCAAAGCTGTCACGTGATAAACGCAGCCATATTAGGGCCCCTGAGGGTGATTATGATAACTCTATTGGTATTTTAAAATGACGTGCCTATCGATTATTAGTATGTTCTTCGGTATTTATTACCCGTAGTACAAGACCAAAGCTTAGTTTGGAATTAGGTCAGTTAGTCTGAAATTGTCCCCTGTTATTTTTCTTCAGCTAAATCCCTTTTACTATCTAGAGATTGGCAATTTGTAAGAGCTCACGGCCTCAGGTTCGAACTGCCGAAATTGTGAAGCGAGTAAAATCAACACGGTACAAAAATGATCTTCTAAACTCCGTGTCAACAGACACAAGCGGCACATTTTATTTCATCGCGAGGAGCCAATTAAGGAGGTCGTCGTTAGGAGCTCGGAATTCCCTTTGTGGAGGTTCCAGGTTGAGGTTAAGATAAGCTTATATATTCACGCTGATTACCTAAGAAAATTCCGTGTGTTTCATATAATTCTGTTTCTACTTCGTGTAAAAATACTTGACATCATTAAGGGAACCAAATACAAATTATATTATAAGTTTAAACTTTCGCATTCGAGTTGTTGAATTAACAATATTGTGTTTTGAAAGTTTAAAAGCAGGTAAGGTTCCGCGAATTCTATTTTAAAAGCTTGTACATGTCGAACGAGGCGGGCGGCACGAGCCGCCGAACATTCCAAACCATTAACTTAGCAATTTTCTGTAACAAATACTTTCAAAACAGAAAACTAAGACGTTTCAACGATGTTTCCAATAACTTCATCCCGGCTGACCTATTTCGCTGCATCCTCCATTTAGCACTCTATCCCACCAACTCAGAGCTCTTTCTCGTCTAACGCTTAAGCTGTGAACGAAATGTAAGGAAAAACGCCGCAAATAGTGTCTCGATCGAATTCCGATTTTGAACTAAACCCTAAAAAGGTGCTCGCGTTTTCTAGAAAATTCTACGAATAAGCCTTTCACAGTGAATTTTTCCATCAATGGGTCCCAATCTACACCTGCCAGCCTCACGGCTATTAGCAAAAAGATGCCAACGAGACAGTTTTTCATTGAACATATTCTTTAACTTATTAGAACCGGTAAAATAAAAAGGAAAAACCAATGAGTTGCCAGTCCATTCAAAATGTAACAGGGACATAGCACCCATCGACTTGAATGGAATTCTTCTTAATTAAAATACTCACTAAGTATTTAAGTTTCTTGCGGTTCTTCTCTTTCATAGTTGTATTTTCTCAGAAAGTTACTCAGAAATTTAAAAGAAAGGATCACTTCTCAGACTTAAGATTGTAATCTGCATTTTTTCAAAATTACATCATTAGAAGTGTATTGTTTCTTTCTCTCTAGCCCACATGAGCGTCCGACTGCTGGGCAAAGGCCTCCCCTTGATCTTCATGAGTCCCTATTCCGTAACTGTATTGATTGATTGATTAATTTTATTGATAAAGCTTGATCTACCGACTTCGCCAGTCGCGTCAGAAGCAATCGACGTCCCGGCTCTTTGATCCCGGTTCTTTTTGCCGGATCAGACGCTATGGCCGGATTAGCGGACGTCCCCGTGATGGGATCTGATCATTGGCATAGTTCGTAATAACCTTTGATGTTTAACAACGGAAGAAATTAAAAGTAATCTAATACCGATCTTACGGCGTATTAGGTTGATTCAATACTAGCTTTTACCAGCTCTAAAATTGTTTGAATGAAAAATCTGTCTATTAATTTAATGCAAAATTTCTGTCTTCAAAATTTATAACAACGTCTACATTATCCGTTAACAATACACTAGCATCTCCCGCGACTTCGTCCGCATAGATTTGGATTATGGTGATTCCCTCGGGAACGTTTAAATTTTCCGGGATGAAAAAAAGCTTATGTGTTAATCCAGAGTATAAGCTATCTTCATTTCAAATTTCATTTAAATCCGTCCAGCAAAGTGAGTGGACGGGTCGGAAGGGGCCGCCCTAGGCGTACTTTTTCGAGTCAATTCGGAGAAGTACTGGTAAAGGGCCGAATCTTAAGTACCCGAAACCGACGTGCGTGCATGACTCGATGTATGAATGTGGAAGAAGCGAAAGAAATTTGTCAAGATCGTAGCAAATGGAAAGAAGTGGTGTCTCTGGGAAACAGGCGTGATTTAATGTATGTATTTATGTACGTAAAATTTAATGGCAAAACGACAAAAAAAATGAACAAATAATCTTAACACGTGATCCACCATCGAAGTTGGCCAATCTCGATCCTCCGGCGGCAGTAGCTCGTATTTTTTTTAATTATCGCCCTCCGTCTTTTCGCTACACTAATTGGATTGTTTACCAAACAAAAGGGCTATTGTTTTGCCCCCACTTCGTTTGGTTCTTTGTTACTTGTTTTGTATGCGATATATTTCCGGAGACTGTTGTATTGTGAAAGGCGGATTTCTTTCGATATTTCGATATTACCTTGTATTGACGTTTAGGAAATGGATTATTGTCGTGTCCGGAGAATTCTTTTATGAGAATAAAATTGGAGATAACATTTTGATTTAGTTCGATAATGGTGTGGTTATTCATTGTTATATTTTGTTTCTATGTACAGTCAAACAGAGATTAAGGAATATATAATAATAAATAATATAATATAAGGGGGGGGGACAATCTTACACCAATTGACCTAGTCCCAAACTAAGCTCTAAGCTTGTACTATGGATACTAGACAACGATATAAATACTTACATAGAGAAATATATACTTAAATACATAGAAAACATCCATGACTCAGGAACAAATACTCGCGCTCATCACACAAATATCTGCCCTTACCGGGATTCACTACCCACTAGGCCAGCGCGTCGTACTATACTTTGGTTCACTAACTGAGAACCAATAAAAGGACACAATTTAAAAAAAAAGGCCAAGTACGAGTCGGACCTTCGCACCGAGGGTTACGTACCAGGATTATCTATACAACAGACACTATACCGGTAGCCGTTATTAATACCGAGCAAAAAACGGCAGTATTTTGTTGTTATAGCGGTACCAAAAATACATCATCTGTGAAAATTTCAACTATCTAGCTATCACGATTTATTAGATACAGCCTGGTGACAGACAGACAGTGAAGTCTTAGTAATAGGGTCCCGTTTTTACCCTTTGGATAAGGAATACTAATAAGCAATGCGTTTGATAAAATGTAATCCAATAAAATAAATAAATATCAATATAAGGGGACAATCTCACACCAATTGACCTAGTCCCAAACTAAGCTCTAGGCTTGTACTATAAGTACGATATAAATACTTATATAGAGAAATATATACTTAAATACATTAGAAAACATCCATGACGCAGGAACAAATATTCGCGCTCATCACACAAATATCTGCCCTTACCGGGATTCGAACCCAGGACCGCTAGCTTCGTAGGCAGAGTCACTACCAACTAGGCCAGCGCGTCGTCAATGTATGCAGTCTCGCGCGCTGGGGGGATACCATGACATAGTTAGGAAGTTCAGTTTGCGGTGAGAAAGAGAAACAGCGCCATATAACTGATATAGCTCTGTCCCTTGTCCCTCGTCATAAAGTGAATTATTTAACACTTTAATTGCCCGATCAATTTTCATCAAATCTATCTAAACCATCCCAGTTAAAAAAGCTTTAGGTGTTTTAAAAAAAAACACGTCCGCATTAGTAAAACCCGTTTCGGAACTACAATGCGAATGACACAGATAGAGATACATTAGGTACGTATAACACCCTTATTTTGCGAATGGGGTTAAAATCACAAATCTTCAACTATATATTTTTGGAAATAACACAGTTTAGTAGAATGGTCTGAGAACATCTATAGTTCGTTCGTTCAATTAGCTTACATGCTTTGATGAAGAAGCCGCCGCGGTGCACACAAACCAGTATCCGGTTACTTCAAAGGGTTGTAATGCACGCTATTTGAACGAACGAAGTATATTTAAGATTTCAATATACCGTCAGTAGTATCTAGTGTAGCAATACTGATGGGGTCCCTTTGAAATATCGACAAACATTTCATCGAATGTCTCATTTCACCGAATTTCGTTTCATCGAAAGCTAATTTTTGCTGAAACCTTTAGTTTTCAGGTTTAATAAACATTCGTTACGTAGGTTAGGTTAGACTTGTGTCCACAAAAAAATTAAGCTCCTGCACCTGGAACTGCCTGTCAATGAAATGAAAATACGATGAAGTGAAACGTTCTATGAAATGAGTTACGATATTTCAAGGGTAAACCAATATCGATAGCAAGAGCGACCTCGAATTGAGCCATCACTGCGTTTCGCTTAGTGGCAAATGTTCTGTCGTTCGAGTTTTCTCCACAATGGATTTAATAGAATGTCTTTATTGGCAGCGGGGGTGGGGGGAGCCGTCGAGGTCTAATTATAAACGTCACAAGGTTTCCACTTTAGCGGCGGATAAAGGGACAATGGAGGCATTTTTCAGATACTGTGTTCTGTAATCTAATCTGTTGAAAAATTCCTATGTTTGATGTTTTAATTAATAAAGTTAATTGAAGTTTCCCGTGGCCGTGGCCATTGTTCTCTTAACATGGAAGCTTTTAATAGAACTGAAGTTCTTCTTGGAAAATCGAAATTCGAAGTAGCGTTAGCTCCATCTCTGTCATTCGTTATTTGAGACAAAATCAAGAAAAAAGTGGTCTCCTCTTGGGAAACGTTGGTAGATTCTTGACGTGTAAAAGTGCCCGTGCGGCCTACTTACTGAATAAATATATATTATTTCTTTTACGTTTTTATTAAAGGGTGGAGCTAACGTAACTTCGAACTTGGATTTTCAAAGTAGGGCCTCTGCTCCAGATGATTCGAAATACTTAATACATATTATGATTTGTTCAGAGCAGCTGAGATCTGTATTGACTCACTAGGTAAACTATATTTCTTTGTATTAATATGAGTATGATGTGGTATTCAGTAAGGAGATTTTATTGTTAAATATTTGTGAATGCCAATTATTAACAGCTTATTCATGTTTTTTTTATTTCAAATTATCTGCTTATTCGCTGTCTTTGTGAAATAAAATGAATTTAATATTTTACTACAAATTAAGTCAGAATTGAAATAATCTTCTACCTTCTACACATTGTATAAACTCCTCTATGTATGTTCGTATGTATAATTTTATGTAATGTACAAAGGAGAACTTATCCCTTTAAAAGATCTCTTCCAGCTAACCCTTGAGAGATTGAGAAAAGTGAAAAGTTGTGCATCGAGTAAGCAAGTGTACAAATTTATTTAGAAGAACATATTTCCTTACAAGCCTATATGTATAAATAAAACAAAAATAAACACATTCAAATACCTTCATTAATATATATTAATACTTACATAAACTACATTTTATATACTTAGAGTATGCACCTTATTTAATTTGCCTTTTAGGGAATCTACCGTTTGTGATACCAGTTGGTAACCGATTCCACAACCTGACAGAACACCTCTTCTGTGAATTACTGATTGAAAACGAACGGGATTATTCTTTGCGTATCCTAGAAGTGCACTAAGAAAGCAGAAAGCATTTTCCAAAAATCGATCTTTGAACAGAAAGAAATCCGGGAGTACCGAGAAACTAATTCTATGCGTACGAAGTCACAGGTTTATAATTTTAGTTTATTTAAAAAAACGTACCTTTTAGCATTGAAGAAATTGTAACACGCCTAAATCATCGCTTAATTAAATTCCTGCAACATTAATTTTCAAAATTAATATACAATGACGCACAAAATTCCACGAGCTGAAAATCGACCGGAATTACTAATTGATGGACATTACAATACAAATCAACTACACGTCCTTTATTACTAGCCTATGCTGCCGAACAAAATTTAAACTCCAGTAAGTGAACACTAAACTACCATATCATGGTCTCCAACTTTGTGGAGGTGTTAGAAGTTGGAGTCCAAGATATGTTGGTAGCTTTTTACACTTACTGCTTTTTAATTTTGCACGGTAGTATGGCCTAGCACAAAGCATAATGGTTTAAGTGCTCCTCAATGAACGCTAAACAAAGGAGACAAACAATATTACATTTTCAAGAGCAATTACTTACTAACCCATACTCAACAATCTCACACGAATTGCCCAGCGCCCACACTATGCCTAGCATTGTTATATCGGTAAACATATTTACATAAAAATTATGGATCTCTATTGCCTGCCATAATTATTTTAAGTCATTATTTTCGCAAGTCATAATGTTTTTTTCTCAAGACATGGTTATTTTTTCAGGATTTTTATAAAACTAACCTAACTACTCACTTTTACTCACTTGACGATTATTTTATGAAATGTATGATTTTATTACTTTAATAATGATTGAATGTACCTTATGTTTTTTTTTATATATTATTTATTCATACCTATGACTACAAATTGCATGCATTTAAGGTGAAATAATTAACTGTATTAACTAATTTTTAAGATCCATGTAACATTATTTCGAGCAATAAATTGATTTAATTTAATTTGATTTTAACTAATCTACACGATAACCGTTTATTTAAAACTGTAACTTCAGCCTGAAAGAAGATAATATGGCAAAAAAAAGTAAGACTGACAATACATTATGACCAACGATATTATGTATGGCTGTCAAAGGGATTCAAAAAATTATACTTAACATGTAAAGCATTAAAAAACGAATTGCAAGAATTTATGTTTCCTTAGTTCTCATGCAGATAGGCGATTGAGTCACTAAAAAACTCATTCATTGAATAAAATCATGTTTTATCTGTCACACTTGGAGCTGGCTGAAAATCAGCGCTGCAGGTGTCTAACACCTCAGCATTATGCTGAGCCAGTGCCCGAGTCACTGCCGCGAAGACACACACTACTTGTTTATTGCTGTTTTCTGTTATACTTTATTTTATGTGTCTTTTGTGTGCAGTGAATAAAAATGTGTTTATTTTCTTTCTTTCTTTCTAAATAGTGGCAGTGGCTTGAAAGTTTCAGATAGTTTAGTGTAAGCTTGAACTGACGGAGAATTAGTCGGTCTTTTTAAAGCGTTACTTAATATTTGGTGCTAGTTCACAATTTACGTGGAATTTTTCCGGATATTTATAGTATTTTGGTCGCAATGTGTTTGCCAAAATGTCTCGATTTTTTTCCTAAATATTCCAGGATTTATTTCAGTACAATCGTGTGGAACCCTATAGGTTAGGTTAGTTTTTATAAAATTCTAAAATATTTACGGTAACAGAAAACAAAGCGGGTTGGCAAATGAAACGGCTGGGAAACGATAAAATGTAGCAAGCATATTTCGTTGAAACAAAGGTCTATTTTTTAAGCTATTCACAATATCGTTCGAAGGCCAAACTGCGATGCACGGTGCTATTATAATCCTGGCCTTCGACTACGAACAATATTTTGAATAGCTTGCGCTACTAGGCAGAACGACGATCACAATAGAGTTCTCACAGGTGATGCCTGCTGTCAAAACTTTGGATTTTCCTAAATCAGATAACGATTACAGTATTACAAAGGTCCATACTTGATTGAAGAAGAAGATGTAAAGAACATTGAGGGACGGAGATACTCCACCGACAAGAAGTAGGTCTCGCTATCGCTCTTAAATTATGATGATGATGTAAATTTTCATTCCAAAGTACCAGGTAAACCAGTATCCCTGAAGCCCTCCATATTGCATCAGCTTATTACGTCATAACTCTGGCCGAAGTAAAGCAGCCCTCGTGAGGGCCGCCGCCATGATCCGGGATGTATTTACGAGGCAGTCAAATTTCATCAGAATTATACTTTATTAGTCAAAGCGAGATTACTTCCGACATGCTTCAAGTGGTTTATAGGTGGGCCAGAGGCCAGTTTATGAAGGAACTGAGGCTTTTTCTGTATTCTGAAGGTAAGAATAAAAACAGTAGGGTAAAAATGATTCGGGACGGCTGCTGAAATATTATCTACTATAAATTAAATTTTCTAGGCCTTGTATTTAGTAAGTAGACTTCGTTATCTTGGGGCACTGACGTTGCTTTTTTGTACTTAGAGATATTTATTTTATTTTATCGACTATCTATCAGTGGTATTGTACTTGGAGTTAACTTCATATCACTGACAATGAATCAAAGACAATCAACGGCTACTAAAAAAAAACTGTTAGCTAACCCGAGGGGATATTGCTTAACGCACTCGCAATCGCAATTATTTTCATTTTGAAAGTCAAAGCCAATTGAGATTGCGAGTGCATTAGGCAATAGCGACGCCGGTTTATCATAGTGCTTCCAAAATCTCATAATCGGGAGGTTCTTATTTTTATTTTGAATCAAGAAGCTAGAGGTATAATACCTACGCTATATTGAAATTGAGCAAAGATTTAAAAGACAAAAAATCTATCGCTAGGTTGTATAATATAAACTACAAAGATCGATATAGAGACGGTCGATAAAATCCTCAAAACTCAATCCCTACAAAAACGACGTCAGTGCCCAAAGATAACGAAGGCTATTGATAAGAGTTTCAAAAAACAGTTCAATAACATATCTCAAAGGCAACAAAGTTAGTAAAATAAGTAAAGGTACCGAGGGGCTATTGCTTAACGCACTCGCAATCACAAATGCTTTCATTTTGAAAATGGAAGGCTTGTCTGCATACAAAATGAAAGCAATTGTTCCACTTTGAAGCCAATTGAAATTGCGAGTGCTTTAAGCAATAGCGACGCCGGGACCTTTACTTATTTTACTAACTTTGTTGCCTTTGAGATATGTTATTGTGCTGTTAATAATAAATAATGCCTTTTGAAGTAGATTACTTTACTAACTTACTTTACTTTTGTTGCCAGAATACCTACTTGGTGGCCAACTTTATTAATTTAAATCATTTATAGGACAATTTACTAAATAAACTAATAATATGACTTAATCTATACTGGCCCGCAAAACTATCACTTCTTTCAATTAAATTTTCATTAAAAGTGTGATACTTAGTGTAGTGTATGGACTCTATAAATGTAATGTTATCTGTGACATGACGTGTCATCTGTCATGTTATACAAACAGGGGGGTTATTATGACATAACTATGCAGTTCATTTTACGGTGAGCGTAAAGGACGGAGCTATAGCAGTTACATAAGTCTGTCCTTTTCTCTCAGCGTAAAATTAATTGCACAGATACGTCATAATAACCCCACAGGAACAACCAAACACGTATAGTAACATATTCTACGAGGACACTACTTAGTTTTGCGGGCCAGTGTATTATTTAAAACTCCTTTTCCCGTTACGTATGATTAAAATTTAAAGGGACTGACTTCAGCCCACAAATTAACTCAATATGTTCTCGTGAAGTAACGAGTAAGTCATTAACAATTTACCGGTTAGTTTGTGTGTTCAGGCAGGATCTTGCGTGTTAGTTAATTTCTAACTACCTCCTTAAATAAATAGAAACTTCAAAATTTATTTAAATACGACGCGTCAGTTCAATATTATATTTGATTTTGGAAGATTTAAATTTATTTTATCTGTTTTCATTTGTTTCAGGGTTTTTTGGCATGTTATAGATCGGCGCCCATCTCCACGCATTATATTTTTGAAAAAGCAATTATGAAAAAAGTCATTTTGTTACATTACGTAAAACTGATGGAAAAAAGGCTTAATAATAGGTCCCAATAGGCACATTTAAAGTGCGATACCCTAAAAAGACATTTTGCCTCAAAATACAGCATTATTCTCTATCCAAATTTACTCGATAGTATCTATTCACGTGGTTCCTTAACTCATCAGAGCACATTAGCCTCAATCCCAGTAATAAAACTACCCACAAACTACCGAATAAATCTAACCCCAGAGGGTTCCGAAGGCATTCTTTACAGAACCCCAAATCGGAACCCTCCAGGGGCTAAATTGGCCATTAATTAATAAAGAGATCAGGAATAATCGCCCTCGCTCGACCGACTCATTCGATAGTTTTCGCCTGTTAAAACCTTGTGCCTACTCGTCTGTAAGTAATTGCATTTCATACATAGTTAAATTTTAATTAAGTCTGTTTGGGATTTGTAAACGCTTCATATAATTTGTTTCTCTTATGTTTATTTCTATGTGCAATTTTGTATTTTAAATACAATTTATAATTATTATATACGAAATTTTAAGGTCAACTGGTAAAATTAAATTTAGGTACCTTTTGTACTTACTTAAATTTGTGGTTTTGTGCAATACTTAAATCAAATTCTCGTGTTTGTAACAAAACTCCTACAACACGGCTTGGCCAAATTTTATTAGATTCTGTGTGTATATTCAGTCTGAGAATAGGACGTTAAGTATATTTCATGCGGTACCTATGAAAGAAAAAAAAAATACGTGCGGTTGGCGCCGGGCGCGGACAGCTAGTAGTAAAATAAATAAATGATATTTGTAATTGACGCATTCTTCCAATTATTTTGTATAGCAAATAGAAACCGTTGACAGGATTTAATTGTAATTTATTACAATGCAATCGTATCTACAATTCAAAGTTAAAAACTAAACTTATTTTAATTAAAATAAAACTAAGCTACTGAAAAATTAAAGATTAAAATAAAAATCACCACTACAAAAAGAATACCCCCTCTAGCAGGTCCGCGCGCGGCATAGTCCCTATAACACTGGCTGCATTACCTCTCTGGATACTAGCCCAATCCTTTGGGAGAGGTAAGAACCAGCTCTAGGATCTAGAAATACCGTTGACTAGATATTTTACGGCAACGTAAACGATTTTCGAAAATGAACAAAATGTATGCAATTTACGTTAGTGGTCACCTGTAGCTGAGCGGTGTGCAGCCCCGTCCGGCAGCTTATGTCAATCCTATACATTGTCGATAACGATGACGTTTGCCGACTGCATCGTGTCTAGGGGCACTTTAGAATGTACATTGTACAGTCAACGGCTCTTATGGAATTGGTGAGTGAGCATAGATTCCTATCATCATAGTTACAAATAAATATGTTAATATACATTTTATGTTTGGTATACTAATGTTTTACCAAATCATAATTTTTCAAACTTTATCATTTCACAAACTTTTCTTTCGTGAAGAGATACTTGCCGCTGCATTATTTTTAAATGTTATATGGTCAAAAATCCAATCTTACCTTACTTATTTAACACACGCCTTTATTTTAACTTTAAAAACCTTTATACGAAAACTACGTCACGACCAAATTACTAATTTTCAAATCTCATCAACAATTTCATTTCACAAAGTTACTAAAGTGACTTTCAACATGTAATTTCCGTGAACCCTTCAAATAATTTAGATGTACTCGTATTGATTAAAAGTAAATTAAACAAGAAAAAACAACACCTCGTTAGTTATTATTATTATTATTTATTAAAATAAATCAAACAAACATTTACAGATTATTAAAAACTGCACCGTTAAACCACAATTTGGTTTGTCTCGATGCAACATTCCACGACAGCTACAATCAAATAAAAAGGTACATAAGAGTGTTTTCAAACTAACAATAAGTTACTTATATCTATTATGCACAATATATCTAATACAATTCATCACAACAAAAATTATAAACTACGTAGGTAAGTATGACAAAAATAGTTACTCTGTTTAACCGCGAAATAAAATTGGAGTGAGATGAAACAAAATCATTTGTAGATTCTCTAAATTGCTTTCGTTCGAAGTACCCGTTCGAATAAATACGGGGGGTACTCTCTCCCCGGTGCGATTCCTCGAGTTAGCCCCCACTTTAATTTAAACAAATCGTCAAACCCTCGGGTTTTTAATTTTGCAAAGTGTCATTAAACTTGCCGTCGCGATTGTCCCATTCCGTCCCGTGGGATAGATTAGGAGATTCTTTCCTCCCATCCTGGACGTCGTCGCGGTTATATCCTGGGATGAGTGTCACTGTAGTTGTATTTCATTTGCGGGAATTTAAATTGAATTGTAGGATTTAGTAGATTTTTGGACTTGTGGGAAGTTTACAGCTTTTGCCACAGTCAAGTTGGATATCATTGTGTTGCCAATTACCGATAGCATTTTGTTTATTATTTTAAAAAGAGCCTTTTCTTATCTTAAATGTTGTACACTCTTTCAGATAAACTCTCTGGGAACTTTTTGGTTTTGGCCCCTCTTATACACTTAGCAAGCAGTTCGAATTCCTAAGGTTTCCCACGATGTTTTTCTTCACCGTAAAAATATTAAGTTATGTACTGAAGTTAGAAAAACTCATTGATACTTGACAACTCCTGGGGTTAAATTAGTTCCTTACGATCACAAGTTCAGTCATCACCCTCGGCCACAGATGCTCTCTATAGTTAGGAGTCTACTATTGAGCCAGAGTTGGTCCGAGTATCCAGGCCATGTAAGACCGCGAGTGTCCGTGTCTCTGGCCTGGACGACTCAATCACCCCGGCAGAAATCCTGGCTGCTGTATCTGATGCTGGAGGGTGTACATACTGTTCCATTGCTAAGTAAAGACCTCACACTTAAACTTCCACATCTCTCTATTCGTATTTCTGGCCAATTATTCTGGAAAATATCAGAATTTAATTCTTCTTGTTATAGCCATCTCCGAAGACATTACAATTAGGTGCTTACAAGGTTCTTCGAAAGGCTCTCGTTTTAAGACAGAGGCTATTTTATTTTAAGTGCTTTGAGGCATTTTAGCTCCAATCAATTCTGGTTAACACCTCTCAAGTAATATCTAATTGTACTTTGGTTATTATGTATTTTTGGAAAAGATTGGAAACGCATTTGAAAAGAAAACGTTAATTTTCAACAAAGACAGTTAAACTTATACAATAACTGGTCTAAAAAAACAAAGTTTACACAACTTTATCAATAATTTTAATACGTCATGGCTGTAGAGTTAAGTAGCGGTAGAGCCAACGGTCAGCTGCCTTTTGACTAAATCATCATTTGAAAAACTAAACTACAATGAAATTTTCATCAAAAGTGTGATACTTATTAGTTTTCCGGGCCAGTGTAACCATTTTACAAACTTTTATTTCGAAAAAACGTATTTGAGCTTAAACCTTGCATTGCAGTCTTGTGAATGCGAATGTCTATGGGTCACAGTGTCCACTTACCATCAGGTGGCCTGTGTGCTCGTTTGTCTTCTCTATGCCATAAAAAAATTACAAAGGTACATGGGCTTATTAAATAAGTTAGGTTAGGTTAGACTTTTGACCACTTCAAGTTGTAAAATAATGTAGCGGGAAGTATCTCTTTGCGAAATGAAAGTTTGTAAAATGATAGTTTATCAAAAGATGAAATTGGTAAAACATTTATTGAATCTTACCTAAATCAAGATAAGCGGTTGCAGTTTCACCTTGATTCCTAAAGTTTGAACTAATGTGTCTTGAGTTGAGAGTTATTTTATTAGAGATAAAGAAATACAAGATCGGAAATTCGACAAATAAAACAGAAATACTTGAAGCTTTTACTAATGCCCGTGGCTTACCGCTTAGCGACAAGTGTTGGCTCTGGTTCCTGGTATTCCTGATTTATTCATCGAAGTTCCGATCTAGTATTTCTATGTCTCTATAAAATAACTCTCAACTCAAGTCCCATTAGTTCCAACTTTAGGAACCAAGGTGAAACTGCAACAGCTTATCTCGATTTAGGTAACTGTAACAATACAAAACAACACAATACAAAGACTCTTTATCGGTCACGACAATCTTATCGTATTTTGTTGAATAAATGTATAAAAATAAATGTCTCCTAGTTAGTGAACAGGCGGCCTCTAGCGATATCTTCAAGAAAACAAAACAAAGTAAATTATTATGATTAAAAAAAACAATTTGAATGGACGTTATTGAAATTTCTTGGCTCTATACTACTACTTAATCGTCGAGGACCACGATTAGAACAGTAACGAAAGTTCAATATTGTTTATCGCTATTAATACCTCTAAGTATTATTTTTCTTACAGAACAAAAAAAAAGAAATATAAGAAAATACTAAATACATCTTTAAAATTATTAAAATAAGACCCATAATCAACATCAAAACAAAAAAAAAGTTTAAACTTAACTAAGACGTAAAAAAAGATATCTAAAATTACCCCAGTGACATTGTGCCGATGAAACTGTCACCATTATTGAATAAACATGTGTAAATTTTTTCCCGAAAAGGTTGCCTAATGTTGGTACTTTTATTTCCAGTCATTATCTGCTTATCAAGACCAAACTATGAGTCCCAACACGGTGGGTCTACGTTAAGTATAGCGGAAATTCTGTCGCCCCTCCCGATTCCATCATAAGATCAGCTCTTTACCCTGATATTGCATTGTTATCGAATTTACATTATGTTGTCCAAATTTTGACGGACAATTTACAATCATACATAAAACAGTGAAAGTGCAATAAAGCTTTTGAAAATAAGTTAATGTTTAATAGATATTTCTGTATTCAAAGTCCAAGAGAGGTCCATTGTCAGAGTCTACGTGACCGTGACATTTATTTTGAAGGAGAAAAAATAGCCTAGTTTTCGTTTCATTTCTTTTTGGCAGAATTTTTTTTTGTAAGAGATAAGACAGTATTTAATTCAACAGAAAACAAACCAATATAATAACAAAAATATCGTTTAAAAAACTTGTGAAAAATTACCAAATATCTAAAATAGAATTAGGTTGTAAAAATTTAATTTTTGTTTTGTAATGAAGTGTATAATTATGTCAATTGCAATAAATTAATGTTTAATAATTTATCAACTAAAGTAAGTATGTTCTCTTTTACTCATTTTCAAATTCACGTTTACCTTGTACGCTAAACCCCAAATTCAATAAACATCCGCACTGTATTGTGAGCACGCCCAAGTTTTCCCGCCGCGTAGCCGAAATCTCTAATATCCCCGTTATCCCACGGGGACTCCATACCATAACCCGTAACGGCTCTCGGATGATCCCTCTCTCTCGAATGATCTCTTTCCAACCACATTAAGCAAAATGGCGTCCTGAATTGAGACGCCATCTTTTAATTTTAAATAATTGAACGAGTAATTTGTTTTATCACATTCTTTTGAAGCGTCTTTCTTACTTCTTAGATTTTAGTCAGTTTTTTCAGTCGACAGAATAAATTCTTTGGTAGATTTTAGCTGCCTCAGTTGTTTTTTATGAAATGTCTAGGTTTTTATAATGGTCGAAGTTTTTTTATAGCTGATAAAATCTTTATCGTGATCTAAACTATCAAAATATCATTGAATTAAGAGATTAAAGTCAGGTTTTACATTTTGTTTTAATCGGTGTATGATGAAAAATACTTTGGTACTTAAATAGTAAAGGCAAAAAATAGGATTAAAATCAGGCAATCAACGCTAAGATATGCGAAAAACTTTGTGGCTTGAATTCCGCCCCTAAGCCATGACCAGTAGCATCGGTAGATATAACCAAAGTAAAAGGATGCGATCTTTGGTTGTAGTAGTGATGGAACAATGATTCAGATCCAGATTGACTTAAACACTTTTGTGATATTGAAAGTTTAAATCGCATTGTTGACATTAAAATTGCTATGTTTATCTATATTATGTAGATGTTACATGACACGCTCACTCACGCGTATGTTAACGCAGCAAGGCCGAAGGAATTTAGATATCGTAACATTATGCTGGCATCTTGTTTTGGCAAGTTGCTCCCGCCTTCTTTATTGAGCTGTTTAACCTTGTTTACCCGTCTGCCTCCGCGGCGATAAGAAAGAAACTTTGATTAATGAAACCATGATAATATTTTCAACAAAAGACTTGCCGAAAAACTGGCAAAGAACTTCCAATGTCACAAACATGCTGATCCAAATCTAAAAGATGTGACAGATACGACATAATCTAATTGTGTTTCTTACTTTATTAAAGTTAACGTTCAGACTTGAAAAAAGTGTAATAAGAGTAAAGTAGTTAATTTAAAAGTGAAACCTGTAGTAAGCCAGTTTATTTTTGTGTCTATTTTAAAAGACATCATATTACAAATAATTACCTTTTAGTTATAGTCGTGCGTCGTGCTATGGCGAGTTTTATTAATTATTTTATACTGGCAACCCGACGCTTTCTATACTCGTAACACCCGTACAAAAACCAAAATACAAAATACATAAAAAGCTTTCATACAAAATTATCTAACTGATGATGGTGAAAACCGCATGAAAATTCGTTCAGTAGTTTTTGAGGTCATAGCGAACATACCTACAGATAGACAAATACGACAGATGACTTTGTTTTGTAATACACTATAGTGAAGATTTTGGTTAGGTTACGTTGTTGAAGGCTGTGAAGTTATGTTCTACTTAACCACATATTCTGTCTCAAACACGTTATTAGTTGTTCAAAACCCTCAATTGGTTATTACGCTTTTTTTAATACATATAAATCTGCAAGCATCATTATACATAAAATTCAGTTAAGGTATGTTCTACGTGTAAGACTCAGGCTGCACCAGATAATTAGGTATTCCCGGTAAGTCAGACTTTCACGTTCCAACTATTTCTTTCCCCAAACTAAAGTAATTAAAGAAGCGATATTATAGCGCTCATTAAGCGATATCCGAGCGGCGATAAATCCTCTGCAACTTAAATTGCTTCGACAAATTTATCGCTTGTATTGTTTATTGCTGTTACAGGCAATTTGTACACAGGCACAGTAGGCGCACTCGGTGGTGCAGTAAAGTTGCGAATACTGCAGCACTCAATACTTTCTTCAGTTGCAAATATGTCGAAAATACTAAGTCAATGTCAAAGTCAAAATATTTATTACATCTCACCGTACACAAAACAACAGATGGAACAAATACAGACAGAGAGTAAACATGTGACGCCCTGTAAGGGCACAGCAAAATGCGAGACGATTATTAAGTAATAATTTTGCTTAATGACTAATTAATTTGATTCATTTCAATTCCGTATGTTGCTAAATTAGACAAATATAAACGCTTACCAAACAAATAAATAAATTTATACAAACATGATATATAACTTGCATAACTGAACTGATAGTTATAAATAAATATAAACATAAATATATAAATAGCAATACATCCACATCAGAGAATCAGGGAAATAATAAAATGAAATATGAGTTTACGATGAATAAATTATTTCTATTTCAAAATACATACCTACGTATAATTATTTGTCATTTTAATACCATAAGTACAATTTATCTGTACAAAGAAATCAATTAGTCTCAGCATATTTAAAGGAGTGCATTAGTGATACTACATTGAATAAATAATCGTAATATTGTCGTACATATCAATAAAGCCTAAAATAAAGCCAATAAAGCCTTTGACGACCTTTATAATATTTAATTGCTTAATTACAACACAGTAATTGCTAATTTACCAAAAATCCCCACCAATTTATTTGTATCATTAAATTATATTAATGTATATTTCAATCTTCAAAGCGTACGTTATAAATTTATTGATGTAAATAATAATTGTGTAATGTACTGTTCTTCAAAATCATTAGAATTATACCTTTGGCAAAAAATATTATACATGTAACTAGTGGCTTCTACAATACACCAAATTTCATCAATCTCTTGTAGTTTTTGAGTAAAATGCTTGTGGCATACGGATGGACGGACGAACATGACGAATCTATAAGGGTTCCATTTTTGTCATTTTGGCTATTTGGAGATATAGACATAATTGTTACTTAATGAAGAATAGTATTCATAATCTCGGTGATCTGGGCAAAGTCGTTGGTCTCCTCCCCATAAATAAATACCTGCTACAGCCAGTGCAATAGCTTAAGCAATGGCCATCGGATTTGTTCTGTCATACGCTTTTATGCGAGTAAGAGAATTCACCCAAACCCAAAAATATTTTTATCCCCTTTGTCATTGTGCTATACGTATAGATAGACTAGCTGTGGCCTGAGACTCCGTCTGTATAGAAGTCGCTTTTCACTTATTGCAGGAACAAGTATTTAATTATTCCATACCAAATTTCATTCAAATCAGCTCAGCGGTTTAATTATGAAAGCGTTACAAACATACAACGTTACATTGACATTTATAATATCGATATCTTATTTCACAATTGTACTAATTACATTTGAAAAGTTTTTGTAATTAGTATGTTTGAGCACAAATAATACGTTCGTAACTTTACTGGCAAAAAAAACATTTGGTACGATTGCGCACTAAGAAACCGAGGGTCCCCGTCTAAAACCCAATAAGTGACAAAAATTGAGATTTTAACCTAAGAATGCCATTGTATTGCATTTTTTACGCTCTTTCTTTTGGTATTAACAGATATTCAAATTTCATTAATATGTCTGAAATAGACAAATTCGTATCCCAATAAATCTTAACATTTTTACATTTTATTTCATTTAAAATAATATAAGTGTACATATATGTATGTAGTGGCATAATTTTTTTGTTTTAGTTAGTGCAAGAACCACATACTGTATATTTATAGGTATTTGCTGCAAACAACATTTTACAAATATGAACTAAACTCTTAACATAAAACCAGATATGAGTGTTAAACAGGTTTTAGCTTACGATAATTATTAATTGTATTATATTTTTATGGAAACCAAAAACCAATAACAACATTTGTTAGATTTTAGCTGTCCAAGCTTACACAATAAGACGAATTTTTGTAAAGTATAAATCCCAATAAATATACTTATAGTATTCTCAAAAATACGCGTGCGTACAAAATTACACATTAAGTTTAATTATAGGGTTCTTACCTGATCCTATAATAACAAAAATATCAGGACGTTGTGTGGTGAAACCCAATAAGTATAGTTGAGGCGGGCAATGCTGCTCCAAGGTCACGCGTCGCCGCCAGTGCGCGCAGTTTTAGTCAGTTTGGTTAGCGACATGAGTGAACGCGTCACGGTTGCGCGTGCATTGTAATAATAACAAAATAATTATTAGAGTTTGTGCTTCTGTTCCGATTGATAACACAGTTCTGTTCAGTTATTAATGTTATGAGAAATTAGGTGTGATGGGTGATCGGTCAAGGAGACTAGTTGCACTAGCTTGCAAAAATACGCTTAAATCTGGTAAGTAAATTATCTTATAACTTTAAAGGTTAATAACCTGGTTTGGCTAATTATGGTAGGTAATTTAGATTGTGGTTGATTATTGTTTCATTACCGATTTAACTATCAGTCAAGAAAAGTTTTCTAGTAAGAACTTAATGATAAAACTTTGTTTGAATGCCATTATTGCTATCTCGTTTTATTAAGCGCTGAGAAAACGAGATGGCGGCAGCGGGTGTTTCAAGTAGTTGGGACTTATTGGGTTTGAGCACGAACTGTTTTACGTTAAATGGAAACGATGCTTCATAATAATATTATTATAGTGACTGTAAGATTTGATATTAATATTTTTTCTGTTCTTGGTTTTAGATGAAAGTACTACTTTGCTACTACCACCAATAAATGTAGGTGCACGCAGTACACATTCAAGTGACTCTTCGGATCTTGATGAATCGCAGATGGAAATTGCAAACCGAATGCAAAACATTATGACCGAAGATTTCAATGCAGATGCAGGTTAATTTATTATACTTACCTACTTTCTAATACAAATTTCTACTTAGTATAAGTACCTATAACATGATACAAAAATGTGTGTGTGAATGTTTGTTTTTAATTTAAACTCACGACTGGTTTAACGGATTTGGATGAGATTCTACATACATTTATTTAAGTTTTGGATTAAATTAAATAAAGAATGCTTTTATCTTAATTGTTAGTTGTTGAGGGGAAAACGATAAAAAACAATGCTAAGTTGATGGCGGAAAGCTAGTTTTATGTATATTAATTTTAAATCGCATGGTTTATACATAATAATATTACGTTTTTTTAATTTCAGACATTACAAGTACTTTGCTAGAAACAAAACATGTTGGTGCACGTTCTAGTAGCTCTTCCGATCTTGATGAATCGCTGGTGGCCTTTGCTTCCCAAATGCACAACATTGTGAACGAAGATTACAATACAGATTCAGGTCAGTATTTTTATAATTATTGACGTCGGCTTAGTTGGTACGAAGATAGAGGTCCTGGGTTCGATTCCCGGTCAAGGCAAGATGTTCTACTTAGGTTCTTAAACCGCCAGTTTGATTTTACCCAGGTATTTCAGTAACGGTACTAGGATAATTCAAGCTAGATGCAATATTTTGTATACCTACCTACTAATGAATATTTCTTTGCAGATGACGACATACGTAAGCATTTATTTGGCAGTGACGATTCAAATGATGATCCCACTTACGTACCGGATCTAGAGGAAGATTTAACAAAAGGAGTTGCATCCGACTGTGGTGATATAATTCCTGAAAGTCCGATTATTCCGTTAAAACGCATTGAACTATCTATGACGATACTAGAAGATGTTTTAGGCCGAGTTTGGACTGTTATTGAGAGTTTAGACAAAGATCCCTGTTACGTACAAAACTCCGATGACGATTCACAATACCAAATTGATACTGACTGCATTACGAATAACGTTATAATTCAGGAGAGCCCGAGTTATTCAGAGATAAAAGAAACGGTTACGTTGATTCTTGATAATGTTTTGGATGGAGTTTGGACTCGTGTTAAACCTTTGAAACGACGTAAAATAGCTCAGCCAGGCGAATGGAAAAAAAATATTGCCAAGAAGAGAAAAATTGAAGGGCTACCTTACATTACCCAAGGTATTTTACGGTCTGCTAAAGTTCCGAAACCTATACAATGCGATAAATGCCAATTCAAATGTACGAATTTTTTTTCTACAGAAGACCGCAACGATTTATGCCGTCATTTTTACGGGATGGATTTCAAATCTCAAAAAAACTTCATTCTTTCTTGTGTTGAAGTGCAGCCGGTAAAAACTAGAAGAGTACAAAAAACGTCCAATAAGAAGGATCGCTCATTCAGTAAAAAATGTTTCATGCAGAAAAATAATGAAAGATATCAAGTGTGTCAGAAATTTTTCTTGGCTACGTTGTGCATAAGTATGGATGTCATGTTTGATGCTTTAAATAAAAGGGATGCATTGGGTTTTTACAGCTCAGATGACAAACGTGGCAAGAAAATTCCACCAAATAAGACCAAGGACGAGGATGTCAAATTTGTCAAGGAACACATAGAATCCTTCCCCGTAATGGAATCTCATTACTGTCGTAAGGACAGTAAGAAAAAGTACTTTTACCCTGACGTAAAATCGGTCGTTCAGATGTACAGAATGTATGAGTCCTTATGTAAAGAAACCCACAAAAAACCAGTTTCTACGTCTAAATACCGCAAAGTTTTTACTGAAGAATATAATTTTAGTTTTTACAGTCCAAAAAAAGATCTCTGTAACCTTTGTTCTAAATACCAAAAAGCGGAATCGAAAGAAGACCTAGAAGATGAATACCAAGAGCATATTACACGGAAGACGATCTGCCAACAAGCAAAAGACGCCGACAAAGCTCGTGCTAACACCGATGAAACATTCATGTCAATAACCATGGATTTACAGGCGGTTTTACAGATGCCTAATAGTGGTGAAAGCATACTGTACTACATGAGGAAATTGGTTCTTTACAATTTTACCATTTATGAAGCCAGTCTCCCCAATAATGCCTACTGTCTTTGTTGGAGCGAGATTAATGGCAAAAAAGGGAGTTGTGAAATAGGCACATGCCTATTTTACTATTTGACAACACAGATACCTAAAAATGTGTCAGAGTTATCAATTTTTTCTGATACTTGCAGCGGCCAGAACCGCAACCAATATGTATCCACTCTCTTGCTTTGGGCTGTTCAAAAAATTGACCATTTAAATATAATCGAACAAAAGTTCTTAGAAAGTGGCCATACGCATATGGAAGTAGATTCAATGCACGCTGCTATTGAAAATGCGTCCAAAAATGTATCAATTAACAGTGTATCTGAGTGGAAAAATGTATTTAAACATGCAAGAGCAAAAAAAACTAAGACAGTAAAAACCGAAAATGGAAGCAAGAAAGTTGAAGTAAAGAGTTACGAAGTAAAAGAATTCAAGTTTCATGAAATGTTGGACCTAAAAAAGCTTAGTGCATCTATAATTAAAAACAAGAGCAAAGATACCATGAAAAACCCAGTGAATTGGTTGAAAATTAAAAGGATTCGGTACGTTAAAGGAGATTTTAAAATGTACTTTAACTACGATATGTCGGACGATTTTCGTGAGTTAGATATTTTAAGTATCAATTCTAGCACACCCAAAACAAGGGCCAAGAGACACTCAAACCCACCGTCTGTTTCACAGCCTTGGCCGGAAGAGATAGAATATCTATACAGCAGCCAATTACCTATAAGCCTAGCAAAAAAAAAAGATTTACTAACCATGTGTAAGAAAGAAATTATCCCTGAAGAACTGCACAGTTGGATACAAAACTTAAAAACATCAAACTATAATGTTTCACAGGAATCAGACGAAGAATAATAAATACTTCTGTGAAACATTACAGTTGTTTTTTTTAATTCCTCTTCCACTATTTTAAGGCTTAATATTCATTGTTATCTTTAAGAATACACTTAAAAATAACACTCGTAACTTTTTTGTTTGTATCTTATACTTAATAAAACGACCTTTACGTACATAAAGTGGCTTTTTTCTTTATGCTCAAACCCAATAAATCGTCACCCTTGCTTAGAAATCATAATTTTACAACAAAACTAAACTAAGACATAATCTACAAAATACAAAACCTTAAACTTGATTAAATTATCTAATTTGTAAAATAATCTATTGTACAGAATTATTCATATAATTTGGAGTTATTGCCTCGTCAACTTTTAACTTGAGATATCTCAAAATTAGGTTTTTACTACTTATTGGGTTTTACCCGGGAACCCTCGAAACTGCAGTTAAATGACACGAAAAACCACATCAAACCTTTGCAGCGATTCTTTTTGTTCAGTGGCCGGTGACCAATCCACGATGCGTCTCCTGTCAGATGATTCAATTTAACAAGTCACTTATCGATTCCAAAATGACTTACGAACCGGCCGGCCTATGTGATCCCTTTATAGCGTCATTAAAACTATAGTGAAAGAAAAAAGAAAAATACATTTATTCACTATACATACAAGACACAGAAAAAAGTGACTGTCATAATCTAATTGCAGGTTTTTGACGATCAATCGAATCGACGATGAAGTGGTAGTTACGGTCGAACTCAGAAGTGTGCATTTTAATGCTTTGTCAAAGTTATTGATGTACTAGTTCCAAACCACACTCACCTGTAGTACGTTAATGCGACAAGGTACTAAAACCGAAAAAAAAATTGTATTGACTATCTATTGCGGTTCATGAGATATAGCCCACTGAAAGAAAGGAGGTCGAAAGGACAGCTGAGGCTTAGTACTACGGTCCCGTTGGTACCCTTTGGGTATAAAACTCTAATAATATGATTAAAGTTTCTATCGATTTACAGCTCCACTCAGTAAAAATAACAACATCATAAAATTGTGAACCGTCGCAGCGCGCGCGAGCAGTACTCGTAGATACGAGAAATAAAAAAGTCCGTTGGAATTTATGTGGCGTCTTCTTTTATGAAACTTTAGTTAAACCAATTCTGAACTTTTCACAAAAGACTGAAAACAACTATTGGAATACCAATTAGTCTTTATTTCGTGTTTTGAGAAGTTTTCATGTAGTTATCGTTGTTAGCGATGACTTCGGAGACTGAGTTCGTCATTCGAACAAGTTTGCTCAACAGTCTTGTTAAAGAAAAGTATTCATAATTAACTTGATAAAACAACAAAACTTTTAGAAATGCGTGTATGCCTTTGATATTTTATAATCTACAAGGGCTGTATTCTACTCGGTATAACCATTTGGCTTTTAGCATGTATCAAATCATGTTATTGTGTCAGAGGGCAGTATTTCAAATAAAAATACTATTATGACGTATCTGTGCAATTCATTTTACGTTGAGAGAAAAGGACAGAGTTATGTAAGTGCTATAACTCCGTCCTTTACGCTCACTGTAAAATGAACTGCTTAGCCATGTCATAATAACCCCCCTGACCTCAGTCCAGCCTCATGTAAGGTGAAAACAAGGTCAAGGGTGGTAGAGTATCTTGCCCTTATATATTTTTGAAGAAGAATTTTGAATTTTGAACCCAGAAAAAAGCCTATCCCCCCTATCCATATCCTATCTATAGCCTATCGTGTGGTTGCCGGGTTAGAATAGTGCCACTCTATATCTTCCCGTGGATGTCGTAAGAGACGGCTAGGGAATAAAGGCGTATAGTACTGTTAGGCGATGGGCTTGCAACCTGTCACTAATACACTGGTAAACATCTTAGCCTAAGTGTGCAAAATGTGGTTACAGAATTTTATTATCAACAAGTTTTTTAGAATTGTTGGTAATTCTGTAGCTCTGCCTACCCCACTCTGGGAATAAAGGTGTAAGTTTATGTATGTGTGTATGTGTGTAAAAAAGCCTATTTACGTTTGCCTTGAAAACAGGTTTCAGGTTTTTGTGTGAAACCTACGTAAAGTAAATTTTATTTATTTAATAAAGAGTGTTTGAGCTTTTTTAATAATTTTTTTATAGGCAAAGTCAACCATTAGAGATTAGATTAAAACTAACGCATATAAGTCATGGTCTTTTATTTTACACGCTCACGGCTCACGTGAGTCCACGCATAGTTGAAGAGCTCAAAGTCGGGAGTCTGCCGTTTGGACAAAATATTTATGGTCAAAAATATAATTTCCCAAATTTTGAGTTCCCAAAAAGTTACTTGTATTATTTTTGTTTTACATCTGGGATACCGAAACGGCTTGTCTTGTCGAAACGTCAATTATAGACGTCTTGTCATCTTGTTGGTTTCGGTAACCTTAAGTATTAGGTAAGGTTAGACATGTGGCTACATAAAAAATAAATCAACTGCGACAGGAATTAACTTTTTGGAAAATGCTGCATTCAGGGAAAAATATTTCGCCTACATTACATAACATTAAATCAGGCCTGTTTCCCAGAGGGGTAGGCAGAGACCACTTCTTTCCATTTGCTACGATCTTGACAAACTTTCGCTTCTTCCACATTCATACATCGAGTCACGCACGCACGTCGGTTTCGGGTACTTAAGATTCGGCCCTTTTCAAGTATTTCTCCGATTTAACTCGAAAAAGACTTAGACCTCTCGAAATTATCGATATCGCTCTCATTCTCTCAACAATAGAATCGTGTACATACTTATAATATTGAGCTTTCCAAGTGTCTGTTTACTTCACATTTCAATTTCAAGAATAAAGAAACACAAAGTTAAGAATTCTAGATTTTTAAACATTTTGTTGCGATCGAGGCTTCGCTAAAATAAATAAAATAAAAAATATCCTTTGATGTTTCATTTCACTATTAATGAACATTCTGATTTCCAGCAATCGGCTTCATTTTCATTTCGGTTGCGTTCTGTTTTATTATACATTATAATATTTATGTTTTAATAGTTTTGGTATGGAATTGAATTTCCGTTTCATGAACTAATAGATTGTTTTTGTTTCAGGTATGCAAAAGGAGGTTTATCAGTAAATATAATATAGTTAAGAACAAGCGATCGAGTTTGAATATTTCATAAATATTTGTAAATTGAATTGAGTTTTACTCAGAGTTTTTATTCTATTTAATACGTAAGCGATATAACGGTTCGTTCAATAGTTTTTTTTTATGTTGTTATGAAAACAGATTCGTATTTTACATAAGTTTTAAATATTGACGGTTTGCTGTCAACAACTGTGACTAGCGGGTGTCCCTGAGAATCCCTAACAAAGTTTGTCCTAACACTTCCTTTGTCCGAATTTTCATTTGCCCTGAACTGGTTTTCAAATGAGTTAGGCAACTTTTTAAGTTTTCCAATTAAAACTGCGGATTGATTAGGTTAGGGTCGTATATAACAACACTAAAAAGTTATAAAACTTAAACGGAAATGTCTTCAGGATAAACGGAAATTCGGATTTATCAACACCCATGCTCAGGAGACGCTTGCGCATGATCTTAATAAATTTCGGTCTAAGGGCTGCCATACACAGACTGCTTGGGGCAGTCAGGACCGACAGCTTCGTGGGCGCAATTTTAATCGCTCTAGGTTCGTATTGAAACTGCAGATTGACCAATAGCGACCACGGAGCCGTGGACCCTGACTGCTCTAAGCAGTCCGTCTATGGCGACCCTTATTTCAACACAACCAACGATGATAATGCTTCAACGCTTCGGTGTATGTGAGCCGGCCCTAATGCCCCTATTAATAATCGGCGGAGGAGTGTCGCGGTTATCACGAGAATCGGCGCCGCGCCAAGCGATTACAGCGGCTTGCCAGGTCCCTTCTTACCCGACTGTCGAAGAAGGAGGATAATGACTTTGACCTGAGCGTACGTCTGTATGTATGTACCTATGGTTCTGGTAGAAGCTAAGCGAATGGTTGCGGCTCAACAAGCAAGGTGCATCGTTGTGGGTGTCACTGGGCACTATTTTTTTTATATAAAGGGCCTAAGGGTGCCAAAACCTAACGCTTACGCTGTATGCTCTAAATTTAAAGTGCTGTAACTTTTGAACCCATTCTTCCCCCTATTGTGCTATTGTGAATCCACGGTGCGCGAGTCCGTCTCGGGCATTAGGTATTTGCTATAAATAAATAAATATTAGGGACAATTTCACTTTAATTTTGAATCAGTTTAATTTGAAACACTCGGCATGTTATTACTTATGACACATAACTAGTTAATTACTTATTTAAACCCTATTTGTTCATCAGTTTCTTTTGCTGTGGACTGTACGTAGGCCCTCTTGACTTAGGTGCTCGACGCGACCGTCTAACAGCTTACGTCAATCCGACAACGATAACGAACGCCGAATGCATCTTGTGTAGGGACTCTGATCTGAACTGCCGGTAGGTACCGAAAAGGGTCTCTCCAGACCTATCGACGCGGGATCGGCTTGAGCCGGTAAGAAAAAGTTTTATGTCCGTGCAGTAAGAGTGAAAAAGGTATCGCTCGGCTCGGCGCGGCTCGGCTCGGCGTTGCGAAACTTATTCTTACCGGCTCAAGCCGATTCCGCGTCGATAGGTCTGGGGAGACCCCTACATTTATGTTGTCTCTGTGACTTGCCAGCTCGTGCTCCGATCCAGGCTACATCGCAAAAGTTACTCTTTACTCGTAACTGATTTTCACCGAGATTTTACCAATAAATATTAACGGCAATGTCTTGCCTGTAGCAGGCCTCGCAGCGACACAGCGCTCTCGGAGTGCCACGCTCACAAGTCTGCGATTATCGCACCAAAACGCAATTATCATGGCAATCGCCGCGCCGGGCCAAGCGGCTCCGCGCCGCTGCCAGAACCCATTATGCGTGCATTGAGTTAACTGCAGATTTCAGTGTTTTTGAGAATCGGGGTGTTGAATTTGAATGCCAAGTTGCTTTAAACAACAGTGCTGAGAATTGTCGGTTCGATAAATACTTGCTTTGAAAATTCGCCAGGGTTTTGTATTTAACATACGAATAAAGCGCATTTACGTTAAAGCTTGAATAAATGTAACGTTCTCTTGTAATCAAATGTGACTTCACGGATAAATGGTCAGACGCCACAGAAACTTGCTTCGAATTTAGATGTAGAGTAGATTTTTTAACAAGCATGTACTTGTGCGTTCTCTTTATGCTGGATGAAACGTTTATACGTTGGATGTTTTGCTCTCTTTGCTATTCAGTTCAAACAGCAGCACTGCAGTGAATGCATGACTGCATTTCAGTTAAATTAGCATTAAAAAAATTAAAGACCTTTGTAAAAACCTCTTCAATTATTAATGCTACGAGTCCTGAAAATAGAAGGAAAATTTTTTTTTTGGATTTATGCTTAAATAGAAAATATGGTTCGCAATTTTTTAACCAAATCATCATTTGACAAATTATATCATTTCACAAACTTTCATTTCGCAAAGAGATATTTCCCGCCGCATTATTTTATAATGTCATGTGGTCCAGAGTCTAACCTAACTTTTTTAATAAGCCCATGTTAATGGTTTAGCACAAACATGTCTTCACGAAATAAAATGATATAGTTTGTCAAATTAATGATGATTTGGACAAAAGGCAGAATACCAGAAAATATCCCTGTAGAGCTCCTTTTAAATAAAAACATTCGTCCAATTCATTGCTTCTAAGCATATCCTTTAGTGAGCGTGTTATACCAAATACAATGGTTTTAATGTGACAACCCTACTGTTATATACGTGGGTTTATTCTTCGGGAACATTATAATTGCACTTATCTCGTATAACTCCAAAATCTCATTACAGTGAGGATCTCGTTATTTCGCGCTGTAAACCCGATTACGGCTCAGGAACGCATTAATTTCACTATTTTAGGACATGAAGGTTTAATTAAAACCATACGTTTGAATTATAAAGCGTAGCATTGCGGGAAATTAGTATTAAAATTACTAAAAACATTCGACATTACAGTTTTAATTAAGTCGACTTTATAAAGGACTCGATGTATCCAAGTGCATCTCTCTCTCTTCCTAGCTATTTATTAATCCCACATGGTGGAGGGAAAAAATAATTTAGATTGGCTTTTGCAAAAATGAAATATGTGTTTGCTTGCGGTCCTTTTTGAAATAAAATACTCGCATGTAAATTACTTCTGAAATGCAAAAGTATTACCTACTTCATTTTGTTGCCTGGATAAAGCAAGCATTTCAGTAACTAATTAAAACTTATCACGAATTTCATCAGCTACTTAGTTCGCTCATCAACATACAAAAACAACTTAACCTTCATTAAGCATTTTTCCTCAAATTCGTTTCGATCCAAATTTCTCAAACGAAATTAATTTATGTCTAAGTGTTGAGCGGCGAGTGGTTTAATCTAGTTAAGCTTCAAACACCCCCCCCCCCCCCCCCACCTGCCCCCCTCCTCCCGTCTCAAACAATTTCGGAAGCTTTTAAGGTCCCACATGAGTTAAATTGCTATTAGGTTGCGGACAGCCGCCATAACTCCGCGTTAACTCGGTGACGCGGGTGGAATGGCCTAAGATGGCTGCTTACGAAACCATCGTAAACAGTATAAATATAATAACTATAAACGTCAGTGGTCAATCTCATACAATTTTCCATTTCTAAAATACAGCTACGTAATTGTAAACCACATTTAACGCAAATAAAGATTACGTAACGACGAATCTAGGTTTGTAGGATAGGTAGACATGAAGTACGTACTTATGTAAAATATTCAACACATGACAAATAGTACTCATCAGACCAACTTTTGCTTTTGCTGGGAATCATTATAAATGGGACCGCTAGCTTGGAAGACATAGGCAGTCTCACTAGCAAGTAGGATAACCGGGTTTTTAGTTATATTATTGTGACGCAGAGACCGGAATGTACATGTTTATAATATACCTATTATATATTGTTGCCTATTATATGTGTTTATAATTTGTGTTAGTGTTAATAAATGTTTTGATACTATTTTAATTTTAATTACTTCGTCTTTTTTTTTCCTTCATTAAGTGTGTTACAGGTTAGAGTGGGCTAGTTTTCCACAACTCAGCGACTTAACTCATACGCCGTTTTTGCGTGCGTAAGTAGGTATGTGGTTTACGGAAAGTTGCTAGCATCGAGATGTACTTATATTAAAAGGACGATGGGCAAAAATGTCCCCACCCACCAACAGAGATGAAACCTGTGCCAGTTTATAGATCTTGGCAAAATGAAGTGTTTTTACTATGGTGACGATCGCTATATGTATGGGGTTTTCTTGGAAAACCATTATAACATATCATATGGAATTTATTTGAAAGTGAACACATTCTTGCCTTGCTTCTTTTTCATTAAAAAAATCCAATCGTTTTGCTCCTAAACTAGGTATTTTGTCTTTTTTTCGGTCCTATTGAACATAATATGGACATGCATCCCGTGACTGTTGGAGGGTGGGGCGGGGCCCATACAAAATTTGCTCATCAGTACTCATCACAGTGTTGATAAATGAGCACTATGACTTCTCAACAGTGCCACAAAAGCTCCGGTCTCTGTGAGATAATGACACATTCACCGCCAGCTTCTGCTACGAGTGCTACGCTGTAGCCCGTAGCAGCTTTTTTCCGCTAGCTAGCAAAAATCTGCTACGAACATTACAGTAGACGCAACCACCGCGTCGGGTCGATCGCACTGAATGTGTAAGCAGTACCTTACGAAAACTAATAAATCTATACTAATCTATAATACTTTGTTTCTACATCTTTATTAATATTATAAACAGGTAAAGTTTGTGACGTTGTAGGGGGTAATCTCTGGCTCTACTGAACCGGTTTTGAAAATTCTTTTACCGATAGAAAGCCACGTGATTTGTGAGTGTCATAGACGCATAGCCCAAATAAATATCAAGAAGCAATGTCACACAAATTGAACTAGTCCCAAACTAAACTCTAGGCTTGTATTATAGGTTCTGAGAAATACATACTTAAATACATAGAAAACTAGCCCTTACCGGGATTTCAACCCGGGACCGCGAGTTTTGTAGGCAGGGTCACTACCAACTTGGCTAACGTTTCGTCAAAACATCCATTGTAATGAAATAAACTAAAATATGAAGGATAAATGTTATTTAAACACTACCCAGAGTTTGGTTGCTCTTTTTCATTTTATTAAATAGCGTTCTACTGAATTAATTCTTCTGTTATGTTCAGAAAAATGCAAAGCGAACGCGTTCTTGTTGTTGAAGAATATTGTTCTTTATTCTTTGTTGGATTTTTTCTCTTGCTTTTGTTTAGTTTAAACTTCACTTCTCTATTTAATGAAGTTCACATGATTTGAAATAGAAAATTAGCTCATACTTGTGGTTGTTTGATATAGTTTCTTGTGTTTGTAGTAAAAGCTTCGGAACCCTACTCCTAGCATAGTCCGATATGCTCTCGCCCGGTTCACTCAACCAATCATACGTAGGCAAAAAAAAAAGGCCGCAAGCAAAAATACTCACATTAATAACCGTGAAAAATAAAAACAGAAACACCGAGTTCATTGTATTTTTTTGATGCAAAATGACTAAATTTCATTACAATAACCTTAACGAGTTACATAATATGAAAATCGAGGCCAAAATCAATAAATGCAGCGCGTGAACTGTTACTATGACCATGCTCGACTTTAAAAAGGAATATGGCAGATTGACCTGATAAGGGTGGCAGGAAGCAGCTGGTGACCATAAGTCTTACATTCTGTAATTCCTACGATGTCTGTATTCTCGCCATTGCCTACGTAAGTCTCACGTTATTTATGTATCATACTGAGAATGGAATCGCATGTGAAAGCCAGCAGTGCGATTCCATCCGCGTACCATTTGTTTATCGGTTCTACCGGGAATGATTCAATTTTCCCGGATAAAATGTATCCAACAATCTGATCTGCATACGTATTTGGAAAATATCTTTTGTATCTTTGTGGAAAAGTTAAAGCACTTATTTTAATATTTACGACAGGAACACTGGCATTAAAATGCAATTACAAGAATACAAAATACACTACACAAACCAGAAACGCGTTTACAGTTTTATACCTTTGAACGGGGCTTTTAATTTTCAAACCAGAGGGGTTATAATGACATAGCTTTGCAATTCATTTAACGGCGAGCGTAAAGGACAGAGCTATAGCAGCTATAAAGCTCTGTCCCTTTCTCTCAGCGTAAACTGAACTGCATAGCTATGTCATAATAACCACCCAGCTCGTCATGAACTCCGTACATTTGCAAAAGAGCTTTCATTTTGATTCCGCTCGGACATAATTGATTTGGTTTTGATCAAAGAACAAAATTAAACTGTAGCTGCTTCGAAATATTCGTTAGAGTTAATTTTTTTTGTTAATTGGTTTCTACCGTCAACCTTATCTCGTCTATTCTAACCTAATCTAGCTCTTAAGTTGCATGTTCACTTACTCAGCCTGCAACCTTGTAGGCCCAAATCATTTTCAAACGCCATAGTCATCACGTCATCTAAGTGCAGAGGTCCTAATATGGCTGTGTTTATCGCGTAATAGAGTTTGGATAAGGCATCCGTCACTTTCTGACACGTGAATAAGTACGAGAGTGACGGATGCCTTATCCACATTTGACACGCGATATAGACGGAGTCATACTAGACCCGCAGGAAGAATTATAAACCAAAAAACCAGGCTGCTCTCAGCGATCATAACGTCCGTGAATCGATAACACTCTGAGCTTGCGTTTACGAAAAACCTGTTTAAGATCTGTATATAAATAATCGGTATTTTTCGAACTATTGCCTTAAAGTCCTTGGGCCCTAATTTAATTGACTCGAACTCCGAATATAAGTCAATTCCATCTCTTTCTCTCGATTTAGTTTTGAATGGTGACTGCAAGGGATAACGCATTCAAAGTTTCGAATTTAGAGCTTCGTAATAAACATCAAGAGAATTTCGGTCAATGCCCCGGCACATCGCACCCATCCGAGCGCAAAAAGCAATATGTTTGTGTGCAAAAGACAGAGACGAGGAAAGAAGGGTTATTGCATGAACATCCAGGGCTTTGAAATTTAATCATGAATGCTTTTTTCAGTTTTCTCGATAAAGTTTAATCGTTTCTCTGTACATACACACAGATTGTATTGACAAATTGTAATTTATAATATTATAACGATGTATTATTGTAACTCTCAGGACTCAACCGCTGTATCTATTATGATAAAATTTAGTATGGAAATAACTGAAGTTTCATAGAAGGATTTAAAATACTTTTCATCTCGTTCAGTCGCAAGGGAATAGCGATTAATGGTTTCTACGCGCACGTAGTCAAGGTTAACACCTAGTATAGCAGAATTGATAATTAAATCTATTTAATGGTATAGTCGAGTTCGTAAATATGTACCTATACATTTTAGTACATTTTCTCTTTAATAGCAGTGATAATTCGTATATGGCAGTTTTAACATGACATTAAATAGACAAGGTACGGTCACGGACCTTAAACGATAAACTACTGTAGAATCTTATCGCATAAAACCAACGATTTATTCCTATGTAATTTCTATGTCGTCACTTGACACTGTCATTATGACAAGGTTCTATGGAGGATCAACTTTATAAGTCCTTGATGGTACTAAAGTGTATACATATTTCTGAACTCGACTGTACGTAGACGTTTTAAAAATTTAACAACTTTTTTCACACGACTGTTTGTAGATTTTCCTAAAGCTTATTCATCACATCAAACCCAATATATTAATTACCTAAATCCAAGCTGACTGGGTTCTTTCCCGCCATGTTTCCGCTGCCAACCCAACGGCAGGCGATTTAAAATCCATTTCCGCCGGGACCGGAACCCGATGCGTCCAGGGTTTCGTACACGACCTAGATAAATAAGGTTTGTGAATTTATGCTGATGCGTCTTTGTTGGTTTTTCGCTCGGAGTTTTGAGAGAATGTTCTATTTTGTCGATGGATTTTTAAACTGAGTGATGTTTGCCTTGCTCTTCATTCCTCTTTCCCATTTCTATGCAAGGCATGATGAATTTTTGTGCAGCTGTAGTCTGATGATAACCCGGGTTACCATGACATGGCTAAGAAATTCAGTTTAAGAGGACTGTAAGCGACAGAGTTATAGCAGTTATAATGTCTCTGTCTCTGTCTTCCGTTGTAAGCTGAACTGAATTATTTTGAGGAGGAATACAAGATTCAAAATAACGATAATTTCTTAAGCATATTTTTACAAGATGTTCCTAAACTGGAGTAATAAGATATACTCGTAACAGATACCTAAATAACACCACCGACGTTACGCGGTAATATGGAGGGATGAAGTTGTTGCAAACTTTTTATATTCGCAAAGTTAGTATATTTATGCCCCAAAAGTATGGATTCATGAGCCTGTGTAATATGCTTCACGTTAGATATATTATGTTTATGTCTTGTTTTTGGGTAACTTATTGTCAGGAGAGAAGATATACTAAGTATAACTAGAGCATCGTATGGTTAAACATATAATAATATTCTCATTACTTAGACGTTTTTTATTAAAATTATAGGCTAGTACTCAGAAACAGAGTGAACCGAGGCTGTTGGCGGTAGAAACCATATTGTCTTTGACCTGTTCTCGTATTGACAATGTTTTGATAACTCCGAGCTAAAATCACTACCTTAACCGGTCAAAGACGATAATGGTTTTTAGCACCTTAAATAGAGGCCGTGATAAGTCACAGTTTTTTATTTAAAAACCAAGAAAGTCATTTACTAAACCAAATAGTTTTAAAACCTAATCCGATACTGTCCAAGCCACTTTTGTCATTTCTTAATCACCATAATTTGTTCTTGCGTTACAAATGACTTCGGGTTTCGTTTCCTACACAATACGATGCACCAACAGTATTATTGTACATAGATAAATCATTAAAAGGTAAAAGATATTTATTCAGTAAATAGGCCGCACGGGCACTTTTACACGTCAAGAATCTACCAGTGCTCCCCAAGAGGAGACACTGCTGAGAAGAAACTCCGCAATAAACGCAGCAACTCTTAATTTTATACATAGAAAATACCCTAGATTCAGAAACAAATACTCGAGCTCATCAAAATATAATAATTGCCCTGGCTGGGAGTCGAACCCCGGATGGCAAGTTTCATAGGCAGGGTTACTACCAACCAGGCTTATTTCGTCGTGCAAAATTTGAAAGAATGTTTGTTCTGCCTTTACGGTCCACCTCCTGAACTGTTTAACGTATAATTAGGTTAAAAGAGATAATTTCTAGCCCAGAGATGGACATGGCTCCTTAACTCGGAAATTTGGACAATTACGAAAGGACTGATACCATTTCACATGGGAATAACGACAGTTAACCGCTACGCGTCACCTAAAAATACACAATATTATACTGTATCTACACTGGCCCGCCAAACTAAGTATCACACTTATGTAAATTTTATTGAAAGTGTGATACTTCATTTTGCGGGCCAGTGTAGATACAGTTTTTTTTTTTTATGATTGCGTCATTTGACCTAATCCAAGTGTCAATGTCAATCAAACTCCACTTGTAACGCACGCCCACAACTTGGCGGCACTTGGCTCAACTTGGCTAACTCTGCGCAAACTTGGCTAAGCACCCTCGCGGACCCACAGACACGGCCAGCAATTGATTACATTAAGTTTTCACTTAATTAGGTTAAAAGGGTTCTTTTCGCAGATTGTTCCAGTTTTTTTGTACTTTTCGTGTTGTAGGGAATTAGTCCCGGGGGACGGCGGGCCGCGGAGTTGGCGTTGTCTTAGGAGTTTTATTTACTTTGGTGTTATTTATTCGGTGTTCAAACAAATCTTGCCTTTCGTACATTACTAAATAATATATATGGCAAATGTAAGGTCAAAAACAATGAACTAAAAGTAATCACTAGGAGAACATAAATGTAAGAATTAGTTACAAAAATATAGACCAATGAGAAGATGTTGGGAGGACTCGGACGCATTTTGAAACGGTGATAGCATGTACTTAATACGGACGAAAGGTGGAAAAATGGAGGGCTTTTCCCAACATTGCTCCATCCAGTGCAGTGCAACGGGGACTGCTCCGAGGAGCTGTTTGGATTAATTCATGTCGCATCCTTTCGCCTTCGTCCTACGTGACAGAATTTCCACCAACATCATTGTTGGTTGGGAGTCCACAACTGTGCGTTTCACCCGGAATTTCCTACCTCGCACAACTAAACTTTGGAATGGTTCATTGCCTGCGGTGTTTCCGGACCGTTACGACCTTCAAGCCTTCAACAAAAGAGCGTACTCTCATTTGAAAGACCAGCAACGCACCTGTGACTCCTCTGGTGCTGCAGGTGTCTATGGGTGGCGGTGATCGCTTACCATCAGGCGATCCGTCTGCTCGTTTGCCTCCTACACCATATAAAAACACAGTGGAATACATATATTTTTTCGAAACCTGCTGATTTCCTGGCCCCGGTGCTTTCTTCAGTAATAGGCTATTTATCGTGCCAAGCGGTGGACACTCTCTTTTCTTTGTTATCATTTTCGACAATCTTTATTTCGGCTTGTAGAAAAATCTCCAAAATGAAAAGCAGGTAAACTGCAGCCGCTGACAAATTTCTTTATAATTACCGTAGATTAGAAATGATAAAGCTGCAAAGGGAGTGACTACCGAGATGACGACTAATAGAGAAATATGGAAGAAAAATACATAATGCGCCGACGACGAATAAGTTGGGATAAGGGCAGGAGAACGATGATGAGATTAGAAATGTTTTTCTTACTTTTTCTTTCATAAGGCGTATAGTACTGTTAGGCGATGGGCTTGCAACCTGTCACTAATACACTGGTAAACATCTTAGCCTAAGGGCTGATTTTTCAATCTCCAGATAACGACATCTGTCAGGTAAATTGTAGCTATATCCTTTTCTTTGTCATGAGAAAGATAAGGAAAGAGCTACAATTTACCTGACAGATAGTGTTATCTGGAGATTGAAAAATCAGCCCTGTGTGCAAAATGTGTTTACAGAATTATCAAAAAGTTTTTAGAGTTTTTGGTAATTCTGTAGCTCTGCCTACCCCACTCTGGGAATAAAGGCGTGAGTTTATGTATGTATGTATGTATGTCTTTCATTCATTTGCACTACTTAATATATGTCCGGTTGACCGTAGAACTCTTTAGTTATAAACTGACATAATTTTGTGTTTTTTGTGTTTGCATTATTGTGTTTCGGGCTAATACAACCGATGGAAGAAAATGATCTAGTCCGTGGAGTTTGTATTTGTAGTTGTAGGATCAAACTCTTCACTGCACTCAATGAAATTATTTCATGCGTACATTCATAAACTCACGCCTTCGTTCCCAAAGTGGTGTAGGCAAAGCTATAGAATCAATTATGTCGTACAGGGTGTAACGGTTAAGATATCAGGAAACGTTAATTAGTAAAACCACATTAATAACTAGGCTGGCGTGGTAACGAAAATGTATTTATTTTCATTTAACTATAAAGCGCTTAACGGTAACCCGTGCAATATTCAAGAAAACAACATCAAAAGAGCATTTACCATTGAGCCGGTAATCCAGTAATACATCTTCGAGATCGACGCGATCGAACGCGCGCATCGCGCGGTATCGCTTCGGGTGATTGATGTGCGCGGGACGCAGCCTGTCTGTTCGGGGAAACACGTCTTAATGTGATTTATAGGGAACTAGTTGGAAACCGCGTGTTCGCTCGTGTGGTTCCTATGATTTTAATTTGTTATTATACAATTTACAAAATAAACTATCAAATAAAAGGGTTAATTAAAATGTTCAATTGATGAAAATCCCTGATGTAATTGCGTCCCGTACTTAGAGATGATATCTCTTAAGGGTCAACCAACTTTCATGAGTCCTGGTTAAAAACCAACCCAATTACACAAACTTTCTATTTACAAAAACCGAATCTAAACCCATTTATCCGTTTAAGAGCTACGAAGCTATAGATGGACACAGATACGATTTTGCTGCCAGGGCTTTAAAAGAAAAACCTCCACAAAGTTAGTAAGGAAGTAGTTGCGTGTCTCCTTTCCTTGAGGAATACCGATAGTGACGCGCCTGGCCTTGTGGTGGTTCTCTTTAATATAACAATGTATAATATACTATAGTAAATTTATAATAAAATTTATTGAATAAGACAGTTACAAAATCATACTTACCTAAATTGTACAAAAAAAAAAAACAATAGTAATATATGCAGCTGGATCAGAAATTAGGATTACCCTGTGCCATAACCCGCTTTTGAACTCATCGAATCAATTACTAACCGGTGAGATTAAGTAGTGACGTCACATACAAACAAAAGGGGTTTGGGTAAAAGTGTTGTCATTTGTAAAAGTCATACATTTTCAAGGTGAGCGGCCATTAGTAAAAGTGAAAAATTATTATAGAATTATTCAAAATAAATATGTTTTGATATGTAATGTTCTTACCTAGGCCTACTTTTAGTACCAAAAACTGAACATTTCAATCATAAATATCTTGGCTCCGATATTATTAAACGCCATAAATTATATATATCTATCTGTATTTTGAGGTTCTCTCAATAAATCAAAATCATCCGTGCTATATCAAAATCATCCGTGGCTGCTGAAAACAAAATGACAATATTCTTCAAACAAATTTACCCAATGCCCTTTAAAGGCGAGCTTCTGTGATTCTCAATTGTAGCTTTACCCCTCGAGTGAGCGCGCTTGTATGCTTTCGCTCGCTTGATCGACCGTTCGACAGAGAACCGTTTTGAAGAGAAGTCCTCTTGACCGAAAAAAATCTGTACAAGTATATACATACTAGCCGAAGGAACTCGTTTATCATCCCTCCTTTAGATACCGTACAAATAGCCGACTAATATTCAATCTCGCGCATCACCTTAACGATTTTGATATAGCACGGAGAAGATAAACGAGCACACAGGCCACCTGATGGGAAGGTTTTGTCTTCAGATTTGTATACTCAAGACAAGACTGCAGTCTTAAGACCACAAATGCGTTAAATGAAATGAAATGAAATGAAGCCTGAGGATTAAGATTTAATGCCTTCACGCTTTCACTTTCGTTGTCTAGTAACCATAGTCGATTTGTATGACGTCAGTACACACAACATCACACCTAACTAACCATTAAAGACAGAGCAGAGAGAAAAAGAAAGAGATGTATATATGTGTATTATGTCAACAACATACGATTCTAGTGCGACTCTCCTTCATGCAATATTTCAGATTTCTGAAGTGTATAGCTAGATGTGTTGCTGTGTGTACACGTTAAATCATAAAAAAACTTTCATTTGTCATGTGCCTGTGATAACTCAAAGGTGAATTGTTATTAAACTATGTGATATACCCTATACGTTGTGTTTTCATTTGTAGTACAAAAATCTACCGACCAATTTCAAGAAAATACTTTACTTTATTAGAAAACACAATAATATTAATGAGGGCGCCACTGTACATCCGACGTACGCTCGGCGCAGTCTTAACACGATACGCCCTTAATACAAGAAATCATTTTGATACAAAAACCTTTTAACCCCGACGGCCACTAAAGTTGTCGAAACAAAACTGCAAAGAACTCTCACTTGACCATTTATTTAACACAGTTTTATTAGCTTCACTTGTCCCCCTCTTACCTATGCACCCGTCCCTGTCCCTCGCGACGGTAATAGTGAGTAATGCTCCCTCTAATTAAGATTTATCTTCGATCCGGGCAAGTCATTATGTTGTACTGTGTTGGTAAGATTAGAAATAGGCGGTAGTTCTTTGGCATACCGTTCAAATTAAAAGATAATGTACTGTAAAGGTTTTATTAGGTGGACAGGATACTCGTTTACCTTCCTGAGATTAGCGCGTTCAAGCAAACAAACGAACTCTTTAGCTTTACAATATTAGTAAACATATTATTATAGATTGATTGGGGCGTTGATCCATGATACGGAAGAAATAAATGAACAAACACTCTTTGCGTTTATAATTAACTATGGATAATAAGGATGCATTTTATTAATTACTGAATATCTTTAATATTGGCCCGAGCATACATCGAGACCCTAAATAACATTATAACAGTTTTACATAACGGTATATTTCCCCTGCGCACTTTCCGTTTCGTCAACCGCCGAATAACCGCCCATAAAACGCCTTGTCGTGGTTCTTCCATATTTCTCCGATATCGCGCGCGTTTCACACGCTGTTGACTCGCTCGCAATGACGTGTGAAGAGCGGAGTGGACGGGCGTTTTTTATATGCTTAATATTTACCGCTTACCGAGTAGGTGAGGTACAGCTAATATGTCGCGTACAGTATTTCACGCTTATTATTCAGGAACTATTCATTACAATACTTACTACTTAATTTTACTTACAGATACAAAATACAAGTTTTTAGAATTGTTGGTTATTCTTTAGCTCTGTCTGTATGTATACAGGGGGTACAATAAAGTAATATGCCATAATTAGCTTTCTGAAAGTTTTGTAACGCTAATAGACTAATTGGTGCCGTTCAAATAACGTGCGGTTGGTACACTAGTAGATGACATCACCAAACAACTGGAAGCAACAGAGCAACAAACAAAAAGCGAATTGTTCATACTCTCTCTGAATTATTCGTGAACGGAGCAAGTATGCTAAAAATAATAAGTACAATAACTAATGTCTCCAGATCTTATCAAAGTAAATACATTGTGTCTATATTTTCTCAGTGCAATTGTAATGCAAGCGTTTGTACCGCGGCGTGTGAACCGCCGGTCTGCGCCGCTCGCCCGCTCATTAAGGCCATACTCGTTGCGTTTGTTTGCGCGACTCGCCGCCGCACCGCACCGCGCGACAACAGTACCCTGTTTGTCGCGCGGCGTACACAGCCAATCAGCGTTGTGGGTAGAGAGTACTGACTTTAGAAATTAGAAGTAATGAGTGAGAGAATGTGTCTAGCAAGTAGCAAAAATAATACTGCTTCAGGTGTTGTAGGAAGAATGGAGGCCGGCTAGATCCATTTTTGAGAATTAGCGGATTTGCACGTTACTTTATTTAATTACATTTACAATAAATAAACTTTTTTTTTTGTATAACAACTTTTGCAAAATTTTGTTTTTGCCAACATTTCAATACAGTTTTTTTTAAATCAGCACGCTGCAGCTAAGTACTCAAAATTAAGAGAATGTATTAACTTATGCATTTATTTATTTATCAGATGATAAAAAATAATACTAAAAACCGGGCAAGAGCATGTCGGACCATGCTCAGTGTAGGGTTCCGAAGCCGTAACGACAAACACAAAAAACTATCTCAAAAATCAACATGTATGAACCAATTTTCTATTTAGTTATTTGGCGCTGTCTTAGATGATTTTTAGTAGGTAAGTATAAACCCGTTAGTCGCCTGTATCTCAGGAACTAATTAAGTCTACTTATTGTTAGTAATGATTCTTTTTCTTATAAATTCGTATATAATATCTCAAACAAGAGCCAAGCTTTTAAGTGTGAGATCAGTATACCTACCTATGTAGGTAGTTAGGTATCTAAACTGCTTCAAACCGACTTTAAATTACAATAAAAGTTTAATCTTTTATGAAGTAATTAATTGAAATTGAAAAAAAAACAAGGGCCAGTAAATATAATTTTTAGTTTTCCAAACGATACTCGACTCAAATCAATAATCTAATCGATTATTTGTAAACTTTCAGATCGCAAATCGCAAACTTGTAGGTAGCATTTCGGGGCACGTCCGAACATCATCTAGGCGCTCGCGCTTATGAGCGCGGCTGTCGCTCGATTTGTTACTTGCACAGTTCGACTCCCCCCGCGCGTGCAGGCCCCCCCCCGTTAACAATTTTTCTATCAAAGTTATCATAGGCAATTTTGATAGGTATAAACACTTTAGTCACCTGTATCTCAGGAACTAATCATGTCTACTTAGCCGTGATAGTTTTCCTTTAAAATTCGTTATATGTCCTTTCGTTGAAAATATTTTTCAGATTTTTAGTATTTGTAGTTTTGGCTGTAGGGGGGGGGGACACTTGACTCTAACAAAAAATAGCGCTTTAAAGCTTAATATTTCATAAACGGATCCCTTAATCGAAAAATTGTTTTCATAAACCCGCAATATTTTTGAAAGACCTATCCAACGACACCACACACTACGGGGTAGGCAAGAAAAAAAAAAGGCATCCCCACGTTACGTGTAGGGGAGGTGCATTAAAAAAAAATATTTTTCAAAATTTTATTTTACCTCTTTGTTGGCGTGACTAATATGTATATTCATGCCAAATTACAGCTTTCTAGTACTATGAGTCTCTGAGCTAGACTGGGGACGGACGGACGGACGGACATGGCGAAACTATAAGGGTTCCTAGTTTGACTACGGAACCCTAAAAAGTATAAAATTAAACTTTAATAAATGGAATTTTCACTGTTGGCCAAGCCTTCGTTCCTTTTTTTTCTATATAAATAACAAGAAACTTTGCCAGGCTAAAACAACGTTAGCGCGGTGAACTTATTACCTTGGATTGACTGGGCGAAGACTGCTCAAGACATGTGGATGTTAACTTGTTGAAACTTATCTTAAAAAGTAGATCTTATAAAAACTGTGTGGTGCGGGGGACTGGAGCGCGCACCCGGCGGCTGAGAGGGAATAATCGCATGTGTAATGCAATATACATACATAAGGCTCGAGTAATATGCGCAACGTAATAATATAGTATACTATGTATGTCAGCGCACAGTGCGGCTTACGTAAGTAGGGCAGTATACCAACTGGGTATAGTTTATGGGTGCAGTTTGCGTGCTAGGATAATTATAGTTAGGAATACGGAAACATGTAGTATTATTCTAAAAAAAAAACTTTTTTTTAATAGGTAGCAGGTTCAAATGACACTAGATACGCTCGGGGTCCGTTTTAAGAAATGACATGGCCATCGCGGTCCGCTTAAGATTTTGATGATGATAAAAATGTCATTTTTTGTTGCGGACTATCTGTCTGAAGTTTGCAGTAAAATTGGTGCAAGCTGCACGCTATTGACATTACTTTAGTGCAAGTTGCTGTGTTCTCGCGGTCCGCACAAAATGGGGGCGGTCCGCCATTTGGCGACCCCTGACATAGTGAGATTGGTGGGACAACTTGTTTTTTTTTGTTTAATTTAATAACAAAATAAAAGTGATTATTAAATAGAATCTGATGTATAATAATGATAATTATATTATATTCAAAATTATTTAATTATTCAACAAATAAGCAATATTCTGGCATGTTTGGCAAAATGTATCGTTTATATTAATATTTCAGGATTTGTTTCAGTACCATCGTGTAGAAGACTATAGGTTAGGAATTTTTTTTTTTTTTTTAATCCTGAAATAATTACCATAACCGAAAAAAAGCGAGTTGGCAAAAGAAACGGTTGGGAAACGATGCATTTTGCCAAACATATTTAACCCATACAAAGATAACCCCATAATTCTGAAGCAACTCAATCTCCATTGTTTTATAGTAAAACCTTTCCCCATAAAACACGCAAACATTTAAAACTATCATGAATAACAACTGCGTTTCTGCATTCCCAACCCCCCCCCCCCCCCCCCCGGCAATAACGCGACGTGGGGACGCGTCGCATTTCTAACACAAACATCCGGAAGCATAATTACTTCGCGTCATAAAGACAAAACCGTTGCGAATTGCCAAATTAACGAAACGGGAGCACACCACATTTCATGCCGAACCGGAATTCTCGCCTTCACACAAAATGCATCGTTATTTTCAAGCAATAAACGCCTCTATGTCAATGATAATAGTGTTATTGTTACTATTTGGCAAGTGAGGTCCTTGCAAACGTTTGTAAGCAGTTACAATTTAATTTATAGCATGAGAAATGTCTTATTTGGTATTGTTATTATAATATCATGCATTGTTACCCGTTACACGAATTCCAACCTTAAAACAATAACGTAACTGTTTACATTTGTGAGGCAGAATTCGCAGCTGCTTCATCATGTTTTGTTAGCAAGCTGTTTTGAGCCGTGCCGAGTCGTGTTATAGTTGCTAATTGGTTGTGTCAGTGTTGACGTTTCGTACGTACAGGGTGTATTATTTATGGTGCGTTGAGCATTTTGAGGAATTTAATGTTACAAGTTGTTTTGAAGACAAATGCTCGCTGTGAGGGAGTCGGGATTGTTTTAATTAGGTTTGTGACTCAAAAATATGTGAAGTTGGCGCCGAGTCGACGCCGCGAACTGAGAGGCTCTCGGCAGCGAAAATAATTATAACAAAGTGTGATTATTCCAATATTAAAATGATGGTAAATGACAATGATGATACAAAAAAGAAGAATATAATACAAAAACTGTTTTATACGTCATTTCTAGAATTTACTACAGAAAAAAGCACGTCAGTTACAGGTTAAATTTTAATTGTAAATTTATAATGTGGCATGAAATGCCGACGCCTCATTGTAAAATGGTAGTTTCTACTGGAGACATCACTTGCCTTCTTAAATAAAGGACCAGAACGAAACCTTAAAAAAACTTAACTAATGTTGTGTTTGTGACGTCTCCATTAAAAACTACCGTTTTAATCAAAATCTTTGTACAACATCCGACACTGCACTTATGCAGAAAAAAGTATTCTTTTAAGCAATTAATAATAAATTATTTAAAATATTATAGAGTAATAAGCTACCATTGATATTAAGAAACCTACCAGCAACTAAAATGAAAACTAAATTGGTTAATTTCCTTATAAAAAAATATAATACTATACAGTCTCCAATTTCCTGCTGTTAAATTTTACATACAACTCATGCCTTCATTCTCAGAGTGGGTTAGGCAGAGCTAACAGTTACTAACAATTCTAAAAATTCGTTGATAAAAAAAAAGATGTTTATTCAGTAAGTAGGCCGCACGGACACTTTTATACGTCAACAATCTACCAGAGCGCTTCGCAAGAGACCACTGCTGAGAAGAAACGCCGCAAGAAACTCAACAGATATGATGATAATTCTGTAACCACATATTGAACAATCTAGCTACGATGTTTACCAGTGTATTAGTGACAGGTTGCAAGCCCATCGCCTAACAGTACTACTTACAAGCCTTTATTCCCTTAGTAGGTATACCCCGCCTCTCACGACATCCACGGGAAGACATGGAGTGGCACTATTCTAACCCAGCAACCACACGAGACCACACAGCAAAACATAGTGATCCACCATACTTCCTCAATACTTTGACTTTGAAGTGCCTGGTTTTCAACCGTTATTCTCACTTTAAAGAACATAATCTGACTAACAGCTTGTTGCCAAAGCGACCGGAAATACACACAATTTAGTACTATTATAATGCAAAACAATGGAGTTCGGGATACAACAAAGACTGGCTGCTTAAGAGCTCAACAGATCTAGACGCGTGCATATCAATCAGCTCTATTCGTGATTCTATATAGATCTGGTTCCCGTGCTTCATTAACAATGATGCTTGCAAGCGCATCACAGATTAATTACAAGGACTGTATCGGATTTAGACATTGCATTGGCTGCAGCGAACCCGCGCAACTAGACGGGGTATTAACTTGTAAGCACTAGCAAATACGAGGCTTGGAGGGTTCCTAGCATTATTTTAATTACATTTCTGAAATTGGAAAATACTGGAAAAGGGCCGAATCTTAAGTACTTACCCGAAACCGACGTGCGTGCATGACTCGATGTATGAATGTGTAAGAAGCGAAAGAAAGTCAAGATCGTAGCAAGTGGAAGGAAGTGGTATCTGCCTACCCCTCTGGGAAACAGGCGTGATTTAATGTATGTATGTATGAGTAAAAAATAATAATCAAGATTTTAGTTTTTTTGCAAAAAGTAAATAAGTAAGTACCGTAAAACGGGGTGAGTAGGGACAGCCTAAAATAAGTCATATCTTGTTACAAATAAGAACAAGTATTAAATGGACAACTATGTTATGTCCTTTGTAAATCATTTCAGTCTTATTATTTATTTATTTATTTATTTATTCCTTGATAAAACAGAGTTTTACATGTCGAAAGTTCAGTGTTTACATAAGAATTCTACACTAATTTATATAAATATAAAAATAAATTATCTTCACAAGGTATATATGTAATTCAATATTATGGAGTCAATTGTTTGGGCAGCGAACCAGTAACTAGTCAGTTTAGCCGTTGAGAAAGTCGTCAATGGTATAACATGCGTCAGATAGTAGTTTAGCTTTTGATTTATTAACAAAACGCCTCATATTTGGTACATTTTTGATTTCTGAGGGTATCTTGTTGTATATTATAGGGCCTATTGAGTGGAGGCATTTTTTTGACTTTGCGAGACGTGTGGCGGGTGGGCGCAGCTCGCCTCGCCGCCGGGTGTTGTAGTTGTGCGAGTCACATAATAACATAATATGCTTCATTTTAGTTTGTATCCCTACTCACCCCTGTTCTCTATACCTATGTAAAATTTGTTGTTTTTTTACTATGAAATAGTATCCGTTTTCTTTACTTTTTTTCGTATTTGTCCTTTAATCTACTTTACCAGTTTATAATTGCAGCTTTGTTGTATCTCAATGCCATTATTGCCTGTAGATTTAATAAGGCCCAACATTGAACAATAATTAAATATTAATTTTAACGTCATCGACATAAATCATTATTAAATATCTTCCTAGATAACGTATTACAACATAAATCCCTAATCAAATTAGCATTCCGTCATTACAACCAATGCGTGACGTCATCAATCATAATTGAGCCCGTGACGTCAGCGGAACGACGACAATGACGCGATGTACTCCGACGATGACGTGTCAGGCCCCGCCGGAGGAAATACAACCTCATCCTGACTTTCTCCTACCGCCGAGCCACAATAAACCTAATTTACATTGGGTTAGTTTTCAGATTTACCTAATGACGCATGCATCGTTTGGCAACGTCATACCTATAAAATATAATTGGTGAAAATTGGCGAAATAATTTTTGAAAAAAAAAAGAGGTGTATAACAATAAAATTGGCATAACATTCAAGAAAAAGAGAAAGCACGTAAATTTATTTAGTTTAAAAATCTCATTAACTTGTACTTAATATTAAAAAAACAGCAGGTATTATCCTTTATTTAATAAATGGTGCTTGCAAAAACAATCTATGGCCAAAACAGCGAAATAAGATTCAGTATCTATCATCAGCCCAGAACTCTCAGCGCGCGAGTCGGGTCTCGACCAGGTTTCCCTCGTCCTCACGCATGCATTGCATCAAACAATAAGGAGTCATGGAACGTAATTAGGTTAATTGGCGTATAATGCCTTTGTCATCCAGCGGCGGGAGACGGTGCAACTGAGACAACATAATTAAACATAATTGGCTGTCTCAAGAACTCGCGTATTACTAATTAACGCTCGTTAAAAACTTTTGGCTGTTTATTTAAAATATAAAAACACAATCATTTGCGTTATTTACATGTATTTATGTAAGTATTACATTTATCTATGCCCAAACAGAAAATAACAAAGTAAAAAAGCATCATAATCACAAAAGGTACGTACAAATTCGAACTTATCCCTTTAAAGGATCCCTTCTGGCTAACCTTTTTTTTGCGGTTTTACGTACCCACCTCTACTTAATATTTGTTGTGCATTTAGGGATTAGGTTATATTTCAAATAATTTTCAAAAATTTAATATGCTATTCTATCCTGATACGAGTATCCTATTATCCTACAATCCTACTATAATCCTACTGTCCTACTATAATCTTACCTTCCTACTATAATACTATTATCCTACTATTCTCCTATAATCTTACTATACTACTATCCTAATATAATTCTTCTATTCTACTATAATCCCACTATCCTACTATGAACTTACTATCTTACTTTCCTTTTTATGCATATTTGGTATGATTTTTAATATTTTAAATGCCAAAGTAACTCTGTTTATTTGTTACGCTTTCATGCCTATACCACTAAACCGATTTTAATGAAATTTAGAGATAGCTTGATACCCAAGAAAATCATAGAGTACTTTTTACCGCGAGCAGCGATAACAACTAATAATTAGTAAATTAATGACTTAATCCCAAACTAAGCTCTAAGCTGGTCCCATGAGTACCAACACCTGCAATAATATTATGATCCAACCTGACATGCTCTTATGCCTCGAGTTATAAAGATGTGTCAGATATTGTTGAGCCCACTGTTGGATAATAATTATATTATTGATGGTGACTCAATACTCAATACTTTATTGCAGTCATAATGTTTACAGAGATGGAAATATAAGAAATGTCTACTAGGCAAAGATACCTATGAAGAAATATAAATTTCAAGGGACAATGTCACACCAATTGACCTAGTCCCAAACTTAGCTCCTGACTTGTACAGTCAAGGACTTTAATTGTTAAGCCACTATGAACCCTGTCATAATGACAGCGTCAAACCATATGAAAGAAATTACGCTAAAATTCATGATCGACGTTATGCGACAGGGTTCCATAGTGGCTTAACAATTAAAGTCCTTGACTGGTACGTACTATGGTACGTAAACAACGATAATAATACATACATACATACATACCGACACGCCTTCATCCCAGAGTGGGGTAGGTAGAGTTACAGAATTACCAACAACTCTAAGAAATAGTTGTTAATTCTGTAACCGCATTAAAAATACTTATACTGAGAAATAATATAGGTACTTAAATACATAGAAAATATCTTACGATTACGACTTAGGATTACGAACAAATATTCGCGCTCATCACACAAATATCTGCCCTTACCAGGATTTGAATCCAGGACCGCTAGCTTCGTAGGCAGGGTCACTACCAACTAGGCCAATAAGTCGCCCGCTGTCAGTCGTCTACGTATTTATGTAGAGAAATATATAGAAAATTTCCAACACTCAGAAACAAGTACTCGGGCTAGTCACACAAATCTAATGCAGGGGCCCTAATATGGCTGCGTGTATTGCGTGACAAAGTTTGGATAAGGCATCCGTCACCTTCTGACACGTAAATAAGTACAAGAGTGACGGATGCTTTGTCCGCATTTGACACCCGATATAGACGCAGCCGACTAGCCCGCAGGCATCCAACTAGGCTAACCAAGTCATCAATTCATTTAGAAGTTATGAGTTCATCATACCGGGTGTCCCGCGGCTGTGCCACATGAAGGGAAAGTACCTTAAATATGGTCCGTAGGAAACTATACTATTTAGAAACTTCATTTTATTTTTAAAAGATAATAATATTGCATTTAAAGATTTAAAAAAAAATCTAGTTTTTGCATGTACAGTCAACCAATTTGATTTCTAAGCCACTTTGGACTATGTTAAAGTGACGTTGTCATCCAAAACGTAAGAGACTTCCTATGATTTGGTTTACAACGTCACGTTGACAAAGTCCATAGTGGCCTAGGAATCAAATTGGCTGACTGTACTTTACGTACTTACTAGGTAATAAATTTTCTAGTAATTTGAATGTAAAATTTCACATTGTTCCTTTATTTTTAAATACTATGTTGCTTGGGGGAATTATTTCTTACCAGTTAGTCTTTTCACTGGCATCATAAAAATACAGAATGTTTTTTTTTCACATTGGGTTTGTCCGATTCCCAGGTGAGGCAAGCAGTTTATCAAAAATCTTTAAATGCAGTCTTACTTACTTTTTAAAATAAAATAATGTCTTCATAAAGCAAAGTCCTCTATCTACAACATTTAAGGTACTTCCCCTTCATGTTGCATAGCCGTGGGACACCCTGTATTATGTCACACACAAACGAAAAATTAACAATTTTGTTTCCGTTTTCACGGCGCGGAATCCAAATAACAGAGAATCCTGAGGCTCCTGACACAATCAGGGAATATGTACAAAGTGAAGCCATCGTACCATGCAGGTGTGAACCTAACACGACAAGTTAAACACCCCGTAGATACGATACTACACCAAAATACATAATCACTAGTACCATTTCTATGTGAATGTATTTTGAAATTTATACTGCTTTGATTAAGGTTGAATTTGACCTACCTAAGTGATGATACAAGTGACCTTTTGTGATGGATTTGCAAAGTTAATTAATGTGTTTCGAACGGTTAGAATGGGGGTTGACGCGAGTTTCAATTGTTTTTGGTTTGATGTCAAACGTGTTTGGAGTTTCAACACCTGCGGCCGAGAGGAAATGAATCAAAAAACACTCAGAGTTGTTTTTAGGATTCCATGGCGAAATGGTTAATTTGCAGTGATAGGATTAGGTAGTGCTATTTGGGGTGAATGACCTTAAGCGCTATCCATAATATGGATATGCCCTGGGGATTTCCGGAAATCCCGGACTCTTATTTTATTGACGGTTGATATACATATGTATAACAAAATTCATACTAGGTTTAGGAAAATTTTATAAAATAATAAATAGTTATTATTATTACACAACGTTTATTTAAAAATAATAGTCAAACGTAAGTTAGCAAATTTAAAAACTTTTAAATATTTACAAGTGTTTGTCATTTATGTGAAATGAATAAATGAGTTTATAACTACACGTAAACTTTGAATCTTTAGTTTATTGGTATATTATTAGCTTTTTTTTAAATTAAATTCCGTGCTATAATATAAGCACCTAGGTACCTACTTTTTTTATAACTACTTACTAAATTTAAACTTTATAATCATAAAAATTCCGGGATTAAGTCATATCCATATTAATCTTTCGCCACGAAGTCTCGGGTCATTCACCCCAAATAGCACTACCTAATCCTATCACTGAATTTGATGGTGAGAACGTCTTGTGTTTGAATGTAATTATGCTTGAAAAAAACCAACGATACTTGGTTGGACGGACCTTATGCGGGGTCTCTCCGGATCGATACCAACATCTTATCTCTTAACCTACCGCTAAGCAGCAGTATTCACGTTATTGTGTTCCTATGCAGGCATAAGACAACCGACAAAATTGCATTTAGGCATTCCAATTTAGTCCTCAGGGTTGGAAATGCATTGACGACGCGTTGGCCTAGTTAGTAGGGACCCTGCCTACGAAGCTAGCGGTCCTGGATTCAAATCCCGGTAAGGGCAGATATTTGTGTGATGAGCGCGAGTATTTTTTGCTTAGTCATAGGTGTTTTCTATGTATTTAAGTATTTATTTCTCTTTATAAGTACTTATCTATATCGTTGTCTAGTACCCATAGCACAAACCTAGAGGTTGGTTTGGGACTAGGTCAATTGGTGTGACATTGTCCCCTGGTATTTATTTATGATTTATTAATTTACAGTCTTAATATTTTAGTCTTGAGGTCAAATCCCACTTACCAAAATTCTATGGGTCTGAGATCTTAGTTACCAATTAATTATCAATTAAGTAGCATGTGTATTCGTTTGTCTTTTCTTAGTCAGAGTAAAAAAAACATACAAACACCGTTCAGTTTGAGGTTTTATATTTTTTTAATTGGCTGTACCACTTCCCACACGGCCACATAAGACCGTTGAGGTTATACCTGTACCACAGAATAAATAAAAGTTGCCTGTACGCCTAACGAGGATGACTAAGCTGTCCGGGGGTGGGTAAGTCCTTTTCAAACTCTTTGGCAACACGCGTACCAAAATAACTTGCCTTTTAATTTTGACTCAGACATCACGCTTTCTCGTTATTTTTAACAAGACACACACACACCACACACTAAGTACACCACACCTTTATGCCGCTTTCAACAAGGTCTGGATGTATGGATGTTGGTGTCTTCGACTGCACTACATAGTTTAAGTTTTAATTTTAAGAACTTAAGATATCCCACCATATCATAATTAGAAGTACGACATCTAAGAACTTATGTTTTCTTTAGTAATCTGTGGTTAACGGTGTTGATGGCACAATAACATATCATGTTGCACTGTATACTACTTAATCATAAGCCAAGATTGTGTTACTGTTTGTTAACCTAAATGAATAAATAAGTAAATTAATAAACATCATTATAGCTGTCACTGAGTGGTGCCTTTGCGTCAAAAGCATGTCAAACTATGCGAGGAAACACCCTGTGTATTTCATACTAGTTGCTAATACGTTACACGGCGCATCAGCCGTTAACACATGAACTATTAAAATCTCATCTCGCTAGTGGCCTGTTGCAGGAGATTACCTGAGCGCTCTAGTCACTATTACAACCTTGTACACAACTCAAAATTGAACCGAAAGCAGCCCAATGTCGCTTGTATAAAGTTCAAATTATGACCAATGCGAACGAGATACCACTTTTAGGTAACTATAGGGGAACATGAAAGCTCGTTACTGCCTTAAAATGCATCTAATGCTGTTAAGCCCGCCGTAATCTGAATGCAGGTTTGTCCTAGCCCGAGATTAAAGGCATTAGTCCTTTAGCTGCTTGTCCAGGTTATGACCTGTGCGGTCGTAAGCACTTTGCGGCAGTAACCTTGGTAGAATTACGTTGAACGGTGGATAATATATTCTAGACGTGCCCTTTTGAAGATATGGTTAGCTACTAAGTTGGATCCGCGGAAAAGTTTAAGTTTGACGAGTTCTAATAATTATTCAGTCTTGTCGTAGTCTTTTTAATTATTTATTTCTGTATGTGTTTTGTTGTCTAGTACAAGTAATCCTATGTCTATATAGTAATATGAATATGTTGGTGGCCCATAATTTATCGGAATTTAATTCACTGATTGTATCATTTAATTGAATTTTATTCATTCCCCTATGGAATTCCTAATCATCATTTGTCCTAATGCATACTTTGTACGAATTTTCGTTTAACCTAAATCTATTTCCGTTTAAATATTTTTAGTGGTTGTTATAATACAACTCTAACCTAACCGAACCGCATATATAATTAGGAAACTCAAAAAGTTTCCTGACTCATCTGAAAAACAGCTTAGGGCAAATGAAAATTCGGACAAACGATGTATTAGGACAAACGTGGTTCGGAATTCTGAGCGACACCCAATTTTATTTCATCGAACGTTATTTTCGGATGAAACCATGATGTTTTCAGTGTTATCTAAATTATTAATTACGTAAGTTACATTAGGTTAGATTTGAAAAAAAATACTCATGCGGCGAGAAAAACCTTTCGATGAAATTAGAATTCCGCGTAATGATACGTTAATTAAAAGGTGTTTCGATAAAATAATTGGTCCACGTATATGTAAGTACTAAGTATGTTAAAAGATAATTATGCCTCTAACGAGACGCCGAATGTAAACGCCACTGCAAAGATAATACGCCCTAGCGCAAAACAAAATGGCGACCCAACAAGATGGCGGACGAATCCGCGGTCGCTGAATGCACGTAATGCGCTAACTCGGGTATTCTGTGCATTCTGCCTCATTCAAGCCTTTTAGGGGAGAATGCAGTTACCAACTTTTACTACAGTCAACTGCGGGTCTTTCGCGTAAATAAATTATACAGTTGCGAAGTGACGTCAAAGTTTAAGCAATGTTCAAACTTTTAATGCAGACATTAGTCATGCAGTCATTTTGTAGGTCAGCTGTAAAAATAAATATCATACAGTGATGTGTACATACATACATATACACCAAAAAGTGATGTACTCAACTGAAGTTTGGAAAAAAAAGATTAGTTACATATTTTGTGCAAAGTGTTTTAATCTTACAAATGCATCTATGCAAAGAGTTCATGGTCTTTATTTCAACACGGTAAAATAATATGGATTTTAATGTGTTGTAGTGTAGCCAAGTTAAAAAACCATAAGACGTCAAAAGCTTTGTTTCACAGTGAAGAGTAGAGCCCAAACAAGATATCTCCTTACTTCAGTAGAATTGAATAGAAAGAATAGAAACAGCCTTTATTGATGACATTACAATTATTTACTCGATAAATGTAATAAAACAATTTATTTACTTACATTATTATTATATTTTTTTGTGCATGTATTACCATTGTTTTTGCTTGACTAGAACATGCATTTTATTTTATTTCTATATCCAGGACATCAGTTACACATTATTTAGTCTATTGTTGAGAGTGTGATGTAAACTTGCCCCTTGGCATAGCCCTCCTCCAAAATGAGCCATTTTTCCCTATCCACGATAAGCTTATGAAAATTTAAAAATAGAAAGTCCAGCTAAGGTGTCTACATTTTTAAAATGGGTAAGCCACTTGACGTATTTTCCAGGACTTACTCGTATATCGTCGCACTCTTACATTACTAATAACCACGACAGCTCCCCATTTCAACCCTAGCTTAGTCTAGTTATTTTAAACCTTTCCAATCCTTTAGAACCTACAGATCCTCGAAATAAAGCCCAATTTACGGCATCATAAACACCAAATACCCACTAACATCATACCCATTCCCACTCCAAATAACATATATCACGAACAGAAAACATTTCCATAAAATAATCCGGCGGAATCTTGTTACCGCACGTTCGTTACTTCCTAGAGCGGGTCCCGACACTCGCGACACTCGGGACACTCGGGACACTCGCAGGGCTACCACTCGACACCATCCCAATTTGGAGTTTACGCGAGCTTAAATCTTTTACGTAACTCGAACAAAGTTTGGGAATGTGGTGACTTGTTGAAGTTTGGTTACGAGTAGAGGTTTCCTCTTTTGTACGTACGTTGAAGTCAGTAAATAAGGAACGGAATTTATGGATCGTCACAGACTTAAAGTGTGTGGATTACTTTAGAAAGTAATCTTAAATAAAAATAATAGTTTATTAACATCGCCAATAACTGCAATTATATTTTATTATTCTTCGATTTGTTGTTAAAACCTATAATTTGATATGGCATATTATAACTCTAATTTTTATTTCGCTAATCAATATTGTCATTTTGATATCATTTGCGTACTCTTTCATGGTAATGACAAAGACAAAATATACCGCTAGACAAGCTTAGAAAAGTCATTTGTCATTTTGGATTCCTCGTAAAACTTTCACCTTTTTAAAGTTAGTAACCCTATAACGATAGTAGTGTCAGCGCCAGTGTCGCCATCTAGCGACGTGCTCTCGACTTCCGCATTTCGTTACTTTAAAATTCCAACCACTGGGGACTGTTGGCAGCCAACTCGCCTTTTTAAATCTTTTGTTTGAAGGCAAGTGCCTCGGTTTTATCAACTTAGAGAATTTCAATTCGCCGCAGTGTTATTAGCGAGACTGTTACTAGAAGCTCCGCTTGTACCAATCGGTATTCTGTCGGGGATGTAATAAATTTATAACGAACTAACTTATTTCCGTGACTTTTTCTGTTTTAGTTTAGTCTGAGTTGTTGATAATTCTGTAACCACATTTTGCACAATTTAGCGTAAAATAGTGACATGTTGCAAGCCCGTCGTCTGATAGGTAGTAGTACGACAAGCCTTTATTCCCTTAGTCGCCCCTTACAATATCCAAGGGAAGACATGGAGTGGCACTATTCTAACCAAGCCACCACACGGGGCTTAGGGGAATTATCAACAAGTTTTTAGGGTTATAGGTAATTCTGTAGCTCTGCCTACCCCACTCGGATTACAAGCGTGAAGGTGACTTTTAAAAAACCACTATGTGTTTAATATCATCTTTTACATTTGGAGGACCTCGTTTAGGATAAAATTATATTGAACTCTAAACGTGTCATTTTTGCTGTAACGTGTCCACATCTCTTATTCAAAACTACAAGCACTAAACATCAGGAAAAAAATCTATTTCGACTGAGAAGATTACTTACATTGAATATTGAATCACAGGCGACTAAAAGTTACCTACCAAAAATCATCTACATAATGATAACACCAAGTAACTTTAAGTAGAAAATTAGTTTGTAGTAACGGCGTCGGAACCCTTCAATGAACATGCCTAAGAAATTCATATTCATTGTTATAAATAATTTAAGCATGATCAAAGTTTGTTATTCTAGATTCATCATACATAAATATCCCTTAAAAACCCAATGAAATTATTTGTTTATTTTAATTTGATTCAAATACGCAAACTCTCGAAAATAAACGTGGGCCGGGTAAACAGAGTTTCATTCGGAAGGGATTCCAATGTATGAGTTCTTTTAATTCCGGGGTCGGTTTCATCTGTTTTGTTTGTTCGTCCACTTTATCGCCATGTTTCCGCGATTTTAACACGTTCTACCATTTATTGCAGAATTAATTTATTTAAAAACTCCAAAAAAAAAAAGTGTTTTTAGTTTTTCTTTGATTTATTATTTTATACTAGCGACCCACGATCGCTTTGCTTCGGTTTATGTGAGTATAATAAATAGCATTTTTGTACTCGTCGATTAAAATGTGTGTATTACGATTTCATAGAGAATACTGTAACGTCACTCTTTTCATCGTTGAATAGTCTAGATGTTACTTCCGAAACAACCGAAATAACTATTTCGATACGCTCTAGACAACCGAAATAACTATTTCGATACGCTCTAGACAACCGAAATAACTATTTCGATACGCTCTAGACAACCGAAATAACTATTTCGATACGCTCTAGACAACCGAAATAACTATTTCGATACGCTCAAGATAACCGAAAAAAATTTGAAAATAGAACTTCGGATTTCCATATATGTGTCCTTGTTTAAGGAGCCTCGATCCGATACAAAATTGCCAATCTGTGTCGTTTCGGAACGTAGCAGCGTCGCATCATCTGTCAAAAATCTACTTTTAGTTTTCTTATATACTCGTATTAATGACTTACATTATTAATTTTAATGAACTCGTACAAAAAGTATTGTTCACAATAGTGTCATAATTAAGCTTTTTAATCTCGTACCTTACTTAGGCCACTCAGCAAGCTTCGTGGCCTAAACACGGTACTCGACTAAAAAGCTCTCTATTATAACACGATTACGAAAAATGCTATTTTGTACTCGTCGATTAAAATGTGTGTATTACGATTTCATAGAGAATACTGTAACGACACTCTTTTCATCGTTGAATAGTCTAGATGTTACTTCCGAAACAACCGAAATAACTATTTCGATACGCTCTAGACAACCGAAATAACTATTTCAATACGCTCTAGACAACCGAAATAACTATTTCGATACGCTCTAGACAACCGAAATAACTATTTCGATACGCTCTAGACAGCCGAAAAAAATTTGAAAATAGAACTTCGGATTTCCATATATGTGTCCTTGTTTAAGGAGCCTCGATCCGATACAAAATTGCCAATCTGTGTCGTTTCGGAACGTAGCAGCGTCGCATCATCTGTCAAAAATCTACTTTTAGTTTTCTTATATACTCGTATTAATGACTTACATTATTAATTTTAATGAACTCGTACAAAAAGTATTGTTCACAATAGTGTCATAATTAAGCTTTTTAATCTCGTACCTTACTTAGGCCACTCAGCAAGCTTCGTGGCCTAAACACGGTACTCGACTAAAAAGCTCTCTATTATAACACGATTACGAAAAATACTATTTCAATAAATGAGCTATTTAACACTGAAAGATTTTTTCAAATCGGACCATTAGTTCCTGAGATTAGCACGTTCAAGCAAACAAACAAACAAACTCTTCAGTTTTATAATATTATAGTATAGATACACCTAGTCGGTTGTGGACGGTAATTAGAAAACCATTAATTAACCAGTTACTATTTTTTTGGAGAAGGCATACGAGCGCACTGGCCATCTGGTATTAAGCGGAATCTGTGACACATAGACATTTGTATTATTAACACTCTACAATCTTAAGACTACATTCCTAAGACGGCAAATGCTTTGTCAAACCCCTGACAGTGAGGATCACAACCGCTTGGCGGTAGGTTTAAGGATAAGATGGGATCTGGACGGACCCTGCTCTAAGTCTTACCATCACTATTTGACAATATTTGATGCTCTAAACTTACTCATTCACTTTAACTTTGTCATACTAATAATAATAATAATAATAATAATAATAATACTGTATTTGTATACTATTTACTGAAGTCCCGTGTGGTTGCCGGGTTAGAATAGTGCCACTCCATGTCTTCCAGTGGATGTTGTAACGCGACTAAGGGAAGCTTGTAGTACTGTTATGCGATGGGATTGCCACCTGTCACAGGTAAACATCTTAGCATGTTTGTGCAAAATGTGGTTACATAATTAACAACAACTCTGGGAATTAAGGCGTGAGTGTAATGTATGTATATGTATTGTGTAAAATGTTGTCAATACATTTATTTCTATTCTATTCTATTCTATTATATTCACTAAGATCTTCATTACTAGTCGGAAGTCGGGTAAAAAAGGTTCGCACCTTGGCTGCCGACCAACAGGCTGGGTAAGCATACTATTTCCTCATGGTCCGGCAAGTCATCAGCAATTTCTCCCCACAAAGGCTAGCACATGTTGTCCGCGACTTCTTTGTCACTCGGATCTCCATTTCTATCTACTCTGTAACGACAGAGACGCACTGAGCGACAAGCGAAAAATTACAACTTGTGCTACTCGTACTGGTGTTACAAGTGTTCATGAGCCGCGATAGTCACTTCCCGGTTTTACAAACATCAGTGACTCGCGCTAATCCGTATGTTTCCTAATCTGTGATACATACAAACCTTCACGCCTGTAATCCCACAGTGGGGTAGGCACAGTTACTTAATTACTCACAACTTTAAAGTCTTGTTGATAATGTTTATTAATGTTTATTAAGGTTTATTAGGGTACAAACGGTACAATATAATATGGCTAATACAATAAAAATATTAGATAGTACATCAAACAGTAAAGTTAAGTACCATAGTTAAATATTACATTTACTAACCGAGCAATATGACTAATTACCTACTTGAAAATGTGACATTACTTTAAAAAAGACTAAGGATAATTCAGTACCTACTTAATCACATTTTGCAGAAACAGGCTAAATATGTTTACCAGCGTATTCGTGACAGGTTGCAAGCCTATCGCCTAACAGTACTACAAGGCTACATCCCTAGTCGGCTCTTACGATATCCACGTGAAGACCTGTAGTAGCACTAGAATAGTGCTATCCTCTCTGTTTCTTCTATTTCTTCTCTGTTTATTTCCTCTAGCATGAACAATCTATTGCTCTCCTCTAAACGTTTCACCCGCCCGTTCACCCGTTCGTTGTGTACCATTGCTGTGAAAACATCGATACATCGTAACTCGACCATTTTTCCATAAAGCCTTCTCAGAATTAGGTATTCGCACCCTTTTCACCGTACTGGTTCTGCCGTGCCGCTATCGGCCGGAGCATACGCCCCGCTTGAGCACGTCGCCATTCGAGTCGTATTCACCGGGAGAAATGAATATTCAGACTGAACTCGCAGGTTTCACGTGGTTATAAATGCAGTTTGTGTAGGGTGGGCACTGTGTCGTTATTTAACTGTTTATTTAAAAAGATAAAAGATTTTTATTCAGTTAGTGGGCAGCATGGGGACAGACCGAAAGTGAGTGGATGGGTCGTAAGAGGCCGCCCATGGCGTACTTTTTCGAGTCAAATCGGAGAAATTCTGGAAAACGGCCGAATCTTAAGTACCCGAAACCGACGTGCGTGCATGACTCGATATGTGAATGTGGAAGAAGCGAAAGAAATTTGTCAAGATCGTAGCAAATGGAAAAATGTGGTCTGGGCCTACCCCTCTGGTAAACAGGCGTGATTTAATGTATGTATGTATGTATATATGTATGTATGTAAAAAAATCCAGCAGTTTTCAAAAGGAAATCACTGCTAAGAAGTAACACCACAAGAAACTCACCAGTCAGACATTTTAAGGGATTCGTTGTCAACAAGTAACCTTTTAGTTTCGCCATGTCAGTCCATCAGTTCGTCTGTCCGCGGTTTTACTCAGAGAATCTTGATACTAAAAATCTGTTACTTGGTATAGTTAGTTATAAATTTAAATAACGCTAGCAGGACGCAGCTATACATTGAAATGAGATGGAAAGACATCGTGCTCACTCTAAGATATAGTTGCGTCCTCCAGGGTTTGCGGCAAACACCAAGCGTTTAAAAGAGTTAATCATTGACAAGAAGTGCAAAATACAACTGCGCGAAGATCCGTGGGGAGGCCTAAATCCCAGGGAAGTAAGGTACTTTACAGACGAATCCAAGACAAACTCAGGATCCGGAGCCGGTACTTTTTCGGCAGATCTAAACTTACATATCTCAACACCACTAGGAGCCCACAGGATAGTCTTTCAACGGGAATGCATGGGCATCAAATTGGAGACAAATACTGTTTTATGTTTTTTACTTTTTAGATATTTATTAAATTTTTGCTCATACTCAATACCCGATTCCACATTGCATTGCATTCCACATTTGACAGATGTTGTTGTACAATAATAGGTAAGGTATACTATACATGTTTATGATACGTGGACCCTGTTGGGCGCAGCAACAATAACAGTGAAAACAGATCAATTACGATTAATAAAACTAAACCAACTATTTTTTTTTTGCCTAAAGTTTTAAAGAACAGTTACACTTGGGTTTAAATAGAATCTTAGAACTTTTATGGTTTTGTTGACGGCTTATTTTGATACTTAATTTTAATGTTTTTTGATCAGATGACATAACTGACGTGAATCTTCTTCGTAACTTTGGTCATTAACCACCTTTTAACATTGTCATTCCCAATTCTTCAGTTCCTAACCCTTGTTCCCAGTGTTGACATCCTCAGTTCCGTTCCAAGTTGATACTCTGTCCAATTGGCACCGGTTCAACGCGGGGCATTTGTCATGCAACATCTTCAGCGATATTACTGCGGGTGCCAGTGGCAGGCAGATTCTTAAGTAGATTGCTTTCATATAATTTGTCGTTGCACATGGGATTGCATTGTAGGCGTATTTTAGTCCGGCTTAAGCATTTAACTGCATAGTCTTGCTAATGTTCTATACAAAGGACAAATTTATGGTAATTGGTTTTGTTCAAGTCTATTTCACAACATATAACAACGATGTAAACCTTACCTACTACCATCTTTGTTTTTTTTAGTTAGTTCACATTTTTATCGTCATAATTTTAGCACTCCGGTTAAATAAGGTAAATCTACACATCATAATCATCAGCCGCAAAACGTCCCCTGCTGGACAAAGGCCTTCCCCAAGGTTTTCCACAACTATCGGTCCTCTGCAGCAGAGCTGTCATCCAGTGGTTTTGACCTTAAATTGACGTATATATATATTTCATTAATGTACGCTGCAATTTATGTGGGGCCCATGATACACCGTACAAAAAAATCTCTCCTTTTGTTTGTCAATTGTAACAAGGATTTATTAGTTATTATCATTAGGGATTAAAAGATTTTAGACAGAGAGTTATTATCATTAGGGATTAAAAGATTTTTTACCTGTACTGAACTGTACTGTTTGCCAGGGATTGTAACCGGTTACAAATAAACCGGTATTTATTTAGGTTAAACCGGTTAATTATTTGGGTTACGTTCCAACGAATTGGTTACGCTCACAGGGAGCGAAATGCATTTACCGGTTATAACCGGTTAGAGAGCGCTTCCGTCATTCACCCTTGTCTCGGCTCACACGGAAGGAGCGCTCTCTAACCGGTAAATGCATTTCGCTCCCTGTGAGCGTAACCTTTATTATGGGTTAGGCTCTAATAGTGTGGCTTTAACCGCTACGGAAAATAAACCGGTTTTCAATCCCTGCTGTTTGCCACTTGAGAATATTGTATTTGGGCCTCTCTGTCACCACATCAAAGAGCCTTTCTTGCCACACTATACGACTAAGCATTAAGGTAATTAAGCATGACTTCTGAAAATGTATGTTTATACTTACTAAATATTCAAATTTCCTTGCTAGGACCCAGCTGTTTTGTTTCTTCGGCATCAACCATTGGCAATACTCCAACCAATCAGAAACCTAGGAAATAAATCACAAATAGGGAAAATTCAATCACCATGCGGCAAATTTGAAATGTGATTTATTTAGGACACTGGGTGTTTGGGTGTGATATTATAATTATATAACACTGTAGGGTTTATAATATTATTTATTAAATCAAGTATGGAGAACACACACACGACGTTGAAAGGGTGGCGATGAGAGAGAGAGAGAGAGTCTGTTGGAGCAGGACAATCATACTGCTTAGTACAGATAAGATAATTATCGTAACATCTCCCTTCGAGGAAAACAAAAATGAATTATTTAAATTAACAGTGACCTATGTCAACTCTTAAACAAATTTTAAAACATAGCTCACGTTCTATGTCTTTAAAAGTTGTAACATTAAATTGCGTAAAACGAAACATTAATTGACATTTCACTTACTTAACCTCTAAATTAATATTACACTACTGTCACAATGCAAGTTTGTTTTTTGTTTATGCAAAACAACAACCAGTAAATAATAGATTAATTTCTATACACTTACTTAATATAATAGCATTCATAATCATTGTAACATTTCGGCCTTACAACTTCGCGACCGGATCGAGTGAACTTTTTATGATTAGATTCCGTATTTACTATTTTGTCTGAACCCAGTTCATGGTCTGACGCTGATGCACCTACATTACTTGCATTACAAGGACTATAATGTAGTGATGGATCTACAAACATAGGTCGTTTTAAAATATGCTGTCTATTACGTCTGTATAAACCATCTGAATTTTGAACAATATATGACCTAGATTCAGGACAAACTTTCTGAATAACACCTGGAGTCCAGACTGAATCTGGGTGTTTCTTAAACATAACATGGTTACCAGTATTTAAAGGTTTCAGATCTTTCACATTCTTATTATAATACTCGGTAATTTTTTCAAGTTTACTATCATTATATTGTCTTAGAAATTTATAATTACATAGCTTAGGTTTTAAACATTTTTCCATTACTGGTAGCTTAGTACGCAGTGACCTAGACATTAGCAATTGTGCTGGAGAACATAGATTGTCTTTTGGAGTATTTCTATACAATAGCAATGCTAAATATGGATCAGAATTGTCTGACTGGCATTTCTTTAACATATTTTTTATTGTACCTACTGTACGTTCTACTAATCCATTTGATCTACTAAGGTATGGACTAGAAGTTATGTGTTCTATGTTCCATTCAGTCATGAAGTTTTGAAAAGCTTTTGAAGTCATCGGTGGACCATTATCTGAGACTAACACACTAGGAATACCATGTCTAGCAAATATTGACTTGAGCTGTGTGATTACAATTTCACTTGTGTTACTAGAACATTGGGCTATTTCTACATACTTTGAGAAATAGTCAACAATAATAAGATTTGTAGTTTTGTTGAATTCAAAGAAATCAATTGCAATTTTATTCCAAGGCAAGAATTTAAAATCATGAGGTAATAAACTTTCTTTAGAATTATTTCTTCTGTATGTAAGACAAATTTCACAATTACCTATATAGTTCTGTATATCATTATTTATATTAGGCCAGTAAATAGAATTTCTAGCTAGCTTATGACATGAATTTATACCTTGATGGCCTTCATGAAGTATTGACAAGTAATTTCTACGCAGTGATAGAGGAATAATAACCCTATTAGACATGAAAATGAGGTTATTGGCACAATGAATCTCATCCTTGACTGGAAAATATGGCTTTATTTCCATATCTAGATTTTTATTGGTATGAGGCCAGCCATTCTCACAATAAAACTTTAATTTATTCATGACATCACATGAAGAAGTAGCATCTACAATTTCTTTTAAATTGGTTGGGCTTAGTGACAGATTAGCTACTAATAAATTGACATGAAGGTCTATGTCTTGCTCTAAATCTGTCAATGCATTTTCAGGAAGAGCTGCACGAGATAAAGTGTCAGCGACATATAAGTATTTGCCTGGTTTGTATGTGACTTGAAGATCATATGGTTGTAATCTGAGCATGATTCTTTGTAGACGTGGTGGAATATCATATAATGACTTATTAAAAATATTGACAATTGGTTTATGATCGGTCTCCACCAGTACCTTATTACCATATACATATTGATGATATTTTGTGCAACCAAACAATATAGCCAAGAGTTCTTTCTCAATTTGAGAATAATTTTGTTGTGACTTTGTAAGAGATGCTGAAGCATAGGCTATGGGATTTTTATCATGTAGTATAATTGCATCCTTTGAACTGTCTACTGAAAGAATTAACTGTTAATCTTGATCAAAATATGACAACACAGGGGCTGTACTTATGAGGTTTTTTAGATTGATAAATTCTTTTTCATGCGTCTCAGTCCATAGCCATGCAACACTTTTATTCAAAAGTTGCCTAATGTGAGTTGTTTCTCTAGACAAATTACTAATAAAAGAGCCTAGGAAGTTAACCATTCCTAGAAATCTTTGTAACTCTGTGACATTACTGGGACTTGACATTTTGCAAATGGACTCTACTTTTGATGGATCAACTGAAACTCCTTGTTCGTTAAAAATAAACCCTAGGTATTTAACCTCTGACATACATAACTTTGACTTTTGACTATTAAATTTGAGGCCTATTTGGTCAGCACGCTCTAATACTTTTCTTAATATAGAATCATGTTCAGATTTAGTCTTGCCATAAACCAGAAAATCATCCATCATTATTTTTAAACCTTTAATATCTCCAAACCTTTTGACCATTTCGCTATGAAATATCTCTGGAGCAGCATTTATGCCAAATGGTAGACGTAGAAATCTATACCTGCCAAGAGGTGTTATAAATGTACATAACTTTGACGACTCTTCGTCAAGCTTTAACATCCAAAAGCCTGATTTTGCATCCAATTTAGTAAAGAACACCCAGACAAGTCTGACTTAACCTCATCAATGTTAGGAAATGGATAGTGTGATCTTAATATGGCATTATTTAACTTTCTCGGATCTAGACAAATCCTTAAATTTCCATCAGCCTTTGACACTATGACAATTGAGCTAACCCATTCAGTAGGCTCTTCAACCTTAACAATGATGCCTTCAGATTGTAATTTATCTAATTCTTTTGAAAAATTGTCTTGCAGTTTAAATGGAATTTTTCTGCATGCATCAATGCTAGGTTTGACATCTGGCTTTAAAGTTAAATGACATTCAAATTTTTTAATACAACCAATGCCTTGAAAGACCTGTTTAAATTGTTGAAATAAATTTTCAGACGACTCAGTTTCTACCTTGTCATTGAAATCCACTTTATGAATTCTTTTAATCAACTTTAAGTGTTCTGAAGTACTTCTGCCTATGATGTTTTGACAATCTAAATTGGCAATATAGAATTGTATTTTATGAATTGATCCATTAAAGTGACAATCTAATTCACATTGACCTACTGTGGGTATTGTATGTCCAGTTAGCGTTGATAAGCTAAATTTGCTCTTCTTAATTATGTGAGTAGGCAATTTCAACTTGAGAAAAATCATTATATGAAATGATGTTTGTGTCTGCTCCAGAATCAATAAGAAATTTAATTGAAATTGAATGAATTTCTATATTAATTGTCCAAGGGTTTTGAGTGACACTATTACATTTTATCGAGCCCAAGTATAAAAAATCATCATCTTGATAATTATGTTCCACAGTGATCGCTACTTGTTTAGGACAATACTTGCTATAATGGTTATACCTTTGGCAGTTGTGACATTTTACTCCTTCAGCTGGACAGCGATGTCTATGCACCTGCCCACAGTTGGTACACGGCGGCTGCTGCACAGGTCTTGAAGGCTGAAACCTGGAACGTGACGGTGTCTGCGCCCTTGACTGCGGAGCTCTGTAGGACAAGTAGGACTTTGAAGTTAAAGATGCTCTTGACGGTCTTGATGGTTGATTCCTTGATTGACTACGACTTGGACGATTTGCTTGACTTCTCCCAGTAGCTAAGATACTTACATTTCCATTATTTGACAATTCTTTTGCTTGAATCTTGGACATCTGGCATGATTTTGCCAGATTGACAGCTTCATCGAGGGATTTCGGGACTTGCTGTAGAATTTTTTCTTTTATATATTGATTACCCTGATTTAAATTCCAGCTAAAAATATCTCGTACTAGCTCATCTCGAAGTTTGTCAAAATTACATGTGTGACTCATATTTTTCAAGTCTGTGACATAAGAATCAATTTCTTCTTCTGGATGCTGACGCCGGTTAAATAATTTGTGCCGCTCCATTGTGACGTTCACCTTAGGGCTAAAATATTTTTCGTACATGTCCATAAGATCATCAAACTTGACGGTGTCGATGTCTTCGTCGAAGCTGTAGAAAATATTTAAAGCTTCTGTGCCCACATGGTGTAGAAGTAAAGCCACTTTTCTGGCATCGCTCTCTTGTTCCATGTTGAACGCTCTTAGATATATTTTGAATTTCGTTTTGAAGTTTTTCCAAATCTGCGGCATATTATTGCCATTGACATTTATAGGGTCGAGTCTTACATTACCCGAAGACCCCGTAGACGACGTAGACGACGACGCCATGCTCTCAGGTTGAGTCTTGGTACTCTTGGTCGGTTCTCCATCCACAGACATCTTGTTAATCCTCTTGAATTTTTATAAGATTCGACTGACAACACACACCTGACACCATGTTTGGGTGTGATATTATAATTATAAAACACTGTAGGGTTTATAATATTATTTATTAAATCAAGTATGGAGAACACACTCACGACGTTGAAAGGGTGGCGATGAGAGAGAGAGAGAGTCTGTTGGAGCAGGACAATCATACTGCTTAGTACAGATAAGATAATTATCGTAACACTGGGCAGGATTCGAAAGTTAATCAATATGACCTAAGTAAACACTTATTTATTTTAAGGTAATAGGCTTGACTATTTACGTAGACATCAATGAGATTTTGATTTTTTCTACTTCAACGAAGTATTTTTTATTCATCTCTGAGTGCTGGAAAAACAAATGTAAAAAAGTTTTGCTAAGGCTTATAATTAAATAACGTTAATTGATGCTGCATTTACAATTCCACTAATCCAGAGGCAATATTTATGTTGTCTAACCAGTTATTGCTACATTAATTAGATTTCGTTTAGCAAATAATATTAATTTAATAAGCAGATTTATTTAATTACTGTTATAATTACCTAATGAATTAGGTCTTACGCCTAGTCTAGACCTAAAGGTCAGGACGACGCGCTAGCCTAGCGGGTAGTGACCGTGCCTACGAAGCTAACAGTCCTGGGTTCGAATCCCGGTAAGGGCAGATATTTGTGTGATGAGCGCGAATATTTGTTCCTGAGTCATGGATGTTTTCTAAAGTATTTAAGTATATATATATCTATATAAGTATTTATATCGTTGTCTAGTACCCATAGTACAAGCCTAGAGCTTAGTTTGGGACTAGGTCAATATTGGTGTGAGATTGTCCCCTTATATTTAATTATTTATTTATTTAAGGTCTCCGAAACCATGCTATCAGATGAGCACATAGCTAAACCTCAAAGCTTAAGGACCATAGGCCTGAGGGGCTATTGCCTAACGCACTCGTAATCGCAAACCGTTTTTATTTTGAAAATCGAAGGCTTGTCTAAATACAAAATGAAAACAATTGTTCCATTTTGAAGTCGATTGCGTTAGGCAATAGACCAGCAGGTCACATGCCTGTGCGTATTCTTCAGGCTATTATCATCATCATCGTTTCTGCTGAAAGACGTCCACTGCTGCGGACATAGGCCTCCACAAGATTTGACACCAGGTCCTGCGCCGCGAAAAAATAATTCAAACATACATACACATACATAAACTCATGCCTTTATTCCCAGAGTGGGGTAGGCAGAGCAACAGAATTTCTAACAACTATAAAAAAAAATTATAATTCTGTAACCACATTTTGCAACAGTATCCCTTTAATAGATCTCTCCCAGCCCAGGTCACCTGTGGGCGAATGAGAAAAAATTAAATGAAATGATCACTCAAGATTAATATTTAGTCTGAGTTTTTCGGATAGATTTTCGGATTGAAAAACTTTCTTTGTCATGTACGACATGTACGTCTAAACCACCAAAAATATATGAATTAACCAAGAACCAATATAAAGTGGACCCAGCTGCGCTTACGACTAGTTTGAAAGCCACGCTTGTCTTACGCTGGGACCATTTTGGTGACTTTATTGATTGCTCTTCCCCAGAGTAAATTGTTCACTACGGGAACAGAATGTAGTTTTAGATGGTATCGAAAAGTCTAAACTAAAATATTAGGCAAACACAGTGAGCAGAGGGGGGGGGGGGGTTGTGCAGAGTACAACCGTATCTTATCTGTACCACTATCTTATCTTTGAAAGTACTCAAAGCAGTTAGTGTTTGTGTTATTATGTTTTGGCGTGGAGACAATACAATCGGTGGTATTACTAGCAGATAGAAGTCCTCAGTGCTGGCAACGCATTTGCGGTCTTAGGATTGCAGTCCCGAGATTGCAAATGGGTGCGCCAAAGTTCATATAAAATTGCAAATTAGATTATTGGAACTCTGAAAATGTGTCTCATATCAGTTTACAACCTAATGATCACTCTTCATACTCTTCATTATTTTTTTAATACTAATGATCGGAACTTACAATCATTTGAACTTATAACGCCACTATTCATGTGTAGGTACACTTTTCATAATGTCTTAAAAATATCTTACGTGTAGATAAAATTAGGTTAGGTTAGGTTAAAGTTATAAAAATCTAAAAAAAGTAACAGTTTTTTGAAAACTAAATAAGATTAACATTACAGCGACGTTCAATTCCAATCTGCTCGCCGAATGACGTTCACGGTACAAAGCGCTTTTGCTAAACCATCTCTTAGCAATCATCAACCTGTCCCTTGTACATGCCTAAGGGATTAGGTCTTACTTCACTCCATCGCATCGCATCCACGTATCTATGTCATTGAAATCCCAATGCTTTGGTCTCTTCAATTTATTGGGCTCGCATATCAAAGGCCTATGGCTTTTCATACTTGCCAAGTACTACTTAGCAAAAGGAATACAGTTTTAGAAATAGAAATAGAAATACATTTATTGCCACACAGAAAATAGAAGGTATCACGCAGCTCTTAACTTAACTAATGGACTTAGAGTATAGTATTAAATAAAGCTACACAAAAGCAAAATGTGTGGCAAAGGATCGGACTCAGCGTTTGCTGGAAGCGCGCTCCGTCAGCATCACACTGACTACTTTTGTGTATCACACAACAACATCAGATCTCCTATCTTCAAGTTTTTCCTCCCATTTTAAAGAGTTTTGCGGGTGGTAGGACCTTGTGCAGGGTCCGTCCGGATCGCTACCACCATCTTATCCATTAACCTACCGCCAAATAGCAGTGTTCGCATTGTTGTGTTCCGGTTTGGGGATGAGAGAGCCGGTAAAATGACTAGCATAGAGGCATTCCATCTTAGTCCTCAGGGTTGGCAACGCATTTGCAGTCTTAAGATTGCATTGCATTCTTGTGAATGCGAATGTCTATGGGTCACAGTTTCCACTTACCATCAGGTGGCCTGTGTGCTCGTTTGTCAACTAACTTGTTACTATGCCATAAAAAAAAAAAAAAAAAAGAGTGTTCAAATCGGTTCCCAATTTTTCCGCAAAATCTTCTTTTCTGCCACTACAAAACTTCTCGAAGCTCTGCAAGATCTTAGTCAAGTTAAATATTTTTCAAAACGAAATATGATGCTATTATACGATTAGCACCGCGAACCCCGCGCAGACATGTTTACTTTTCCATTGTCCCATTGTTTCGCTATCGCTGCGTTGTCGCGCGGGTGTCGCGCGGGTGTCGCGCGGGTGTCGTGCGACTGCTGCGCGTCTGCCTTTGTCTCGGCTGGATCGAAAACGTATTGTCTAGCGATTTCGCTCGGCTTCTGAAAGGATTTTAAGTGCATTGAAGCATTGTAAAAAAAGCTTGTGTTGCGTTTTAAAATCATTTTAGATGCGGTCAAGCGGAATTTTCTGCATGGAAATGTGTTTTGTTTATGTTGTGTGTTTTGCACTCGGTTTTAAGGATGTATTTGGTTTTAAAATTTGACATATTTAGTCGGGATATTTGCTTGCGTAATAAAAAATATTGAGTTTACTTAAATAACCTAGTCTTTGTCATATCATTGTCAACCTATTCCGGGGCTCTATATTGTACTCGGTACTATAATTATTTTTGACATTTGAGTGTGGTTTTAACTCCCTTTTTTTACGTATTTAGCGATTTTATAATGGAAATTCTGTTGAAAAATTTTAAGCTGTCTTATTTTTGAACAGCAGCGCTCATTTGACTTTTCTTGTGTTGCAGAAATTTATGATTCGTAGTTATTAAAGTAATAAGCATGATTGCGTCAATGTAAGGAAACTCTTTATTTACCACCATTCTGTCGCTCACTCATTTACTTCCTTGAAAAAATCTATAGCCCATTTACATTAATATTATCAACACACATTTCATGAAATATTTACTCATAGTATTGGAAAAATACAAACAGGACGTGACATGTTCCCGGAATTGGTTATTTCCACTCCGCGTGTTAATACGACTTTGGTTTATTTACGGACCGCGCTCACTCGATCACGTGTTTAAACAAATACTTGAAGCGTGATCAGCCGATGAGTTTGTCAATGAATCTATTAAATCAGGGATGTCACTAATTTCATTAAGTGTGTTGCTTGTTATGTTGTGTACGTGTGTGTGTGCTTGTTATATACGGTCGGCCAAGCAAGTAGTCTACCAGTTTTCACAAAAGTTTCTTGAATATCTTATTATCGCTAAGGTTGACACTTGTAACTGTCATTATAATATTGCAAAGTAAAATCGAACTCGTTGTATGATGACGTGCAAATAAACTTGAACTATAGGGCCAGGCTAGTAGACCTCATTTTTTGGCCGACTGTACACAGGCCATCTGACGGTAAGTGAGATCTGAGACTCAAGGACATTTTCATTCATTCATTCATAGTGGCTGCCTTAAAAGTTGGTCCCAGGTACATTTCCCTATAAGGGAAAATATGTCTGGCTGAGTGTATGTACAATGTATCTATATTTCTTAATTGTTTATTGGTCTAAGTATGTATTGTTTCTGTTATTGCTCATGGCCACATTCTGCTTTTTTTTAATCCTCAATCACCTAAAGGATGGCTGGAAAAGATCCCTCAAAGTTATAAATACGTCGCCTTTGTAGATTCCTATTCTGAAAATATATAAATTTCTGTGTTTTGTACAATAAAGTGCTAGGTACAATATTAGTTCAGCTATGGCACTCTACGATCGCTGCTGCAGTCCGTTTATTAAAAACAGAACATTTAATCTCAGAAACAAAAGCATTTTACGAAAAACGTACCCAATGTAAACACCCATAAAGACAGCTAGAAACAAAAACCATTCCTTCCACTTATAATACACTTGCAATTTTCCCCAATTAGCCGAACATTGAAACAGCAATTAGTGTCCACACGACAGAATTAAACAGAACGGACTCCAACCTCTTTGACCCCAGTAATGGCCTGCTAATTGCGTCCCTTTTTATTGAAACACCCTTAAACGCCGCTTAATTTGACAAGGTTGCCCCATAAACCCGCCCCGACCCTCGTTGGAACTTTGTCGCCGATATTATTTTAGGCATTGTTTGTTAATTAAACGAATAAAAGTACTATACGCGAGCAATATGGCGTAGTTTTCGGTGGATTAGTTATCATTAATGTACAGTACAGTACATCCGGTGGACTTCGGGGACGTTTTAGATGTCTGTGGTCGCAATTGGGGACCTTTATTATTTTACTAGACGCCCGTTCTATCCCCTTTGGAACTTTCGGTGCCATGCCCCCGGCTATAAGTGTTAAATAGACACGTATTTGGGTTTTTGGCATTGATATTGTTGCGTGAAATAGCTACTTGTTTACTTCGAGCTCTATTAAGGCGGCAGACGTTAATAAAACTGGGCGGATAGCTTTAGGTTGCTATTTCGTATGAATATAAGAAATAGATAGCATTTTTGGATAAGGCACCCAAAATGTACAAACTAAAAAATCTTTGGTAACGAAATTACCCGGTAAAACAATAGTTTAAATATAGGCAAACTTAGTTTTGAATCTAATTGATCCGCGTTTAAGAAATACAGGTTTTATACATATAAAAACAGCATGACGTTTATTTTCTAAGTATTCCTTTAAGTTAAAAAGAAGTACCAATTAAATGTAAGACATAATTTATGAAAAAAAATATCTAATCAAATCAATGTTTTAAGCAGCATAGAAAAAAGTCTCCACTTACTTTTTCTCAAATGCTCAACGGATTTTGATAAGGTTCTACTACCATTTAGATCAAGTCTTTCGAAGGTTTAATTTTTCTATATTCTGGTTTATGTACGAGTGTTACATAAAAACCCATATAAACCAAAGCAAAGCAAGGCGAGTCCCTAGTCTCGCTAGTTCACTGTTCTATTGTACATTATCTACAGCTGTACAATTCAGTAATCTAGCAAGTCCATTACCAGGCTCGTTACTGACGTCCGTCATCATTACCTGTGAACGATATACACGCTCAATACCCGACAAGTACACGGTCGCGTCACTCAATCATGTCGGAATGATCAAATGCGTGTAATGAGATTGATAATATTGAATTTACGAGTGCTTTACGATTATTTTTGAAAAGTAGCTGCTGTTGGGAACAATCATATTTGGCTGTTATTTACAACAATTGATTTAACCCACAGGGGTTATTATGAGTATTATGACATAACTTTGCAGTTCCGTTTACGCTGAGAGAAAAGGACGGAGCGGTATAACTGCTATAGCTCTGTCCTTTACACTCGCCGTAAAATGAACTACATAGCAATGTCATAATTACCCCCAGATATAAATACACATAGATAATGAAACACCTCATCTGTATGAAAACCGACCGTGTCAACTTTTTTCTAACAACTGGGACGTCACAAGAACGAATAAGTAATGTGAATTCCCCGTGTTCCGCGCAAAATGAATTAAAAGTTATCGCTTTTTTGAGCTATTGCAGTTCATAATCAGTATAATCACGCAATGAGGCTTTTTCTTCATTTTCACGGCCCACCGGCTGCATCAGCAGACGTGCGTGGAACTGCAATGGCGACGGCCAACCCCGACGCATAGTCGAGGTTTGGTCTCGCGAAGTAGATGCATTTGTGTTATCTATGTGTATTTATATCTAAGATTTCGCCTTTTTTATAAATGACTAGTGAGGCTGACAAGTTGCTTAACGCTAATGTAAACGGTTTTTGAAAAGTGACAAAATGTATGGAATTGACGAAGGCGTTCGATGCGACCATCCGTCTGACAGCTTACGTCAATCCTATACATTTATTATCTAGCCGCGATTAGAAAGGGATTGGAGGTGACAGTTTTACCATATACTTACGTCAAAGTGCATATGAATTGAAAGCTATTCCAATCCCAAACTTATTGCGGTTTCATGATACCACCTGTTGGTAAGGGAGATCTGAGACATTTTGAAAATAGAATAAATGAAACAGTTTATTGATTTAATTTTGCATTCACAAGAATACAATCTTAAAGAGCGCAAATGCACTGCGAGCCCTGGGGACTAAGATGGAAAGCCTCTATGCCCTCTATGCTAGTAATTACGTAGCAATCTCACCGGTGGTCTTATCCCCACACCAACGTATAACAACGCGAACACGCCTGCTTGGAGCCACTTAGGTCACAATATTACGATTTTTCCCTTTATGCAGGATTCGTTCAGATCATTATCACGGATTTATTCTACATATTATTGCAACATAGTTAAAATTTTAGGTTAGGTTATCCCATCAAAGACAGTTCAGTATACAGGTCAAACTTGAGGTAGCCCAGTATAAGTTGGCCGTAAAAAGGAGTGTCAACTTCAATAAAATACATAATATTGCAAAGTTTTGGATGTTTTTATGTATTTCTCTGTATAAATAAATTTATCGTTGTCTTACCCATAATAGCACAAACTTAGAGCTTAGTATGAGACTATCAAATTAGTGTGACATGGTTCCCTGATATTTATTTATATTGGTTACTGCTTTGAGTTTATTTTCCTTTGAATTTAGTGGCTTTTGCATCATGCGGTAGGCTGTTTGAGTTAATACCCTATCACAAAAGAGGTATTATAATAATTATTTTGTGTGGTATTATGTAACTTTGATCTTATTTAATTAATGAACATTATAATGGATAAATTTATTTTGTTGCTAATATGAAATAAGAACCAACTTCATACAATAATAATAGTAATTTGTTAAACAATATAATGCATGTTACCAATCACGAAAATATTTAATAGAACGTTCATTCGTAGTTCTGTAGATCCTTTTAAGTAAGTCTGTACGTTGTCCAATCAAAGCTAAATACAAATTAATTTAATGGAGTGTCACAGCCAATAAAGCCACTAAGCACCATTTATGTTTCAAATTCAAACTCGAATAATTATCAAATTTGCTACTAAGAGTAGGTACTAAGACCTCATAACTGCAGTGAGTTAATAGCGTTTGCACCATGAAATAAGCATTAAATCAACAACTTAAGTCTCATCTCGTGTCGGAATCCACGCGTTTCCTTTATCGAGGGAAATTGCTTTAATATTTTGTGGAACTTTAGGTTTATCATCTTTATTAGTTTTCGATTTAACGGCCGTCCATTTTGCTTATTTTACCTTTGAGTTTGCTTCTCGGTACTGAGATATTTATAATTTTCTGCTAGACGTTCCCGGTATTTTCTTCTTTTAACTTCGTTCTATTACTATCAAGAACATTTTTAATGAAGTGAGCTTGTAGATACGTACGATATCGGATACGATGACTCGTCTTGTTTCCTCAATTAGTTTATTGACGAACACTGAAGTCGAGTGAGAAGGCAAGATAAATACAAGCTTTTCACTACATCAGCAAACACAAAAGCAGCAAACGTCAAATACAACCAAAAGCTCCCCTCAGACAGATGAACTATAAGTTCAAACTCAACAAGACGCCGAAACCCCATTAGAACATCAAATCTCGCTAAGACAAATATAATTACAAGAAACTATTGCCCCGCATATTTGTACAGCGGGATCTACGGAGCGGTGTATTGTTTCGTGTCTTTACGAAAAACGAGAACAGAGGGGTTATTATGACATAACTATGCAGTTCATTTTACAGTGAGCATAAAGGACGGAGCTATAGCAGTTACATAACTCTGTCCTTTTCTCTCAGCGTAAAATGAATTGCACAGATACCTCATAATAACCCCACAGAGCTTATTCTCTGACGGCTCTTATTAAATTCCGTTAAAATATTAGTGACCTCTAGACAAGATACTGTTTGAAGAATTATTTCTTAGTATGCTAGTCTATTTTGCTGAGTCGGCTTACGTCATTGGTCTTTGATTTGAAATGGTTTTAAAAGACTTAAAAACCTTCAGGTGAACTTTAAAAATGAAAGGGAAGTCATTTACATGGTAGCTAGACTTTTACTTAAAACAATGTACAAATTCGGTAGGGCCAAGAATAGATCCTTGTAGCACGCCTTTTGTAAAAAGGCAAAATTTTACTTTCAGCCCTATAAGTTGTTTCTAATAAGAACCCTATGTAAGGACTATACAAAATAAAAACAGAAAGATCTTTATAGCGGGCAAAGAAACCCAATATTTACCAATTTGACTACATGTTTTACTTACATATTTTGTTTGTTGATGACTACGTTTCATAAACCTGTCGAGATTGCTGTTGTGTTAGAGAATAATATTACGGGACGTCGTTTAGGGCGAGCTTGAGTCTTTCTGACAAAGCTGCATTTAAACTTAAACAGACATAATAACGAGGGTTTCTATGACGCTCGAAAATTTTAACCCTTGTATTCATAAACGCCCAAAAACTAGTGTGCTGTGTCTTTATCTGTCATTATGACATTTGAATTTGACGGAAAGGGACAAATAATACTTTAATTAAAATAGTTTTATTGTGCGTTTATAGGGGGGAAATAACGGTTTTGAAGAAAACAACATTTACATACTCGTAATACGATGGTTACTCGTAGTGTTTGCCCTTTTTTATCAGGTCAACCAAAGTAATAACCTTGGTCTCCCTTTTAAAACAGTTCTCAAAGACTCAAATACCTTACGGTTAGCTGTAAAATGAAAGAAAATCATTTGCATGATAGATTCTTCCACTAAAACTACAGTACATGAATAAAATAGGACCAAAAAAATATCCCTGTGGCATTCCTCTTGTTACAGGTATAAGTTCCAGTTTCAACTTTTCAACAGTAATAAATTATAGTTGAAGATTCAAAGTATAAAAACTGATGTGAGTAAAGTGTAAAAAAAGAATTGAATGTCTTCAGCTTTATACTACTTTCTCACTCTAATATGCTCAATATACGAGTCTAGCGGATTTGATCCGAATTGTATTTGTCGAAATGGGATAATAATCTGTTGTAAATGCTTTGTTAATTTTTTTTCTTTGTGCTTATACTCGTATTATTGGTTTACCCGCTGCACACATAGCGTGGCCTTACGGGACTCGCGATAATTGCTAGCATCTCCTACAGGGACAGTTTATAGGTTCAGCAACGCTCTTGTCGCCTACGCAATAAAGTCCATTATCGAACGCAAAACATTCTGCAACTATTCCCATTTCGCGTGTCGCGCGGGATTTTTGGAATTTCCCACGGGCCTGTGTTTCCGAGGTACTGTCAGCAAGTAATGAGAATAAGTAGATGGAACCAGATCTGAAATTTACTTATGGCTGATTAAATATAAAAATTGACTCTACAGGTAATAAAAAAAATGAGGCCGTTATGAATTTTACGAGTATTTTAGTTCATTATTTACACTTTATTTCTCTTCACATGCTCTATAAGTGACTCTTTTAGCTGGTGGTCTTAATCGGCAATGTTTGCTTCTAAAGACTAAAGTACTCTTTACAAGGTTTCACTTAACTTCAGAATAATGTTTGTGAGCGTGGGGGTGTCCCTCGGAATCCCTAATAACATTTGTCCTAACGCTTCGTTTGTCCGAATTCTTGTTTGTCCTAAACTGGTTCTCAGCTGAGTCAGATAACTTTACAAGCTTCCTAAAAATATCTCCGGCTAGATTAGGTAAGGTTATCACCCCTAAGAAGTTTTGAAATTCAAGCGGAAATGGATTTACGATAAACGAGAATTTGGATAAACGATGCGTTAGGACAAATGACGATTAGGAATTCCAATATAAACCCATGAGCTTGATTTGTTCAAATCTTATGAGTAAATTTAAAATAGTTTCATTTTTGCAATAGTTGCAATAGTGTCAAATGAAACCACCATAGCGGGTACCATAGTTGCTAATTTATCAGTGTAGCGCAATGATGTTAACATACGAGAAAAAAACTTGTGTCATCATCATCATATTAGCCCTTAGTATTAGCCTAAAGGCATCATGAGCCTTCTCCAAAGATCTCTGCGACGAAGTTTTCAACTAAATGCGTCTACAAAGCGTTATGCAAACTCTATTCGTTTTTTTCACACAAAACGGTCCCAGTTTTGAGCAAATTAATTAATTTCTGCTAAACAAAAATGCTCATGGACAATCGCTTTCAAAACATAGCAGCACTCAGTTCGATGTTATTGTTTGATACACAAGTTGAGGACAAGGGTAGAAAATACGAGTTAATTGGGTGAGGACGCCGGTTCAGTTAGAAATGGTTTAGTTTAAAGTGAAGTATTACCTTTACTAATCTATACTTATAATATTATAAAGCTGAAGAGTTTGTTTAAATGCGCTAGTCTCAGGAACTACTGGCCCGATTTGAAAAAATATTTCAGTGTTAGATAGCCCATTTATCGAGAAAGGCTATAGGCTATATATTATACTCACATAAACCGAAGCGAAGCGAGGGCGGGTTGTAGTTTAAAAATATAAGACAACTTAAGTTTAATTTACCGGGCCTGAGACTAGGCGGTAAAAACCAAATCGTAGTGTAATGGCGGCCGAGATAAAAATAAAACCTTATAAGGTTAAAAACGACATGGTTTTTACTACCTAGAATATAGGCCTTGCAATCACTTAGTTGCACTAGGAATCACAAGCACATTTTTTTTTGTTTTCAAACCCTTTGTCACTTTTTAATTGGCCTGGGTAAAAAGTGACAGCACGCGACTTAAGGCAACATTCAATTTAATGATTTTTTGTGCAAAAATGTCGTTAATCATAACTAAAGTCTTGTTTAAAAAAACTGACTTAGTAAACTTAGGCAAGTAGCAGTGTATCAAGTAGCGTATTAACCGTACGCAGCTTAGTGTGGTAATATAAAAGTTGAATAAAATAAAAAATAAACATTTATTCGGTGTCAAGAACATAGGTGGAATGTACAAAGTGGTTGAAGCCTCCTAGTAGGTATGGAATGTACCTGTATCAGGAGAATATTGCTAATAAAAGGGTGGCATAGAAAAATAAGTCAATAATTCAATTTGCATTTAAAAGATTTTGCCAATATTAATGGCGTGGAAACATTAAAATCCCTTTCAACATCCCGTGGTGAAGCTCTTAAGGAAAATTGTTACAAAAATATTCCAGTTTTAAATATTGATCAAAATGTATTTGAGGCTTTTTACTACAAAAAACTCAAAGGATATTTGAAATTCCAAACGCGAAGCGCGACGGGCCGATCCAATAACGATGCCCAACCTAGATATAGTATGTGGTACAACAAAGCGTCAAATTTAAACCTTTTCTTTAGCCGATAGTCTACTTTAGCCAGCTTGTCTTGGCTAAGGAGAGGATTGTCAATCATAAACATTAACGTCAAAAATTAACACAAAAACATAGTTTGGTTCGCGTTATCTTTACAATTATAAAATACTAGCACAAAGAACTGCCAACGGCAGGATTTAACAGCGGACAGACGTTATCTTACTTTTATAATAAAATTTTAAAATGCGTCAATTTTAAAGAATGTTATGTTTATTTCTTAATCACGTTTAAGCAGATTAAGACTGCGCCGAGCGTACGCCAGAAGTACAGTGGCGCCCTCATTGCTATTATTGTGTTTTCTAATAAACTAAAGTATTTTCTTGAAATTGGACGGTAGGTTTTTGTACTACAAATGAAAACACAACTTATAAATACGATTTTAATACGATTAACTTTAGTACGATTAAGGTTTATCACTTAGTTTTATAACAATTCACCTTTAAGTTATCAAGTTAACGGAAAAAAGTGGCCACCTGTTAATTAAAGTTTGTTACGAATCCCATAAATTGTGTTTTTACTTGCGCTACAAAAATACATCGCCTGATTGCAAGGAAATTAGAAAACACAATAATAGTAATGAGGGCGCCACTGGACGCTCGACGTTTGCTCGGTGCAGTCTTAATGGATTCGTAAGAATTTTGTTATCATTTAGGTTTGGTAGTTTTTAAAGTTCCTTATGCAAGACAAATAAATTCTTCACGGACAGAGTCCCGGATGGATCGCAGTGGGTATTTAATACTTTTGTAAATTTAAAGTATCGTCGTCATTAATCTTCAGTGCGAAAGTGTATTGAAAACACGATTTATCACAAAAACACTATCCTACATTATATAAGCTATGGCATCGCAGACTCTTAAATTTGTTTCTTTATCATTCGAAAAAAGCCGCATGAGATCAAACTCCCATTATTGAAAGTGCATTCTTGTCTAAACCCGTAGAAGTTTCATTCTGCTTCTTCTGTACAATGGCATATGTGTCCTTTTGCCTGAAGCTTTTCTGAGAGACTTATCACATCTAAGATGCGTCGATCATCTCAATTATTCAGCGCGTTCGAGGATTCGCACAAATTTACAACTACAGCCGTTCGTTGAGATCCTGGTACACTCGGGAGTTGAGCTCCCGTTTTTTAGGAAAAAAAGTTTTTATGTTGGGTTTTAACAATGCACCAATGAAAGTTCTCCATTCGCAAATTTAGGACTACAGCTGTTTGTTGAGATCCTGGTACACTCGGGAGTTCAGCTCCCGATTATGATGAAAAAAGAGTTCTTAATGTATTTTTATAAAAAAAGAGTTGCTTTATTTGTTTTTACAATGTACTAATGCAATTCTGAATTTTCCAATTTACCACTACAGAAGTTTGTTGAGATCCTGGTACACTCGGACTTCAACTACTGACTTTTAAGATAAATAAAATGTGAAGATCTTTACTCCACCTAAGTTGAAACGGAACGTTTTTTAATACAAAAAAAATAAAAAATCCCTTAAACCGTATCGATAAAAATAAAAATCGATAAAAATTTCAACTCCTTTTTTCAGAGCTGAATACTCTTAAACGGCCCAAAAGATTTTCATCATAACGAGCTAATAATCACCTCAACTTAATTTAACTAACTTTCTTTAAACAAAACCGTGTCCATATCGGGTCATCCTTTTGTAAGCTGTTCCGCAGACACACAAAATAACCACAATAAAAATCGTCGCCAGCAGGTGTGCAAGGCTCCTATTCAAGAAACAACGCCTGAAGGATGCGACGACTTCCCATTTCATTTGAACTCGAACTATTCCGCGTTGAATTTGGAAGGGAGGGAGTCGAGGAATTTTCATTATTTGAATTATAGAAGGTTTGAGGCTCACGAACAAGTTTCGTGAGGACTCACCTTTCGGCCTTATTTTTAGGGTTCCGTAGCCAAAAGATGCCAAACAGAACCCTAACCGTTCACAATTGTGGAAATCACAATCACACCGAGATGTAAAGCAACTAAAAAATAATATATTATGTATAGACTATTTAAATGTCCTTCGTCATAATCGCTAGACTAACTTAATCGAGATGCTTATCATCACGCTTGAAATTAAAGTAAGTAACTATCGTTGAGGAGTTCCGTTGGCTATCTGTTGTCTTCATCATTCGTTTCAGTTTACCAAATGATACTTTCGATATTCATATAAAAATCGCTATAATTATGACAATGTAAGTATGCCTAAAATATGTGAAAAGTTTCCTCAGTTCTCTACTTATTTCCTTGTCAGGAATTGATTTGGTACAATTTCAAAAGTATACCCTATCAAACAAAAAAATAATTTTCAAAATCGGTCCACAATTGACGGAAAAATTGGTGAACATACATATTTTTATTTACAATTAGTAGAACATAGAACATCCTTTTATGAAGACAGTTAATTAAACACCCGGTAGTAGAAATGCTGCAAAATGTAAAGACTTAAATATAAGAACGGGCGGAAGGTGTGAAATTGCAGAAACAGCAGTAAGTAGTGTTTATTATATTTCAAGATGCTTACCGCAATCTTGGGCGAGAACTCAATTTAAAAAGCCAATTAGCTGCGATTCCCGCTCCACGAGTCTGTGGAAAGCGAAGGCGTGTGTCGAACAGAGAGCGGGGCGTTGTGGGGAGTGCATTAACGACTGTCCGGTCCATAGATGAGTTTACTGGTTCAGCGAGTGGCCAAAGTTAGGAGATTTAGCGGGATTGGAAGTGGTGAGGGCAAAATGTGTAAGGGATATTAAATTCAAAGCGCGGTATAAAATACCCAATTTAATCACAGTCAGCGCCTATAACCTACTAGTCAGTTTCTCTGTCTGTAGACAGTTTTTGAAATAAAGTGAAGTAATGCTGATACAAGCGCTGCGCTTAATACTAGGTAAATTTAAAACATTTAATCTTATATTTAATCTAGCCGCTATAAGAGATATTGTAGTTATAGATCTACGCTGTCTTTTGTTTAGGTATATAAGAGAATTACTACAGTATTGCTTCGATTGGGGTAATGAATTCTCCTATATAGGTACCATAAACAAAAACAGGATAATTTTTGCATTGCATTGCTATAGTGTGTGTTTTACGAAGACGATATTATAAAAATATTTATACTTACACATTTCGTTGTTATTTTCGTTAAAATAAATGTTGGAAAGAGTTGGTAAAGTATTTTATATGCACGTATGGATTTCAATTGTTCAAATAACATCAAATCACACCTAAACACCACTTCGTTACGTTTACTCGTATTTTTAATAAAACCTGTTTAAATAAAAAAACTGAGCCACGATAATGTTGCCAAATTTACATTGTATCGTACAATCATCATTACTGTCGGGATAACAATACATTCCAAATTAACCTGTTTTAAAATTCATTATCAATATTTGACCGAAACAAGATGTTATCAAAATGTCCAACGTATTGATAGACAGACAAACTCCGGTTAGAGTTTAATAATACTCTTAGTAAAGTATAAAGTTACTCAAATAACTTTCTTATAACTTGGACCACACAAGCTCTCCAGTCCACAAGTTACGGCTAATATTTTACACGTTGTATTTCCACCTTGTTATCGCTTGTCGCCCGCGAATTCTCCCGGGTTTTTACAACCCGGACACGACCGTACCCGGTTATATCCGGGAGTACTTCGTTAGCGGGCAACTTGTAAAACACACATGTTACCTTTACGGCTTGGTCACCCTATTACGTGTCATGTTTACGTGGACGCTGTACTCGTGAAGTAGGGTGCGCATGTCGATTGGAATTTAATGAACTTATTAAACGTCAGCCTGAAAGCTCTGCACCAGTAATTGGACTTTTATCACGAGCTAATGGGTTTTGTCGTTAAATGTTTTCAAATTTTAAGCTGGGGTGAGGAAAATTATGATAATGTGAAAAATTTATATACAAAGAGAATAAGTAAAAGCTTTGGAAAATATTTGACACTTTTGATATTGTGTAACATGTTTTAGTTTGGTAGTTTATTACCACATTATTTTAGTATTTAATTGCGGGTAACTATACTTTTTAATGTTTGAAATATCCATGTAGTTTCTGGCACCTCAATTTATTGTAGAGTAGTGGATGTTCACTACTTCTTTTATTTCTATCCGAAATCACTACAAAATTTCACGTTTCAAAATTTTCTGTAAGTCAGTCACATCGGTCACGAAGTCCTTTAATTATGTTTTCAAGACGATGTGGATTGAAAGAAGATGTGGTGATTAAAATCGAAAAGGGTGTGCTAAGATGGTTTGGTCATTTAGAAAGGATGGATGAAAAAAGAGTTACGAAAAAGATGGCGAGCGAGAGTGAGCGGAGATGTCGGTAGGGGACGTCCTAGACGGACGTACGGTGATCAGATTCGCGATGTACTGAGTAAGGGCCAAATCAAAAGCACCCGAAACCGACGTATGTGCATGAAGAGATTGATGAATGTAGAGAAAGCGAAAGTTGTATGTTTAGATCGGTGTTTCTGGCGTTCCATAGTCTCTGCCTACCCCATTGGGAGACAGGCGTAAAGTTATGTGTATGTATGTAGATAACATTTTGTACTATCAGCCCAATGGAACCCTGACCCACCATAGAACGGTGTCACAGTGACATTATAAAACAATTTGTTTGACACTTCTTATGACTTGAATCATAACGTCTCTGTGACACAGTTCTATGGTGGGTCAAGGTTCCAATGGTCTGTTAGTACCTAGGCAAATCACCAGACTTCTAATGGGTACTAAGTTATAACTACCAGCTACGGTCCACTTCACCACCTTTGCCCCCCTTTTATCCGGGATAAACAAAAGACGGAATATCCCTAATTCCCGGAACAATGGAGTAAGTGCTTCATCGGTAAACACGTCATTACTCGGCAACTAATCGGTAACGGCCGAACAATCGCTCCGAGCCCTATTCAGGGTTCCGTAGCTAATTTTGAAGCACAATGCTGAAGCTGTATCTAATTATCCTGCCCATTGAACCCTGGAGCGTTTAATACGGTACGACGATTTAATAAAAAGCGTTGCAGAGGAACAATTAGAAAATGTGACTAAGAACTTGCCGGAGTCTCGGCAGCGTTTTTAAGATGAAATCTACTTAAGATTAGCCCAAAGACCTTTTTGTAAAAAGATTTAATTCTTTCAACCACAGTTTTATTTATCACGAGGAAACTAACCAGCAAACAGGGTGATTCCTCTTAAAAACCGCTTTCAGTCGGTTGAACGAGAGAACGAGTGAACGCATCGCAGCTTTGATAAACCGGCGAGTTGAAGTAGTCCCGTCGGAGCGTACAAAACATATTTTAGCGCGTGCATTCTCAATTAGGCATTCTTGTACGTTCGATCGTTCAAAAGAAGTCATGCTCCCTAAATGACAATGCACGCGCTAAAATGTTTTTTGTACGCTCCGACGGGACTACTTTAATTCGCCGGTTTATATGAGCTGCGCCGCATTCACTAGTTCACTCGTTTTTAAGAGGATAATACCCGGGCTCACCTGATGGCTGTAACAACGGCACTTCACTTGTACATATTTGGTAAATATTAATATGACACTTCACTTGGCATTGCGTATTCATTTATTTGACCGACAATTGCAATGTCTAGACGGCAAAGTTATCTAAACATTGGCATTACCGCGTCTTTATCGGTTGTTTGACTCACATCAAAGAAACCTAATATACAAATACCCAGAGAAGCTGTCTCCACATGTCGATATTCAATATTCATCTGAATGACAAACGTATTGAGCATTTGCTATTGATATCTATAAATAAGTAGTTGGCTCTGTACTTTTACCATGAGTTACAATTTACAATTACCTGCTCTGCTCTGTCCCTCACAGTAGGTACTCATTTAGTGCGCGATAATGTATTGTCTGCTGTTTCCAAACTAGTACTCAAAATAGATTTTGAATAAGGCTTATTAAGAAATATGTACACACCCAATTGCAATTAAAACAAAACCAACGTTTTCATCATAGTATTCTTAAGTAACTTTTGCAAGCGAAGAATGATAGAGGAAAGAAAAAAGATCTTTGTTCAAAAATCTAAACTAAATAAGTGACGGCCCGGCATAAATCATTTTTTAAACCTTATAACTCGTTTTTTATTCCGTTATAGATTTTGCCCGGGTTGAATACGGGCCGGATTAACCGGGTCGTTATTTAAAAATGCACACACATTTATAGGCATATGAGGACACGATAAATATTGCAGTTGGTCGTTCTTTTCATTTATCCTGAAATATTTTCAGGTTTTAAAATATAGAAAACATAAAATTATGCATAATTAAATAAATAATTTTAATTAAACGGTGAGTTTTATTTGCTTACGTAGACGGTAATATGTTTTCAATATCCGGAACTTAATACTTCCGGATGAATGTACCCGGGTTTACCCGACCCGGATAAGACAGCGTGATGGACGGACAGCTCTTAATTGCTCGTGAAGCCGATTTCTAATTAACTCGATAGCAACAAATAGGTTTAAAGAGAAGTGGAAGATAATGGAATCCGGCTGCATGTTTAAATTAATGAAGGTCTTAATTATTTTTAGCAAATACTGTTTGAAATATTTTAGATACTAGGACTGCACTGAGCAAACGTCGAGCGTCCATTGCCATTCTATTTTCGTTATTTCTAAATTTAAGAATTCCTCGGAATCGAACAATGTTTTTTGGTAGCGTAAGTAAAATAGTAACCAACTTTAATAAGAACCCTTTTTTTAGTCAGCTTACCGGGATATGTGGCCACTATTTTCCGTTAAGTTGATAAATCGTAAGTCAATTGTTATTTAACTAAGTGATATATTGTATAAGTTGTGTTTTTATTTGAACTGTCTGATTTCAAGAAAATACTTTAGTTTATTAGAAAACACCATACTCGTACGCTCGGTGCAGTCTTCATTTAGTCTCGAAACCTGATCTAAACTACAAATAAATAAATATAAGAAGGTGAAGTATAAATTGACCTAAGAGCGTAGCCAGGATGCAAATTCTGTTAACGTTTCTGTTTTTATCGACTCATAATGTATGGGGTTGACATAAGCGGTCAAGCGATCTGTCTTCAGCTTAGGTACGTCAATCCTATACATTTTGTCGATTTTCATATACTACTACCAAAAGCTTGATAAGAATCCCTAACTATAGCATCTACAACTCTAATTATCCAGACGGTACTGCCCATGGCGGATCAGCTGTAATAATAAGATCCCATGTAAAACACCACCAGCAACCAGGATATATATCTAATCACATCCAAGCTGCCACGGTACAAGTAGAAGCAAAAAATCTTAAATTCAACGTATCCTCAGTCTACTGTCCCCCGAGACACAGAATAGATGAAAATCTCTTTAGTCAGTTCTTCGAGACTCTTGGTGAACGCTTTATCGCAGGCGGAGATTGGAACGCGAAACATGTCCATTGGGGATCCCGACTGAACACAACACGCGGTAGAGAACTCAAGAAAAGCTTAGACACGCTTCACCTAAATACACTCGCAACATCAGAACCTACTCACTGGCCGTCTGACATAAATAGACTACCAGATGTCATAGACTTTTTTATCGTTAAAGGATTATCCCAACTTTTTTATGCCATTGAACCGTGTCTCGATGGCTCATCAGATCACACTCCCATCTTACTGACCGTAAGCTCAACATTGCTAACCTATGATAACCACTGTACTCTCTATAATAAAAATACTGATTGGGAATCATTCAGAGAAATGATGAATGAAGAACTTAAGCTAAAAGTAGCCCTTAAATCTGCCGAGGAAATTGAGAATGCTACTAGAGAATTCACAACTACAGTTCAAAAGTGCTGCTGGGCTTGTACTCCAGAAATCAAAGAATACCATCCAAGACACACCTTAGTACCCGAGGTGATAAGATCAAAAATCCAAGAAAAAAGAAGACTGCGTAGAGTATGGCACACTAGTCGGCATCCAGAAGACAAGACAAACCTTAACAAAGCCATTAAGGAGCTTAAAGAAATGCTACAACAAAGAGCGAATGAAGCAACCGCTGCTCAAATAAGTTCTTTGACTGCTACCAAAGTCTCTAATTACTCGCTATGGAAAGTATGCAAGAACGCAAATAGACCGGTAATGCCTAAGCCACCAATTAAAACCCCGGAGAACACCTGGGCTAGAACACCAGATGACAAAGCCAATATCTTTGCAAACCACCTGTCAAAGATATTTACTCCAAACGAATCTGATGCTGGAAATGATGAGACAGATATTGATGTAGTCATAGAACAAGACCTACAACTGGACCTTCCAATCCAGCCGACGTCACCAAAAGAAGTCATCCGATTCATCAATCGTTTAGAAAATAAAAAAGCTCCAGGCTTCGACCTCATAAACAAAGAAGTGCTTACCGAACTTCCTAGAAAAGCTATAATTTACCTGACTTCTCTCTTTAACGGCATACTGAGGACAGGCCACTTTCCTAGCCTTTGGAAGGTTTCGCAAATAGTTATGATACATAAAAGCGGAAAACCGACGCATGAATTAACTTCCTATAGACCAATAAGTCTCCTTCCTGTAGTATCAAAGCTGCTTGAGAAGATCCTTTTAAAAAGAATGATTAAGGCATTACAGGAACAGTCAACAATACCGGATCACCAATTTGGATTCAGGCAAGAACATGCTACAATTGAGCAGATTCACAGAGTCTGTAAAACAATAAGAATGTCACTTGAAAGAAAAGAATACTGCTCTGCAGCCTTCTTAGATATAAAACAAGCCTTCGATAGAGTGTGGCATAAAGGACTGCTCTGTAAAGTTAAAACATTGCTACCCCACAGGTACTACAGAATTTTGGAATCATACCTCTCAGAACGTCTCTTCCAAGTGCGAGAAGGTGAAAGTTCATCATCATTTCACGAAATTCTTGCCGGGGTACCACAGGGTTCAGTACTGGGCCCAGTCTTGTACACGATCTTTACATCTGACCTACCTCAAAACCCTGGTGCGACAATGGCTACGTTTGCTGATGACACAGCAATAATAGCATCTAGCAACAATGCTGTAGAGGCCTCCCAGATCCTGCAAGACAGCTTAATAAAAGTCCAGGAATGGCTCAAAAAATGGCGGATCACGGCAAACGTATCCAAGTCCGTGCATATCACATTTACTTTAAAAAGAGGAGATTGCCCACCAGTCAAGTTGTGTGGACAAGAACTCCCACATACTAACTCAGTGAAATACTTGGGGATGCACCTTGATAGAAGACTGACCTGGAGAAATCATATCCGGGCAAAAAGGGATGAACTGAATATTCGATTCCGTTCTCTCTATTGGTTGCTTGGCAGGAACAGCGTGCTATCGCTAGACAATAAATTTCTGATCTACAAAAGTGTCCTGAAACCGATTTGGACATATGGTATCCAACTGTGGGGTTCTGCATGTGACTCAAGTATTTTGATGATTCAAAGAGCCGAAGACTCTATCCTCAAACAAATTTGCAATGCTCCTTGGTTCATAAAAAACTCAGAGGTACACCACCATTTAAAAATTAACACAGCTGAGGAAGAAATCCGCTCTTTTGCAAAAAAATATAAAAAAACGGCTCCAGTGCCACCCGAACAAATTGGCAGTGAATCTGACTGTCCCTGATCACCTGAAACGTCTGAAAAGAAAAAGAATAGATGAACTGGATAGCCAAATTAAAAAAAAAAAAATCCAGTTACCGATGAAGTGGCTCCTACAGGGGAGTCGCTTCAACATGCCTAAGGACACTTAACACATCTGCTCATAGTCTTTCGACTGATTGCAAGATTAACATGGAAGAAAAAAAAAAAAAAAAAAAAAAAAGTGTTATGCATCTTGACTAGGTCTTCTACTACTGCCAATATTATAAATGCGAAAGTTTGTGTGTCTGTTCGTTTGTTACTCTTTCACGCTGCAACGGCTAGACGGAATTGGATGGAATTTGGAATAGAAATAGCTACTCTGGATTAACTCATTTTATGCTACTTTTCATCCCGGAAATTTTAAAAGTTCCCGTGGGAATAGCGATAGTCGAAATCTACGTAGACGAAGCCGTGTGCAGAAGCAAGTCTAGCTTTGTGTGGGTTTCGACAAGGTTCAATAAACAACAGCACATACGTACAAAACATTTTTGCTGATTGCAAAGTCTGCTCAATAGGAATCGAACCTGCACCCTTCACTACAGTAATAAAGGTACACTGGTATTGAGCCGTTAATTAATACAAAGAAAAGGAAAACATGGATGAAAGAAGATTGCCGAAAGAGATATAAAGATCGAAAGTGAGTGGACAGGTCGGAAGGGGCCGCCCTAGGCGTACTTTTTCGAGTCAAATCGGAGAAATACTGGAAAAGGGCCGAATCTTAAGTACCCGAAACCGACGTGCGTGCATGACTCGATTATGAATGTGGAAGAACCGAAATAAAGGATGATGGGCAGTTTTGTATGGACACTGGCCTAAAAACCAATAATGACAAGCCATATGCCATTTTAAAGGTTTTTTCATATTCCACAACTTTTTGTATGGCGGGAAATCTTAAATCACTGTGTGAACATCGTCACGCCTACATAGACGACTTTAGCATAATTACTTTGAAAAACCGCTGTATTTGCATGGCGATAACTTTTTCCACACAAAGATTTCGAACCACCAGCCATAGTAATAATTTTACAACTTAGAATTACCTATCCGGGGACATACCTATCGCTTGTCCTTATTGGTCATTAGGCCAATTAGCCCACCCTCCTTTGTTAAGATCGTAGCAAGTAGAAAGAAGTGGTCTCTGCCTTCCCCTCTGGGAAACAGGCGTGATTTAATGTATGTATGTAATTAATACAAAATACATCATGTTCTAATAAAGGTCTAACATCTTAGTCAATAATGTTAAAGGCATTTCTAAGTAAAATTATTCAGTATAGCCGACCAACGTCGTACGTTGTATCCCTATTTTGTCTGGAGCAGTTTCGGTATTATCGTTTAGTATCTTTGTTTAGTATAGGTACAGCTCATTTCTAAGTGCTCTACCACAACCTCAGCTTAGCCGGCTCACCTGTCATTGAACTAAGCACGTCTAATACTGCCCTGAGTGAGAGGCAATTTAATGCAAATTAAGTTCAAACTTTCCATATTGTAACAAAAACGAGTCGACAAATTGTTTTCCGTATAGCCTGAAAGGACGTGTGAATGAATCAAATCGTTACAGACATTTCATATAAGTACAAAAATGTGAATGTACTTTAATTCATTCAAAGCATAATACATTAAAACATATCAATACACTAATTTGATAAACTCAATAGGTACTTAATTATTTATTCCATTCTATAAAGTATACATAGGTGGTCCGGTCACGAATTTAGGACAGATTTCAAGAAAAATATTCTAAAATCGTCAATGCCATATTAGAGATGTCAAGTCATTTGTAACTTTTAGGTAACTCAACTTTATTGTTGTAGAATGTCAGATTGAATTTGGATTTAATTAAATCTCGTGACTGTACTAAAATATAACAACAAAAACAATTACAATGTATCGCATAATTGGGTGTGTAATGATTTGCAAAAAAAAATGTACTCATTTTCGTTTTCATGACACAAATTGCATAATCCTTTTAATTAACCTACGATCTAATGATTATTATTCATAACAACAAAATGCATAATTTCTCAAATCATAATGTTCATAGTTTTAGAACTAGACTCTATCGTTAGGTTTATTCCATGGAATAAGCGCACATAGCTTACATTATGGTCCCTTAATATTTATTTACATATTATTATTTATACACACTTCACACATACAATACAACATACTCACATAGAAACATGTCAAATAACATTACCCTCTTTCTTAAACAGTCGGGTAGGCAGTGTAATACGATGAACAGGGTAGTGATTCTCTCCACAATGAAGGATGGACGGACGAACGAGTGAATCTCCAAGCGATGAGTTTAAGTAGTCCCGTCAGTGCGAACAAAACATATTTTAGGGCATGGTTTCTGCCTATGGATCATAAATAAATAAAAGAAAGAAATAAATATCATGGAACAATGTCACACCAATTGACCTAGTCCCAAACTAAGCTCTAGGCTTGTACTATGGGTATTAGACAATGATATAAATACTTATTATAGAGAAACATATACTTAAATACACAGAAAACATCCATGACTCAGGAACAAATATTCGCGCTCATCACACTAATATCTGCCCTTACCGGGATCGAACGTATAACGCTGCTTAATTGAAAATCTACGCGCTAAAATGAGTTTTGTTCGCTTTGACGGGACTACCTAAACTCGCCGCTGCGATTTCGCTCGTTGGTCCGCCCGTCCGTTGTTTTTGAGATAATAACACCGTTCGTTGATCACGCTGCGAAAGGGATTATTATCGGGAGTAAGAGTTATTTGCCGAAATGGGGGTAATTATATTAATGAATGATACTAACGACAAGGAATCGCTAGACGTAGCGTGAAACCAACAAAGAGTGGAAGGAATACAAACCTTTCTGTAGTGTGTACGGGGCGTTCCGTATCAGAACACCTAAAATTTATAAGCCTCAAGTATGATAAACTTAAAGTTCATTTAATATTTATGTAATTTTACAAGTTTTATAAGTGTTTTTGTAGCTTACAAACTATGGATCTGTGAAATCTGATTCAAGTAAAACACTAATATAAAGTCTTCAGGTATTTATTTATTAACTATTCTCACATTATATATCTTATGGGATCGTAACAATCAGAGCGAGCTCTGTACCGTGACACAGGTAGGGGCGAAGAGGGAGATGTCACAGTGACACTTCATAAGCTTTTGACAGGTGCGTTTATAGCGTATGCTACATCTTCCCTTTTCAACGAAAATAAGTTTACAATTTTTTCAATTACTTTACTAAGTTTTGTAGTATTATACAATTAGCCATACAAGTTGTGTACCATCATACATACATTGGTTTTTCTCCTCCCCTTAAAACAAAGAGATTCGCTGTGTATTAAGCTAGTGAGACTTATGATAATATCGTTACAAACTATACTAATTGCACGCAACCTAGAGCTGCGTATTTGACCGACCCTGTAACTGTTTGGCTGGTCTGGTGAAACATCAAGTAATCATGCCGGCCTTATATGATACGATGTCCTCGTATTATTTAACATTATTTTTATCTATGAGATCATATGATCTCATGCCATTATAATTGGCTATGTTACCCTGTGCCCATACATTTTTATTAACATCTTTCTTCCACCAAACATCTTGACCCACAACAAATGGTTGCTTCTTTTTAGATGTTTTATTATAATTTATTACATTACTATTCCTAGTTTTATTAAATATATTTTCTACATTTGTGATATTCTTTGGTTGTAAATGCTGTGTAGTAACTATTAACTTTGTTTTTAAATTTCTATTCATTAACAGTTCACTAGGAGTGACCTTGGTGCCAGAAGTGGGTGAAGCCCTATAGTTTAGTAGAGCTAATCTGTAATCACTTTTATCTTCTAAGCATTTGTATAACATTTTTTTTGCAATCTGAACACCCCTTTCTGCCATGCCATTTGATTGTGCATACCTGGGACTTGTATACGTGAATTTAAATCCCCACTCCTTTGCAAAGTCCCTACACTCCTTCGAGTCAAAAGGAACATGGTCTGATACTACATCAGCTGGAATTCCAAAGTTTGAGAAAATTTCTATTAGTGCATTAATTATGGACTTGGAGCTTTTATTTGTTATCTTTTTTATGTCCAACCATTTGGAATAGTAATCATAAATTATTAAATAATCCTTAGTTTTAAAATTCATAATATCAATGGCAATTTTATAAAATGGTAAGCAAGGTATGTTGTGCGACAATAGTGGCTCTTTGACATTATTATTTTGGAAAGTTTGACAAGGAAAGCAACGCTTAACATACTCTTCAATATGTGAGTCGATATGAGGCCAATAATATACATTTCTCGCCAGTTGCTTCATTTTTGTCACACCGATGTGTCCTTCATGTAAGGTTTTAATGAATGACTGTCTTAAATTTTTAGGAACAATGAGTCGATTATTAAAAAATATTAAATTGTTATCAACATTCAGTTCACCTCTTAATTTATGGTAACTATGTAAACCATCTGGGATATTCTTATTATGAGTGGGCCAGCCATTTGTTATGAAATTTTTTAATATCTGTAATTCATTATCATTGGAACTTTCATTTATTAATACTGTTTTTTGTTCCTCAGAGCATTCTAAATTGTTTGCCAAGCCCATGCAATGTATGACCTCATACATGTAAGACTCATCGGTGTCCTGTGTTAATTGATAAGAGCGTGATAGTAAGTCCGCAATGTACATAAATTTACCTTGTAAATATTTAAATTCTATATCATATCTTAATAGTTTTAGTTTCAATCTTTGTAACCTTGGCGACGGTATTTCATGAAGATGTTTCTTTAGTAAACTTTCTAGTGGTTTGTGATCATTAAGTATCGTCACTTTACGTCCATAAATGTAGTAATGAAACTTACGTGTAGACCAGGTTACACTTAAGAGTTCTTTTTCTATCTGTGAAAAATTACACTCGGCCGTTGTTAAACTTCGTGAAGCGAAACTAACTGGTTTGCCATTTTGTAGTAAACAACACCCCAGGCCATCTTTGGATGCGTCACACTGTATAGTAATAGGCAACTTATCATTAAAATTTTGAAGGACCGGAGCTGTACTGATTATATTTTTAATATTAGTGTATACATCATCACGAATTCCCGTCCATAGCCATTCGACATCTTTTTTCAAAAACATTTGTAATGGTGCCGCAATATTAGCAAGGTGTGGGATAAATTTTCTTAAATAATTGACCATTCCTAGAAAAGTTTGAAGTTCTTTTTTATTATTGGGACTTTTCATACTCACTATAGCACTGACTCTATCTGGATCAATTTGCATGCCCTGTTCTGAAAAAATGTGGCCAAAATACTTGACTTGCTTTAATTTATATTGAAATTTATCTTTATTGAAGCGAACATTGTGTTCTCTGGCTCTACTAAACACCTTGTCTAATACTGCATCATGTTCCTGATCGGTGTCAGCACATATTAAGAGGTCATCGCAATAAACAATCACTCCGGGAATGTCACCAAAGGCAGTTTCGCTATATTTCTGGAATACCTCAGGAGCTACAGAGATCCCAAATGGACACCTTAGAAATTTGTAACAGCCAAATGGGCTATTAAAAGTACATAAGTCACTTGATCTGTCTGATAATTTAATATTATAAAACCCATCTGACAGATCTAGCACAGAAAATATCTTCTTATTACTTAATTTTGACACAATCTCATCTAGGGTTGGTATTAAATGATGTTCTCTTATTAGTGCTTGGTTCAAGTCCTTCGGGTCTAGACAAATTCGAAGTGAACCATTCTTTTTCTCAATTATAACTAAATTGCTAACAAAACTTTTAGGGTGGTCTACCTTGGCTATGACATTGTTTTTCACCAGACCTGCCAATTTGTCCTCAAGGCGCGGCTTCAGGGAGTTTGGTACCCGCCGTGGAGGTCTCACCACAGGCTCAGCGTCAGGTCGAATACGCAGTTGCAGTGGCGTTTTGAACTCGCCCACACCCTGAAATAGTTCGATGTTTTTTTTAATTAAACAGTTTTTATTATTATTAGTTTCCGGATCTGTTTTTAAAATATTAATGGCCACATGATCCGTCTCAATTGTATCAATATTATTATTTAATAACTTCAGTTTAACTAATGAGGCTAATCCTAAGATTGGTCTGACACTTTCATTAATAATTAAAAACTCAGTCATGACTTCACTATTTTTAACTGCATTTGAAAAAACTTTTAGTGTGACTTTACCAACTGGGAACAATTTCCCACCCCCGAAGACTTTAATTATTACTCTCGTCTCAGATATTTTAAAATTATTATCATCATTGACAATTTTTTCAAAATCCTTGATACTAATCACATTTATTTGGGCTCCGGTGTCACATTTAAAACAAACTTTTTTATTTTCCACTCTGAGTGTCTCCGTCCAATCATTTTTACCCAAATCTATGGAGTAAACCTCATAAGTACTGTTATCCGCCAGTCATAAGTCATGAACATTGTTACAGGCCTCTTCACTGTTATTATTATTATTATTAATGTTATCCACCCGTTTCTTATTGAAATTGCAACCTACACTAAAATGATTCAGCCTGTTACAGTTCGAGCAAGTCTTCCCATAAGCAGGACACTGCTGAGGACCATGCTCAGTGTTACATTTTCTACAGTTGTAAAATAATCTATTATAGCGACCCTGCATATTAACATTTTGAGGCGTAGTCTTTTTGTAATTACTAAAATACTTAGCTTTATTGCCCTGCTGCTGCTGTGTTGCTCGGCTCGTCTGAACTGCATGCACCTCCGGGTTGATCGTCTTCACAAATTCTCTGGACAGCTCCGCAGACCTGCAGATGTCGATGGCCTTCTGTAACGTGAGATCCTTGATTTCCAGTAGTTTTTGTTGGATCCGTTGCTCCCGAACACCAATAACAATCTTGTCCCGAAGCATCTTCTCTTTCTGGTCCCCGAAGTTGCAGTTCTCCGCTACTTTTCTTATTGCTGTGTAAAATGTATCAAATGTTTCTTCCTCTTCTTGATTTCGCTTGTTAAGATTGTATCTGTTTATGATTTCATTTTGTTTCGGCTTGAAGTAATCGTCGAAGATTTCGATGACCTGCTCCAGCTTGTCCTTGCCTTCTACTTTAAGGACATTAAAATATAATTCTTGTGCTTCGTGGCCAACGCAGTTAATAAGTATGGCGGCTTTTCTTGCTTCTGATATTTTTTCTAACCCCGCCGCCAGCACGAAGTTACTAAATGACAGCTTAAAACGTTGCCACTGCGGCCAGCAGTTATCAATGTCTTCTAAATTGAGCCCCACGGGCATTTTATATTCGACGGCAGACATTTCGTTAAAATCTTTACTTGTTTCTTCTACTTTCATAATTACTATTAACAATCTTCAGCCAATTTGCTGTTTTGAATCATTTTCTTTGTTCAACGGACATGTGCACTCTTTAGCTATTTGTAGGTTACTTATCTAATCCAGTTTAATCTTCCTGAATTTGACTCCGTTTCGGCTGCGCCATGTAAGATCTTCAAGTAAAACACTAATATAAAGTCTTCAGGTATTTATTTATTAACTATTCTCACATTATATATCTTATGGGATCGTAACAATCAGAGCGAGCTCTGTACCGTGACACAGGTAGGGGCGAAGAGGGAGATGTCACAGTGACACTTCATAAGCTTTTGACAGGTGCGTTTATAGCGTATGCTACAATTACTATTATTATTAATTATTTATAACCCTCGGCACATTTAAATTTTTCCAGTATAAATAATTAACCTATGTGTTAATCCAAGGTATAAGCGATCTCTTTTCGAAATTTCATCCGAATCCATTCAGCCGTTGCAACGTGAAGGAGTTTCAAACTAACACAAACATACACACACACACACACAAAATTTCGCATTTATAATATTAGTAGAATAGTAAGATTAGGCTTAGTAATTAGATGTTCTGATACGTAACCGTAGATGACAGAACGTAATTGCTGAAAGTAATTTTAATAACCCTCTGTAATTATTCATGATTCGTTTGAGTTATTTTAACGTAAAATAGCAAAACATATTACAGGTTATTACGGTCATTGTAATGGTTATTTTGTCTAAGGCGTATATAATTTTTTTAATAATAGTTCGGGGGAAATATCGGTATTTAAAATTCAAACGCCTCTTTTATCGTAAACTAGTATAAATCGAATTTTCTATATCACGACAGCACGGTACACTTTTAAATATTATAAAAACTACGTGATTTTCCACATTAATTTTATTTAATCTTGTACAGCGATGCGTCTGAAGTTGACATGGGTTTTTAATTAATACCAATCGCTTTGCTAAATATATTTCTACGTAAAATAAAGTTGCAGAAGGGAAAATAACGGTACAAAGGGCCTAAGAATGTGCAACATTTTTTTTTTCCCTTTTTAGTTTTGATATCGGTTTGTCCTTTTGCATAATGAACCAATGTTCATGCGGTATTCAATAAACGATGATCAGGTGTAAACCTGGACAAACAGACAAACAGACATTAACTCTATTAAAAAATAGAAAAATGTTCTGCCGTTCATTCAAAGGCCCCTATAATATTTTGGGATCCCCTTCAATCGCATATTTTTTTTTAGACTATTATTGTTTCGCATAATTCATTTGGCATAATTTGTATTGGCATAATAGTACTTTCGCATAGCAATACTTTGGCATACTCCTTTTTTGGCATATTAAGCTTTTAGAATAATTTTAGTTGGACTAATTTCTATTAGACTAATACACATTAGGCATATTATTGTTTGGGCTATTAATTGTTTGTCATATATGTCATTAACCATAATTTTACTTCCCTAAATGAATAAAACACAGTTTCATTGTTACCTTGCATTTATTATAAGTTTACTTGAAATCATTTACCTACATACATGTATTATATTTATTTATTTCTAGTGGTGCTTGTTCATTTGAGTTTTAGATTACTGGCTATGGCTTGTAGAAATGCTATTTTTGTTGTGTATTCATATTTCTTACTGATAATATTGTCTATACGTTGCTGTTTATTGATGTATTTTTTCTTTTTTGTTGGTGGTTCTATCCCAACTTGTCTTTGTTCAATTGCTGTAATTTGGTGTGTTATTTCTTGGGTAATATTTCTTGCTAAATAATAAAAATGGGGATGATGTTTTCCCACAAAATGTGCAAATCTGTTATGCCATGCTTCGGCATGATTTTGTGTTCTAGGTATGAGGTTACGTTAGATCACGTTAGGTACAGTAGGCTGCAAAAGTGCATGGACAATTGAGAATTAAAATGCTATGCAGGTGAATGTCGACGCCATCTGTCTGCTTGTGGGGCGTTAGCAGCTATTAGTAAATCTTACTGGTTCAGTCAGATCTCACTAGATGGCGCTGCATTACCTTATAATATGAAAAATATTTTTTTCCACAAGAACCAAGCAGTTGCATAGTTGTCAACTTTATTATTCTTAGTCCACACTTCCAAACTCGGATTATTGATTAGATTATTAAAAAACACATTCAAAATCCATTTTACCCGAGCGGAATCGAACTATGAACCTCTTGTATCATAGGCAATGCCAAATGCCGTTCGACCATCGAACGTTTTGATAACCTGTCAAAATATATTATCAGTTTATGTTTATAGTCGGCTCTGCTTACTTTCTAAGAAATACGTTAGTATCAGAAGAGGGTAGAATGAAAATTTATAAATACCGGTTTCGTTTTTACATTTAACTTATGCACAATCCTTTGTTCACTGTTCCTCGTACGGTTACTGAGTTTTTAATTGCGTTATTATTTCATCAAAATGAGTTCACGTTGTAATATTGATTCAGTTACAAGATCGCAAATAATTGCCTTGCATAACGAAGGCAAGAATTTATCAGATATAGCCAGAGAGACAGGAGTAAACGTAAGTATTTTTGATGTGTTTTGTTCAAACAAAACTTAATATTCATAGGTTAACTATTCTTTTTTTTGTTATAGCGGAAAACCGTGGTTCTTTGGGTACGCCGATTTGAAGAAGAAGGATCTTTGCTACACCGTCAAAGAACAGGCAGACCACGGCTTATAGACGCGCCGCAGCGTCTAGCCATGGTGGTGGATTACGAGGAGAATGGTTTTATACCGACTAACCACTACGCCAGTTTATTTGACACAAGCGTGGACACCGTCCGTCGAGCTCTTCACAGTGAGGGTCTGCATTATCGTAGACACGCAGTCAAACTATCGCTGACAGATAATCACAAAAGAGCAAGGTTAGAGTTTGCTTTGGAGCTTTTGGATTTAGATTGGTCTAATGTCATCTTTACTGATGAAAAAACGTTTAAATCGAGTCAACATGGACGTCTAAGTCTGTGGCGTCGCAATAATACGCGGTGGAATAGCGGCCACGTAGTGCCCAACATGGAGTCTGGTCGCATCAGCGTGAACATGTGGGGGTGGATGAGTGGAGCTGACCCGGGAGAACTAGTGAGGCTACCCAGTCGAGCCAATAGTGCGAACTATGTGGAAGTGCTGGAGGAGACCATGTTGCCCACTGTTCGGAATGTGTATCCTGAAGAGCAGTTGCCAATTATATCTTTCGTGCAAGATAATTGTCCGATACACCGTTCGCGTATTGTGCGGGAGTGGTTTAGCCAGCACGAAAATAACATTAAAGTTATTCCTTGGCCTGCTAGATCGCCGGATTTAAATCCCATTGAAAATTTGTGGGGTGTTATCGTCCAACGATGGGATAAACAGAATGAGCGAACACCAGAAACTTTAGAGGCTCATTGTTTAAAAATATGGGACAGTATTCGCGGGTCAGATCTGTGTAGAAATCTCGTCGGCTCAATGCGCTCCCGTTTGCAAGCTGTGATCGAACAAGGTGGGGGCTACACTAGATATTAAGTTTAAGCAAATAATTACACTTATATATATATTTTGTGTGATATATTTAGTGGAGACCGGGTTTTGATTAACGTATCACGTCATCATCATCATCATCCATCACTGCGTAAAACATTAATAATAATAAACGAAATGAATGTTTATTTTGCCGTTTTTAAGTTTCTGAGCTATGTTATGATATTTAATCATATATTTTAACGAAATACTTTATTGCCCCCTTTGTCACACGCCCGAGTTAATTTGTTTTTATTTTAAATTGTCAACTTTATTTCTATGTTAACTTTTTTGGTGTGTGTTTGGTTTAATAAATGTGTTTGGTTTATTTCATGGAGCTAGCAGAACTTTTAATTTATTGATGACTGATCATGATCAAAACTGTAAAAGACAGCTATTACAATGCGTTTAACCTTTAGGCACGCGGTTGTTTTATGCGCAGCGCAGGTGCAGGTGTTTAACGCATTTGCATTGACGTTCCCTATTTTAATTCAATACATCGAAGCAATTACTACGCTTTGTTTTTGGGTCATACGCACGCAGCTCCAATCGCAGAGTTCAATTCATTAAAAAAAAATGTTTACAGTATAAAACAATCGCGCACTTTACGTTAACCCGGTCCCTATTTTTTTGAATTATATTTGTTATTACTAGTTATTGTGGGAAAGCTTCAATCATCTTTCCGATGTCGGAAATGAATACTTAAGCTAAGACCTCAATAGTTAGATGGAAAATTGTTATAATGTTGTAAATAATTAGTCAAATTGAGATAAACTGATTATACTCAAATATTTTATAAGAAGTAAATGATTTTAAACCACAAAAGTAGTATCATTTTTAAGAATGACGAATTTTTCCTGCTTTAAATAATGCATTTATTATGTTCCATCATTGTAAACGTAAGCAAATAATATTTAAAAAAAAAAACAAAAATATGCTTGCCACTAACGAGATTCGTACTCCCATCCATTGAGCACACCTACGCATGAAGCTTATAAACTGTGCCACCATCTCATATGGTTGACAAGACGAAATATCGATTCTAGTGCTGTGTAGTTAAGAAATTGCAGTAATAAGCAATTGAACTAGATCAGTAAACTGCGCCATCTAGTTTATTTGTTGCGAACTTGAAATCGAGTGCTCATAGGATTATCGACGTTAAGGTGTCCATGCAATTTTGCAGCTGACTGTACATTAGGTTATGTTTTAATAAAATACTTTATTTGTGATCAACTTATTTATTCTCCGTACGCCATCTTTTCATGCCCGAGCTGTCACACGCCCCACCACGGCCGTGACGTTCCAATCCACGTAACATTCCTCTTCTTAAACTAATTATTAACATTTTAATTGCAAAAACCGACTCTACAATATCCTATAAATCTAATCTGTCTGGAGGCTTAACAATTCTGCCAGACCTTGTACATACATTGTTATGATTAGATAAATTATCCTTACCATTTGAATTCGTATTATGATTAGCATTGGTTTCGTTAACATTAGGAGTTAAGTCACAATTCTCTTCAACATCACTCTCTTGAATTAGACTTTCACTGGTATTTCCATTGTCCTGATCCTGATTATTGTATACATTTATTTGCTGTCTATTTCTACGATAGGTGTTTCCTTGATCATCTTCAACTAAGTATGAACGAGGATACTGCAGCTTTTCTAACACTTTTCCTCCTGTCCATACCTTATCATCAATTTTTTTTTTAAACGTAACTTTACTACCTAAATTGCATTCCCTTAGTTCTTTTGCATCTTTATTATAATATTTTCTAATTTTCTCCTGATGTACTCTATCTAATGAAGCACTACGTCTATAAATTTTTGGCTGTAAATACTTTTCTGAAACTGGATACTTTGTATTTAAGTTTCTATTAAATAGCAAATTGCATGGTGATGGACTGCCGTCTTTAGGTTGACATCTTAGGTTGAGTAACATTAAATATGGATCAGAATTATCATATTTACATTTAGACAACAGAGATTTAACAATCTTAACACTAGCTTCTGCTAAACCATTTGATTTAGGATAATTCGGGGATGATGTATTATGGTTAAATCCATAATCTTTTGCAAATTGTTGAAATTCTTTACTAGAAAACTGTGGTCCATTATCTGAGAACGATTCCAAGGGAATGCCATGCCTAGCCATTATAGACTTCATTTGAACAATTACAGCGTTAGATGTTAGTTGGCTTAGTTTAGCTATTTCTATATATTTGCTATAATAATCAACCATTAACAAATAATATTCTCTATTGAATTCAAACAAATCTGAACCAAGTTTTAACCAGGGCAATGAAGGTATATCATGAAATTTTATAGGTTCTTTAGAGTTATTAGCCCTATGCATTGCACAAATTTGACAGTTTAAGCAAGTGTCCTTAATTTGGGACGACATGCCAGGCCAAAACATAACACCTTTAGCTCGTCGTATAGAAGTATTTACTCCAAAATGTCCTTCATGGACTATTTGAGTCATCATTTTTTGAAGCGAAGATGGAATAACAATTAAATTATTTTTAAGCAAAATGTCATCAACTACTGCCAAATCATGACGAAAATTCCAATATGGCTGTGCAAGAACATCAATACAACTTCTATGATTAGGCCAGCCTGTCTTAGTGTATTCTATTATTAATTTTAAAATAGGATCCTCTTGTGATTTTTCTCTTATCAAATTTCTTTTACTCTCTGAAATAGGCAAACATTCAAACATTACCTGAACATGACAAATTATCTCTTTATTTAATTCCTCATCAAATTGATCAATTTCTCTGTTTTGTATCGGTAAATAAGATCTGCTCAAAAAATCCGAGATAAACATCTTCTTACCAGATACATATTTAACCTGAATATCATATCCTTGTACTTTAAGCATCATCCTTTGTAACCTAACAGGTACTTTATTAAGAGGTTTTTTAAATAATATTTCCAATGCTGAATGATCAGTTTCTACCGTGACTTGTCTACCAAGTATGTATTTGTGGAATCTAGTGCACCCAAAAACAATTGCATACATTTCTCTTTCAACTTGAGCATACCCTTTTTGACAGTCGGTCAAAGCTTTAGATGCATAAGCTACAGGTTGATTTTCCTGCAATAAACATGCACCTACTCCTTCAGAACTACAATCCACAGATACCACAATTTGTTTATTATTGTTGAATATTTTTAATGTTGGTGCATTAGTTAAAATTTCTTTTAATTTAATAAAACATTTTTCCTGAGGTTGATTCCATACAAATAAAACATCTTTTTTTAGCAATTCTCTAAGAGGGGCAGTGATAGATGAATAATTTTCAATAAAACGTGAGAGATAGTTAGTCATGCCAAGAAACCTTTCTAAATCTTTTTTATCTTTAATGTTCTGTATGTCTATAATAGCTTTAATCTTTGAAGGATCTGGTTTTATTCCATCTTTGCTAACTACCATTCCTAAAAATTTTACTTCTTGTTGAAGAAAACTAGATTTTTCCTTATTAAATTTTACATTATATTTTTTAGCTACTTCTAACACTTTTAACAATCTTTCATTGTGTTCATACACTGTTTTTGCATGTATGATTAAATCATCACAATAAAATTCAACACCATCAATGTTGTTAAAAGTCTCTTCCATGCGTTCCTGAAAAGCCTCTGTTGACACTGAAAGCCCAAATGGCAAACGTTTATATCTAAAGTTCCCAAATGGGGTGGAGAAAGTACATAACTTTGAGCTTTCAGGGTCAAGTTTGACAGTCCAAAATCCACTGTTGCAGTCCAGTTTAGTAAAGAAGGAGTCTCCAGTGAGTTTATCCAAAATGTCCTCAACAGTTGGTAATTGTTTGTGTTGCCTGATAATATAATTATTTAAATATCTTGGGTCAATGCACACCCGGATGTTGTTGTTACTCTTTTTAGTAATAACCACAGAGTTGACCCACTCCGCAGGTTCCTCCACTTTTTCAATTATCTTGAGATGAAGCATTCGATCCAATTCCTTCTTTAAAGGTTCTTGAAGTGCGATAGGAACACGACGAGGTGGATCGGCTCTGGGGCAAGCTCCTTCCTGTAATTTAATATTATATGGCTTTTCAAAGCACCCAATGCCTTCAAACAATTCAGAGTATTTACTATTTATTAAATCTAGACTTGGACAATTCAGAACACAAACATTATTTGTCTGAACGTAGTTTCTTCTAACAAGTTTCATACTTACACATGATTTCAAGCCTAAAATAGTTATGCATTTAGGGTTAACAATGACAAAATCAACATTATCCATTTTTCCATTTTTAAGATAACACTTAATGGTGCAATTACCTTTAACTGAAATATTTTTGTTATCCAATGTTACAAGTTTTATATGTTTTTTTTGTATAAATTTTGGGTCTAGTCCTATGTGTTTAAATGTCTCAAAAGACATGCAATTTACCTGAGCACCCGTATCTAACTTAACTTTGATTTCTCTATCATTTATGTATAAATTTTCAACCCACTCACTTTCACTGTGCTCCACTTGCAAGCTTCCTATGAAAAATGTTTCCTCATGGTCTTCCTTTTCTTCAATATTATCAACTCTTTTGTTACGACATACTTTTGCGTAATGGTTCCTTCCTTTGCAATTAGTACAAGTAGTGCCAATTGCCAAACACTTATGAGATGGATCCCATTTTTTAAATACACATCTAAAGCAAGACTTTTCTCTTATTTTTTTAACAGCTAAGACTGCTTCTTGTTTGTGCTCACACATTTGCAAAAGTTGTTTTTGGGATAGTTCAGCCGCTTTACACACTTTAACAGCCATGTCCAAATCAAGGTCTGTCATTCTTAGCAGTCTTTCTTTGGTTGTTAAATTATTAATACCGATAACAATCATATCCTTTATTAAACTGGGTCTTAAGTCAGCGAACTCGCATGTCAAACTTTTGTTGTGTAAGTCAGTCAAGAAAGTTTCGAATTTTTCCGTTGGACCTTGTGTTCGGGTGAAAAATTTATGCCTTTCCATGGTTATGTTTTTATTTGGGATAAAATGTTGGTCAAAAGTCGTCTTTACTAGCGTAAATGTCGTTTTATCCGTTGGTATATTAAAAGAATTGTAAATTTCCAATCCCGTTTCACCAATGCTGTGCAGTAATATAGCAACTTTCCTTTTGTCTGATGCATCTTCCAGATCATTGGCAACTATAAATAAATCAAATCTTTGATACCATTTAGTCCATTGTAAAGCATCATTATTCCCCGTTAGTTCCAAGGGCCCAATACTTGATGTTATTGTTGTTTTGGGATCATTTTCCGTTTTGACCTTCTTTTCGTCCATTTCGTAACGTAATATCTGGGTTCTTTGGTACTTTTTATCCTTTGATCACTAAACCTGACACCATGTTTTAATAAAATACTTTATTTGTGATCAACTTATTTATTCTCCGTACGCCATCTTTTCATGCCCGAGCTGTCACACGCCCCACCACGGCCGTGACGTTCCAATCCACGTAACAGGTTTTTTTTTTTTTTTTTTTTTTACAAAAAGTCTTTAATAACTCTCACAATGGTTATAGTATATTATTAAGGTAAACAATACTATTTATTAAAATAAGTTGGAAACCAGTGTGAGAGCCTGGTGTCTGTACTAGGAGATCCTGTATGACAGATCACCAGGCCCCCGCCCCGATGACGCAGGGAAGTGGAGATAACAACACCACAAGTATGTCCATTAGTGAGAAAAGAAATATTACATTGAAAGCACACTAAAAATTAAGAACAGAGAAAAATAACGAATTACAAAAAATTATAATATTACACGCTAGATTTAGGCTGCGAATTAACAAACACCGCAATTTCAACGTTATAACGTACAAAATAAAATTCTAGTAGCATTTTACAACAAAGCATAAATTAACTCAAACCTGTACTATAAGCCATTATGTATTACTCAGGAGAAGCTTTTCCGTCTGCTCGTAGTTAAGATTATGCACCCATTCAGTTACCATTTTTTTACATTTAAATTTTGGGAATAGGTGAATATTCAATATAGAGTTAATTTTGTTATACAGATAGCTACCTAAAAAGTAAAAAAATCTGCGGGAAAATTGAGATTTAGTAGAGATTTGGAAACAGACATTACGTTTACGTCTTCTTTTTACTGGTGAGGTATTCTTAAGAGGCATCAGGGAGTGTTGTCTCAAGACCGTATAAAGGACAAAGAGTTGCCTGACAGTAAGAACATTGAATGACTGATAGACATCATAGGTGGGATGGAAAAACGGAAGGAAAGAGCCAACTTTGAGTACAGCTCTCTGCGCCCGCTCAAGTTTCAGGAGGTGTGATTTGGATGCGCCACCCCACGAGGTTATACAGTATGTTAAAATTGATTGACACAGCGCAAAATAGACTGTTCTTATAATTTTGTGCTCTGCGACGCGTCGGAGATTCTTGAAAATATAAATCAACTTTCTAATTCTAGAGGTGATGAGGTCAATATGTGCACTAAAATTAAGATTGTTGTCAATTAATATACCAAGATACTTCATTATTTTAGTACTTTCTAGATTCTGACAAGAGCAATTAAACCTGGCTGATTCATTACAAGTATGTGCTTTTATCTGATATGGTAGACTACTTTTCTTACTGCTATTATTTATAGAAAAGGAAATATATTTGGTTTTAGCTACGTTGAGTGTTAGTAAATTCTCATTTAGCCAAGATAACACCCTATCAAAACCCAGCTGTGCTTCATGGTAAGCCTCTTCCCAAGTATCACCGCTAAATATAAGGGCTGTGTCATCTGCAAACGTGATTATCTTTCCATTATTAAGTATTGTCAAACAAAGATCATTGATGAATATTAAAAAAAGGGTCGGCCCCAGGATACTCCCCTGAGGCACCCCATAAGTAACCGGAAGATCAGTGCTAATCAGGTTATCAATTTTCACAAACTGTTTTCGGTTCGAAAGATAGCTTTCAAAGAGCCTTAGCTGGGTCCCTCTCACACCAAATCTATGAAGTTTGTCCAGCAGCAGGGGGACAGAGACTGTGTCAAAAGCCTTAGCGAGATCTAAGAATATCGTAATAACTTTTTTACCTTTGTCCAATTTATTTGCTATGAAGTCGGTAAGTTCATGAACAGCTTCATTTGTGGATCTACCGACTCGAAAACCATATTGGTTACTCGCAAGCAGTCCATTTGATTCTAAGTATTTAGTAAGCCGGTTATTAATTGCTTTTTCGAGCAGCTTAGAAGTAGCTGGTAGAATAGAAATAGGGCGATAGTTATTGACACAGCCTCTGTCACCACTTTTGTAAACTGGGTATATTAAAGCTCTCTTAAAGGCATCTGGAAATACGCCAGTGTCAAGAGCGAGGTTGCAAATGTGTACTAGAGGCAGCAGTAAGGTATCCTTATATCTTTTTATAAACGCACCTGATATATTGTCCCAACCCACTGAACATTCAGATTTTAGATTGTTAATTAAAGAAGTCATTTCATCGGTATCTATTGGCATCAATCCGAAAGAGTTTGGGCATGAGTAGCTTACTGTAGATGCAGAGATATTACTAAGAGAATTAAATGTAATGGATTCAGCAAGCGATCTACCGATGTTTACAAAGAATTCGTTTATTGAGTTGACTGATTGAATAGGGTTATTTCCCTTAATAAGTTCCGTTGCAATACTTTTGGGCTTATTGGTGTAAGTTATTGATTTTATCACCTTCCACAATTTCTTAGTGTCTGAATAAGCTTTTCTCAATTCTGCTCTTTCATACTCTTCTTTTATTTTTCTCAGTATTGAATTGCAATAATTTCTGTATCTAACGTAAGTTAACCTTAGAGTTTCATTATTGGGTTGTTTTCTACTTTTTAAATGTAGATTGTCCCGATTACGCATGCATCTTAGTAAGCCTGGCGTTACCCATGGCTTTATGATTCGCTTTCGTGTTGAGATTCTTTTAATTGTACTATGATTATCAATAACATTTCTTATATTACTGACAAAAAAGTTAGCTGCATTGTTCGCATTGGTCATAGTAAGAATGGGGAAGAGATCAACAGCCGGTATATCGAGATCCAATCCAGAAAAATCAATCAGGCGACAATTTTGTGGCAAAGGTTTTGATTTATGAGCCACGTCTAGGCTAAGTATAACACTGTAATGGTCGGTTATGGTAGTGTGGGCCACAAAGCATTTCGCTGGCAGTTGGGTTTTTAAGATGACATGATCCAAGCACGACGAATAAATATGAGTTGGGATATTGTGAGCAGGTAACATGCCATGGGAAGCCAAAAGGCTTAGGTATAAATTGGCTCTAGAGTCAGAGGAGGCCAGGGAAATATCTATATTTATGTCACCAATTATAATAATGTTTCTAAAGGTTATCAATTTAGTTAGTGTAGAGTTTAAAGTTTCCAAGAAGTTATTTATGTTCCTTTCCCCTGGTGGGCGATATATAGCAAGGATAGCGGTGAAACCATTCAGTACAATCAAGAGGCTATTGGCGCCGGAAATTAAGGGCTCGGATATGCTACAAGAGTGAGCTGCTTTATAATAAACCACTACACCTTCATTTTGGGTACTGTTATTTGTAGAAATAGAATAGTTATAACCCATTAAGGTTGGAATTTGTGGATTTAGCTGAAGCCAGCATTCGGTTAGGATGATAAGGTCCCAATTAACATTTGAGCGCTGGAGTAAAGTTTGAAAACTTAACATATTACGTTTAAGACTTCTTATATTTTGAGTAATAAGTTTGAGAGTGTCGCTTCTTTTGTGTAGAAGTTTACTGCATTCCTCAATATTACAAGTAGATGTTTCCGCCAAAGATAAATTATCCAGCTCGTGGCTGATCTCATCGCTGGTATTTAAATTGAATTTTAAGATAAAATCCATAAATGATCAAGACATTTGCCGTTGTAAATTTCGAAGAAAAGTGCTTAAGAACAGTGACACAAGTAATAATCAATAGCGCAGAAATCTTACAAGTTTGAGTCGAACCTTGTTGAAAAGCGGTAGTTATTATTATAAAAGAGGAACCCATAGTTGGTGTTTTATAACTCACAGAAAAATTTAAAACATTAAAACTAGGTTTAAGCATGCAAAATTTAAAACAAAATATAACGAAGAAAAAGGTTATAAGCAATATAAAATCCAGTCATATCTTATTTGCAACTTTTTCAAGGTCCTGTTCCGAGCTAATCAGTATACGTGTATTATCTGGGGTTCTCAGAAACACGACACCCCTAGTTGTCCAGCAAGATAACCCCTTAGTCTTTGCTAATCCGCGTGCTTTAAAGAAAAGCTTTGCTGTTTCCTTTGTAAGGGTTTCAGATATAAAAATAGGCCGCTTTTCTCCCCGGTTCAGCAAACCAGTGTTTAATTTTTCAGTCTGATTTTTACCCTTATTGTACTGTCGAACGCATTCCAATACCTTTTCCTGTTTTGGTACTGAAGAAAATTCCACTATAATTGTTCCCGGTGCTTTGTTAGTTTGCTTAGTCCTGTAGATATCCCAAATATCATGGTCCTGAATATTAGCTGCTATCTCAGTTCCAAGTGCTTTAACAATACAGCTCAGCTCATTTTTTGTCTCATATGACTTACCCTCGGTTGGAATTGGCGGGATGTTGCGGATTTCAATGCCCGCTGCCCGTTCTTTTCTCTCAAGAAAAAGAACCCTTTCTTGTAGAGAGGAGATCATCTTGCTGCGTTCTGCATTCTCTTCTTTTAAATGGCGAATCTCCGTTGTAGCTTCGTCGTATTTAGATGATAAAAAGTCAATGCTTTGCATAACTTCCAAGTTTTGCTGCTCAATGGTTGTTTTAAGCTCCTTAAAGCGTGAGTCTTGCATAGAAGAAAAGTTTTTGAAAAGGGATCTCATTTCTTCCATAAGAGTATCAGCATTGGATTGGCCGCCGGAATCAGGCGGAGTCCCGACCGCTCGGCGCTTATGAGTTCTACGACTTTGACCAGTTTCAGTGGCACAATCGGATGGGTCTTGGATATCTGACTCAGAATCACAATTTGTGTTGTTTTGAGAAAACGTAAGTGCTGCTTTCTTTACCAAACTTGATGTGGAGGGACTCTGGGTTACTTCCACATTTATAGCAGGTGGAGTTTTAGGTGGAGTCCGTTTTAAGGGCATGTTTGATAGTGTTTTCACACTCAACTAATAGTAAAAATAAAAGTACCAGGAGCTCAGGCAAACTAATAAGACAAAGGCCTTGTAGAACTGGCGGCAATCGATACTTGAGTACAAATTTACTTTCCGTCCAGTGAACTCTGAGCCCCAAAGCCGTGCTTCAATGTCATAGGTCCACAAACTGGTTACCGATCGATGAATTCCATAAAGCACCGCTGTCCGTCAATCATAGGAAGACCTCTTGCCTTGAGATAGTTGTGTCCCTTTCCTTATTGCGTATTAGTGTATGTCTCGTCACTCGATCGTTATCTTCATAGATAAAAAGATTCAACACTCACATGCAACACTGTCCGTTTTGCGTAGGTGTGCGTAAGTGCACGCCGCACTCAACTAATAACAACACTTGCGGGTTATGCACGCCTAATAAAATGTAGAATACTTTTGTTTAATTAATCAATAATTTAAATAAAATTTAAATAGTTTGCTTTATAAATGCACGTCAGTTCTCCACTGCGGTCCGGGGGGAAGAGGAAAGGTTAGGTTAGGTTAGTATGATATCCAGGCGCGAAGCGCCCAAGCAACGCAAAAATAGGAGGTCCGCGAAGCGGACCTCCGTCGACCTCGTCTTACTTCCTAAATATATATTAACACAAAACTTGCCATTTGCCCATGACTATTTTTTAGGACAAATTTATACTGTTATGCGCTTTGTAATTATGCTAATTTATTATTATGACTTTTCGTATTTATGCTATTTGACGTTAGTCTTAATGACGAATATGCTTTTTGTATTTATGCTTTTTAATTTTATGCGTAAAAAATTATGCGTAAAGATGAGTATGCCCATTGCTAATTCGGCTAAAAGCAATTATGCGTAACAATAATATGACAAATAATTTTATGCCATCCAATAGAGAACCTAATATTTTACGTTCCTTGTTTCCTCACTACAACGTTATTATATTTATAGATTATTTATAAATTAAATTCCAAACTCAAATATCTGAACAATATTGATAAATAATCGTATCCCTTTTCAAAGCGAGTAAATAACAGTGGCACCGTCAGCAAAAAATATGAGTACAAGCGAAAGGTATCGATTAACGGGTCCGCAGCTGCCGGTTTTATTAAAGTGATCCCGCGCGATAAATTATCGCACCCGGTCAAGCCGGGCCGGGTACCCGGCTGGACTCGGGTACACCGGCCGTGCCCGGGTTCACGGTAATACCAGGGTTTTATTGTTATTTTTCGTGTAGGTGGACGATGGTTATGTTTTAACCGGACTACATCAGCATTTAAAAACCTTGGATTCATGATGCGCACCGGAGTTACGAGTAACAAACTTGATTATTGCAATCGTTCAGGGTAGTGATTCTGTAAACAACGCCGGTCGTGCGGACGAGCATTATCAATTTAGCAGCACGATGGGTGGAACGTATAAGGCTGCTTAATTGAAAATGCACGCGCTACAATGTGTTTTGTTCGCACTGACGGGACTACTTAATCTCGCCGCTTGGATATCACTCGACAGTCCGCACAACCGGCGTTGTTTACAGAATCACTACCCTGGTCAAATGACGATTAGCGATTCCATAAGGGAACCGTATGGGAGCCATGCGATGTTAAACACAGTTTAATGATCGAGAGAGTCCAATGTAAGTTTGCTCGGTATATGTACGGTCGGCCAAGAAAGCGGTAGGTATACCAGTTTTGACAAAAGTTTCTGTGAGATCTAATCTTTGCTAAGGTTGACACTTGTCACTGTCATAATATTTTTGCAATGGAAAAACGAAGTTGTTGTGTGCACCACATATTTAGCCTAGTGTACAAGAGGATGATGTACTGTTATTACCCATTTCTGTACCCATCTTGCTTCGTGGCTAGCATGACCTCTTCAAACTATGCCATTGAAGGTATAAGATGCTTCTGATGATTCACTTTTGCGTGATAAAGTGGACAATCCCCGCAGCACGCAGTACGAGACGGGCGCGCGAATTAATTAAACATGGCTGTATTATCGCTTCGTAGCGATTTCTCCCAGGCCAAGTTATTAATAAACGAGACGTCTAAATCAATAAACACGAATTCGGTGCCAAATGAAAACGAAATTTAACGGTTACAATTATATTTTTAACCTTATCTAGCCCAGGTTCCTACGACTACTTAACTTTATTTTATTTCTAAATATTAAGCCCTATTTCAGTAGCCATGTTAGCTATGTTATGTTCCCATGTGGGAAAAAGATAACCAATTCAATCATTATCAATCTTAGTTATAAACGATGGGCAATTCATTTGCACTCTTAGGATTGTAGTCTTGACATTACAAAATATACATTACAAACTCACTTCATAATAATAACACCCTTCCAGTCTTGAACATTGCGGCTAGCGACAGTCTAGTTCGTCCACAATATTAATATACTTAAGTCTTATCCGACTAGAAGCACACTTAAGTACATCAAGCATACGTGTTGATGACTACACCAAAAACAAAAGCCAACCTAACAAAATAAAACTAAATCCTATCTCAACTACCGCCCTTAATTCCTCAATTTACTGGCAACAAAATACTCCCGAAGACACTGCCGTCCACATTTATGCCCCAAATTCACTTACCCCCTTTCCCCCGTGCCCCCCCCTACCCCCTCTCGGACTAAGCCGTTCTCAGCAAATTGGCTGCACTCCAAGGTCCGTCTTTTGTTTCAAGGAATAACAATTTTTATATAAGTCGGGGAAAGCGAAAACATCGTTTTGCGTATTGGATAAAATCGTAAATGGATTTATTGGAAATTTAGCTTTGAGAGCGAGGGTCTAATAGCTGTGTGCGTAACGTTCCGAAGCGTATTAAGTTAAACTCAGGAAAAATAATATTTGTTAAATTGAAATATCAGTTCTGCTTAACTAGTTAAAGGAAAAAAAAACCTCAGCAAAGTCACCTATTAAAAATCTGTTTTAAAATACAGCATGTCTTAATTTTTTCATTCCTACTTAGTATCAATTTGAAAAATCTATTGACGCTAAATTTATAAACTAGCTTTTTAAATCGGACAGAAAATATATTTGTTTTGTTAAGTAAAAACTGGACGTGACATACTTAATTATGTCGCGCCATCTTCTAACTTCTAGTATAGAAGGTCAAGAAAAGTCAGCGGAAGCTATCATAAGATGTAATAAATAATTTACTTTTAATTTAAGTTTTGCCTCATATCGATGTTATTGTACTATTTTTTTATTAATTCTTTATATTTTGTTACAGGTAAGCTTCCATGTACCTCGCAGCCGCTAACAAAGACCTCGAAAATTAGTAAGTAGTACTTTATATTGTTAAGTTAGATTCGAACCCATATGAGAGTCTAATATTAATATTTTGTAAATTATTATACAACATTGCTGAAGGTTTTTTTCTTTGTAATTTTGAACAAAAAACCAGCTATATTGTTATTATTTTGGAGTATCTTAATCTTCAATAAAAAATCAGAACGTTTCTTTTTTGTCTATTTAACGATAATTTGATGTAGCAGAACTGCGTTCCCTTTAGGGACGTAAGTTGAAAATTTTGTTCTTTTAATCCATTCAAAAGTTAAAAAGGAAAATCTGTCACAGGGGGTTAAACGAAAAATCGTCCCATTTTAAATAAGAAAGACGTCAAACAGGATTTATAAAATTAAGAGTTTATACTCGAATAAATCTGACAGTAAATGTTATGTAAGCCAGAAATATAGTATAATTATCAGCGTACTGCGGTGGTATTTCCGGACCACTGCGACTTAGGGCCCTTCAAGACACGAGCATACTTTTGTCATGAAAGCCTGCAACGGTTTCTATATGGTATCCCTAATCGTCATTTGTCCTAACGCATCGTTTGTCCGAAATTTCGTTTCTCCTAAATTAATTTCATCTAAATTTTAAAAAAAGATAAAAAAAAAGATAAAAGATGTTTATTCAGTAAGTAGGCCGCACGGGCACTTTTACACGTCAAAAATCTACCAGCGCTTCGCAAGAGACCACTGCTGAGAAGAAGCGCCGCAAGAAACTCAACAGTAAGTCGTTTTTTAAATATAGGTACAATTTTAAAACTTAACCTAGCATTATATAAAACAATGAATCTAACATATGATAAGAAATAAATGTATTCACGCGTAGTTGAGCAGGAAAATGTGTCAAAACTCTGAGTTTTCTCCAGAACTAATTGGTAGTAAGTAATAGAAAATAATTATGAAAAATTATACTTAATTATGATGGTGTAATACAACTACATAAAAAGTTTCGATACATTCTCCTACAGAAACCGTGTCCCCTAGACAATATACAATGTTTACATATTTCTTACGATGAAGTTATTATTAAGTTATTTGGGTGTTTAGTTTAGGCCAAGCACTTTTATCTGATAGATAGTCCTCGACCCTATAGTAAGCTTTAGACATTAGCGACTTTTTCAAGTAAGTTTTAAGTACTGGAAATGGTAACTTTAAAACTTCGTCAGGTAATTTATTATAGAAATGGATGCATTGACCTACAAATGATTTAAAAACCTTACGAACACGAAATTTTTTAGTAGCTATTTTATTTTTATTTCTTGTATTAAAATTATGTATATCACAATTCTTAATAAAAGAGTCCTGATTTTTAATGACATAAATAATATTCTCATAAATAAATTGTGACGCTACTGTCAAAATACTAATTTCTTTAAATAGTAATCTTAAAGAATCACGGGAGTTTAGGTTATATATAGAACGGATGGCTCTTTTTTGTAACACGAATATAGTCTGTATGTCAGCAGCTTTTCCCCAAACCAGAATACCGTATGACATAACACTATGAAAATAACTATAATAAACTAAGCGAGCTGTCTCAACATTCGTAAGTTGCCTGATTTTCCTAACAGCATAAGCTGCAGAACTTAATTTACCTGCTAGTACTGCTATGTGGGGACTCCATTGCAAGTTTTTGTCTATAGTTATCCCTAAGAAAAGCGCCTTATCTACCATTTCCAAACACTCGCCATTTAGAAATATACTAGATTCTACCGGTCTAACATTAGGCAAAGCGAACCTAACACATTTAGTTTTCCTAGCATTGAGTAGCAAATTGTTACTAGTAAACCAATTATGTACTTTACCTAGCGTGGCGTTTATCCTAGTGTAATTGACGGATTTTCGGTCTACCTTGAAAATCAATGATGTATCATCAGCAAATAGCACAATATCACAAATATTCTCTATCATGGGTGGTAAGTCATTAATGTAAACCAAAAATAAGAAAGGACCTAATATGGAGCCCTGAGGCACACCTAATTTAACAGCTGCTCCAATGGACTGTGTTCTGTTTACAACAACCGTTTGTGTCCTATCACTAAGATATGAGGACATGAGATTTAGAGAATTATTAGTCAGACCATAATGTTCTAATTTTAATATGAGAGTCGCATGATCTACGCAATCGAAAGCTTTGGAAAGGTCACAAAAAATTCCTATTGCATCACAAGATTTCTCCCAAATATTGTATATATATTTAATGAGTACAGATGCTGCATCAGTTGTGGATCGTCCTCTGGTGAACCCGAACTGATTACTGTTAAGCAGTTTATTTCTATTGAAGTGACCTAACATATCATTTAACATTAACTTCTCAAAAACTTTACTTAAAACAGGTAGAATAGAAATGGGACGGAAATTCGTTAAATCACTCATCTCACCTGATTTAAAAAGTGGTATGACTTTACTACATTTCATAAGATTTGGAAAGACCCCCTCTGAAATGCAATTATTGTAGATTAAAGCTAAGTGAGGAGCAATTATATCTATGACATGATGGATGACTTTAACTGAAGTTCCCCATAAATCCTCAGTTTTTTTTTAAACTGAGCGATTTAAATAACTTTTTAGTGTTCTTATAATACAACCCTAACCTGACCAAACCGCAGATATAATTGGACACCTTAAAAAGTTGCCTGACTCGGCTGAAAACCAGTTTAAGGCAAATGAAAATTCGGACAAACGACGTGTTAGGACAAACGTTGGTAGGAATTCTGAGGGACAACCTCTGCAACTCATCTGCGATTCCTCTCCTGGGTGCAGCAGGTATCCATGAGTGGCGGCGAACACTTGTCATCAGGTCACTAGCTCGTTTGGCGTCTCAAGCGTAAAAATAAGAAACACAAGCCTTTTGTACAATAATAAACTAATTTTTGCTCGTCTTTATAACGCTGCTAAACAATCTGCAAATATAATAAAATGGTCCACGACCTTAATATTTCATCAATTTCTACATTCCAAATAGATTTATACTCAGTATCTGAATCATTGTCATATTATGACCCATGTACTGACAGTCAAGCTGTACTAAGTGCAGTGCTATTGTCCGTACTTTTACTTTTTTTTTATATAACATTTTTATAATTAGGTTATAATATTTGCTAACTTTAGGCCAAGAAATTATAACTAACTTAACTATGATTCCAGTTGGTTGAAATAAACATTTTGAATTTGAATTTGAATAAGCAATGCGATGATAATAAATAACTGTTTAAATTCAATTCCAGATTCAATTTCGCTTCATTAGTAAAAATGTATCATTCTGTACATAGAATTAGGGTGATTAATTTAATGAATGGGTATCTCCGGCCTTAGCGTCCGAGTAATAGATGAGACGATAAATCGAAGTGGATCGACGCCATCCCTCCTCTGTCAGTTTACAACCAGTACCCTTACCATGAGTTACGATTACCGTAGTCGCTTGCTATTCTTATCCTCTGTCCCTTGCACTCTATAATAACACTGTGAGGTGTGCCAGAGATAGAGCATTCGATTCGCTAGCGAGTACCGTTATTGTAATACATGGTAAGGGTACAGCTCTGCTTGAGCTTTAGTATCTATTGCATTAATTGAGAGATAAGTGGCTAGTATTAATTACCTTGTTAATATTTATTATTTGGTTCAAGTTAATTAAGTAACAGCTAGTTGAGATTGTACTTAATACTTATACGACACAACATTGGCCTTCGCTCTTATGTGGTTAAGGTAACTAAATAAATGTAATTTTGTTATTATTTACAATTTCCCTCGATTTTATTTTTGAGAATGTCCATAAAGATGCCTCTTTTTTTAAGAGGCATCTTTATGGACATTTCGAGATTTTTCAATTTAATTATTTCCTTCACTAATTTCGAAATCTCGTCCTTCTGTTTTGAAGAATATTCAAGGTTTTTTTTTTTAATTAAAGGGCTTTACTTATTTCTAAGTTAGTGTTCAAGCAATAACAATTACTATATTTGATAAAAACCTCCGCCTCATAACGCCGTATATCAAAACGATTCTTTGTTTCATTGTATTTCAAAGTTCAATTAGAGAATCGTTTACTTTTAGAAAACATTATTAATTATTTTTCAATCGTTCAAAGGTTAATGGAAAACCCATAGAAGGTTCGCCTTTGAATATTTTATCTGCTATAAACTGGGATGTTTTTTTTTTGACGTCATCATCATTTAATTTTACTTAATAGGTATGCTCTTGTCTGAGGAGTAATTTCCATTCTTTTTTGTTCCAAGTCTTCTCTTTAACTCTAATCTTCTTCTTTTTCTTTTAATTGTAAGTTCTTCTTGGTCTCCCTCTTTTCCTTTTTCTTTCTATTTTTCCTTCTTATCATCTTAATGTACTCGCCGTGCCGTAACAGGTGACCAAACATCTTTCCTCGTCCATTATCTAATATCTGCAATAGGCTTGGCTTTTCCTTCACTATGCCTGGTACTTCCTCACTATTTGACAATTCGACATAATTGTTTTGTTTTTTTATGTCATATTTATTTTTATTTCAGAAATAAAACCACGCAAAAAACAGCATGTAGCACCTGACAGTTACAAACTTGACCAGAACCTTTTATGTCTCTGAAAACAAATGACGGGAATAATTCGAACTAAGCCTGCGCTTGACACCCATTGTTTGGCGATAGATGGCGGCATTGTCGCAGCTTTAACGAGTTTTAAAAACTCAGGGAGAATTTCGAAGTAATGATCGGCCTATTCGGTTGATGTAGAGTAAAGTGGCATATTTTAGATGATGACTCTTGGATCTTTTAAGAAGGTTGTGGGGTTTGTTATTTTTGAATCAATGCGGAGATGAAGAATTGTTTTGTTTATCAAAAGCGTTAAAGGGTTTTTAACCGACTAAAAAACAGGCTTTGTCAAAGATCAGGTTACATTGCTATTGTTTACTTCATACAGGCTTGGATTTATTTTCTGAGAACATGATTTGGTTCATGTAATTCAATATGCTCATTTATGCTCCAAATGAGGATTATTCACCCCAGAGGACTGATAATATATCGATTTTTAAAGATATTTTTAAGGCTTATAAAAACGTTACATAAAATGGTCTGATTCATACCCTAGTCTACTAAATTATTAGATTTCTTGTTTAAGACAGTTTTTTTTTTAGTTATTGTCATAAAGAACTAAGTGATTCCAGTTAAGACTTTCATAGTCGTACTAGATTTTACATACATACATACATTAAATCACGCCTGTTTCCCAGAGGGGTAGGCAGAGACCAATTCTTTCCACTTGCTACGATCTTGACAAATTTCTTTCGCTTCTTCCACATTCATACATCGAGTCATGCACGCACGTCGGTTTTGGGTACTTAAGATCCGGCCCATTGCCAGTATTTCTACGATTTGACTCGAAAAAGTACGCCTAGGGCGGCCCCTTCCAACCAGATTACTAGATTTTAACAACTGTAATTAACTCCCTGTAGGTAAACAAGTTCTCGCATAATAACTAAAACTGCCCAAAGAGTTTCACGAAACCATTTAACGTCAAAATAATAAAAAGCAAAGCAAAGCACAGACATTCCCGAGCCCTTTGAAGTGGCTTGCGGCATACATATATGTATCAACTACCTGTATACCACGAGGCTCTCTCTGCTTTGTAGGCTAATCAAAATGTACCATACTCTGCTTATTATAAGACTCAAATTTTGAATTAAAATTCCTTAAGAGATGTAAACAAAGCGGTTAACAACACCAAACTATGAGAGAGCAGTATTTGTGTTTGTTTATAGAACTCAGGTAAATAATTTATAAAATGTGATTACTTAAAAGACTAAGGTCGCTTTCTGAACTAAATCTTAGGTCTAAGAAGATTTTCCTTAATTTTGATTGAATTTCCTTGATTTTTTTTATCAAAGAAATATTGCTTTTCTATTATTCGTATTGTACATGTACATGTTTGCACCTTATTTCAATCGGATTTTTTTAAGCCGTTAAATGAGATAAAAATATTTTTTTGGAGCTCATTTAGTCTAGAACTAAAGCATTACTTAGTGTAATAATATCAGAATAGTGAAATAATAACAAAGCAAACATTAATCTAATTGGTTGTGTACTGAAACGGGGATATTAAAATCAACATGTAGGCTTGACAATTAGCATTATTGATGATGTGAAAATATACCTTTAGGACCATTTTACATCAATAATAATTAATGAACTGATTTAGTAATACAAGCTATGTTGAACTAAATTGAAAAGAAAGTACTGAAGTAAAAATAAATGTTAATAATCTCTGTAATGTTCTGAAGCAACTAATTTACACTATATATTAGATATTTTAAGTAAAGAATAAACTACCCTTAGCAAGTAAGCGCTCTCACTATTTTATAAGTTGATGTGCCCTGCCGGGTCCATAATGATCTCATAACTTTTAAGTTAATTTAAGTACCACCTATGTATACTTATGGAATGCAATAAATAATTGAGTATTGAGTACTAAGATTCACCCTGTATCTAGTTCATACACGAACTGTCAGTCACCGCTGATTGCCTCTCAAATCCTCTGAACCAATCACAGCCACATAATTGTAATGTTCACTATATCAGCATTAATTTTCATATCAAATTCAGTAACCACAATAACTTGACCTTAGTTACGGTATTCATTATTTTAAGACGGAGATTAACATATGTTAGTTAATGGTGTTACGGGAAACGTATTCTACGCGTACCGTACAAAGCCACGAGCTTTCTCTAGTATTTTCATAACTCTAAAACTCTTAAAAACTAACGACGTCTAGTTTAAAGACTTAGGTGCTTAACAGAGGCCATAAACTGTCAAAATCTGATATGTTCTAGGTAGTGACGGGGACAGAGATATACGATTTCTATAGCTCTATCTCTTTATTTGATTGCCAAGTGGCAGACTTTTACAGTTCATAAGACGCTGCAGAACGTATAAATAATGGTATAATAAAATGAAATAAGTATGTTCTGGAGGAGTTTCGGACTTTAAACACCTTTATATGTGTACGATTTATCTGGAGATCCAGTTTTAAGTGTTTCAAACTAAACATTTGTGAAACGGACTCAAATACACCTGGGTAGTGATTCTCTCAACAACGACGGTCGAACGGACGTACGAGTGAATGTCCAAGCGGCGAGTTTAAGTAGTCCCGTCAGTGCGAACAAAACATATTTTAGCCTGCATCTTCAATTTGGCAGCATGGTTTCTGCCGATGGATCGAACGTATAAGGCTGCTTTATTGAAAATGCACGCGCTAGAATGTGTTTTGTTCGCTCTGACGGGACTACTAACTCGCCGCTACGATTTCGCTCATCCGTCCGACCGTCGGTTGTTTTTAAGAGAATAACACCCCTGAGTCTTATTGGTTGTTTTATTAACTCCCGCAAGAAATGACTTTCTGTGGCATCGTAGCCGATAAACAGATGAACCGATTTGGATACTGTCTTAATTTGGATGGTTTTAACCAGAACCAAGTTTGAGCCTAAGGTAAAGAAGGAATTGACATTAAGTATATTTGGGGAATTTAAGTTTCAAGTAGTTATGTATGGAATAATTAGTATGAATTCCGTATTAAAATGTATATTTCCTTAAAATAAAGTTCTCCTTGCATTTTCAATAATTTCCTTATAGGTAAGTAATATTAATGTCACTGAACAATTCTCAATAAATTTGACCTAGTCTTAACACTATACTATAATGAGTATTTAGAAGTTTCTGTTACCTATCGCCGCTCGGGCGCTACGGTTGCGTTGATGAGCGGCAACGGCGTGGCCTGACTAAACCGGCTTGGTGCGTCCTGTTGAGGTTGCTTGTGGTGGCTCGCGGCGCGTACGGTTGAGACACGCACTCATGCAAGCCTCGCGATATTACTTTGAAGACGACTTACTGTATTATACTGTGCTAGAGCTTAGTTTCGCACCCGGGCCTCTATTCTACACGGTAAAAACATATCGTTTCCGAGTTGTTATCGTATTGCTAACATTTTGATAGATCTTATGTACTCGATAGTAATGGCGGGCGAGTTAAAACAGTACCAAATCAGGTCAATTACGATTTGGAATTTATCACCAATAATAGAGGCGCATACTCTACTACTACTACTACGCGGTAAACTAAATTATCTTTGACGTATCATCGTATTGTTTTTAACGCCATTACTGTCAAGTAAATAAGAGCTATCCTAATGTTGCAGGTACGATTATATGTCAAAGGCAATTATGGTTTTACCCAATGCAATTGAAGGCTTCTCAAACGAAGTTCTAGCACAGTGTAAACAGTAGTTCATCTTCAAACAAAGATGTATTGTGTGGCTTGCATGCGTGTGTACAGTCAGCTGAAGTAGCTACGCAACCGAAGACGTTTAAATGATCTGAACTCGACTCTATGGTCAACAGAATACGTGGTGTGTAGATCATTGTGAGCATATTCTGCTTAGCTACTTTTGATGCTGACTGTATTTAGAATAGAGCGTCAGGTCATTTGTCGTACCATTCATCGTCCCCTGATATCATTATTGTTCTGCACTAATCAAGTCTTAAAAACAGCAATTCAAGAGTGCAATTCCCCATCTGCATTTGCACGCCTATTTCGATTATTAACGCGAAAAGCGGGAATTTGCATCGGAGCGGCGTCCCGCGGGAAATCAGCCGGGATAGAGTTCATAAACAGAACTGATAGAAACTGCGAAGGTGACGTGGATCGGGTAATCTGAGATACTGATGATTTTTGTATTGAAATTGATTTTTGAAAACTACACTTCTACTGAGTATAATTAATGAAAAACAATTTAAAATAATACAACAACCATAACACAATAACTGAAAAGGAAAACTAAAATATAAAAAATAACTAAAACATTAAATCTAAGAATGGCCCCTGCGGCGTTGTACTAAAGATGCTGGCAGCATTTCCTCGTTGCATGGTTGAACTTATACGTTGAGCGAGGAAACTGCCAGCTCCTCGGTCTCCCGTGACGTCAATGAGCCTCTTCGAAACTTCTTTGAAGAGGCTTCGAGCGCTAGGACCCCACGGACCAAGGGTCTCGACGCCGAATGGAATAAACATATATTTTGGGCCGTGACCACTATATTTTACTACCTTAACTTATGTTGTACTGTACTGTTCTGCACTATACTGTACTGTTCGATGTTAAAACAATACATATGTGGATTAGAAAACACAATAATATATATAAGGGGGCGTTGGACGCTCAGTCTTCTAAGCTTTACCAAGTTTGTCAGTTTAAATTAAGATACCACGTCACAAACCCACATTATTGAAAAAAAAGCTGATAAAAGGAAACCCATGGTAGTTGGCAATAGACCGGACGCCGGGGAAATTGGCAGATCTCGATGCTGCAGATCAAAGAGCGTTGATGTCACAGCCGCGAAACCAAACGGACCAAACTACACACAGTAGTCATGGAAATCTCTACCCTAGCACGAGTATGTAAAGTATAAAGTAACAGCTATGTTCTTTGAAGCATGTCTTTGTAATTATCGTCGCCGTAGAGCGATAATTCACCAAGTCTCACTTTTGTCATTTTGAGTTATGAAGGTTTTAATAAAATAAAGTTTGAAAAAAATATTACTCGATTATTGTAAGGGATAAAAGTGGTTTTGTAGTCTTATCTAGTGGACATTTTATTGTTTCTTTAGGCTACACCTGGTAAAAGTCATTAACTCTAATAATTTTATAGATAATTGCAAAAAACATTTTTGCCCCTCAAGTCTTATGCCCAAATTGTGACTTAGTGAGTTTTAGACCGGATTTAGTGACTTTTTTCCCAATTTTTACTTGTTTTGAAATAAACTAAGTTAATTTAGTTAAATTTTAACTCTAATAATAAAGTTCGTTATATTTATCTAGTAGAACCTAACTTGATTGTTTTTTGTTAGGGTTTATTGTTAGGTTTTCAGATAAAACACCATAATGAGAATAATAGTTTAATAAAATAAGTAAAACCATAAGTGTCTGCAAACTTTATATTATAACACAATTAAAGTAACATTTTACTCTTCACCTTCCTCTGTAATGTCCGGTTGACATAGCCTGTCAACTGCTTCCGTGCTGGTACGCAAAGACCTGTACCACGAATGCAGCTCTTGTGGTACTATGCCTTTGTTGCATAGACCAATGAGGTCTTTCTTTTTTGCCTCCGAAATGGGTAAAGGAGTCGCGTAAGCGTGTGGGATGTGATAAGCTTTTAGCTGTGTTATCCATTCTTATTTGGTATCATTGTTATCACAAGCTGGGTCTTGCATCTTGCGTCTATTTGCGCGGCGAAGCGACTTTGGTGCTGCATTAGTTAAATCATAATTCTGGGTCAATAGAAAAGTTACATACATACCGTCACGCCTTCATCCCAGAGTGGGGTAGGCAGAGCTACAGAATTACCAACAACTTTAACAGCCAGTTGTTAATTCTGTAACCACATTTTGCACAAACAGGCTAAGATGAATATCATGTGTATATTAGTGACAGGTTGCAAGCCCATCGCCTAAAAATACTACAAGCCTTTAATCCCCTAGTCGTCTCTTACGACTTCCACAGGAAGGTATGGAGTGGTACTATTCTATTCTGCCGGCAACCACACGGCTAATAGAAAAGTTCTAATGTATAAACAAAACCAAACGAACTAATCTGTACTAATTTAATTTAATTTGTTTACATCTTTCTATTGACTCCGAACTCTCAGTAGGATTATAAGTACAGTCACCAGCAATAATATATTATTCAACATTGGGCGAAAAATATCTGACACACTCTTATAACTGTAGTAACAAAGACGTGTCAGATGTTTTTGCGGCCAATGTTGAATAATATAATTATTGCTGGTGACTGTACTAGTTGACTTAACTATAGACCAAAATCCCGGCCCGGTTAGATGCTATGTATTTCGAAATAAAATCTGTGCCATGCATGCGATATAAGTTATATTTTATAAGAAATAAATTCATAAACCGGTATTAGTAATCAGCAAACACAAAACACACCATACAATTAAATTCAAAAGCTTGTTAGGTATAATGATATCACACTTTATATAACCATGTAACTAAATTCGGTTAAAAAGCATGCCTTTGAATTTGACTCCGAGAATAATCTGGCCAAATTAACTTGATAATAATCAATGCGCTTATTCAAAATTCACTGCGTGACGAAACACGCTCCTTACACACTTGCTGGTTTATCCTCTTGACGTCAATCTCGCAAACGAGTCGTTTTAACGGAATTTTCATTGTTGTACATTGTGGAAACTCTATGCTTTCCGAAGCCGCCATTGTTAATAAACTTACTTAAAGTTATGTTATATACAATTAAATATTTGAATAGGTATCGTGGTCCTTTTTTACATCAAGCTTGAATGAAACGAGCGCGTGTGGTGTGAATGAAAAAGAAATGGTTTAATAAATGAAAACGTAGGTATTCAAATCTCACTCATAATTGTTATTCTCTCAAACACGCGGTCGGACGAACGGACGAGTGAATATGGCAGCGGCGAATTTAAGTAGTCCCGTCAGAGCGAACAAAACACATTTTAGCACGTGCATTCTCAATTAGGCAGCCTTATACGTTCGATCTTGTCGACAGAAGCCATGCTACTGAGAGAATCACACCCCGGGTAACGAACCTCAGCACTCCTTATTCCGACCATTGGTTATAAGATTTATAAAAAAAACAGAAATTTGCTAAACAGGCAAGAGAATTCAAACAAAACAAGCATTAGGCATCACACTGCAAGTAATGAAAAACATTTAGTTACATTGCGGTCAATCTTGTTCTTCTTGGCTTACCAATTACACGTACATCTCAATAGGAACCTATAAAACAGTATACCTAGTACGTTATTTAAAATGTTTGTTTTTTTCCACCAAAACGATGATGTAATAATGTAGTTATTACACTGTGCCCGAGACGTACCCGAAGGATTTTAACCATCGATTCTAGACCCTATTTGGAGTATATAATGTGGTGTGGGGTTCGGGTACGTCCCGGGCACGGTGTATAATCATTATTACTTAATTGAGAAACTTTAATAACAAAAATACTTACCTCATTGCCGCTTTCTCACGAAAAAATTAACTAACTTACGCGCGAAATTCACCTATATTACATCGACGCACGTTGAAGTCGTACAAATATTCATCAAATGTAATTAATTAATGATCTAAACAAGCATTGGTACCCTGTTTAATAGGAAAAAACTAACTCAAACAGTTTAATCAATTTTCGTTTACAATAAACTGTCCACATTGTCTATGTGTGACGATTGAGAAATCATTAAATAGACTTAGTTAGTTTTCACTTTCATATTTTCTGACAAAACTATTACTCAGAAATTAGCTAAGTAATTTTAGTGACTTTTTGAATAAAGTAGTTCTTGATCGTGACTTCGGAATATTTAGAGAAAAAGTTACCAAGACGATTTAGGTGCATTCATTGTACGGTTTCATGTAGACCATAAATAATCAAACGAATTAGGTAATTCTTCCCTTACGTAGTGAGAGACGAAGTATAATTTAATGACTTCTGTTACTTTTTAAAATCGAAACTATAATAGCTATGTCCATAATAATAAGACTGAAATTTGCACAAAAAAAAATCGATTTCGATGACATTCATAACTAAATTTCGGCCATTTTTCGACTTGGTGAATTTTCGCTCTACGGCGACGTTATGTTCCTAAAGGAATACGTAAGAGTAAAAAATAAATTCTTAATGATAACACGCCATCATTATCAAAATGTTTCTTTGTTTTTTCTTCAAAGATTCTTATCATTATTATTTTTTCCGATAGGAAGTATCTGTTCAAAAACTCGGCGAGCCTAATTAACGTTTTATCCAAAATAATTAAGTTATTCGAAATAAAATAAAATTCTTTAGGGTTTGTAAAAAAATGCTAATAAAACACGATATTTTTGGTTATTACTTTTTAGCACAAAATGGAGCTAAATCTTTTAATTAGTTTTTTGCAGAAACAACGGTAAACCATCATTGGACAGTGCTCCAGTGTTGAACAATAACAATTTTAACGGACAAAAAGGCACTTTCAAAAGATTTAATTCTAATAGAGATAGGTCCGCTCTATAATAATGTAATTACTTTTATTAGGATTGTTCATGACTGGAGCACTGTCCATGACAGGCGCATTTACGTTAGATCAATTCACGTGTCTCCACTGTCAGTTCAACACGACAGTTGGCGCGGCGTCCTACCGTATTTAATGGTAAATGTCACGTCTTCAGTCCAAATTATGGATTGATGACAACCTTTGAAAATTTCGTCCTGCCATTTATCGACGTGCCATAAATTTGATATTTAGTGTGATAATCTGCGCCTGTGCCTGTGGGTTGTGGCATCACGCTGCGCAGTCCCTTAATAGACAAACTGACGGCCATTCGCAGGGTAATCGAAAAATGAAAGTAATTGGAGTGACGTCATTCCGTTTGGATTGTCATCAAATGGACTGGCTGTGAATGCCAAGCTAAGTATGTTTCGCCTTATCTGCTTACTAATGGGATATAATTTAAATTGGATAATTTTGTTTTTATCCCTGTAACACAATCAGCTATTGGAATGTGCGGGTTTTCTCATGGTTTTCCTTGGCTACCTTTCTTTAGTTCGAAAACCTTTTGTCCGCTGTTTCATTTATCCGCAATTTACATTTGTACGGTAATCATTTTTCCCTTGAAGCCATTTAACTTTATTGGATTGTTATAAAACTTACCTAACCTAACCTGTAGGTTTCATTAAACATTTTGATAAGTTAATGAGGTTAGAGATTTTTTTTTTTCGGACAAATGAACATAAGTTTTTTGAAACAGGTTACCGTTTTCCTTTGCTGTAAGAACATCGGCTAATGTACTAACTTAGACAAACTCGTACACGGCAACCGCTAAGGTTTGAACTCTGAACCTTCCGATCACGAGTCTACACCCTAAACCATTAGGCCACCGAGGCTCGTAAACATTTCCAGCTAAAATAATTTGTTACGTTTTGTAAACACTTGAACACTGTTCAGTCAACATTTCACAGACAGCCAAAGTAAACAAGTATTTATCGTTCGTTTAAAGTAAAAGGCAATTGAATTCCTCTTCGTACAAAATAAAAGGCTTGTAATAGCCCTGTCCTATTATTTATTTACCCCCACGTTCAGATGGGGGGGCAACTGAGATCCCTTGCGGGTAAACTAAGCTTCGTGTGAGAAGCACGTGGACATTTACTCGTTCTTTTTAAATATGTATTAGCCAGTTTCTTTAAATTCTAAACTACTATAGTACGGTCGACCTTAAGTGGCTGCACATAATTAGTGCCTTGTCAATTTAACGTCATGTTTGATCTACTGCACTAACCTCTGAAAATCGTAAAGTCGACAAGGTACTAAAGTATGCAGCTATTAAAAGGCCGTCCGTACAGCAAAACCCTTGCTTTCATTTCTAGACAATACTTTAGTTTATTAGAAAACACAGTAATAGTAATGAGGGCGCCGCCGCGAGATGCTCGACGCAGTTTTAAGCCCCGCTACCCGGTACTTAGTGGTTACATGAATTGTAATGTGAATCTGCTTAAAAGCATATTCAAACATCATAATAACTTTGTTAAAAACTTAATGTTTCTCATTGATTTCAAAGAGGTCTGTTCCATAAATAAAACAGATTATTTGAAGAAACCGCCTATACAGTTCCTTATCCTCTCTCGAGGTACCGCGTAGCTAAATTAGCTCTCGAATATCCGATCTCAATTTAGTTCGATCTAAGCTAATAAAGCGTTTATTATAATATTAACGGTTTTTATCGTTAATTACATTCTCGAAGAACAAAATTATTGAATTTCGTTCAATGGTGTGGAATGTTTCCACTAAATTTAGACTACTTTAGAGTTTTAACATTGATTCTAATAGCCCTATCCTTTTTCAAACAAATGACCCCCGACTCGAAGTAGTAAGGGACGAAACAGCTCACACTTCGTTTTTAAAGTACGTCCAGATCAAATACCTAAACGGCCGGGCCCTTGAAGCCCTTAAGAGGGTGAGGGTCCTCAGTACCGTTGTTATGGTATTTTTCTGAGAGTACCTTTGTTTTCCCTTCATATAACTTAGTTTGATTAGAGCACTTGGACAAAAAACGTTCGGTTTTCAAAGATATATATCTTTTGCTTGAAAATGTTCCTGTCTCCGAAATATATAATATATTTTACCATATTCCAGACCGGTAGATATCGATTGAAGAGTTTAATTATAAAAAACAAAGCAACAAACTAAACAACTTACGAGTAGTAAGGATTTATAAAACTTCAGATCGCTTATTCTACTTTGTTCAAACCCATTTGCCTCGATATCTACTTAAATCATATTTTTGATGATAATGACAGCTTTTACTGTCACAGTAACAAGAGCTGTCATATTCTCATATTTTAAATCCGTTATAAGTTAAATAAACTGTGGTCGCGAGAAGACTTACACCCGTATTTATAGTCAAGAAAAGTAATTACTTGAGTAAAAGTAATGACTTAAGCAACGATTTTTATATGACTTTTGACACTACTAATACTCAAGTAATTACTTTTCTTCACTATAAATACGGGTGTTACACGTGGTCATTTTTATTCGGCAAACCCATAGACTAATTAGAGGCTGCAATCATAAGATTACAAAAGCGTTGCTAACCGTGCATCTGCATTCTAGGCGGTTAAATTCAAATCTTAATTGACCTCTGACTTTTAATTCGGACGCCATTGCTGTCAAGTAAAATAAGAGCTATCAAAACTTTGACCATACGATAACAAATCAAAAATTAATTGGTTTTTACCGTGTCGAATAGAGACCCTGAGCACCTACATGGAATACCTTTATAGTATTTGTAGATACGGTGGGCATTAACATTGAATTGCCAAAATAAAACGTACGAATCCGCATTTAACTGATTGAGTGGCTGTAGCAACTTAAGCTGTGGCTCCAATAAGTGGGGTCGGAGAGGCCCGGCTAATAAAATGTTGTTTTTAGCGGCTCCTCTCCGCTTTGATCTACCTTCTGTTCCACGAGTTTGAGCGATGGGAGAAACAATAGCCATTATTATCGTATTTATTACGTTTAAAAACAAATTATGTTTGTGGATTTTGATGGTAAGAATATAAAGTATTAGTAGTGGGTTCACATACCGGTAAGGGCAGATATTTGTGTGATTAGTGCTAATATTTGTTCCTGAGTCATGGATGTTTCATTATGTAGGGTAAATCGTCAGTAACTGGCCGCTTTAGAAAGTGTCATTTAGTTACTAGCCACCAAATTTCTTACTGACGCTGTTAGTAAAGATACTTGGACAGTACTCCGGGTAATAACTCAAGATCTAGGTATTCTAGTTTAATCGCAAAAATGTGAGCAAATATCTTTCTTAACTCATTTTATTGCAAAGTGGCCAGTTACCGGGGGGTGGCCAGTTACTGACGATTTACTTTTGTTTAGTTTGGGAGTAGGGCAAATTGGTGTGACATTGTCCCCTGACATTTACTTATTTATTATTTATTTATTTATTAGTTGTGCCTAGACTGTTCAAATCGATACCAACATCATATGCTTTAAACTATAGTCACGCAGCAGTGTTAGCATTGTTGTGTTGCGGTGTGGAAATAAGACAACTGGTGAAATTAAAATCATAAAATCCACTTTTATTGACGCTGTGAAAAATTTCATGAATATTCCCTGTTATATTTTTACCTCTTTCTTTGTTCCCTAATATGGCTGCGTTTATCGCGTGATAAAGTTTGGATAAGGCATCCGTCACCTTCTGACAGGTAAATAAGTACACGTGTCAAAAAGTGACGGATGCTTTATCCACAGTTGACACGCGATATAGACGCATCCATACTAAGGCTGAACTAACCCTGAGGACTAAGATGGAATGCCTCTATGCTAATCATTACACCGGCTGTCTTATCCCCAAACCAGAACACAACAATGCGAACACTGCTGTTTGGCGGTAGGTTAATGGATAAGATGGTGGTAGCGATCCGGACGGACCCTGCACAAGGTCCTACCACCCGCAAACGGGCTCGGCTTTGTACACTACTTTAATATAAATTTTGTGATATTTATGTTTTTGTACAATAAAGAGTTTACATAAATACATACTACATACTAGTTTTTTGTAAAACTTGTTAATGCGATCGGCAGTCTTTTGGCTTTTACCTTTAACTTCCTTCAAAAAATTATAGGTTTATACAACTCGCTCTTAATATAATGTAGATGGAAGCCAACCACAAGTTTAAGTTGGTCTGTCAAAGCACATAAACAATATAACGGCATGTATTTCCGATTTAGGTAGGTATACCCGTCGAGTGAGCCCGCTCGTATGACTTGGCGATCGCCCCTTCAACAGATTATTCAAGGGAATAACACCTTTATATCGTTTGAAAGTTAGATAACCCTTTTCTCAGTCCCCCGACACTCTTTAATAACAAAACAGAAACGGGTTGAAATTTTATTTAGTCCAAAAGTTATATTGACTTTATTTCGAAAAGCTCTGAGTTTAAAAAGAAAAATACAAGTTTGCTTTGAAGTCTATAGGGCGTTGATAATAATTCTTACAACTTGGGATACTTCTGCGTATTTCCTTTTTCGGAAATTTAATTTAGGACCTTAGATACTTTTTGTCATTTAAACTTTTCGCTTATTTTTTCTTTTTTGAATAGAATCAAAAGTCCAAGGACCTCTATTCTACTTTGTAAAATTTTATTACTTTTGACATGGTATCATTATATCTACGTTATGATTCCTCTCATTTACTTCACTGTATTAGCGGCTTTGATAAAAACGATATGATAACATGTCAAAAAAGGTTTGTCATTTTGTATCTTGAAGTAACGGCGTCAAAACCCCACGTGAACATGTTCGGATATAAATAAATAAATATCAGGGGACTATGTCACACCAAACGCCCTAGTCCCAAACTAAGCTCTATGCTACTACGGGAACTCGACAATGATATAAATACTAATATAGATAAAAATATACTTATAAACATTAAAAACATCCATGACTCAGAAACTAATAATTGCGCTCATCACACAAATCTGCCCTTACCGGGATTTGAACCCAGGACCCTTAGCTTCGTAGGCAGGGTACTACCAACTAGGCCAGCGCGTCGACTTACATACTGTTGTTCAGTTTTATTTAATAACTAGCTGTTGCGCGAAACTCCGTCCACGCAGAAAATTAAAACATAGCCTATGTCACTCAGGGTGAATGTAGCTTTCCAATGGTGAAAGAATTTTTGAAATCGGCACAGTAGTTCTTGAGATTATTCATTACAAACATACACACACACAAAAATTCAAATATTTCCTCTTTATAATATTAGTGTAGATAAAAGAACCTGTGTAATAAACAAAAACAAAACCACTCTTTGCTCTCTAGACTGCTCTTCGTATTGACTCAAGCTGTCCAAATTGAGCTAAGAAATACCTGAACTTCTCAAGTACCAATTTGAGCTGACCCCCGATTACAAAACAGATGCACAAAATGAGAGGTCAAGAAGCAGTGGAGTTGTTGAGCTACGACAGCGCTGTCGTACTTTGTAAGTCAAACATTATTCCAATTGCTCCAAGTAAGTAGCATTTAAAATGTTGACAAGTTTATCGTATCTTCTTGATGGGGTCCTTACGGATGCACTTCGACCCTATGGGATCTTTTGTGTAATTACCCCTCTTTTAGCGCTTAATCCAATGCAGCCTCCACCTCTTCCAAATAGCGGATAGTGGAGTGCAATGGCAGTGCCTTGAAATCGTTCGGTTCTGGGGAGCCATGGCCGAGGATGTTCATTCTTACTCCGGTGAGGGCGTCACATTCACACAATAAGTGTTTCTTTGTTTCCACCTCCTCGCCGCACAATTTACAATCTGTGTTGTTGAGATGTTTTTAACCCCAAACTGCCCTGTAAACGTCAAAGGAAGAATATAAGCAATTTTCTGATTAAAAATAAACAGTAGTGCTGTAACAAAATTTATATTTATGAAATAGCACGAAAAATTTTAAACTTTGTTCGGGTTCTTATTATCTTATCAAAACACCCTTTAGCGAACTTATCGTTACACAGATTTTTCATTTCATCGAAAGGCATGTCTTGTTGCATATGTTTTTTTGTATTCACCAATCTAACCTAACCTAACCTACATAATTAATACATAACTAATGGTTTCAGCAGAAAATTCAGCGTTCGATGAAATGATGGTTACCGGGTATGTTCACTATGATGAGCACACTCAAATTAGGGAAGAAAAGACCTTTTTAACGGAAACCATCGCATGTAAAAATAGAAACATGTCGTTACATGTCAAGTGCTTATAGGGTAAGATAAGCCGGCACACCATCAATATCATTGACAAACTTGCCTTTGTTGAAAAAAACACTTAGCTATATCAAATAATGACGACGCGCTGGCCTAGTCGGTAGTGACCCTGCCTACGAAGCTAGCGGTCCTGGGTTCGAATCCCGGTTAGGGCAGATGTGATGAGCGCGAATATTTGTTCCTGAGTCATGGATGTTTTTGAATGTATTTAAGTATATGTTTCTCTGCATAAGTATTTATATCGTTGTCTAGTACCCATAGTACAAGCCTAGAGCTTAGTTTGGGACTAGGTCAATTGGTGTAAGATTGTCCCTTTTATATATATAAAAAAAAAGACGCTTAAATCAGAAATTACACTGACGAGCAAAATCTTTTTTTTAATACGGTAAAGCTTAAAGGGCAACTATATGTTCCAGAAAGTAGCTTCTTTCAGCGCAATCGGTTAAAAACCCCAGAGCTTCGCAAGTTCTGACAGATAAGTCAGTTGCCCGGAGAGCTTACAACTTTCCCGTCTTATTGCGACTCGGGTTTGTTCAACACGCTAGCTTTTCCGAGAATTCCGAGTCCAGTTTATAAAAAAATAAAGATAAAAACGTTTATTTGAAAATAATTTAGAAGACGTAACTCTAATGTTAGATTAATGATTTAGAAACTTGAAATTAAAAGTATTTTTTTTGTTACTAAATCTCCTATTGAGGAATTACCAGATTTTTTTTCAATAAATACGTTTTCTAAAACAAACAGAAAAAGAGACTAACGAAAAAAAACATAATTTAAACTTAGAACTGAGATTGAAGTTTAATATTCTAGTATAGAGGACTCCTGCGGTTTTGTACGCTTTCCCGCACTAATTAATTTTAGTGTCCCGCTAGTCCCCCATCTCCTCCCTTTGGGGTATATTTTCGTAAAAAAATATTTGAATGGATCACAAATCTTTCCTCAATTTTTTAAGCACTTAGGTTCTGTTATTTAGGCTGTATGACGTTTGTCAGTCAGTTATACAGGGTACAGTCGGCCAAAAATGAGGTCCACCCCTACAGTTGAAGTTTTTTACACGTCATGATACAACAAGTTCGATTTTTCCTTGCAACAATATTATGACAGTGACAAGTGTTAGCAATAATTAGATCTTACAGAAACTTTTGTCAAAACTGGTAGGCCAATTAATTGGCCGACTGTACCTTAACACCCTTCAACGAACGTATCATTACGCAGAATTTTTCATTTCATCGAAAGGCATTTTCTTGCCGCGTTTTTTATGGTAGTTACGAGTTTACCTACGTAGGTTATTAATATTTTAGGTGGTTTCAACTGTCAACAACCTGTCAAAATATTGTTTGTATGACTAGTCAATCGTTCTTAATGAACCCGATACAAAGGTACAAAAATGTCTAGCGTACCTTTTAAGATTTTTTTGACGTAGTAAAAACAGCTAACAAACAATGGGTTATCCGAGGCAGGAAAGATGTCTAGACGATTGATTAACGGTCGTTTTATGAAAATAAATGAAACTTTGGTTGAAACCCTGCATTTTACAAAAAGCTTCAATTTCAGAACACCTAACGTCGTAAAAAAGTGGCGATTGCTTTATACCCCAGCAGTCCAAAGAAAATTTGCTAGCGATATTTATCTAGTCAATATGTCCCAGAATGTTTCGTTACCTAACGAGAATTTTTGGGGCATATTGACCTCAACATTTCCAGCACCAATGTTATTTTTAATGAGATTTATTAAATTCCCAATATTTCGTCACTGGTAGTTTTATATCTGTATCATTTCACACCGAATATTCACAATGTTCATAATAATGTAGAACATACACATACACATACATAAACTCACGCCTTTATTCCCAGAGTGGGGTAGGCAGAGCTACAGAATTACCAACAACTCTAAAAATTTGTTAATCATTCTGTAACCACATTTTGCACATTTAGGCTAAGATGTAATGTAGAAATGGTGGCCATAATTCCGGCAATGTCCATTAATCTTCATCGTGTAACCAGAAATTGGATCATGGGAAGACGTATTGGCTAACTCTTGGTCAATTAAGTATTGCATCGCAGTAGTATGAGCATTTCGAATTCAATGCGATTACTAATAGAGTATAGAATGCTTTGACAATAACATTGCAGTTAGTATCCTCCTTTCATATAATGGCAGAGTAACACATACCATCATACTTGTCTTGATCGCCAAAAACATTCGCCAATACTATTGGCATGATTGGCCAAGATTAGTGTCCAGGATATTTACAATATGTAGGTGGTAGCTTGATAAACATAGCCTTTAAGCCAACTGTGTATTCAAGCGCTCAATTTTGTTTACTGTTTGTATTTTATCTTTACTAGTTCTCGTGTGTGTACAAGACGCTTTTAAACGAGAATACTGATGTTTCTCGCCGGACAGCTGTTTCACACAATATTTCTTTTATGTTGTCCGGCAGCATGAGCACGCCACGCTCGCTCCAAGGTCGTTGCTTACGGCGGCGTCCACGGTTGAACGAGGCTAATCGTGAACGGGTGTTGTTTGTGGGGTCCGGTCTGTTCACGTTTGCAAGGACTTGTTGTTCAATTAATTATTGTAGTTATGGCTTTTGACGTAGAGACCTCGTCGTGTTGTTCTCATAGTTATTATTTTTAGTTTAAGGACCTTACATTTGTAATAATTTTATTTTTGGTAGTTTGAGGAATTAATTATTTATTACTTTATTACCTTATTACTTAATGTAACTTACTTTTTAATTATTATTATTATTATTATGATTGAAAAACTTACCTTCTGCAGGAGTTTCTTGCGGCGCTTCTTCTCTGCAATGATGGTCTCGTCCGAAGTGCTGGTAGATTCACTCGATGTACATATAAATAATTATTTTGCCGACGTGTAAAAGAACCCTCAATGTGGCCTATTTAATTATTTAATATTTAAAATTCAACGTAAATAATGGGTTATAACATAATGGCCATGATATATAATAATTTTTCTATTGGAACCGTAAACTTTTCAGGATGGTTAAAAAACGAACGAGTTTACGCTGATAGAACAGAACAGAGCTATACAACTGCTATAGCTCTGTCTTTAACGCATGCCGTGAAATGAAATTGTCCCCTGATATATATAAATATATATTAATATAACATGACTGGAAGACATCCCATATAGGATAAATTATGCAAACATGTCTTGTAATTGTTTATGTGCAATAAAGAGTTTACATACATACATACATGATCAAATAGAATATAAATAACTTATTCAACGCATACACACATTTAAAACAAGGCGTTGAAAATAACCACTTAGCTTTATTAATAGCCGTCCAGCTCTCAAGACGCAGCGCTCCGAGCACGGACATCTGTTTAATTCTCTTTTAAAGCTTAGTTTTCAGTTCGTCGGACTATTACCCTGCCAGCCTGAGTGGTCCGCCAGAGCCATATTAAAATTTCAGCGGGTATTTTATAAACTGGTCGCAGGTTTCATTGAAGACACCGCTCGGCTGAAGCAGAAGGCTCTTATTTCACGGTATATAATAAAACTTTATGTATTATTATAATCTAAATTACACTGTACGCTCTAAATTATATATTTTTCTCTAAACTTCAATTTATATTACTATCATACATATTCTAAAATATCTATCATACAAAATGTATTGAAGAATTCAACGCGGCGTTTTTTGCGGGTGGTAGGACCTTGTGCAGGGCCCGTCCGGATCGCTACCACCATCTTATCCATTAACCTACCGCCAAACAGTTCACATTGTTGTGTTCCGGTTTGGGGATAAGACAGCCGGTGAAATGACTAGCATAGAGGCATTCCATCTTAGTCCTCAGGGTTGGCAACGCATTTGCAGTCTTAGGATTGCATCGCAGTCCTGTGAATGCGAATGTCTATGGGTCACAGTTTCCACTTACCATCAGGTGGCCTGTGTGCTCGTTTGTCTTCTCTATGACATAAAAAAAAAAACAATAATCTTAGTTTCCATAATATTGTAAGATATCGACATTTTCGAAAACTGGTAATGGTAAAATGTTTGATATTGACATATTTATGAGTGATCGATACAATTGTCCGGATGCAAATCAAATCAAATCAAATATTCTTTATTTGCTTAAAATGTGGTATAAAAAAGTCATCAAGTCATGCTTAAATGGCAATCGGAAACATTTTCTAAAATTATAACATTCGTAGCATAAATCTTGACAAGGGCCATAGGTCAAGATGGACATTTTTTTTAAATAAGCTCACCCTTGCCACATAAAAGTAAGTCACCAAATCAAAAAGGATCCGCAAAAACGATCCACACAGAACAAACAAATCACAACTACCTTTAACTCAAAAATCTCGTCACAAAAACTTACAATTGCGACATTTGAGCTCCTATTGTGTTACCCAGTCACGATCGGCCCCCTTTGTCGGGGCCGACGGGGCCGCCGGCCGACAAAGACCGGCGGGGCCGAGAGAGGCCTATAGAGCCTGACAGGGGCCAATAGGCAGCTAATCGGGCCTTACAGCCATTGTCTGAGGATGAACGTGTGATTTCAGATTGGAGATATTTTACTGAGGAGTAGATTTGAATTGTACGCTTGAATAATGTTTTTATTGATATCTTTATTGTTATCAGAATCGATAGCGTAACCGAAACGTGAAAACAGTTATTTAATGAGCGTTACCTTGGTAATAACAGTTCTTTTATTTTTACTATCTAACTGGGGAAATTATACCATAATTAATAGTTCTCGGTGGTTTATTTCTCTCTGGCATAACAAATACACGGACAGGTGCAAGAGAGAGTGGGACAACGATAGTAGCCGAGTACTATTTATACTCTGGTACCTAATGTGGTTTTGTATTGTTGCGAATAAATGTCTCTTTATCTTTTTTTATTTTTATCAATGTTTAATATATCATTCAAGTATTTATCTCAAAAAGACGACAGGCACTTCATTCTTTTTGAGAAAAAAAACTTTATTTACCCATCTACTTAGAAGTGGTCACTTCTATTTTATAAAGCATATTTGACAGATAAATTTAGCCCTTTCTCTTTCTTACACCTGAAAATAGACAAGGAAAGGGCCAACTTAAAATGGCAGATAATTTTACTAGTCGATTGTGAGACAGGCTCATAATATTCAACTGCTTTAGTAGACGATCGATTTTAGGCTAATAACTGGAGTTTAAATTTACTTAAAACCAAAACTTATTGCAGAAATCTGTAAGTCTATTGAATGTTGAGTGATTATAGCCATTAAAAGAATCCAAAACCTTATTCTCAACCTTCCAAAACGTAAAAAACATCTCCAAAAGACATTTCAGATAGTTCAAAGATTACGCGATACTTTCAAACTTTCCGAAGGCATCGCTAATTTATCTTTTTATAAAAAGACTTTTATTTGATCTTTTAAAAGTTAATTAAAACTTCCGACAACAAAGGATCTTCGTTAGGGTTGTTCCTAGTCATAAAAGAACCAAAATATGGCGATGATAACGAGCTATTTCAACCATAGGAAATTCAACCCTAACTCACACACTTAAAGTCTCTTTTTAAATGATCAAAACACAGTGAGGATTGCCAACGCTGTTTTAGCATTGGATTGTCAACTTTATTTCAAGGGAATAAGAGTTATAATGGATTGTTTTTCCTTGAGCATAGATGTCACAGGGGATTAGACAGGAATCGGGTTGTTATCGAAAATAATCATTTTTGTATCGATTTCGATTGTACTCGAAATAACTTCGTATTGAAGATCGCGCTTCGATGAGTGTTTGATATCTCTATGAGGGGTTACTCGAGGCTCGATAATTTAGTTGGACTGTCTCTTTGGGTATATGCTAGCACAAAGCTTCTTTTAGCATAAAAGTCGTGTAAATGCCGTTGAAATGCGCTCTTTGCGTAGTATGTGTGGTGTGAAACTGATTGATAGAGTAAGGAATGAAAAAGTCAGAGAGAAATGTGGAATAAAAGAAGATGTATTGACTAAGATTGAAAAGAGCATGCTTCGATGGTTCGGTCATTTGGAAAGGATGGATGAAAGAAGATTGACGAAAGAGATATACAGATCGATAGTGACTGGACGGGTCGGAAGGGGCCGCCCTAAGCGTACTTTTTCGAGTCAAATCGGTGAAATACTGGAAAAGGGCCGAATCTTAAGTACCCGAAACCGACGTGCATGCATGACTCGATGTATGAATGTGGAAGAAGCGAAAGAAATTTGTCAAGATCGTAGCAAGTGGAAAGAAGTGGTCTCTGCCTACCCCTCTGGGAAACAGGCGTGATTTAATGTATGTATGTATGTATGTTAGTTATATTCTTGGACATCGGTTTCGTTTTGTCTCTTACTTTAATTCTTCTTGGCTAAGCTAGAGTAGGACGTAAGTAAGATTAAATACAATCGATCAAAAAAAACTTAAGCAAATGTCACCATTTTGCCCTCTAAAACACGCATAGCTGACGTAGGTGAAAAAACCGCCAGGCTGAAGTGGGATTGGGCCGGTCACGTCCACCGCAAGCACCCGGACCGGTGGGCTAGCATGGCCGCCAAGTGGGTGCCGCCAAATGTGCGACGTAGACGGGGCAGGCCTAGACGGAGATGGCGGGATGACTTGGACGAATTTTTTAAAAACTGGCTGGAACAGGGTTCCAAAGAGGGACTCATGGAGATGAAGGGGAGATGCCTGCATAGCAGTGAAACACTCATATAGGCTACAAAAAATGGAAACGTGTCGAGTGTAATTTCTGAGTTTGTTTCGCCACACAAGATAGTCACTAGATTTAATTTGGTCCAACCTTAGGTCCAACGTCAATCTGACATTCTACAACAATAAGGTTGAGTTTCCTAAAAGTTACACTTCAAGCATATTTTTCTTGAAATGGGTCCCAAATTAACGCTCGTGAACGTACAAACACCCATTTTGTAACATTTTGTCAGTATTTTAAATTCGGCCTGTAGTCGGGTTGATTCAGGATGGCTCCCTGTGACTTGTTTGCTTTTTAGATTTTCATAAAAATACTACATTGATAAAAACTTTGGATGACGTTCCCTAATTTAAATGACAAAGGGACCACGCCCACACCAATAATGAAAAGGGATGGCTTTATGTGCTTCCTTGCGAAGAAAGCTAGACGTAGACAGTTTGCGCGCGTCTTGGTGGCGTGATATTGAAAAAAAAAGTTTACCAGGATTAAGAAATGATTCGGCTACTTTTTGACTCACAAATCATAGTTTAAGATCGTAGGGTTACGAAAATTCAATCAAAAACATACATAAAAGGTATCATGTTTGAAAATTAAAACTAGCGAGGACCTTGTTTTTAATCGTGTTTTCACGTTTAGCAGTCTCAAGGAAATAATATAATTAAATTTAATATATCCAAAGAACAGACACAAAGGCATTCTGAGGGGCTATTGCTTAACGCACTCGCAATCGCAATTGTGTCCATTTTGAAAATCGAAGGGTTGTCTGCATACAAAATGAAAACAATTGTTCCGCTTTGAAGCCGATTGAGATTGTGAGTGCGTTAGGCAATAGCGACGCAGATCGCGGAACTCTTCCGATTTGATCATAATGTGGCCTTTTAATCGGCTTTTTCTATTATGGCTTGTACAGTCAAGGACTTTAATTGTTAAGCCACTATGGAACCCTGTCGCATAACGTTGATCATTAATTTTAGCGTAATTTCTTTCATATGGTTTGACGCTGTCATTATGACAGGGTTCCATAGTGGCTTAACAATTAAAGTCCTTGACTGTAAGTAAATTAACTCCCTTCATAATAAACATATAAACCAAAATTATCGTTAAAGTAATGTTCTATCACTATCTGTCAAATTTAAATATCATATATTGACAGATTAGGACAAAGCAAACTATCAACCTACTATTGACGTGACTTATAATTAGTTGTACGCAAATAAATGGTCCGTTCGATTGAGTACTTGCCACAAAAGTACAATTTATGTTCACTTTATTGATGCAAAACCCAAATACGTCAAGTTTTTGTAATTTTTGCGTTAAAAAAAACATCAACATTTTATTCTAACCTTTTTTGAACATGCACACTATTAAGCTCTTTAATATACATTTGAATGAGGAAAAAACTCTTTACATTATCATTAAAATATTCTAAAAATGAAATTAATATTAAACTCCAACAATGCAAAGGAAATCAATTCTTCTGTTATTCAAATAAGGCCGGTTTTCGAGGGTTCTTGTATTTGTGATGGGCCTGGATTGGATGGTGGAATAACAGAATGTTTACGGAGAGAAAGGGAGGCAAATAACCGAAGAAAAGGGAGGCCAATAACAACAGGGGTCCTATTTCCTACTATTAATTTCACATTTTCCTGCTGCTCGATCATTGCCCATGTAGAAAGGGATCGTACACTTGAAGACAAATTAAGGGCCGATAAAGAAAAAAGACATTTACGTTTCAAGAACGGATCTATAATGAAGTTGAAATGAGATTTATTAGTTAATTTTTAATGAATTAATAAACTTAATTGAATCAAGAAAAAACATTTATGCGATACAATTTAAATTTGTGAAAGGGTTTTAATTAATCAATATGAAAAATCAAAGTATTTTTTTTTACTTTTAATTAATCTCATAACGTTAAAAAGTAGATTCTTTATTTAATAACCCCTTCAATTTAAAAATCTCTGCATTCCGTTGTACGTCAAAACGTTGAATTCTGACCATTCAAGTTTATTAGTTTAGAAATATTTTGAAAAGTTAAAAAATACTTCCTCCAACACGACTAAAACTATTAGAAACAAACATGGCAAAATGTTTTTTTTTCTTATTTTGATTTTCTAACCACTGTCCCGAAGTGTATCTGATTATTTGTTCGTCAGCGGATCAGGGCCGGTTAATCTTCGTTTGATGCGCCCTGTTTATATCAGATTCTTCATATTTATTATATTGCTGCATGTGGAAAAATGCTACGCCGTAGCGAATGTTACGACGTAGCGAGTGCTACGACGTAGCGAGCGCTACATAAATTTCATAGTCAATGAAAAAAAAAAGTAAATTAAGATCTTTTTCTTCCACTCTTACCTAAAGCAACTTAAGGTGACGGCACCAATGACTGACCCTTCACTCTTGCAACCATTATCTTCTGTAAAATAAGAATCAAGTTTCCATTATTGGTGCCACGTGTATTACTGGTTTCTACCCAACCCAAATGCAAAATTTCAAAATTGTCCTGTCTGTCACAGTAATTCCCGGCTTCAACAAGCGCCCCCTGCGACCAGACATTGGAACTACAATTGTTTCCGAGTTCCAATTAGGTACTCCAGGGAAAACAAGTGTTTAAAATCGAGTTTCAAACTTTACTACGAAACTAATACAGGTCCGTGTGTAAATAGTTTAGTCTAGTTAGGAGAAACTCGTTTATAATTATAGTTTGACCATCAAAACAATTGGAATATAACTATTTTAAACCGAATTAAATGTTCTGACCCTTTTCGGGACCTATAATGAGGACCTATATATAATACCTTGAAAAGGGAGGTGGTTAGCCTGGATTGTAGTTACATACAAAGTTAGCGGCTTTGAGTTGAAACCCTGGCAAGGGTTAATATTTGTGTTTTTTCATTTCTTCTTTTCTTTTTTTTTCTTTTTTTTTTTTTTTTATGGCTTAGAGAAGACAAACGAGCACACAGTCCACCTGATGGTAAGTGGAAACTGTGACCCATAGACATTCTCATCCTAAGACTGCAAATGCGTTGCCAACCCTGAGGACTAAGATGGAATGCCTCTATGCTAGTCATTTCACCGGCTGTCTTATCCCCAAACCGGAACACAACAATGCGAACACTGCTGTTTGGCGGTAGGTTAATGGATAAGATGGTGGTAGCGATCCGGACGGACCCTGCACAAGGTCCTACCACCCGTAAACCCGTAATGTTCTATAGCAAGGAGAAGACAATAAGAAATATTCTTGACTTTTAACAAAAGCTGATTGATATAACAAAACAATTGATAAACCATTTTTTGAATAACTATAAAATTAAGCAAGATATACCTAAGCCAAAAAAGATTTGATCGTATCAAAACAGAATTGAACATGGAGTTTATACGGCCGACCTGGTACATGACGTCTCAGTGCACACCGGATTTCTTTGTCTAATTGCTGTCTAATTAGCAGTTTTAAATCTGTATCTGTATTTCTAAGCCGATTTTAATTTTAATTAAAGTTTTGGTGATTTGTTTTACGGTATTTTAATATTTTAATGAAAAATGTGATTAAAACAAACCCTGCATTATTCTCTGTTAGAAATTAAAAGATTGCAATGCTAAAGATGAAACGAATAAAGGAAGACATTTATTATTAGACGTTTAAATGGTTTTGTTGTAATAATTTTTGTATTCTTTGGTTGTTAGGTATTAATACGTTGACGATCTCAATTTAATGTCGTACTTTTCGCAATTTATATTGTTTACGCAATAAATATTGAGGAATACTCAAACTGAGCTAAACCTAAACTAGAGCTTAGTTTGGGTCTAGGTCAATTCGTGTGAGATGAGCCACGTATTCATTTTTTTTTTCTTCATTTATTAAAAAGGCTTGTTTACTTTGGATAAACTTACATTCTAATTATGTTATATTTTTGAGCTTGAAATAGGAAATTTGTTAATAATTGAAAGCCCTAAAAATAAAGTAATAAATAAAACCGTAATCAAAATCACATCAAAACAAAACAAACAAAGCAACTAACGACAAGTAAATATTTTTTACAAACTAAAGTTATTTATTCCAAAATAGTGTAATAAATAAAATAGGATAAGTATCGTGAAATATAACCCTTGTTACTAATTACTGGCAGTATTAGCTAAATGGGGGAGCACACGCACAACGGCGATAAGGGGGGGACTAAATCATGTGGACACACCTTTACATAAATTAAGGACATTATTATCTATTAAACCAGTTTAATGGGTCATAATAATGGCAGTAGTAATAAACAGATGCTACATTTTTTGCGGCAAACTCATTGGACAAAATATAGTGATTTTGTTTTGATAATTAATTATTATCTAAAGAGTGAGCGCTATCAGTTCCCAGTTTAAAAATACCTCAAATAAACAAGAGTGTTAAACTTTAAAATACGTTACAAGATTATATTTACAATCACACATACATACATAAGCTCACGCCTTTATTCCCAGAGTGGGGTAGGCAGTGCTACAGAATTACCAACAACTCTAAAAACTTGTTAATAATTCTGTAACCACATTTTGCACAATTAGGCTAAGATGTTTAGAAGATTATATTTAATGTTTTATTCAGTTGAAATTATTGACTGTTCAATTTTGTTCAATTAGTTACTTAGTTAATTATTTATTTAATTACTTCTAACCAAATAACCCGCATTCTCGTTTGCCTCCTCCTTAAACTTTTTATACTTTGAAGAATTGCTTTGTTTCATAAAACCGAAGTCTGCTTATTGATAAAGATTAAGTTTAAAGTCTTAATGTCTCAATTTCGTGGAATCTGGTGATAAGAAAGTGCAAACGTCGTCATTCATCGCCGGACAACGCCACGAGCACTGTGAGTGTTGTGGGCCGGTTGGTGGGTATTCCAATAAAAGAAAAACAAAACCTAGTGCGGATAGTTTGAAAAATTCACACGCAACATAAATAAGCACCAGCCCTCTTGTCTTCTTGTGATCACGATTGGATCTGACGATATATGACGCTAGTAGATTCACTCCATATTAGCGACGTGTAAAAGAACCCACATCTGACCAATTTAATGAATAAATATTTTGAATTCTGCATTTGAATTTGAATTTAACAACCTAATACGCGATTAAGCCCCGTTTTAAGGTAACATTACTTTTATTGATTGTCTAAAAGGCCAAAATTTACAATTTATTTCCAAATTAAAACAGAGATGTAAAAAAAGAACTTCTTCCCTTCTTTTAAGGAATCTCTTCCAGCTAATCTTTAGGTTGATGCATTAAATCGGTAAAAAAGTACACAAACAGGTCATCCATCTGTCTAGCGGTCGGCGTAAGTCACTCAACACTAACCGTCTCTTCGGCGAGCGATTCCCATAGTTTTTATCGGATACGTGCCGCGTTTGCCAACGCGCGTTATTGCTGATATAGCCCTTAAATGCCCTCGTTTGGGGAAAATGCGGGAAACAGGTAAACATGGGGTAGTATTGAAGGTTGAAATAATACTCGTACAGATGACTGTGTTTACTGAGTCGAGGTCATAATTACCTAACTGCCGAAGCCCATAAGGAAGGTTTTGTGTTTGATCTGTTTGTATGTATGCCCGTTCCTATATCCCCTCGTAACTACCGCGCCACCACGGGCTCTGTCATGAGTCAAAATGAACAAAGTTTTTTTTAGTTTTTATTTCATACTAGGCTGCACCTGGCATGTGTTGCAATAATGAGGATATTATTATACGGAAAATCCCATCAAATCTCCATGAAAATATCAATTAGTATAGGAATACATCGAGGAAAAACATAAAAATCACTTTTATTTATTTAAAGAAATATCTGAAAATTTGGTTTTTAAAATAAGGTTGTATTCTAGAGAAATTAAAAAAACTATAGGCGATGGATTTTTAATAAAGACTGTGGGACTTGTTTAAAAATGGAGGACAACCGAGTTTTTACAAGGGAGGTACCATTCATTCATACAAATATAGTGAAATAGTGTTGATTAATAATTAATTTTAATTTGTTTATGCTTTTTAATGCCTCATGAGAGCTTTCCCATTAACAAGATGATATAAGATACCCTTGTCAAGCTTTTTTCTATGAAATTTAAAATAAATTTGCAAAAAGTTACCGTGAATCTTTTTAAAAGTTTTCTTTTTCCCTCAACAATATCGTTATTTTAAATATTCACTCGAGAAACCGTTAAGCTCCAAACTTTCGAAGTTCAAAAGCCCTTCCCCCATGTGTATCAAGTAAAAGCTTGTACAAAAGCGTCACTTGAAAGTTTTAGTTTTTATTGGTCGGTGTCGCGCCCTGCGAACTTCGCCGCTCCATCACGCGACCCAAGTTACAAGATTTATGTGTTTATTGTTCGGTAAGTAAGTTAAAAGTCACCCCTTCTAATAACGGTGGGGAAGAAAAGCTACTGTTCTTCACGGTGCATTTAATTGAGGTTTTTATCGCTTTGCATACTTCGCTGCGTTTGATTTTTGCAATAGGAAATTTTGTAGTGCAGTAATTGTTTAGGTTGATTACGGATTTCTTTACCTAAACAGAGATGAAAATAATCTACTAGCAGTAACGTCTAGTTTTAACATCAGTGTATTCTCAATTCTTGACATAAACTTTTGTTATTTTCACTAGGGTCACTCCTACAACGTGGAGTTTTTGTGGCACCTGTCATAGTGACTTTTTTGTTGACACAATGTTTCCGGTAATTTCTTTTGGATGTTCTTAGTCAAAGTTCATAATTGTTGTGTAAATTGGCCACATAAGGGTTCTTTTACACGTCGGTAATATAGATTGAATCTACTGGTAGATTTTTGACGTGTAAAAGTGCCCGTGCGGCCTACTTACAGAATAAATATCGTTTATCTTTTATCTTTAGTGCAGCGCTTCATACACGACCATTATTCCGGAGAAGAAGCATAAAATGCAATAACCTTTTTTCTTTTCCTTTCTCAATAGTCTTCTCCTTTTATAGTATCTTACCCTTCGTACTCTTGTAATTTGTGTTCTCCCGTATTATGATTCTCGGCACCGGCTCTACTTCCTTTGAAGTATGTCGCTGCTCTACTCTCGGGGAAGTTTCAAGTTTTTCCCTCCTGCATGAACAAGTGTACGGCGGTCCTTGTTTCACTCCAACTGTAGTTATTTATCATCTGAGCTGCTGCAGATAACTTTACTAGCTATTTAGGTAAAACGGCTTAAAGAAAATGCAAAGCAGTCTTTTTCCAAAGTGATATTTTTTAACTTTACCTTTTGATTCATGGAAGTGTTTATTTGACAGTCATAGATAAGTATATTTTTTATTATTATTTATTATCTTTAGTGAAAATTCTGAGTTTTGACACGTTTTCCTAATCAATTACGCGTAATATTATTGTGTTCAATTAATTGTTTTATATAATACATTTTTAAGTATTGTAATATATTTATAAGCTTCTTGCTGCGTTTCTTCTCAGCAGTGGTTTATTGGGAAGCGCTGGTGGATTTCTGTCGTTTTTTTATCTTGTTTACTTTTTATTATTTTAAACGTTTTGATCCTCTTAGAATGATAATAATACAACACAATTATAAAACACTTTATTCTACACCACACAAAAACATTACAAACAGTACAAATTAATTTTTGTATCTTTTTTTTTCGTCAAAGTTATTTTGCCTTAGAAAAAAAGACAGCAAAAGGTAACTAGAAACATCAAATTAAAACTTCATACTGCCGCAACAACTAACCGCACACCATGCGACAAATTTTCCCAATTTAACCCTAAACCCAAACCCCACCCTAATTAAAACGAAAATGAGCTTTTTAAATATAAATAAACACATGATACAAAGCTCAGCGTCAGTCGTTCCAAAGCTCAAAGTAGGGCAACGGCGGAAGTTTGTCGAAATATTACAGGAGCTTAAAAGCTAGTTTAGGGAAACAGTTATTTGAAACTGGATTCAAAGCTCAACGGGACAAAACTCGGAAGTGACGAAGATATAATTAAACGACTGGGACTATTAAGTGAAAATTTAAACAAAGTTTAGCCAGGTAAACGGAGGTGTTAATATTAAAAAGCGGTGGAGATAGTTTTGTTTATACCTATACGTGTAGTTTAAAAACACAACAACTACAGAACTAGACATAGACAGAAAATACAGAAATGTTGTAAAATAATCAAAATGACAATGCTTTTGAGATTCTGACCCGGTCATCTCATGTGCTTTTTTTGTTGGTTTGTTATTTGTGTTCTTAAGTTTTAAAAAAATGTTTGTATCACCCTCCATGCTGCCACCGAGCAGTGTCAATGGAAAATCAGGGGTGTGATTCTCTCAAAAATGTGGTCGGAGGAACGAACGAGTGAATGTCATAGCGGCGAGTTTAAGTAGTCCCGTCAGAACGAACAAAACACTTTTTAGCGCGTGAATACTCAATAAGGCAGCCGTATACGTTCCATCTTATGGACAGAATGTTGCCAAATTGAAAATGCACGCGCTAAAATGTGTTTTGTTCGCTCTGATGGGACTACTTAAACTCGTCGCTGCGACATTCACTCGTGCGTTCGTCCGACCGCCTTTTTGAGAGAATCACACCCCAGCGCTGGCTTTACGGCCGGCAAATGCTGAGTTGGGACCGTTTCACAACTACTGTCCAACTTGATGTAAGTAGCATTGTTTATTTATTTTTACTTTAATTGTGTGTTGCTGGATAAAAGGTCTTGAATAGAGTTTTTTTTTTGTTATTTATTACAAAATTAGGGATTATCGTCGTCAACATAAAGTAAAATTTTATTTCTCAAAGTCCAAACAGTCCTATTTTATTTTACTAACAATCCAAACCACTTTCATTTCAATTCAACCCTCGCATTGTCCAGCAAAATTGTTAAAAGAACTTGGTCTCAACACAACGCTTCGCACCGCAATATTTCACCAAATAAAATCTGAACAACAAGACATATCAAATTAAAGCGAGACGGAAACGACGATCCCGAGGCCTTGACAAAGTGCCCGGAGATCCGAGGGGGGGTGGAGGGAGGGAGCGGGCAAAAAAGCTAACTTTAGTGTTATACGCGGTGGATTTGGTAGATACGTGGCCAGATTAGGTTAAAGTGGAGTTTTTGCACGAAAATTGGCTGGAGTTTGCCAGTTTAGTGCTCAATTTTTAAAGCTTTGAAATAGAAGAAAAAAGCTGTATGCTTAAAAAACTTTCAATTGCAATAATAATTTGTAATTCATAAAGTTGGAATTTAAGAAGCCACGAGAGAGAAGAATCTATCTGTTTATTACGAGTATGTCATAATTATCATGCTACTTCTATACATAGAACTTGGTGATACTTATTATGAATGGGACATTTTTTATCCTTAATGTACTACAAAAATCAGTTGGGTAGTCCAAGAACCATAAATGAAAAATGCTAACTCGTAAATTCACTATTTTTTAGAATACAAAAAAAAGTCGGTGAAAGAAAACCACGATTAAATACTAGTGAATAAATAGACGTAAAAAGAAATATATCAGTAAGGAACCTCTTATTTACATCCGAAATTTCAGCAACCAAAACGAAACTGCTTTTGTGCTGTTTCTGTTTTTGACATCTTCAAGAGCAAAATTTACCTGTTATTTCTGCTCTAGAAATCAATTACGACCAAAACTTTGTGATACGATAAGATAAATGTTTTTTGAAACAGATTTAACAAGGGAATTAACTGTCTCTTGTCAAAAAGTCACTAATGATTTCAAAATTTCGAAACAATTCTGCCAAATTCATGCTCCGTGTGCTGTACAGCTAGCGTCGGTAAATACAACTCACACCTCAATTCTAAACTTCCCCAAACTTCTCAACTACAACTCGTTACCATAACGACCTGAAATTCAAAAACCGATATATCAAACACAAAGCCATCTTCACATTCACCACAGAGTACAAAACCGCAGAGCGTTAAGAGTCGGAGACCACAGTTTGGAAGAGAGTTCGAGGGCGCATTAGTATGCTGTGGCTTGCGTCGATCGGTTTTCGATACTGTTTGCCTGTTTAATGGAGAGCCTTACAGTTCCGCCGAGGAATAAAGCCGCGCTGCTCCGCTAGAGGCGCTATGGAGCGAGGCGGGAGCTAATTAGGTTTCGCAAAAGCTATTTAAGAGCTTGCTCTTTTTAGTGGTTTTTAGTAACTTGTTTACGCTGTATGTGTTTTTGTTATTTTCTTAGGAACGTCTGCTTTTTAGGAGGCAATGTTTTTGGGTATGTACTTGCAAAATCATTAGCAAATTAATGCGATAGAGAAACATGATAATGTCTAGTTGCACAAACATTAATAAAGGAGATCATACATATTGGGCCTTTTTCGAGAGTGCCGGCAAAAAAAAAACGGTACAGGTCGCTTGAATTAATTATTTTGAGTAACTTTTATTATGGCGTGAAAGCTGTTGGGTCATAATCATTGGCTTACCGCGACACAGGTTCTATGACGGCTCATCAATTAAAGTCCGAGACTGTGCTATGAAAAAGTCGATCTTTCGAACCTCTATAAAAAGTCAGGCAATGGTCCGACAGTTTTCATGCCGTAATAAAAATTGTTCAACATAAATAGTTCTAGACATGTACAGCAAAATTTTTTTTTCGGCCGGCACTTAAAAACGGCTTAAAAAATGTATGAAGGATGAATGTTGATGTCGCATTTAGCCTCGTTGGTTGTGACTCTACCTACGAAGACAGCGGCCATGGGTTCGATTCACGATAAAGGCAAAATTTGAGGATTTGTTCCTGAGTCTTGGATGTTTTCTATTTATTTAACTAGGTATGTATTTCTCTATATAAGTATGTTTCTCGATGTAAAGTAGGTACTCATATTATAAGTTATAAGCCCATAGCTTAGTCTCGGACTAGTGTAAACTTGATTAAAAAAAAATGCTGATATAAAAGCGACATCGAGAGAATTTATTTAGGGACTTAATATTGTTGTAAACAAAACGCAATCTGTTGGAGCTACAGTGAAATTAGGTGTGCCGCAAGGCTCAATTTTAGGCCCTTTTTTATTTCTGGTTTATATAAATGACTTACCACCAACAGTAGATAAACTTTGTGAGATTGTACTTTTTGCTGATGATACTTCATTAATTTTCAAAGTAGATAGAAAGTCCATTGACTACAGTAGGATAAACGCCACACTAGTTAAAGTACTTAATTGGTTTACTAGTAACAATTTACTACTCAATGCTAAAAAAACTAAATGTGTTAGGTTCGCTTTGCCTAATGTTAAACCGGTAGATTCTAGTATTTTTCTAAATGACGAGTGTCTGCAAATGGTAGATAAGGCAGTTTTTCTAGGCATAACCATAGATAAAAATTTGCAATGGAGTCCCCATATAGCGGTACTGGCAGGTAAACTAAGTTCGGCAGCTTACGCGGTTAGGAAAATTAGACAACTAACTAATGTTGAGACAGCTCGCATAGTTTATTATAGTTATTTCCATAGTGTGATGTCGTACGGTATTCTGGTTTGGGGTAAGGCAGCTGAAATACAAAGTATATTTGTCTTACAAAAAAGGGCTATTCGTTCTATTTATAACTTAAATTCCCGTGACTCCTTAAGAGAACTTTTTAAAGAAATTCACATCTTAACTGTAGCGTCTCAATTTATTTATGAGAATATTTGTAGCTGCCGAAACCAGACCACTGAAGAGGAGGTTTTGAAGGCGTTGCTAATTTAATTAAAAACTTCGATATAACGACTGTAAATTTTATTATAGGTTGCTGGTATACAGAAATAGTGCCAAAATTATGCGCAGCTAAGTGGAAGTTTAGAAAGCTAGTGACTTGCCATTTTATAACTCGTTTAAGCTCAACGGATGATTTTAGTGGGGATAAACGTTTTGATATTGCTTGAAGAGCAGATTTAGTTTATTACGATTTAATGATTTTAGCATTTAGTTAATTTGTAAACAATTAAAAATAGGGGAAAATAATATAACAAAAGAATTAAAATTATACAATAATAAAAATGTTGCATACGCAACATACTCCCGGGCGTTGAGAGTACTCAACAAAACCTAACTAATGGGGAGTGGACAGATGTTGTTGTACGCCCTCCGGATGATGCCCTTCTTGGTGAGGATGTCGGCGACCCTGGCGACGCTGTCCGCGCCCGGGTGCAGCTTGGTGACGCGCCCCAGAAGCCAGAGAAGAGGAGGAAGGCCTTGATCCCTGACGAGCACCATGGTCCCGGGCTTCAGAGCGTTTGACGCGCTACGCCACTTCGTCTTCTGCTGGAGGAGAGTTACATACTCATTAGCAAACCGGTTCCAAAAGTGCTGTTTGAGCTTTTCAACTCGCTGGAATCTGTCGAGGCGTGTGACGTTTGCTTCTGTGAGTGAAATCCTTGGTATAGACAGAAGCGAGCGTCCAATGAGGAAGTGAGAGGGTGAAAGATATGAAAGATCGGAAGGATCAGATGAAAGAGGAGTGAGGGGCCTAGAATTAAGAATACCTTCTATCTGAACTAAGCAAGCATTCATTTCTTCGTACGTCAAATGAGTTAAGGTAAGTACTCGTCGTAGGTGATGTTTGACGGACTTTACCGATGCCTCCCATAATCCACCAAAATTAGGTGCATAGGCCGGAATGAACTTAAATTCTATGTTATACTGCTCAGCAAGACCTGAGTGAAGTTCTGAACTGTGTTTTAAAATAAACTTATTAAGTTCGTTGCAAGCCCCAACAAATGAAGTGCCGTTGTCAGAGTACAACGTTTTAAGTTTACCGCGACGAGCCATAAATCGCTCGAGCGCGGATAAAAACGCCTCCTTGGTTAAGCTCGTGACTAGCTCCAGGTGAAGAGCCTTAACTGAAAAGCAAACAAAAATTAAAATATATAACTTAATAGTTTTGCTACCCCTACCCCTACGATCAGCTATCAGCACTGGCCCCGCATAGTCCATCCCAGTGTGCAGAAATGGGTATTCCAGTTGCGTCCTGTCAGTAGGCAGGTTGCCCATTATGGGTTGAAGAGGCTTGGCCTTGAACCTTATACAGCGCACACAATTATTAACGATTTTGCGGGCCAAGTTTCTACCCCCTAACGGATAGTATGATTGTCTAATACTTGATAGTAACAAGCTGGGTGGGGCATGTAATAATGCAAAATGTTGCCTGGCAAATATGAGTTTCGTTATAATGATGTTTGCTACACAACAATACAGGATGTTTAACATCGTAGCTATAGTTGGAGTTGTCAAGACGACCACCAACACGGATAAGTTTATCCGGACAAAGAAATGGGGTCAATGAATTTAATCTATTTTTGATAGGTAACGTTCCACCTGAGGCTATAATATCGTATTCACAGGGAAACATTTCCATCTGTGAAAAACGTAATAAGGTTAGATTAGATGATTTAAGTTCTTTATAAGTTAAACTTGTAAAGATTCTGTTTTTTTTCTTTTTTTTACAATTATGCATAAATCTGTATATATAGGCTATTATTCTGACAATTTTTGTAAAAGTTGAAGAGTTAGTAATTAATTTTGATATAGAATTTACGTCGGTGTTTATATGAATATTACTATGAAATGTCACTTCTGGAAGTGTTTTTAAGGGCGTGTTGGGAACTATGGGAAACTGTATATTTGTGTGATGAAGGTAATTTGGACCAGTCCACCATAGAGAGGATGCGCTGATCTCATCAGCCTTCACCCCGCGCGACACGAGATCTGCAGGGTTTTGTTTTGATGGCACGTAGCTCCAAGTCTGGCCGTGAGTACATTCCTGAATCTCAATTATTCGGTTACGAACAAATTGTTTAAGACGATTAGGTGAGCCTGCAAGCCAACCCAATACGATCATGAAATCCGACCAAAAGTAACAATGATCAAACCTCACAGTCAGTGATTTTATGACCTTTGCCCAGAGTCTTGCACCAAGCAAGGCTCCGCAAAGCTCAAGACGAGGTATAGTCGTCTGTTTAAGTGGCGCGACTTTATTTTTTGAAGCTATAAGACGAGTATACACTGCCCCGCTGCCATCTACAGTTCTAACATATACGCAACTTCCATATGCCCGTTCAGAAGCGTCGACAAAAATGTGCAGTTGAGTCTGTGTGGGTAAATCACACATAACCCAACGATCTATTTGAAGTTTATTTAAGTGCGATAGCGACTTGATGAAAGAAATGAAGTTGACAACAATCGCATGAGGAAGTTCCTCATCCCAATCGCATTTTTCTTGCCAAAGTGTTTGTAAAATAAATTTAGCTTCGACTGTACAAGGGCCCACTAGGCCTAGTGGGTCGAATACCTGACTTATTACGGACAAAATGTTTCGCTTCGTAATTTTATTGGGTATTTTAATGTCGATCGAGAATGTCAATTTATCGAAGGTGGAGTCCCAATATAAGCCCAACGTTTTGCAAGACGAAGTGCTGTCGAGGTTGAGTTTTTTATGGGTGTTATCTTTTGGAGCACAAATAGACTTTAATATATCTGGGCTGTTAGACTGCCATTTGTGAAGAGAAAAGTGTGCGGTCTCTAAAGTAGTTATGACATCTTTCGTTATTTCAATTAATGACTCGATCGTGTCACTACCGCTTAAAAAATCGTCCACGTAAAAATCATGTCTGATTGCATCTTTAACACGAACGTCGTGGCACTGATCGGCAAGAGAAACGAGACATTTTGTCGCTAAGTATGGGGCGGACGCAGTAACGTACGTGACGGTGTTTAGAGTATAAGTTTTAAGTTGATCTGAAGGATCGAATCTAAAAATAATTTGTTGAAGTGGACGTTGCGAAGGATGGACAAGGATAGCACGATACATTTTTTGCACGTCACTTGAAATTATATATTTGTGTTGTCTAAATCTCAATAAAATTGACAAAAGGTCATCCTGTACTGTCGGCCCTACCATCTGGATGTCATTTAACGACTTTCCGGAGGTTGTTTTGGCCGAAGCGTCAAATACCACTCGAAGCTTTGTGGTCGTACTTGCCTCGCGGAAAACACCATGATGTGGGAGAAAATATGAGTTGATTTTTGCTGCACCGGTTGAGTTATTTTCAGTCATGTGACCTAATTCAAGATAATCTTGCATAAAATTAAGGTACATATCTTTAAATAGTGGGTCTCGCCCTAATCTATTTTCTAAGGTTAAAAAACGTCGCTTGGCCATGAAATATGATTCACCTAAAACCTCCGGTGACTCTTTTAAAGGTAAATGAACAATAAAGCGGCCATCTTGATCGCGAGTTGTGTCGGCGAGGAAGCTCTGTTCGCAAGCCTGTTCCTCAAGAGACATGCAGTGCGTTGATGACACTGAATCAAGTTCCCAGAAACGTGTAAGTTGGGTGTCTTCTTGATTTGTTAAAAATGAACAAAATAATGACGTATTACTATACGTTATCCCGGAAATAAGCCAGCCTAACTTGGATTCCTGAAGTCTAGGTTTATTTTTTCCTAGATTAATGTAATTGGAACCTAAGACGTTCCAAAAGACTTCAGCACCAACAAGTATGTCGATAACTGACGGCTGATTAAATGATGGGTCCGCCAATATGATGCCGGCAGGTATAGGTATTTGTGAAGTATCTATGTAACATGACGGTACTGATTTATTTATCTCTGGCAAAACAAAACAGCGTACACTCGTCCTATAGCCGCTATAACATGACTGGATAATGAGGTCGCAGGACTCTGTACTGTGTGAGGTCTGATTATTTATACCTGTGACCGTGGAGCTGACGCTGTGTCTCACCAACCCAAGCTGCCCACACAGGTCTCGTGTCACGAAGTTGGAAGTGCTGCCGTTGTCAAGCAAAACACGGGCTTCGCGAGGTCTTCCGTCTGCGTCGAACACTTGCACCAATGCTGTGGAAAGCAACACCGAGCGATTAGCGAGTGAAGGTATGTTGGCTTGAATGTTGCCGTTAAAATTAACCTCTGGAATGGGTGCGTCGTTGCTAGAAAAGGTTTCTACATTTTTGTGCAAAAGAGTATTGTGTTTATGCACACAATACTTGCAATGAGAAAGTGAGCACTTCTTTTCGCTATGACCCGGACGTAAACAATTTTTACAGACGTCGTATTGATTCACTTTACTAATTCTAGCGTTAACGTCCAACTTGCGAAACGCTTCACAAGTAAATAAAAAGTGATTCTGTTTGCAGAAAGGACAAGTAATAGGTTTAAATTGTTTGGTATTTGTAGTTGCTAGATAAGATTTAAGGTCAATGTGGGTAAGACCGTCTACAAGGCAAGTCCGTCTACCCGCTATAACTTCTGTTGTTGAATAGGTACATCGCCGACGGCTCGCTCGGTAAAACAGCATTTTGTTCTAATTCCATCACTTCATAACAGATGTCGCTACGACAAAAACTATGGAAGTAGTTCAACTGTCAAGTTTTTTCGTGTTTTGAACTTGAAAGGTAAGTTAACGATCTGTTCGAAGAAAAATCATAAAAAATAGAAATTCAAGGTGTTTTGGATCAAACAGTAACTATGTAAGTAATTTGATAACCACCTCACATATTACCGTTGTTAAATAATACAAAACTGCCCTAGTTTTGTAATTATAAATATGTGAATCTCTAACCTTAAAACTTTGCTAAGTTGGAAAGACCGTCTAGTGTATTCGAGGGAAGTCCGTCATATGCCGGTCTTACCTCAAATCAGATATTGCCAACCTTTTCCGCATTAGAATTTATTGAATTGAATAATTAGTCCTAAAATAAATAGGTAATAATAAACAGCCAGCGGTATTAAACCAAGGAGTATTTTTCATGTTCCTCTAAATTTGCCACTAATTTTTTTTAGACGACAATAATATTTTTTGTGATAACTTTATGAAGGTCGTTAATGATTACAATGGTGTTTTAAGAGTTTTTGTACAATTAAAACAAGTTTTGATTATAATGACACTTTTTTTCTTTACCAAAATATCTCATGACGTTACATTTTATGCATGTAAATAGTTGGTATTTAGTATGTGTACAGTTCATTTAAACATTCTCACATATTACCAATATAAAATTGCATTTCCAAAAAACTTTTACCGCTTGAGGCCCACCATACTATAAACAGTGAGATTTTTGTAAATAGTAATTTGAATCTACCAGTAAGGAAATAAAGTTCAATTACCTTTTAGACTTAAATAAATGCTTCTATCAATTTTGAAACAACTTGAACTTGCAACTTTAATGCCGTTGCAATATGGTTTAAATTAAATTGATTTTGTACCTCCTACGGCACACCAGGTCTCACAACATTAAAACAAAAAAAAACATTAGGTTTAATTGATTCTATGTTTTGAAATGTTTTAGGTTTATTAGTTTTATTGTCATAAAGAGTTTCAAGAAGATCTGCCCTACCATTTAAAAACTTTATGTATTGTTCCAATGTCGGCGAACCCGACAACTGGTTTCTATATTCTTCCCACTTCCTATGTGTGACAGAATCTAATTTCTTGGACATAAGGTAGACTATAACAGTGTCCCAATGGTCCACTGCCTCGCCTAACGTGGCAAGTGCACGTAAATTTTTATTTGTCACATCTACCATGTTACGTAACGAATAACTGGACTCGCGCTGTATAGATTCGAGGTTAAATAATGCCTGGATGTGATTATTTACCAAAAGCCTCTGGTTGTCGTACCTTTCTGATAATAACTGCCATGCTTTGTGGTAGTTATCGGAACTGAAATCTAGACTTTGTATGACTAGGGCTGCCCTACTTTTTAAAGCGGCACGAAGGTAATGGAATTTGTTAATGTCACTTATGCCATGATTATTGTGTATTAAAGAAATATACGTATCTCGGAACTCGAGCCAGTGCTGGTAGTTGCCGTCGAATCTTCGGCAGGCGGACAAAGTCGTGCCGGGCGCTGACGAACGAGTCGCGCTCGCTCACCGCGGGCCGTGCCCGCCGCTAGCCTGGACGGTGGGAGCCAATAAAACCCGAGCAAGCGAAACCAAAGAAAAGTACTGCTGCTCAAATTGCTCCCGCTCCGCTTCGTCTGTCTGATCCGTGAGCACTTCGATTTCGATCTGAAATGCATCGAAATCCGAATATAAAGGTTCAATTTTTTCTAGACGGCACTCCAATTCGGTAATTTGCACCTCACTTAACTTTTCGGATGACTTTGCGACATTTAAATAATTGCTAAACTGCGTTAACTTAGACTTTAACCCGCCACGCCTCTTAACTAGCTCTTTAATTTTTGCGTCGGCCATCTTGTTGTTATGATTAACTACGAGATCTATGAGGATATGTAATTACGCGTGGCCGGCCGGTGAGCGACTGAATGCAAGTTTTTTATGTTGCTAAGGGCTCGAACAAAGGATGGAATGTGCAAGAATGCAATTTATGATAGATTAGCGAGTAAACAAGTCTGATGCTAAGGCGAAATGGAGACGGCTTGATTATGTAAGCACATAAAGTATGGAATGATATATTGCTAGATTAATTTTGGAATTAAAAAGGTTGCATTTGATTAAAGTTAATAAATTATGAATTTGTACGAACTATGATGACGACTTTGCTTAATTCGTATAGGGGTATTCTTTATTCCGTGGAAAAGGGGAAAATAAGGAAGCAAAAAGGTAAATGGAACGGACTCACTCTGTCTATCCGTTAATGAATATACTCCGATGATTCTGGAGGCTTCTTTGTCGATCTTCGGATCTCCGACGAACGTTCACCTGACGTCTGCAAACGCTGGGAAACCTCTTTTTGAGATGTTTTGCGACTTCTAAGCGTTCTTTCTATGCCTAAGAACGTGAAGCTAGCAAAACGATGAAATGAGAAGACTCCCACGGGACTTTTCGTTGTCTTGGGAGCGAAGTCCACTGCTGCGTCGAATATAAAGATGGCGAAGTCTATTTCTTCTTGATGGAGAGAAGGACCATATGTAGCTGCCGAAACCAGACCACTGAAGAGGAGGTTTTGAAGGCGTTGCTAATTTAATTAAAAACTTCGATATAACGACTGTAAATTTTATTATAGGTTGCTGGTATACAGAAATAGTGCCAAAATTATGCGCAGCTAAGTGGAAGTTTAGAAAGCTAGTGACTTGCCATTTTATAACTCGTTTAAGCTCAACGGATGATTTTAGTGGGGATAAACGTTTTGATATTGCTTGAAGAGCAGATTTAGTTTATTACGATTTAATGATTTTAGCATTTAGTTAATTTGTAAACAATTAAAAATAGGGGAAAATAATATAACAAAAGAATTAAAATTATACAATAATAAAAATGTTGCATACGCAACAATATTATTTATGTTATTAAAAATTTAAATTCTTTCACCAAAAATTCCGATGTACATAATCTAAATACAAGAAATAAAAATAAAATTGTTATCCGAAAATTCCGCGTCCGTAAAGTATATAAATCATTTGTTGGTCAATGCATTCATTTCTATAACAAATTACCTGACGAAGCTTTAACATTACCCTTTCCAGCACTTAAAAATTACTTAAAAAAGTCGTTAATATCTAAAGCGTACTATAGGGTCGAGGACTATCTAACAGATAAAAATGCTTGGCCTAAACCCGAAACTTAGTCATTCATAATTTGTAAAATTGCAAAGTTGTTTGTCTAGGGGACACCGTTGATGTGGGAAAGCATATCAAACTTTTATTTGGTTGTCCTGTGTTTTCTCTCCTCTCTTCCCCCCCCCCCCCCCCCCCCTTGTCTCTCTCGTAATATTTTTGACATGTTTTCCTGCTGAACTACGCATGCTATTTGATATTATATTTAATTAAATTTTTATTGCTTTATATAATGCTAGATTAAGTAATACCATTGTAACATGTTTAAAAAATGACTGACTGCTGAGTTTCTTGCGGCGTTTCTTCTCGGCAGTGGTCTCCTCTTGGGAAGCGCTGGTAGATTCATGACGTGTAAAAGTGCCCGTGCGGCCTACTTACTGAATAAATATCTTTTATCTTTTTTATCTTTTTAATAAATGAACCGACAGACTGGTAAAATATGTTTTATTAAGAATCATTTCATTTTGGAGATATTAAACATTAAGTCGTTTTCCCTCTCTAAATGAATACTGTCTAATACAGTTCTTTCTTAGAGTATAAAAAGCCTAAATCCCCGAGTCTTTCACATCAATATTTTCTTTATTCAATTTCCTGTTATAGCAAATCATGACCGAAACTGCTTTGATGTTCGGAAAAATGTCACCTAATCTTTTCGACACGTGGAGGAACAAGGTTTCCAATCAAAAGGCTTGGAATGAGCGAAACGACGTATTTGAGAAAATCGCGTACACCACAATCGTGGGATTACACGTTTACACAACGACCTGTGAACGAAACGACTACGATTTATAATTTAATTCATATATTTTTGGGTAGGTACTTCTTTTTTTGTTCATACTACTTAACTTACTTAATTTAGCTATACTCTTGTGCCCGGTTCCTATATTTAAGAAACGAACACCGTTGATGTAGGAAAACGTATCGAAACTTTTATGTGGTCATCTTGCACCGTGTTATAAGTTATAAACAAATATAAGTAGGTGAGTTTTTTTTTCTCCTTTTTCTTCCTTTATCTCTCACGTAACATTTTTGGCATGTTTTCCTGCTGATCTACGCATGTTATTTAATATTACATATATAAGACAGCCGGTGAAATGACTAGCATAATAGAGGCATTCCATCTTGGTCCTCAGGGTTGGCAACGCATTTGCAGTCTTAGGATTGCATTGCAGTCTTGTGAATGCGAATGTCTATGGGTCACAGTTTCCACTTACCATCAGGTGGCCTGTGTGCTCGTTTGTCTTCTCTATGCCATAAAAAAAAAAAAAAAAAAAATATTGAATTTAATATTTATTGCTTTATATAATGCTAGATTAAGTAGTAGGTACTATTGTAATATGTTTAAAAAATGACTGACTGCTGAGTTTCTTGCGGCGTTTCTTTTCAGCAGTGTCTCCTCTTGGAAAGCGCTGGTAGATTCTTGACGTGTAAAAGTGCCCGTACGGCCTACTTACTAAATAAATGTCTTTTATCTTTTTTATCTTTTAATCTTTGAATTGTTTTCCTTACATCTCGTTAAAATTTGACACATTTTGTACGTAGCAAATGTCAAATTTTAACGAGACGTAAGAAAAACGATTCGTGTTTTGAATGTAGGAACCGGGCATTAATGATTTATCAATACTTTTAAACAAGAAATTGTTTAAAATAAAACGCGAATTACTATAAGATTAGTGTTTATTAGTTCGTAATCGTAAGTCACCGCTATCGTTCGTAGGTTGAAATTCATTTCATTTATCAATTATAATAAACAACTATTGTCTTTGTCTAGGGCTCAAAATAATTGTATGATCAGTAGAAATATATCTTACGCAGACTTAGATTTTTTGCTACTGAAGTATAATTATAATTTTTTTTATAAGAAAGTATGGAGTGTCCCTCAGAATCCCTAAAGTTTGTCCTAACACATCGTTTGTCCGAATTTTCAATTGCCCTAAACTGGTCAGGCAACTTTTTTAATTTTCGAATTATATCTGCGGTATGTACCATTACGTTGGGGTTGTATTATAACAACACTACAAAGTTTTAAAATTTAATTGGAAATGGTTTTAGGATAAATGAAAATTCGAACATATGACGATTAAAGATTCCATAGGGAAACCGAAAGTATGTATGTAGTTCTCTGGTACCCAAAACTAAAATACAGAACTTTAATTAGTGTGTTGTTGGTCTTGGTTTTTGATTTATTAAAATGTATTTGACACATTGTTTGAACCGCTATTATGGTCTGGCTTTAAAGCCTCTCAAAGATCTAATTAATTAGGTACGAAACAGTCAACGCCCGCTAGAAACACTTCCAAGTACCAACAGAATTAATTATACGTATAGTGAGACAACAAAAACCGCGGCGACCAGACATTAATATGGAGAATATTCAGCGTTCGGTGGTGAAACAGACAGACAGAATTAGAGTAGGTTTATAAATGAGCCGTTATTATTGTGGTAAATATTATAATTATTTGATTTAAGATATAAAAAGTTTGGGGACATAGAGTTCTGTTTGAAAATAAACTCCTTTGAAAAGAAAATGTGCGGGCTTTTTTGAGGAAATGAGATTTTATGATTAAAAATTTGTTTTATTTTATCTTTTTACTTTCATTTTGCACTAATTGAATTATTACCTAATAACAGTACCTATATTTAAAAATATCGAATGAATCAAAAATAGCCGTTTTATATGCAAGGGGGTCTAATTTAACGGCGTATTTTAAGGTTTCTAGAACGAAATTTCGAGGCATTCAGGTACAGCTCGGAGAGAAAATCAGGGTTATCAAGTTTACTATTAATAATTGATCATGAAACCAAACCAGATCTAGATAAGAAGACTTTTACGTTCGATAAGCTTAAGGAAGTGGTAATGTTTCAATTGTTCCTATTAAAAATATGTGATTTATAATAAAGAAATTTCAGAAATTTATGTTGTATACGCTCTATTTTATCATTATTAATAACATATTGTGGTGACCAGATACAGCTGCTATATTCTAGAGTGCTTATGTTCTTCAATACTTATTTATTGATAGTCGTAAGTTGTAAAAGCGCCTAAATCTGAATCAATACACGGATCCAGGCAATGGCCGGTGAGGAGAATTTAATCTTCTTTGAGCTCCAACTGAAAAATACGGGCTTAGTTATTGGGTGTAGTCGAAAAAAGACGAACACGCTGTATAAACAGGCTCAGGATAGAAACAATATCTGGCTGTTTGTTTTGACAGGACAAAGGTAATCTATTAAATGAAAATACCACTCTACAGGCGGTTGTTTGATGTTAAGGGAAAAATAAACAGCGGCCACGGGTCAATACTGTGTGCCATAAAATTTAAGTTCCGTTTGTTACAGTCGATAACGTTCATCATAATAAGTGTAAGTCATAATTTCGGAAGTCATAATATCAGAAAATATAATTTTCAGTTCCGATTTTCGCGAGTCATAATTGTTGGAAGTCATAAAAAATATAATTCTTAACTTTAAATGTCGTAATGTAACTAATGTATTAATAATTTATATCTATTGTTAAAGATAGGTACTATGTCATTTGTCATAGTAATTGTGAAGATCAAATTTGTTACACATACAATTTAAGGACCTAGCCTTCTGAACCTAACCTCACAGAGTTAGTTTTGCATCGACCAGACTTGTTCGCTCGCTGCGCTCGCTCTTTGGGAAACAAGTATTTAATGGAATGAAATAAATAGAAACAAGAAGTATGACTTAAGAATATTATCGCCTAAAATATTACTAAATTATTATCAATATGCCACTGCACCTTATAGATATCTAATTAATTATGAAAATTATAATGTTCATCATGACTTTTTACTTAAACTTTTTACTTAAAAGCATAAACAATATGGAAATCGATGTCTGACTTTCAAAGTTCGATACAATAAGTTTATGGCTGACAAAGGGAAATAATAATAGGTTGCTTCTAACACAATTGCGGTTGTAGTGTAGCGTTTGATTCCATGCGAGCCCCACAAGAGACACATTACCTAAAAGAGCTTCGTTAAATCACAAAAGAGCTTGTTGTCTCTTACTAGCCTTGGTTGATATTATAACTAACATCATAGTACTTTCGTTTCGTTTCTTTAGCAAGAAGATAATTGGGAAGACAACAGTGGAACAACTTTTTTTTTTCCCTGGAGAAATCCATAACGGATACCAAGCGACGCGGAGGGGCCGAGCCGTTATGTCGGACTCACACCGACTAAAACCCCTGAGGTGTTCCTTCTGCCACCATAGACCAGGTCGCGGGAGTGGTATTCCATCCGCTAACTCGTCTATCGGCGTTTGCCCTTTCGGGCCCGTCTTCAATAGGGGTTTTTTTTTTCCTTCCCCTCTTCGTCATAGGCGCTCCGAAAGACTCGGAGGCCTTCAGGCTCGAGACTCTTGAGTGCAAGCGATGGCAGCCCCAACCCATCGCGCTCGGGACTCCATTAGAGGGCCAACCGATTAACACGCGCCAACCGCCGCCTGCCTGGTCTTCTGCGGCGTATTGGGAGACAACTGCCCCAACCCCTGGGAATGACCATCACATGGTCAACTATGCATTTCATTTTACGGTAAGAGAAAGAGACCGAGCCGTATAACTACTATAGCTCTGTCCAGTTCACTCGTCTTAAACCTAATCGCTTAGCCATATCACGGTAGCCCTGATATCTCAATTCGGGTGCTCTACTCACTCGACTTTATTAGCACATGTCATCTCATTTTCTTCATTTTTATTGTTATTTCGTTTTTTCTTGTGTGTTCATTGTTGTGAATAAATATGTTACGTACTTACGTACTTACTTACTTAAGCGATATGTTATTTAACGCAAACAGACAAGTAATTACGTCGGTCTTAATTATGGACAACACAGTTATCACCGAAACAGAATAATTATGATTCTAGAATTCTAGAATTAGGATCTAGTCTAGTGCACACGAATAGCGTATTAATCTTATTTGAAATGTCTTTATAAAACAATAAATGAGATAAGATAGACCATCTCACACAAATTGACCTTGCTTGAACTCTAGGTTTTATGTAATGAGGACTAGAAAATTATAAAAAAACAAAATTTAATTACTAATTAGCCACACAAAAAGGTTTATTTTCCTTCTTTCGCTTTCATAATTCTATTAAGCGAGTCGTTTCTAATAAGTCAATTTAATCATTTAATCGAGTGTCACACATACTATAATGTACAAACACACTCACACACACACAGGTATTTGTTACACTTAAAAGATCTCAACCTTGTCTGTAGCTATGTAAAAAAGAAAAAGATTAAACATTTTATCAGTGTCAATAGTTTCCGTGACCGCTAGCTTTGTTGCCAGATTATATCCACTATAATGATAAGACAAGTACCTACGTCCTCCGTAACAGCTGCGTCATTATCGATCTATTGTTTTTTGTACTGGATCCATTAATGGCCGATGATATCTTCAGAAAAGGGATTTACTCCAGACCTTATCCTCGCTAGTGCATGAGGGACGCGGGGATTCCAGGGCTGGCAAAACAGTTGCGTGACTATTAATAAAAAAAAAATGGGACAATCTTACGCAAATGAACCTTGTCCCGAAAAAAAGGTTATGTAGATAATTCATACTTAAATATATAGAACAGATCTAAGAGTCAGGAACAAATACTGGCTCTGATCATATAATATATTTGCCCTTGCCGGAAGTCGAAGCCGTGTCCGCTAGCTTAGGAGGCAAGTTTACTTAGTTACTACTAACTAGGTGGGACGACCTCCGGCGAGATGGAGTGATGATCTGCGAAAGACTGCTGGTAGAAAGTGGATGCGTCAAGCTGAGGACAGGGCGCGATGGCGCGCATTAGGGGAGGCCTATGTCCAGCAGTGGACTAGTATAATAGGCTGATGATGAAACTAGGCTAACATATTAAAGATATTCAATGACGCAGGTGGCCTACTTTTTAGGGTTTCGTACGCAAAGGGTGCCAACGAGACACTATTAATAATAGTTAATAACGGAACCCTTTGTGTGCGTCTGACTCGCACTTGGCCACTTTTTGTAACACACTTTGTTGCCTACAGTAAGTACTTCATTCGCTGATAACAATTGCTTTTAAAAGATAAGAGTTTAAACTAATTTGAACTAGACGGATTTCCTATTAACCATTGAGGTGTTCCTATGGACATCATCCATTTTATAAAATACAAAAGTATGTGTTTGTGTGTGTGGTATATGTGTGTGCGTGCGTGCGTGTGTTTTTGTGTGTTGTGTGAGCTTCTTAGTACCATTATTATTGTACTGTGCGGTATTTCAAGTCAATCCGACAATTAAAGGTTAAAATCAATTTCCAAGATTTTATTACAATGTAAGTTACAAGAGTGAACCTAAATTAAGTGTGTTAATAAGTTTTTGTCAAGATTTTCATGTGTCAAGCTTTTGTTGCCGTCTATATTTTTTTTCGCTCAGACATCATTATTTATAGTTTTATTGGTTACTTAATGTGTTATATTCTTCTTCTTGTACACTTGTTTACTCGTTGCACAACCTTTCACTCTTCACAATCTCTCAAGGGTTAGCTGGAAGAGATCCCTTAAAGGGATAAGTTCGCTTTTGTGCATATTTTTATATTAATTTTATTGTAATGGTTTTTCTTTTGTACAATAAAGTGTTTACATACATACATACATACATCATCTGCTCATCAAGAACAAACTAACGAGCCACGTCTCGGCGGGTACGAATTAAGTACAGGGGGGTTATTACGATGTGGTTTTGCAGTTCATTTTACGGTGAGCGTAAAGAACAGCGCTATAGCACTTGTATAGCTCTGTCCTTTTCTCTCAGCGTAAACTGAACTGCAAAGTTATGTCATAATAACCCCCCTGGAAAGATCACGTCGCCACCTTCCGACACCATCATCAGATCAGCTCGGTGGTACCATAATATTGCATTGTCATTGGGTTTACACGTGTATTCCAAATTTCTTTGATTTCACCCAAACAAATGATAAACAAAGTAAAAACAACTCGTACAAAGCATTTTGAAAAATCCTAAAAACCAATCGCATAGGGTGTGAAACTATCACGATAACTCCACCTGTCAAGAGAGATACAGCCCATTTTGACAGTAATAGCCTGTCAAACGTGTCGCTGCGATTACATCTCGATTCTCGAGCCGATGGTCACCGTAATGTGCTTTCGCAAATATTTTTATTTTATACGGGACAAAAAATATTGAGAGATACCCTATGCTAACCAACGATGTAAATTTTGGTTTACTTTCGTCTGATTCAGAAAATATATCGGAGAAATACTGGAAAAGGGCCGAATTTTAACGTGACGTCACAACTCTATGCACTGTTTTGAATATAGGTACCTATGCACCATAAGCTGCTTTGTAGTCAACAGGTAATAAAAAAACAAACTTTCTTAATTTACTTTCACATTTATAATTTGACTATTAAGAATTTCTTATTTTTAAGCCGGTAAGTGCCAACCCTACTATATAGTACTAATGGGCGGTAAATCAAGTCGCCGGACACTTCGTAATTATTAGTTTGGGCGTATAATGTTGTTTGCGACGTGTCACGGCGATATTACGTCGTGCGGGTCACAACTTACTAATCGTGTAAAACCAATCTGAACACTAGTGCTTTAGGCCGGAGTAATGAACAGATTTAGGTACAGGGTGCGCCAAAACAGGAGAATTTAAATAGGTTTATTTGTAAAATAATCAATAATGGTTCGGAAAATGCAATTTATTACAAGTAGTTACATTACACGCAGTTTAAAGGTTATTAAACTTTGTCACATATGCTATACATTGTGTATTCATTTGTACAACAAAAAACAATCCTTCAATATTAACGCCATACTTTAGTTTATTAGAAAACACAACATTAGTAATGATAAGTAAGTTTGGAATAGTTTTTGCCATGCTTTGTCCTTATCTGTAATTGTGAAATTTGCATCTGACAGAAAGTGACAAGGCATGGCATAAACTATTCTAAGCTTATTCCCCGTTTATAAGTAAGGGGGTTAGAAAATAAAACAAAAACTTTAACTCGGATATTCAACGGAAACTTGTTTGTAACTTCAATTCTATGTACAGTCGAAGTCAAAATAGTATTTTTCGTAATCGTGTTATAATAGAGAGCTTTTTAGTCGAGTACCGAAGCTGAGTGGCCTAAGTAAGGTACGAGATTAAAAAGCTTAATTATGACACTATTGTGAACAATACTTTTTGTACGAGTTCATTAAAATTAATAATGTAAGTCATTAATACGAGTATATAAGAAAACTAAAAGTAGATTTTTGACAGATGATGCGACGCTGCTACGTTCCGAAACGACACAGATTGGCAATTTTGTATCGGATCGAGGCTCCTTAAACAAGGACACATATATGGAAATCCGAAGTTCTATTTTCAATTTTTTTTCGGTTGTCTAGAGCGTATCGAAATAGTTATTTCGGTTGTCTAGAGCGTATCGAAATAGTTATTTCGGTTGTCTAGAGCGTATCGAAATAGTTATTTCGGTTGTTTCGGAAGTAACATCTAGACTATTCAACGATGAAAAGAGTGACGTTACAGTATTCTCTATGAAATCGTAATACACACATTTTAATCGACGAGTACAAAAATATGTTTTCACTTTAGTACCTTGTCTATTTAACGTTATGTTTAAACTGTCATATGAAATTGACACAGAAATTAAAGTGACAAGGTACTAAAGTGTAAACATATTTATGACTTCGACTGTACATACATACATACATTAAATCACGCCTGTTTCCCAAAGGGGTAGGCAGAGACCACTTCTTTCCACTTGCTACGATCTTGACAAATTTCTTTCGCTTCTTCCACATTCATACATCGAGTCATGCACGCACGTCGGTTTCGGGTACTTAAGATTCGGCACTTTTCCAGTATTTCTCCGATTTGACTTGAAAAAGTACGCCTAGGGCAGCTCCTTCCGACCCGTCCACTCACTTTCAATCTGTATGTCTCTTTCAATCTTCTTTCATCCATCCTTTCCAAATGACCGAACCATCGAAGCATGCCCCTTTCAATCTTAGTCACTACATCTTCCTTTTCTATGTTTGCTTCGCAATCTCCATGTAGTATATAAACTTAGTCTAAATCATTAGCCCCAGTATAAGCAGCCATGTTGGCGTCACGAGATGCCAATTAACAATTAATTACAACTTGCGGTGTCCAGGATACGATCCAAGTTGAGCCTTGCGGTGACCTCGCTGCGATCCGGATCGGACCTAATTGCCATGTAATAAGAGATCAATTTGCGATGCCTGTAATTTGCATCTGCTTAGTTGTGTAAATTGTCTTACAGGACTAGTGTTAAACAAACATTTAGGGAGGTTATGTGGAACACGATACGAAGGTTAAGTGAGATTTTAAGGAATTATAATATAGTAGCTTCTGCCCGCGACTCCGTTTACGTGGAACTCGTTTATATCGTAGCTCCATACAAATTTGAACCCCCTATTTCACCGCCTTAGGGGATGAATTTCGGGAAAAAACTATCCTATGTCCTTTCCCAGGATTCAAACTATCTTTGCACCAAATTTCACCTAAATCAGTTCAGAGGCTTAAGCGTGAAGAGGTAACAGACAGACAGACACACTTTCGCATTTATAATATTAGTATGGATATGGATTAAACGATTTTCATAACTATTTTTACAAACAACGGGAAAACATAGAAAAAGAAAAGCACAATCAAAACAAAGCTGTAGATAAAAAACTACAAAAAAACACGAATTTTGAACACATTTGTGTTTTTCGTTAAAGTATCATACATAATCCATCATCATGTTAAAATAATTTGAATGAGTACAATGGGTAAAAAATTAATTAATTGTTTTAAGTCAAGAAGAATAAGGATTTGAACCGAGAAGAGCCAAAACTAAGAAGATAATACAAAAAATAAACATAGCTGTATCCTCCCCCTTAACCACCTCGCTCCTCCACATTAATTTACCCAAATCAATTTATTTTAAAGCCCGGCCCGAGCCCGTTCAAGTATCCCACCAATAACAGATAATCAGATTCGATAAAACAAATACTTCCCAACGAGGCGACTTCCTAAAACGATTGAAACCCGCTTTCGGATCCATCAAAATCCTTTTTTCAATACATTAATAAACCGACCCTAACAGCCGACAGATTTAGTTCAATTTGAAATCACACGGCCCCTTAAATGGTAGAATTACTCAACTCAATTTAAACCTTGTGTTCTAAGTGTTAAGGTTGATATTGGTTTGCGGTGTAAAGTTTGTTAAAGCGCCCCACTGACATGACGTATGGGTCAGGGCACGATTTAATTAGTTTTAGCGTGATTAGCGAAGTAGCGAATTAAATTGTGAGTTGATTTATTAAGTGACTAACTTTGGCACGTCGGGAGTAAAAAGGTCTGTGATATTAATATAAGTGTTAGAATAGTTTGTTAATTTCTCAAATCGATTGAAGTTTTGTTATTTAACTCGATTATGTCGTGTTGAACTCGTTTACAGTTATTAAGTTTCTATAATTTTAAACTGTAGAATAATCACTACATAGTATAAAACAAAGTCGCTTCCCGCATTCTGTCCCTATGTATGCTTATATCTTTAAAACTACGCCACGGATTTTGATGCGGTTTTTTTTAATAGATAGAGTTATTTAAGAGGAAGGTTTTTGTGTATAATAAACTCTGCTTTACGTACGGGTGTTACAGAAAACTCACATAAACCGAAGCGAAGCGAGGGCGGGTCGCTAGTAAAGTATAAATATAAGTTAAAAAACTAACGTTTCCCAAGAGGAGACCACAGCTGAGAAGAAACGCCACGAGAAATTCAGCAGTCATTCATTTTTTAACCATATTTCATAATACAATGATACTTAGTCTAGCATTAGATAAAGCCATAAATATTAAATTAAATACAATATCAAATACCATGTGTATTTAAAAAATATTTGTGTCGACCAAGATTTCCAATATCACTACATAGTATAAAACAAAGTCGCTTCTCGCTGTCTGTCCCTATGTATGCTTAGATCTTTAAAACAACGCAACGGATTTTGATGCGGGTTTTTTTAATAGATAGAGTGATTCAAGAGGAAGGTTTATATGTATAATAGATTCTGGTTTATGTACGGGTGTTACAGAAAACTCACATAAACCGAAGCGAAGCGAGGGCGGGTCGCTAGTAACCATATAAAAACATGTTTGTAAATATGTGTATAAGTCGTGTATGTGTCTGGTGACGCGTTGGCCTAGTTGGTAGTGACCCTGCCTTCGAAGCTGGCGGTCCTGGGTTCAAATCCCATTTATGTGATATAGTATTAAAGTATGTATCTACATATTTAAGTATTTTTATCGTTGTCTAGTACTCATATTACAAGCCTAGAGCTTAGTTTGGGACTAGTTCAATTGGTGTCACATTGTCGTCTGATTTATTTTATTTATGTATTTAAACGTTCAAAAGTTTACAACTAGTTGTATTTTAAACAGAGTCACGGGTACAAGCTGGTCATTCGTCATTAAAGCGTAAACCCTCACGCGTGACCCAAAAAAGCCTCAACCTGAAAAACCTGTGAAATAAACAAACAACAGAACAATAATGTAAAAGCACGTTCACAAAGCTCCATTGTGAAGCTCCAATTTATTCTAAAACACACGGATGGGAGGAATTAAATATTAACACGAAAGCTGGCAACCGCAAAATTCCAAATTTAGAAGCGTTTATTTTTTAAAAGCTCGCCGGAGCTTTGACTGCGTAAGTTGTATAGAGTAGAGAAGAGCAGACGGTTGGTAAATTATCGCTGTTTATTTTTGTGATGTCATTGTGATTGATAATGTCTATTTAGATGAAAATAGGGTAGAGTTAGCTGTTTTAGCCATCTTTACACAGTTTTTGGCCATTTTTAATTTTAACTAATATGTAAAGCATCATAAAATTAAAAACATATTTTTATGTTTTATCTTTAAATTTATCTTCAGTCTTAACCATTTATGAATAGTCTTTTTTAATGTTATAGTCTTTTTTATTCTAATTTTACTCGTAAATAGCCAAAAAGGTTACAGGGGCCACAGACGGTACACTTCTATCTTACACCTGTAAATCGTTACCATTGCAACAATGCCTGTAAATCGTTACCATTGTAACAACTCCTGAAAATCGTTACCATTGTAACAACATGAAAATGCTAGTTATGTGCTAATTATGATCAAACTGTATTGTGATGTTTTTGTGTATGCATACTTAAATCTTTCATTCTACACAACTGATTTTAATACAGAGTGATAGATTCAAGAGGAAATTTTGGTGTATAATAATTTGTGGATTATTTACGTGTGTTACAGAAAACTCTTAAACCGAAGCAAAGCGAGAGTCACTAGTGTAAACTAGTATTACTCTGTTAATTGGTTACTAATACTCCTATCAGGCCAGGCGATACACTGAAATATATATTTCATAGTGGTCGTTCATTAAAAGGGAATTTGAAAAAGCCTTGTGTGCCAAATTTTGAGAAAACCGTGTTTGAAAGACTAGAGCGCATCCCTAAATTACATACATACATACATTAAATCACGCCTGTTTCTCAGAGGGGTAGGCAGAGACCACTTCTTTCCACTTGTTACGATCTTGACAAATTTCTTTCGCTTCTTCCACATTCATACATCGAGTCATGCACGCACTTCGGGTTCGGGTACTTAAGATTCGGTCCTTTTCCAGTATTTCTCCGATTATAGCTAATTTACTAAATTGGTACTTTGCAATCATACATCAATTTTATAACAAGCGTTTTTTTTAAGATAGCCTCTTAATTTAAGCTATAGCTACTGTCGTATACACCCGAGTGGTAAAAACGATCCCCGGTCATATTCGGAAATGAACCGGGAAATTAGCTCCGACCGGATATTTCACATGTCGTGCCTAGACAAGTTGCTTTTGCAAACGTTAAAGATTGCAGAAATCAAAAAGGTTTGTGTAGAATTGACGGAATTTTTGGTCAGGTTTGTAGAATGCAACTTGAGTAACCTTATTTAGGTCGGCATCGTAATACATCATAAAGAGTTTACATACATACGGTCACGAGCGTTAATTTGGGACCCATATCAAGAAAAATGTTCTTGAGGTCGTCAATTTTATTAGAGATGTCAAGTCATTTGTACCCTTTTGGAAACTCAACCTTATTGTTGTAGAATGTCAGAGTAACTTTAGACCTAAGGTGGGTACCAAAATTAAATCTCGTGACTGAACATACATACGTCTTTAGACACTTTCAAAATCTGCTGAATCTAGGCAGTGATAGGGTCAGCGCTATGGTAATGTAGACCTGCTGGCCTATTGCCTAACGCACTCGCGATCTCAATTGCCTTAAAAGCAGAACAACTGTTTTCATTTTGTATGCAGACAAGCCTTCGATTTTCAAAATGAAAACGATTGCGATTGCGAGTGCGTTAGACAAAAGCCCTTCTGTCCTTTTCCTTTTATGAAAATTGACAAATTCTAACAGGTTATAATTGTGGCACCTGGTAATTACGTACTTCAAAAGTTTTGGTGACGGCGTGGAATGAGTTTTAACTATTTAATTTATTCCCTTGTATCTTAACGTACTTGTGTCTTAATGTCAACATTAAAGTATCGGTCACCAAAACATCAATAACCGATACTTTAATGACATGCAATACTTTTTTAAGTTAAAATATAGGCCGTTTGCTTTTCGTTTCTGAACATATTATAGGCAAGTTATGAATATAAATAAAATAACAAGCGTTTTTTTTATATTCGCACGTTGTTTTACTTTACATCCCATCGAAACATGCTCGGAAATGAACCGACGGATTAGTTCCACTCGGAACTCGGGAATAAATTGTGCAGGGTCCGTCCGGATCGCTACCACCGTCTTATCCATTAACCTACCGTCAAACAGCAGTGTTCGCATTGTTGTGTTCCGGTTTGGGGATAAGACAGCCGGTGAAATGACTAGCATAGAGGCATTCATCTTAGTCCTCAGGGTTGGCAACGCATTTGCAGTCTTAAGATTGCTCTGCAGTCTTGTGAATGCGAATGTCTATGGGTCACAGTTTCCACTTACCATCAGGTGGCCTGTGTGCTCGTTTGTCATCCCTATGCCATAAAAAAAAAAAACGTAAGAGTGGCCAAGAACGAAATCAAAAAAGAAGATTGTAACCACCTTGTTACAAGTTTGTCCAGCCTAAGAGTGATGCCACACGAGCATTGCCGGTGCGTGGTCGTTGCCGCTCCGTTGTCCTACATATAAATTAGACTATGTGCCACACAAAATGCGTTGAAGCCCTTGAGCCACTTTTTGCAATCACAGGCTTGCTACGAGGCAATTGAAGACGCTCGATTTGCATCGCTCTTATTGGTGGCCCTGCCTGACTGCCTATGAGGCTAGTGGTTCTTGTATCACGTTTGACAGTAAATAAAATTATGTGGAAATAAGTATTACATAATAGTATACCTTATTTCCACATAATATGTTGTATGGTTGCGTATCGTTAGTTCAAGCCTAGAGTTTACTATGGGACAGGGCCAATTTACGTGAGATTGTCTGTTTAAAAATATTATGATCGTCTTGTAGAGCTAGAACGTATTGCATAATTAAATCACTACTTTGATAGAGTTAACACAATATTTTGAAACTAATTTCCCCATAGATAAGCCATACCTATATCAAAAATTAATTCCAAATTATAGCACACGTACCAACACATTTTCTAATGAGTCGATCTATCCCCGCAGGCTGCATCCACTGCTGCTAATGAGCGTAATAAATGTGCACACGCGCCGGGCGGAGCAGCGATGTATAGCGGCCATTGCGGGAACGACCGGGGCGCTAATAGCGCGATATGTCCGAGTTAGAAATTGACGGGGAATTTCTTTTCTTTGTAATTCCGTTGATTGCTCTGAGAGGGATCAGCCTGGGTGGGAGCCAGAACTGGATCCTATTTACTTACTTTCTACAAATTAGGAGGTAAATTAATGTTATTATGTAAGTGATTGTGGTTATGTTCCGAAATCATGTTTTTTTTTTTTCACTTTACTTGTTTGTTATTTTATTAAAGCTCTTTGGCAAAGCTGTATGTGAGTATGATTAATCCGAATATTTAAATTATAAAAAAGTTATTGGAAGATAGTTAAAAATTAAAATTAGGTAACAGTTCAGAAACGTGATATTTAAATAGATTTCCTTAGATTTTATACGGAACACTACCATTAATTTGACAATTTGATAAAACTGCATTAAATTAAATGGTTTTTTAATGTTACTTCGATTTGACTATTGTATCAAAATCCCAACTTTAACTGGTTTTTTTATGATCAAGAGAAGGCAAACGAGCACACAAGCCACCTGATGGTAAGTGCGATCTAGGACCCATGGACATTTGCATAGCTACTTAAAACTACAATCTCAAGACTGCAAAAGCGTTGCCAACCCTGAGGACTTAGGTGGAATGGCTCTCTGCTAGATTTCCCTGATTGAACTAGAGTACAACAAGGGCTCAAGGGTAAAAATGGTGGTCGTGATCCGAAAAGACCTACAAGAGGTCATTCTACGACCAAATAGGTCTAAACCTGCGTAATTTAACTGTAAAACAGTTTGGATAAATCCGACATTATTATCATAGTTAGTTACCCTAAAAGGCTTAAATTATTCACTAACTTATTTAAGGGTTACCCTACCGAGAATAAATATCATAAATGCTTATACGGAGCGTTAACAGTTACCATATCACGTATGCAGCGGTCCAAGTCTCCGTTATTGAAAAACCCATTCTTATTTCGTGTGCAGTAAGGATAGTTGGAAGCGTTGCCAACGGTATGTTTAAGTTGGTAATGCTTCGAGGTATTAAGCTGGGGTCAGACTTGACATTGAAAGGTTGAGCCAAGGAATGTTCCAGACATTGTTAAAAACGTCAGACTTGAAAAGCATTGTGTATTATTTGCGATGCTTGCCCTTTTACAGATATTAAAAGTGTATTTTAGGTTTTTTTATCGTTTACAAATCTGTTTACGGACTGGACAATGGAAGTTGAAATGTCAATAAAATGTAGTATTTTTTTACATTGTTGAGTTAGGCACGTGTCTTATGTTTTATGTAAAGTATGAATGGTGAATGTGTTAGGGTTTGTTGTTTGACCAGTAGTTAAACTAACTAATTGTTAAAATTTTAAAAAGGAATCGAAGCTTTGAAGGAATCTCAAGGAAATGTGTCAAATTTTAGATTCCTTTTTCAAATTTTTACAATTAGTTAGTTTAACTACTGATCAAACCACAGGGCCTTAGTATGATTGCTACGTTTTCTAATTTTCAGATCAATATTATTGCATTATCTAACAAATAACGTCTCTATGAGTAAGTTTTTAATAAAAGACAAATAAATAAGCACCAGGGGACAATGTCACACAAAATTGACCGTGTTCAAAACTGTGTTCTGGGCTTGTACTATGGGTACCTACAGTCGGCGAAAAATGTGGTCTACCACCCCACAGCTGAAGTTCATTTTGCATGTCATGATACAACAAGTAACGTAACATAAGTTCGAATTCCCTTGCAATAATATTATGAGAGTGACAAGTGTCAACCTTAGGGATTATTAGATCTAACAGAAACTTTTATCAAAACTGGTACACCACTTTCTTGGCCGACCATACTAGATTACGATAAACTTCTTATATAGAGAAATACTTAAATACAGAGAAAACATCCAGGACTAAGGAACAATATATGAATAGAATATAAAATTTATTTGACACCAAAAAAAAAACATATAAAATAAACAACACACTTTGAGACAATGCACGAGTTGTGGTGCCAAAAAGGTTCCAACTCAGCATAATGCTGTGGTCAGGGGACCACAGCGCTGGTTTTCGGTTGGCACCTTTAGTTGAACCATCATCGTTACAATAAATAAAATAAAAATAAAAAATTACGATAAGTACATATTAAAACAAATTATTTAACAATAAAAGACGAAAGCTCCTGAATCACGAAAAACAGCATAATAAAAACAAGAAAATACATTAACTAAATCTATATAAATACAACAATACTTACTACCAAAAAGACACTAGGCACAAAAAAAAAAAAATCAATACAAATATAATTTATACCATATGAATGGCCTTACATAACAAAAGTGAAAGAATAACAATATTTCAAAATGTCTATACAAAAATGACAGCAAAACAAATAAATATACCTACTTACAATTAAAAATTAATCTTGGTTTTGTAAAAGGATTCTTTTTAATGCTAATTTAAATGTTGGAATGGTCTTAAGCAATTTAACGGGAGGGGGCAAATCGTTCCAACATTTAGAGGCAGCAAACCTAAAACTACCACGAAATGCGGTCGTTCTGTGATGAGATGTTGCCAGGCGGCAAGTGGACCCCCTGGTAGAATACCGGCTTTGATCTGACACCCATGCTAACCTTTCATACAGATAATCAGGGGAGTTATTTTTAATTATGCCGAAAAGCATTGTGGCAAAATGCAAACGTCGCCTGGCTTTCATTTTAAGTAGGCTTGAGTTATTCAGGTAGGCGGTGACGTGAGAGCGAGGCAGTATGAGGAAGCAGTATCGAGCGCACGCATTTTGTACTCTCTGGACCAGTCGTTCTGTTCTGGCTAGTAAACAGGAACTGTAAACTGTATCGGCATAATTTAATTTGGACATATACGCGCTTATCTCACAATAAATATCTGCCCTTACCGGGATTTGAACCCAGGGCCGCTTGCTTTGTAGGCAGGGTCACTACCAACTAGGCCAACACAAAGTTTTTGTTTATTTGTCCATTCCGTCTTCACAGTTCAACTAATCAACTGATCGATGTACACTGTGATACAGATAGTTGATATCCCCGTGGAGACGTTGATAGGGTAATTTTTTACCTTTAAATACAAACAGTTTCCGATACCTATAAAGATCTACGCAAGCAAAGTACCTAACTTCAATTTGATACATGTTAGCTAAGTCTAATCGTTAGCCGTTTTACCGTTGTTTACCTGACCCAAGCCGGCTTGTCCAAGCTGTCAAACTCCGCATTAAATTGGAATCATCTCGAAGCGTGAGCGGTTGCGGACAATCAATTACGCCGAGCCCTGCATAATCTTAGTAGACAGGTTATTCGGTAACTAAATCGCTTAGGTTTGAAAGTAAATTCACTTTAAAATTAATATATAACGCATTAAATTCAAGAACACGAAAATTATTATTAATTTTTAACGCCTTTGCGATTTCAAATTAAGTTCATGCGCATTGAACTAAAGTGCCACCACACTTTTTTAAAATAATCCTTTTATTGTCATTTAAAGTGACGAAGGGCACGCCTTTTTAGATAAAAAAACACTATAACCCAGGTTTTTTACAATTATGCAGACCTACTCTGCGACTCCATCCGCACAGATTTTTTTATCACAAAATGTTCAGGTTGGAAGTACCATATACCCGACTATTCAAGACTATAGCCTATATACCTAAATAAAAGTGTTACACTGATCAGTTCAAGTGTTTAACCATGGATACGACATGAACGAATAACACACATTTTTGCGTTTATTACTTTTATCAGCGGCCAGCCAGTGTCTTCGCCCCGTTATAAGAATAAGAATAATCTTTATTGCCATAACCTTATTTTTTGCAAATACAAAAGAATGAAAAAAAATACAATAAAGTAATGCAAGTTTATGAGATAAAATAAAAACTTATACTTAGTTACTAAGAAACTAGGTTGAACTGAGATCCCAATCTCAGCATGTGCTATGGTTTTTTCCGACTTTCCCATATATATTTTTTACCGTCTAGAATTTCATCCCAGTTCAAATGTAACTAAGTCTCGAGGCTTAGCACCTAATACGAAAGTTCCCTTGCTCAGTGAACCCTGCAAACTCGCCGCGTCTGTAACAGTGCTAGCCCTGAACAAACAGTCCTGGGTCCGGGACAGGCAAAAACGCCGATAATGGGTTTACAACGGGGGGCGAAGTTTGGGCGAGCGGCTTGGAGACGCCCCGGGAATTTTAATAAGGATCCATTATTAAAAACCTGCTTCGGAGGAACTAACACCAGTGCGGAAGGTGTAGTCCAAGTAGACTTGGTTTTTATAGCCGTAAAAGGCAAAAACGTAGTAAACAACTGGCTATTTCACTGTCTTGGCAATGGTACGTGACAATTTGGTATACATTGCAATGTTAACACGCTGATACATGACAGGGTTTCTTATAAATTGCGCCATGTACAGTCAAGGACTTTAATTGTTAAGCCACCATGGAACCCTGTCATAATGACAGCGTCAAACCATATGAAAGAAATAACGCCCAAATTAATGATCAACGTTATGCGACAGGGTTCCATAGTGGCTTAACAATTAAAGTCCTTGAGTGTACACTGAAATGTCCAGATGGTGAAATAGGGGGCTGATGGTAAACAATCATTGTCGCCTGTAAACATTTGTGCTGTGCAAAGGGGTCAAGGGACTCACTTTGGGTAATGTGAAATTAAACTATGGTTTATACTAGTATTTAATTTAGTGGTATGTCTATTAAATTTTAATTTTTATATTATTTGTTGCAAGTTTTTTGGCGTCACGTTAAGCTAACTAATAGTTCGAGTATAACATAACTGCATTCACTTTCTGCAATACCGCTTCCGCGCTGCACCTATAGCTGTCTGTGCATTAAAAGTTCATCAACCATGCGGTATATTGTGATCCTTCCTCAACACTTGTCAATTTCATGTCAGCCGAAAAACGTGCACCACAGTAGGTCACCCCTCTGACGGTCACAGGTATTGTAGTTACGAGTAGTTAGTCTATGTTCGTAATGAGGACTTCCGAGACGTAACATCATCTAGTTGGCATGCATGTCCAGTGTCCCGAGTCTATCCGTGGATAACAATCCAGGACGAATAGCTAGAGACGTAGATAACGTTGTATCAATTCGAAAATATTCAATTTCTTATTATTAAACTGAAATTCTTAGCACATTCAATAAGCTCTTAGTGTAGTTGGGTAAGAGTTCTTAGCGAAATGCTTGATTCAGACGGCATCAAAAGCAGCTGCTGCTTGTTTGTTATAATATGGTTCTTAGTTCAGCGAAACTCGTAAGCTTAATACAATTTAATATAATTTTGTACACACATTTGTTTGGTTTCCTAGTAATGAATTTAAAAAAAAAGTTAAAATTAATCCCTGTATTTCTGCTCTAGAAATCAATTACGGCCAAAACTTTGTGATAAGTACGATAAGATAAATGTTTCTTAAAACAAATTTAACAAAGGAATATGTACGTATGTATGTTAATATGTAAACTCTTTATTGCACAAACAAAATACAATTAAGTACGTACATTAACTTAAGATAAAGTGTACAATGGCGAACTTATCCCTTTAAGGGATCCCTGTTTTCCTTAGTCACACTAAAGTCCGTTTTTTTTTTGTCTTCGTAATTATCAGTGCAATGTTTGTATAAAAAAAGTACACCCGGGCGCCAGGCACAGTCAGCTAGTTTATAAAAAGTCAATGCAGTAAGTTAAAATCTTAAAAAAAGTCACGTGAAAATTGACCTCTTCTCCGCCTCCAACCGGACTATATCACAAATCTCTCTTAATATCCTAACAAAGCTAGTCAGATGACACACACAGAACGACGAGATCCTTCAACAAAATAGATGTTACATAACGCACATAATGGAAGATAGCTCACTGTATACAGCTGTGCGCGGCGTGGAGCCGTAACGTCCCAGGGGTCGGCAGGTGTGTCGGTGATTAGTGGTCCTGCTGACCCGCGGCCACAGCGTACTGGGGCAGTGGGTTCTTTAAAAATAAAAATGCTTAAATTGAGAAAATGGCTTTATTTTAGTGAAGACAGCTGCAAGTTTTTTGCTCGGAAAAGGTAAAAGCCATCAGATGGTAGAAGTCCTGAGGATGTTATGCGAGTTAATAATTTAATTTTACCAATCATTACGAATCTAATTGTACTAAAAAATCCGAAAATAAAAAAATATCTTGACAATGGCACGAATTGTGTGATATTAGCGTCAAAATTTCTCATCCTAAAGCAAAAAACAACAACCAGTGTCAAATTACACAAAACGAGCGTGCGCTGCTGTTTTTCTATCATGTAAAAGCAATGCCTGATTTATTTGCCCGTAAGACCGTTCCTCCCATTATGTTTGATTTCTTGTGGTTAGTTGCAATACACAACAAAAAAAAGTATTCATAATCCCAGCGTTTTTTCTTACAGCATTTTCTGCCCCCAACTTTATCTAGATAATTCTTTGTCGCTTTAATATTGTTTCCAAGCTCCCCTGAGTCGTAACGAGCTCGAAAATTTCTTCAAAACTCCAGACAATATTACCGACTAATTCAAAAATATACCTTATCTTTAACAAAAACTTAATAAAATTGACTTTGGCACTCAAACGGCTCTAACTTGGGAAGATTTTGGGACGTTGTTTGGAACTCGTTGTAATGTTGTCGCATCATTAGCTGGTAAGTCAATTTCTTGCGGATAAAGTTAGTCTTTGTTAGTTATTGATTTTGGCGCGACTTTGAAATTGGGGTGCAGATAACGTAGTTCACGAGTAAATTTGATGGTAATCAGAACGTTAGTTATTGAAAGTGTTGATACTGTATAACTGAGAATTTCCATGGTGATCTGAAAATCAACTCTGAAAGAAATACTTTTTTTTAAAGTCTGTAGGTATGTATGTAAACTGTATAGTGTAAAAAACAGAAAATCAAATACAACCTTTACAGAATTATATTACAAAGGTGCGGGTGGTAGGACCTTGTGCAGGGTCCGTCCGGATCGCTACCACCGTCTTAACCTACCGCCAAACAGCAGTGTTCGCATTGTTGTGTTCCGGTTTGGGGATAAGACAGCCGGTGAAATGACTAGCATAGAGGCATTCCATCTTAGTCAGGGTTGGCAACGCATTTGCAGTCTTAGGATTGCTCTTCAGTCTTGAGAATGCGAATGTCTATGGGTCACAGTTTCCACTTACCATCAGGTGGCCTGTGTGCTCGTTTGTCATCTCTATGCCATAAAAAAAAAAGAAAAAAAAAGGTGAACTATTATCTCTTTAAGGGATATCTTCCAGCTAAAGCCAATCTTTCTTCGCTATCTTGCTATCAACCACTATCTTATGCATTAACCTACCACCAAACAGGAGTGTCTATTCTTTATTGCAAGTACCGAGTCATACATTTAACGTAAACTATAAAACTTAGTGAGATAGAATAAAAAATATGGTTGTCTGTAAAGTCGGTTTTCGGACGATAATTTTACGTGATAACGTAATGGTAAAACACACAAGCCGCTTATGCCGATCATGCCTCTCTATCGCTTGTTCCGCGCTCTCCCTTGCACGCTCGGCTCAGGCGAAACGTGACAATGAGTCATGCTTTTTCGTGAGTGCAGCCGGCGTTCATCGATTTATAAGACGTTATCCCGTCAATAAAAAAAACTAAATTTAATACCACTTAGAACTTTGAAATTAGATTTAAAACATTTCAGTCCAAGATTCCAAGATCTTAATACAGAATTAAGTACCAGTAAAGTTTTCTCGGAATGTGTTTCATTTGGCGATTTATGTCTAGCAACTAAAATGGGTGTGGAGTATAAAATAAGTCGGTAACCTGCTTAATTAGTTTGTCAGTGAAACAGTACAATCATAGGACAAATCGTCAATAACTGGCCACTTTAGAAAGTGTCATTTAGTTACTAGCCATCATTTTTTTTACTGACTCTGTTAGTAAAGATACGTGGACAGTACTCCGGGTAATAATTCAGGATCTAGGTATTATAGTTTAATCGCAAAAATGTGAGCAAATCTCTTGTTTTACACATTTTATTGCAAAGTGGCCAGTTACAGGAGGGTGGCCAGTAATAGGCGTAAATTAATTATGCTGCAATAATAAGTTTCTTATTTTTAAATTAACTTACAAAACAAAAGATGATCAGCATGACGTGTTGACAGTGAGTTCATTTAAAAATAAAGTTGTTTAGTACCTAGTCCGAGCTAACACTAAATGCATCTATGAATGTAAACTCTTTCCTACACAAATTGAAAGTAAAATGTATGAAAACTTGTTATCAACGACCCACGCAAAAGGAAGGAAACGATACATTTGTGTAGATGTCCCTTTACAAAAGAAATACAAATAGGCAAGTAGAGTACCTCATAGTAATTGCTTGGATCAAAGCCATGCTTTTTATGAAAACCATAAAAAGATAAACGATCGCTTTTACAACTCCAAGTTGAGCCTCCTAGAACATAATTCGAGGTTTAGAAAGATTAAAACATGAGTTTTATCTGATGTTTACTACAAAAGCCTTTGACGGGCAGCCTCTCGTATATTGAAGTGGTCGGACCGCAAAAGCAATTTTGAAATACACGTTGCATGTTCTGTGACGGTAAAAATATGCAATTTAAATATATTAACAAATTCCTTTGTATTATTTAGGGGTTTCATTTTTTGAAAAGCGCGTATTCTTGGAAATGATACTTTGAATGTGAAACGAAAGACAAATTTTAAAACAGTCTCTTGTGTGTACAATTATGTTGAAAGACTGACTGTTATTTTTGTGGTGCTTTGTCACACTCCACACACTAGCCACTAGCTAACCTGCAGGCAGGTTACTAAAGTCCGTGTCAATTGAAGCTGTCAAAGATGTAAACAAAACGAAACGGACCAATTTACAATTATTAAATATTTGATACTCACGTACCTACTTTTTAAGATATACATATATTTTTAACACACATATTTTAGGTTTAAAGGTAAATAACTAACTAACGATATAATAAAATCTTTAAAGTTGATTTAACCTACTTCTTATTATCGGATTGACTTGACTTTGTGCATACTTAACAATACAATAATAATTAATTAATAACATTATTTTGTTTACCTATTTCTTTGTATACACTACACTCACACAATTAGCTTTTAAGACAAAACTCAACGGGGCAGTGAGTTATAAAAAAATATTAAGATGTTGTTTATCGTCGCACGCAAACTCGGCATCCACTGAAAATCAGCGTTGCAGTACCTGTGCCGCAACATATGCAAAGTGCATCCCTTTCGGCGTCAGGATGCAGCACCACCAATGCTTATATTACGTTTTGTTAGGTTTCCTATGTTTAAGTTCATTAAGTTGGTGGAAGAGCTCTTTCGATTGCATTAAAATATTTTTTGATGTTTATTAACTTTTCTATAACTATAACTACTTACTTATATATATACTACTATAACTATTCGAATATAAAAGTAAAATAACAATACTAATTGAGCTGGAATGAATGATAGAGACGGGAAGTGGCCATAGGCTCATCAATGGCACATAGAAGTTCTATCGAGGTTTGACTCTTTTGAATCGTCTTTTAATATCATCATTGCTCATCATAAGTGTACAACAAAAGTTTTTTTTTAAGCATATTTGGGTGTCCCACTGCTGGGCATAGCCCTCCCCTCTTTTCCCCCACTCATCTCGATTGAGTGCAGGCTCCCGCCATTCGCTTTGAAACGCGTCTGTCATCCCGCCATCTCCTTTTTGGCCTGCCTCTGCTCCGGTGGCCATCTTGGGGGGTCCATTCGGTGGCAACTTTTGCCCAACGTTCCGGATGCATTCGGCAGACATGTCCATCTGAGTCCCACTTAAGCTGAGCGGTCTTGGCACCCACATCCCCAATACAAGTTTTGGAGCGCAGTTCGGTGTACGAGTATATTATTATCGGCAGCCTGCGATTGTGGTGCCCCGGAACAAACCATCTACCACCTTTCAAACGAGTGCCCAAACGAAAAATTCCCTGCTGGAATGGAGGGACTGAACAAGATGACACCGGAGGCTGTAACCTGGCTTCAAAATACTAACCTTAATCTATAGGAAAATGCAGGATTGACCGTACGAAGAAGAAGAGAAGATTAAAAATTACATTTTTGAGAAACTTAATAACTTATTCCTCTCTTGTTCCAGGAGGAGTATGGTCCCTCAAGAACCTCACCATCACCGTCCCTCGCGCCGTCCCCTCCGGCGAGGGCCAGGCCGCAGTGCTCCGGTGCTCCTACGACCTGGAAGGAGCAGCGCTGTACAGCATCCGCTGGTACCGCGGCGAGACAGAGTTCTACCGCTACGTCCCCAGGGAGCTGCCACCCAGCATGGTATTCCCGCTACCCGGGGCTTCCGTTGATGTAAGTATCAGGTCTTCAAATTAAAAAAAATATCACGTTGGGTGATGGAATAAGAAATGGACACTGATTCTGATTTTCAGATGAAAAGGGTTATTCATTTGTTTTGCATCAATCAATTTAGAACCGCATGACATTTGAATTGAGAGTGAAGTGTCCATTAATGGTCCCTGTCAGCTAAAATTGTCCGTCATTGGTGCTGTCACCTTAATTGCGACCGTATTTTCATCATCATCATCATCATCTCCGTGCCCTTTATACCAATCATCTGGGGTCGGTGCAGCATGTTATTTCCTTCCACACATCGCTATTAGCCGTCATCCCAGCGTTCACTCCCTTTTTCATATCAGTTTAGCTGATCAATCTTAAATAACTTAACTGCGGGTAAAATCCATCAAACTTTGTGGAAGCCATGATAAATTTGGCCTTACAAAATACAGACAGATCCTTTTTTGCCTATCCATCTGATAGTACTGCTACTCATCTTTCCCGGTAGGCACTTCCGTCACCACGTGGTTCCTGTTAACTTTCATGTAGTGTGTTTTTGGATTATCAGTTGATATTTTACCTCTAACCAGTTTTATTTTAGACTTTTATTTCCTTATAGGGTAAAGACACCTGTGATGAGCCAGAGAGCTGTAGTTGACCTCTGCGTATACTTTGTATGACTGGGAAGAGTACGAAAGATATATTTCCCACTCTTCGCACTCATATAAGTTCGACCACTGGTCTCTGGCTGACTACTGGTGACTTTACCCTATGGCTACTTTACAGTTGGCCAAAAATGTGGTCTACCACCCTACGGTTGAAGTATATTTGCACGTCATGATACAGCAAGTTTGTTTTCTCTTGCAAAAGTATTATGACAGTGACAAGTCAACCTTAGCAATAATTAGATCTCACAGAAACTTTTGTCAAAACTGGTAGACCACTTACTTGGCCGACCGTGCATACTTTGCTATGTGCCTTATCTGCCAGTTTTGTATGGAGACGGTATTTAATCATGGTTTGATCACTTCATTGAACTTATTGTTGACAGTTGACTCAGTCGGACCACCAGCAAGTCCGCATCGTGAACCTGAACCGCCGCCTCAGCGGGGACTACCAGTGTGAAGTATCAGCTGATGCGCCACTGTTCCACACGGACATCCGCTGGGCACCGCTGACCGTTGTCGGTGAGTGACATTATCACTATATTCAGTGAAGACTTCTAAATAAGGAAAGATGGTTGCAGACTACGGGTTCCAGACAGAGTGGTTGAATGTATTATTTTTTGGAATATTTGGTTAGGTAAGACTGTAAAAATGAGACAGCTACGGTAACTAGTTTATTGGAAAATGAAAACTTAGGCAAACTAACTTCGGCAAAAAATATATTAGGTACCTAAACGGTTCTGTCGTCAGACATGTAAAAGTATTTGCAAAAAGTTAAAAAATAATTCCCCCGTGTGGTTGCCGGGTTAGAATAGTGCCACTCCAAGTCTTCCCGTGGATGTCGTAAAAGCTGACTAAGGTAATAAAGGCGTGTAGTACTGTTAGGCGATGGGCTTGCAACCTGTCACTAATACACTGGTAAACATCTTCGCCTAAGTGTGCAAAATGTGGTTACAGAATTATCAAAAAGTTTGTATAGTTGTTGGAAATTCTGTAGCCCTTTCTGGGAGTAAAGGCGTGTTTATGTATGTATGTATGTATGCTAAAAATTAATTTATCATTTTCGAACCCCTAGCTAACGTGTCTATCTTTGTAAAAACTACTTGTTCATACTTCTATTTATATTTATTGTGTATTTCTTGTCTAGATCCGCCGTTCCGCGCGCCTCGTCTATCAGTCTCGCGAGACAGTTACGCGCGGGGCGACGTCATCCGCGCCAACTGCACCGTCGACGAGGCGTACCCCGCTCCCAACATCACCTGGATCGTCGACGACCACAAGGTCAGTCTCATCAGCTTCATGTCCATCATCATTTTTAGGGTTCAGAGGGATTATTATGACATAACTATGCAGTTAATTTTACGGTGAGTGTAAGGGACAGAGCTATGGCAGTTATATAGTTCTGACGGGTTATTATGACGTAGTTATGCAATTCATTTTACGTCGAGAGAAAAGGACAGAGTTATGGAACTGCTATAGCTCCGTCTTTTATGGTCAGCGTAAAATGAACTGCATAGCCATGTCATAATAGCCCCCCTGTCCTTTTCTCTCAGCGTAAACAGAATTGCATAACTACGTCATAATAACCCCCCAGTAGTCACCAAGGATCTATCTTTAATAATAACCGTACTAACCTGTCTTCTTGTGTTGTGTAGTGTCGTTTCAATTAACTTTATACATAATCAGAACTAAGTATCATTACCCTTCGCCATACCTACTGGTGATACCTAAAAACCCTTATGGTTTCGCCAAGTCTATTTGTCCGTCTGTCTGCGGTTTTACTCGGAGACCCGGGAGTACTTACTACAAAGCTATAATTTGACATAGTTATTTAATTATGAAAAACAAGAAAAACAACGGGATAAGGACGTGTAAAGCAAAAAATATTTTTCACATTCAATGAGGAATCATTTGCAAAAGATACAGTAAAAAATCTCCCTTATTCTTAAAAGCCTAATAAACATACAGACATAAACTGCCGCCTTCGGTCCCAGAGTGGGGTAGGCAGAGCTACAGAATTACCTCCAAGTCCTGCAACTTTAAAAACTTGTTGAGAATTGGGATTGTTCATATTTTTACAATTACTCCAATTCGAAAACCATTTCGAGGAATAGGGTTTTTAAGCCGTTCTGCATTATTAAGTTTTTGAAATATTTATCTATTTAGGATATTTCGACAAATGTATGTTTGACTTTCGTTTTCGGCTTGAAGCCCTCCTAGGTGTATCTTACGGGTTAGGCGAAAACAGCTTGAAATAGTATGTTTTAATACACTATTACAATCACTTTTTTTCATTGGATATCATTTAATTGTTGTAATTTATTAGAGAATGCCATTACACATTTAAAATGTTCGCATTGTTGTGTTCCGGTTTGGGGGTAAGACAGCCGGTGAAATAACTAGCATAGAGGCATTCTATCTTAGTCCTCAGGGTTGGCAACGCATTTGCAGTCTCAGGATTGCATTGCAGTCTTGTGAGTGCGAATGTCTATGGATCACAGTTTCCACTTACCATCAGGTGGCCTGTGTGTTCGTTTGCCTTCTCTATGCCATAAAAAAAAAAAAAAAAAAAAAAAAAAAATCATGTCATCCATAAAATGTCTGCTAAATAAATAAAGATATTAAAACAAAACTATTGGGTCAAATACAACATTAATGTACATTGGTGTCTTAAAATTTCCCATTCTTTCGAATGAGAAAGTAAAAACTGTGAGTTATTTTTTTTGGTCAATCCCAATTCCGTAACTGCTTTAAATAGTTTATGTCGCTTTTTGTCAAATTCAAACGTCATATAATAACAGATCGGGATAAATCATTTTTAAGCACACTTTAGTTTTTGAGCGTTTATGAATAAAAGGGTTAGAACTAAACATGCGGTGTTACGTAATTAAAAACGTCATTCGAGAAAATTACCAAAATTCAGAATAAGAATAAAATGATCAATATCTTTGACATTGGTAAAAATCGTTAAAAATTCATAGGGGTGAAATCGATAGCTTTGTAGTTGTTCTATCAGCCCTATGCCAGTTGACTATTATATAGATGTTATATTATTACATTTCCAAATTGATGAACTAAAGTACAGATTTTTAACGAAAATTGGAAACAAAGTTTAAATAAAGAAGCACACTTAAGTAAAAGTGAGAATGTTTAAACCGTAAATAAAGTTCCACATGAAAGAGTCCGTCAGGTCGGAGTAACTTCCACTCCGAACATTAAAGAAGCGAAAATAGCAATTAGCGTTTTAACAATTAGGGAGTCGACGCGTGCGTCAACTTTGATCGTCTCTTCGCTGGGAGTTGGTAGAATGTTGAAACATTATGTTAATAGACTATATGAATGTTAATGTTAACAGATATTTATTTAATTTTCTGTAAATTAGGTTTTTTACAATAAATATTCAAATATAAAAGTAAAAGAACAATACTTATACAAAAAATAAACGTTCTGAAAAATCTAACGTACAAGTGCCGCCGGCAGCGGGGCAGGGCTCAAGCTACCGGAGGTTAGGTCTGCAGAGACAGAAACCAAAACGGTCTCCCAAATCTTAAAATTGATAAAGATACGAGTACATACCTACACATAATGATTTTAATTTTGGTACCCAACTATATAGTCACAATGATGTTGTAACGTAAAAAGCCCTTACTTTTCAAAGACGGTATACTATAGATACACGGAGGTACAATGTTTTATAACAAAAAAAAACTGTATTAAACTTTAGGCCAGTCAAAAAGAACCTTATTGCGTAGAAAATAGTGATGGGTAGTTTCAACTGCCCAGAGTTGCTACAAAAATAAATTTCTACGTTCCATCAAAGATACCAAGGCCTTGTAATATTAGGTTATTCTGTTTGCCAAATTGTCGCAGCAATCTTAAGAGACATTGCCCTTTGACACGCATGTATAATACTTGTACAAGCAGCACCAAAACCAGGTTGACCTCAATGCAACTTCGTTTCCGAAAATAAAAAAAGAACTTCTTAATATTAAGTAGTTTTACGTCATACATTTATTTAGCAAGCTTAGATAAAGTTATATGAGTGCATTTTACTTTTATTACTGTGCATGCTGTGACCTTCTGTAATTAATAAGGCGTATAGCTTGTAAGTGTGCATGTACTTTAGTCATGAATCAGAGTACTTATTGTTGAAGGTCCTAATAAATAAATAAATAAATAATAAAATAAACTAATACACAAAATAAGTAGATTTTTGTTTTGCGGTTACCAAGCGTATTATTTTCAATACGAAACCCTCGGTGTGCGAGTCCGGCTCGCATTAGACCGTTTTTTTTATTACCAGTAAAGATGTACAAAAAGTCACGGGTAAAAGTCAGCTCATTGTATTTATTAACCAATTATGCATTCGGCTCCCGCGGCTGCCCCGAATTTCTGCCGCCCTAAGCCAATACGAAGTAAGTAAAATAAACCTCCTGTAGTAATATCAACTTTATTACTAACAAAATAGAATTAAATCTGGTTTGGTGATTGAATTTAAGATACTGCTTTTTGGCTTAGGGGGGCAGATTTCGGAACAACTCGCACAATGAAAACTTGTAGATTTTTAACAAATTGCTTCTTCGATAAACTTCCAACTCGTAATGAACTGTAGAAACAGGTCAAACGCGAAGTTTTGGGGTTCCCTGAATAATGGTTTTATAAGGGACGACATTAATTTATTGCTTAAGGAATTTAAGTCGCTTGCTTTCTAGTTTCTAAACGAAAAAGACTGATAATGTAATAGGTATGCTGGTTTGTAGGAAGAAGTCTAGCAACATGCCAATGGAATTAAATATAAATTTTATTCGTCGGGGATAATGGAGCTTCCAAGCAGTAAAAGGTTTTTTAAATCAAATCAGCAAATTTTTAAATTATCTCAACATACTTACTTTATAATATAAAAACGAAAAACACACATTTCCCCCCATTCAAAATATAAGTAGTATAGTAGAAAAAAGCATTCATTCATGAGGACTCTACATGTAGGTACTATTTAATGTCCCACACATATTTAAATTTAAGAATTTAGTGTAGTTCAAAAATATTTTGAGGTCAATAATTACAATACAAAAGTACGTTTATTTGTCCCTCTCCCACATTACACGGAGTAACGGGCGCGATAGTTGACCAAAATACTCGGATAATTGTGCAAACGCTACTTTTCACTGCGAAATATGTAGGATTCGAGTATTTTCCTCTCTGTTTTTAAAAACAGTTCATTGTTGTCACCGCCCGCAATAAAATACGGGATAGCATTTTGTGTAACTTTATCGGATTGTTGTTTATTTCGAAAGCATACTAACGTAGTCAAATTGTTTGTTTTTGTAAAAGTGTGAAATTACACGAAGAGCAAAAGAAAGTCCTTAAAAAATTAATAAAAAAAAAAAACTACTTAAACAAATAATTTCTCGGCATTTAGTTTACAAAGGGTGCCACTTGAAATTTACATTGGCAAACGTTTTTTCGAATGCGGCATTTCACCGAATATCACATTTCATCGAAATGTAATTTCAGCTGAAACTTTATAGTTTTCAGGTTATCTTAAGCATTCGTTACTTTTCAAAGTTTAATTTGTATTAATTCATTTCCACCAAAGATGCGCGAGGAGGGAATTGATTTTTTTCATTACAATTTTCAATTCTCGTCTCGCATCGTCTCGCCTAAACTCGCCGCTGAAAAACCACCTAAAATGGCCATTTCAGTTTTTGAATTACTCCTTAATTTTATTTTCCCAAAAAAAATCGTAAACTGAACCCGAATCCCGTAAAAAAGTTCTCCTTAAACTTAAAGTTCGCCCCCATTCCTTTGTATTGAAAACATCTCGATTCTCTCAGTATTCATTATAGGCACGGAACTCTTGCATTTCGTTTTTGCTCCGTTGCCCAGAATGCCCGGTGGTTCCGAATAATGCCCGAACTCAGGCTGGGCAAAAACGGCGATGTTGAACAAACTAAAATCACTCGGAATGAAAAAGGTTTTGCGTAAATATTTTTCCGCTGCGTTTTTCTTTCCACTGCAGTTTAAAGCCTAAAATATTGAGCTTTCTGCTATCGAGGCGTTACAGTGAATGTTTTTTCCGTTTTATGACAATAGAGTATGAAAAAGTAATTGTATTTTGATATTTGTTACATTCTCAATTGCATTGTAAACGATTAATTAAAGTGTTTTGTATTTCGATGTATATTTACATAATAAAATATTAATTTGGCATTGAAACTAAAAACACCTTTGTTTAAGTGTCTCTGTCCGTCAAATTCAACTGTCACAAAGTAGGATAAGAACAAAGCATATTTTAAGCATACTTTAGCTATTGTTCGTTTATGAATAAGAAATAAAGTACCTAATAAGTTCACCAAGAATTCTGTCGTAAACGTTAGTGTTGTCAAATGACATTGCACTTTTTAAAAGTGGTAGGACCTTGTCTAAAGTCCGTTCTTATCGGTACCACGTGAACGACCATTTTTCTCTTTCAAGTACATTTCGGCTCTGGTGGTGTGGGGCCCGTTTCCCAAAAAGTGTTTTATCAATATTTTGTAGTACTATTTACGAGACAAAACACTTATATTACTAGACTAACACTTAAATTACTAGACTAATACTGTTTGAGAAACGGGCCCCTAGTATTAAATAGGGATAGGGTAACTGGTGGAATTACTAACTAGACCCATTTCATATTAGTTCACAACATGTTCATTAGGTAAAAGTGTAAAACCGCTTAAGCAATATTTTTAAAAAGGAGCAAAGTGCACCTTTTTAATAAGGTAGTATGGTTTATTTTGCTCTATCATAAATTTGTCAGTTTCGCGGTTTTCAGTATCACCGACGTAATTAATAAACTAAGAGCCGTATTATTAAACTGATTTCGACTTTAATATGCGTCAAAAACGACTGCGACTGCAACTGTCCCAATATGCGTCAAAAATTACAGTTTTGTATGTCTTGACGATTTACGTTGATCCAATCTTGTGACGAAAATCTTCGTTTCTCGTAGAAAACTGTAATTTTTGAAGTGGTTAGGGTATTTCATTCTTGAGTTTGAAAATCTTTATGGGTTTTAGATTAAAGTAGTAGTAGTAATAAACAGTGGGGCTAGACAAGTTGCCATCGTTCACGAACGCTAGCGTTAGGCGATCACTTTGGTGATCACCTGTCACTTGACGCTGTCAAAATTAAATAGGCTAGACAATCAGTTTTCAGCGTGTCAGTTGTAACGAGTGATATATCACGTGACTTACGTCATTCCCATAAATTTTTCAAAGACAACACATGTGTCCAGTGATCACCTAACGCTAGTGTTCGTGAACGATGGCAACTTGTCTAGCCCCACTGTTTATTTAATGGCGAGCGTAAGGGACAGAGCTATAGCAGCTATATAGCTCTGTCCTTTTCTCTCAGTGTAAACTGAACTACAAAGCTACGTCTTAATAACCTCCCAGGTGGCCCGTCTGTTCGTTTACTTAAAAGAAACCAGATAGACCACACGAAACCGTAAGCTTCACAGTAACTACTTACTGGTAGAGCCAGCGCTGGCTTAAATGCCAGCACAACGCTTAATTTGAACCATTTCTTGACAATTAACAGTCCTTTTCCTATGTCAGTATTTTATTCTTTTTTGTTTGCCTATCTGTGGAGTTATTATAACGTTTCTATGCAATTCAGTTTACGGTAAGAGAAATGGACAGAGTTATATAACTGCTATAGCTCCATCCTTTACGCTCAACGTAAAATGAACTACATAGTTATGTCATAATAACCCCTCTGTCAGTAATACATGTTTTTTTTTCTTTCATCAAAATCAATATCGCCATGACATCGTCGGCGGGACACTCGTCAATGCATAATATTAACATGAGTGTGTCCCCGCCCCCCACTCTAATAGTGACACTAACCCAGTCAACCTGAAGTCCAGATACGCCATTAACAAAATATTAATAGTTTATTATAACAGCAAAAGCTCTGACCCGAAAGTTCGCCCCTGAGGCACAACTTTGTCCGTTAATCGCGCCGCAGCAGAGCTTAATATTTAAGCTTCTCACATTTTACACAGCATGTTAAGCATAACTTGATAGCGGGAGCTTTTGGCTTCTTTAGACATAAATAAATAAGCTTCTCTGGAAATTTAGAGTGAATTAGAGAGATTTTAGAGCGCTAGCGAGCTTTGAATTATATAGTAAGTGGCGCTTTAAAGAGATGCCCTGGAATGAAGTTGCTAAAGGCTTACTCTGTAGGTTTTTACTTACGAAAAAAGATGCTTTTTACTTAAAGTGCTGTTTGAATTTAATAATCAACTAACTCCTCTAGCGTAACGTTCCAAAGTGTGTCCTCATAAAATCATAATAAAATATTATCAGGAGACCATCTCACATAAATAATTGACCCTATCCATAACTAAACTCTAGGCTTGTTCTATGGGCACAAGACAGATAGACTTACATATTATGTAGATAAATACGAGTACATACTCGTACCTTAGAAAATTTCAATCACTTAGAATTAAAATACTCGCGCCTAACACACAAATATCTAAATTGAATTGATTCCACGACCTCTGGTTTCGCAGGCAGGGTCACCAATTTTTTTAATGCGATTTGTAGGTAAACGTGCTTCATACAGGCTACCTGATAGTATGTATGTAAACACTTTATTGTACAAAAAACAGAAAATCAAATACAATATTTACAGAATTGAAATGTATAAAGGCGAACTTTTCCCTTTAGAGGATCTCTTCCAGCTAACCTGTATAGTAAGTGGGATCCGTGACCTATAGACATTTGCATTCTGAAGACTACAATCTTAAGACCACAAATGCGGAACTTTACTCCATCCTAAACCTACCTATCTTATGTTTGATCCACAGATAGCAGAGACAATCCCCGAGCCCCCATCGGACCTGGACTTCTCGGAGCGAGGAGCGTCCAGCCACCTGGAGCTGACGGTGCTGGAGACGGAGCAGTACCGCGTGGGGCTGACGTACACCAGCGCCAGCATTGGCCGGGCGCCCCGTGACCCTGGCCCGGAACCCTCACCCAGGAGGAACCTCACCATCAGGTCAACAGAATTTGATTCCTCGATCCATCATCATCATCAGGGTTCCAAGTTTTCATAGCACGGTAAAATGATAAAAAGCTATGGAGTCGATAAAAAAATTGAAATTTCACTCTGACTAATACTTATGCTCAGTCGCTTATTTAATTGCATTTTATTTTATTTATTTAGGGTTTCAAAGTGAATTTAAAAGTATGTCGGAATTAAATAAACGGATGCGTTTGAGTAAGAGTTTAATTTTTATGTTAATGTCGACTCTACAGGTCTCTTTCGTCTCACTGTGCTAAGAAAACTCGGAACTCCGATCATCATCATTAACTCTGCCCATAATAATCCACTACTGCTGCTAAAATCAGCAAATAGACCACAGGAACTTTATTAAAAAGGCGTTTTGAGAAAAAAACATGGTCGTAGATTTGTCTCAAAGCACACTATTCCTTTATTTTTTTTTTGTTCATTATGTATGGAATTTTATCAGAGCACAATTTTAAAAAATCCTGTCGTGAAATTAACATAAAACTTCTATTGCTGGTTGATGGCGCTCGTTTTTCCTTGAGAGAATGTCTTTTTTACTTTTGTGTTTTATTTCTTTGTAAGTGTAGTATAAAGCATCACTTGAGGGTTAGTACAGATTACTAACTCGTGCCGTTTACGACTCTCCGCTTCGTGTCGAGCCGTAAATGCACACTCGATTAGTAATCCATGCTTTACTCCCTTGGTGTATAAACTACTATAAACACTCTTTTCCTTCTCTTTTAACAATTATACAGTGCTACCATTTTCTTTCTAGCATAATAATAAAACTTTATTTATAGATTTCAACAATAATACAATTAAAAATAAAAATAAAAACACCCCCCTTAGCAGATCCGCTCGCGGCATGGTCCCTATGACACTGGCTGCATTACCTCTCTGTATACCTAGCCCAATCCTTTGGGAGAGGTAAGCACCAGCTCTAGGATCTCCAGAAGAGTCTATAAGCCGGGATGAGAGGGCCTTAATGAAGCCTAAGTCCTACTAAATGAATACACTAAATATTAATGAAATTAAAATGTTATTTCTGTATCCTTAGATACACGATGGTGCCGCCACCTAGTGGCCAGTTTGTGCTCGGCTGCGTGACGACAATATTCGACATCTACGCGCGGAAGAGCGAGACAGTCGCCATTCGAGAAGACACGCCTCGGCCGGAATCCGTCACTGGAGAAGACTCTGCGGGTAACTTCTATTTTGCCCCTATTTGTTATAAAGTCACCATTGCCATTTAAATCCCTAACAAAAAAAGAGTGTACCCTTGTATCTGTGGCCGAATAGCTACCAAATTTGACGCAGTATTTTATATGTATAATCGATCTTTTATATAAAATACTGCGTCAAATTTGGCTTAGATAATAAAAATAAAATAAAAAAATAAAAAGCCTTTTATTTCTTGCAAGTATGCAAAGTTACAAAGTTAAAAAATTTTTGAATTTGAATTTGAAGTATAAATTAACATAGTTTACATCTTAATGAAGTTTTTTTTTTTTTTTTTTTTTGCAAGAACCCCTCCTCAGGTGAAGGTGAAGGCCTCCTCTAAAGAAGTCCATTTTTCTCTGTCTTGAGCTATTTGCGGCCAGCCGGGGCCAGCTATTTTTGTTATTTCGTCTACCCATCTCGTATGAGGTCTGCCTTTGAGACGCTTGCCGTGTGGACCCTTCCACTGTGTTACCCTGCTAGTCCACCTTTTGTCCTCTAGCCTTGCTACGTGTCCTGCCCACTTCCATTTTTGTTTTTTAGCGTAGGTTAGAGCATCTTTGGCTTTGGTGATATTTCTGATTTTTGAGTGACGAATTTTTTGTATTTTTTTAACATTCAGCATGCTTCGTTCCATTCCGCGTTGGCACGTAATAATTTTGTTTTTTACTTTGCATGTATATTTCCAGGTTTGACATGCGTAGGTTAGGCATGGTAGGAGGCATGATGTCATAACTTTTGTTTTGATATTTATTGGCATGTTGCTTTTAAATATTTCGCTTAAGGACCAGTACTTATTCCAAGTATTTTGTGCTCTTCGTTCAACTTCTAGTTCGTTTTGTTTTCTGTCAAAGCCAATTTGTTTTCCAAGGTAGGTGTATGTTTCTGTATATTTTAAAGTTTCACTATCCACTGATATTCTTCTATTAATGCTGTTTGTCATGACCATTGTTTTGCAAAGATTCATTTCCAGTCCTACTTGTTTGCTGGCTGCATTTAGTGAATCAAGCATGGTTTGTAGTTGTATGCTAGATTCTGACAGGAGTACTAGGTCGTCTGCGAAGCGGAGGTGACTTAAATATTTGCCGTTAATGTTGAGCCCTGCTTTTTCCCAATTTAATCTGGATATTACGGACTCTAGAATAGATATAAATAACTTTGGGGACAACGGGTCTCCTTGTTTCACTCCTCTTTCGATGGGAAATGTAGGACCAGTAGATTCTAGTTTTATTTTGGCTCTGCTACCCTTGTAAATATTTCTGATTATTTCTATATACTCTTGTTCGACTTCCTGAGCCTGCAGAGCAGTCCATATACTTAAGTGTGACACAGTATCGAAAGCTTTTTTATAATCGATGTACGCGATGTAGAGGGCTCTTTGCTTCTCCTGGTATTTTTCCATTAATAGTTCCAGCGTATGTATGTGGTCGATTGTCGAGAAACTCTTTCGAAAGCCTGCTTGTTCTATTGGTTGTTTTGCTTCTAGTGTAACACTTATTCTATTGTTTATGATGGATGAAAATAATTTGTAGATACACGAGAGTAAGCTTATTGGTCTGTAATTCTTAATGTCTTTTGAGTCTCCTTTTTTGAAAATCAGGATTATTTCTGACTCCATCCACTGCAATGGTATTTCGGCAGTTTTTAATATGTGGTTAAATAGATGTGTTAAGGGTGGGGTCAGTAACGGGTAGGCGACTTTTAAGGCTTCATTCGTAATGCCGTCAGGTCCTGGACTTTTATCTATCTTTAACCTTTTTATTTCTTTTATGACTTCATTTTCAGATATTGGTGTTATATTTCCGCTCTTGTTTGTGTTTATAGAGTTAACCTTACTATGGTTAGTACACTCTTTTACCTGGGCACTATATAGGGCTTTGTAGAAATCAGTTGCTACCTCTATAATTTCTTTACGGTTGTTTACGATTTTGCCTTCCCGGGTTAAACCATCTATCCAGTATTTATTTGTTCTTAATTTTTTAAGAGCTTTTTTTGAGCTTCCCGCTTGTTTCAAATATTTTTCGATAGTCTTCGCTCTGTAAGTTTTATAATCATGTTTTATATATTTACTTATTAGTTTGTAAAGTGCTGATAATTCATTTTTTGTGGCTCGAGTTTTGGTCTTAGCGCGATGTAGCTGTTGTCTTCTCTTGATAAGTGTCTGTGTGCGCTCCGTTATAACTTTGTGGGTACTTTTTGATATTTCGCTAGGTGTTCGAGCTTCTTGTAAACTCTGGGATATGGCCTTTGTTACTGTGTTATAATAAGCCTGTATTGATGTTTTTTCTTGCCAATTATTTATATCCTGTAAGTTGGATAAAAGGTTTTGTTTGTAATTTATTATTTCTTGCTCTGTTTTTAGTGATGAATATCTATTGTTTTTATATCCTGTGCGTTTCTTCTTTTGTTTTTTGATGGTCAGGGTTGCTCTGATTGGTCTGTGATCCGACGGAAAGTTGAGGTTTAGAACCTCTATATTTTGAAAAAGGTTAGGTTGATTTGACAGTATATAATCTATTTCGTTTTTGTGTTTACCGTTCGGAGATCGCCAGGTCCATCTTTGGTTGGGTTTTTTGTGGAAGAAAGTATTTAAAATTGCAAGTTTGTGTTCAAGGGCAAAGTCAATTAGCCTCTGATCTCTCTGGTTTCTTTCACCAAAGCCGTTTGGTTTCATTATTAAGCATTCGTTTTTTCTTGGTTGTCCTATTTTTGCATTTAAATCACCCATTATTACGTAGTTCTTATGGGCTTGGTCAATGGCCTCGTTGACATTTGAGTAGAAGTTGTCAATGTGCTCCTCACAAGCTGCTTCAGTCGGTGCGTATACTTGTATAAATGACATGGCCAGTCCTTGGATGTTTAAGTTTAATAATGCTACTCTGTCACTAATGCCCGTGAAGCTTTCGATCCAATCTTTGCGTATTTTATTTATTATGAATCCGACTCCGTATTTACCAGGTGTATGGCCCGTGTAGCATAGTATAAAATGTTTGTGTTCTTCTATTAGAGTGCCCCTTCGCCTTATTTCGCACAAGCCAATTATGTCGTACTTAATTCCTTTTATTACTTCGCTTAGTTCGATTAAGCGTTCATGAGTAGATAAAGTTCTGACGTTGTAAGTTACTATGTAGAGTTCTTCTTTTGTTTTCTTCGTAGAGTTAAATGTTTCTTGTATTTGTGTCACTTCCTGTGATTTTGAGGAAGTTTGAAATTTCTTCTTCAGAGGGTTTTGGTCTTGATCTTCCACGGTGACCAGCCGGGTTGGAAGATGAGGTTTGGTTTTTGTTGTTATTTTTTGCATGTTACCTGTGTTGGAGGGGGGCGATAGTTGCTATAAGTGGTTGGTTTCGTTACATTGAGATCTGCTGGGGGTGTTGTTTTGATTTTTATTTACTAAGAAGTTAAGCATGCTTGGTTTTACAATTCCTTCAGACAGGCTAGAAGTTCTTCTTATTTGTGACTGGTGTTTATTTCTCTTGTTGGTCTGTGCTTTTGTTCCGTCGTCTGTGGGTGTTTCAGGAGATAAAGTAAGCAATCTTTTATTACTACCCGTGGTTTTATTTTGGACTTGTATGACAAGTTTATCATATTTAATTGTTGCTGTATTGCCTTTTTCTCGCTCAAGTTTAGCCTGCACTTGTAGCTCTTTTCTTTTCTCTAATATTTGTTTCGGGTAGTCTTCCGTTATGTAATATGTGGTTTCTCTTAGTGCCTCTCTTCTCTGCTTAAATATTTTTATTTTGGTACCAAGTGTGGTAAATGTAGCAATTATTGGTCGAGACCTTTCTCCTTTTTTGCCTATTCTCTTGACTTCTTGAATATCTCTGTTTTCTAGGTCTATGGAGAAATATTCTTTTACAAAGTTGATTATAATGTTTTCCAATATTATGTATGAGGTTTCGGTTTCCTCAATGCCGAAAAACACTATATTATTTTTACGTGCCTGCTTTTCCAGGAAATAAATTCGTTTTTCTTGGGTTTCCAGCTTTTCTTTGATGTTTTCGTATTTTTCATCCCAAATTTTGAACTTTTCTTCCAGTATGCTGTTTACATTTTGTGTTACTGTTTCTGTTACTTTTTCTCCGCTTTTTAAGATTGTACTTTTTTGTGAGTCGAGTTCGCTCTGGATTTTACGAAGTGCGTTCATAACTTCTTCCATAGTTGTTGAGGTAGTCCGGGGTTGTTTTGGTACTACAGGTGCCCTCTTGTGGATTATCACAGAAACACGTCTTATGTGGGAAAACTGAGTAGCCGTTTCTCGATCTCGACTGGTTCGATACTTGTTGTCTTACTTCCGTATTTTTTCAATAGATGGCGTTAGTATCCTAGAGTAATCTTGCCAATCATTCTGAGGTTAGGTTATGATTTTGCTGATTTTATTCAAAACTAATCTTTGAAAGGTTATTACTCACAGTTTGCCTTTCGGATACTTGTCTTTTTAGCTCTTGGATTCTGATACTTCGGAATGTGGGCGAAAAATGCACTAAAGAAGCAAAAACACAATCCCGGTATTTCACAGTTTTTCCTTTGTTTCTACTGGTTGTTAGGTTCTATCCACACTGTATGTTTGGCTTTAAATGTTTCTTTACCACTTTTTATCTATTTCACTGAGTTTTATGCACAATATTTAATTTTTCTTTCGCAAATAACACAGAGTCGAAGTAAACCTTAGCTCACTAGCGCCACCCCTGAAAACCCCAAACTGTATGCCTAGTGCTTTAAGGTATATTTTCCTTAAATGTTCAGATATTTATGATCACCCTGTCTGTGCAGATAACTTTGACGAGTTGTGCTTTCAGATATTATTGTCTCGTTGTGTGTTCAGATTTAATTGAAAAACCACTGCTCATATATTTGTGGCGAATCGGATGTTCAGATCTTATTGACCTTATTTACTGTAAAGAATTTATTGAAATTTATTGCTGCTCAGAAATATTTGAGTACCTCGGCCGCTCCGATATATCTGATGGCGACTGTACAAGCCTAGATCATAGTTTTTTTTTATGGCATTGAGTAGACAAACGAGCACACAAGCCACCTGATGGTAAGTGGAAACTGTGACCCATAGACATTCGCAATCACAAGACTGCAATGCAATCCTACTCCTGCAAATGCGTTGCCAACCCTGAGGCTAAGATGGAATGCCTCTATGCTAGTCATTTCACCGGCTGTCTTATCCCCAAACCGGAACACAACAATGCGAACACTGCTGTTTGGCGGTAGGTTAATGGATAAGATGGTGGTAGCGATCCGGATGGACCCTGCACAAGGTCCTACCACCCGCAGTTAGTTTGGGACTAGGTCAATTGGTGTAACATTGTCACTGGGTTTTTTTTTTTTTTTGTAATTATAATATAGTCTAAATTTCTAATGATGCGTTTCATCCCCAGGTACCCTCCCCACCAGCAGCCTGTTCCTGGTGTGTGCCTGCGCACTGCACGCGTTATGATCGCGCCGTCTCGCTCTAAACTGAATGTTGTGATAGACACATAATGATAGTCGCTAACTAGCATAAGGAATATATGTCAATGTTGCAGATTATATGTGAATATGTAAATAAATTCATTAGTTACTGAGTGGGTTGTTTTATTTTTATTTAGATATCTTTTACGGGGCCGAGATTCTTGGCGGTAATAGTACATTGTGTAATTAAGGGTGGTAAAGAAAGAATTACAAACGAGAGTCTGTTAGAAGCTTTAATGACTCGAGCATTGTATTTCCTTTACCATCCGTGTAACATACAATGTTTTTTATCACAATTGCGAGGAAGTGAAATAAAATCTGGGTAGTGATTCTGTAAACAACGCTGGTCGTGCGGACTGTCGAGTAAAACCAAGCGGCGAGATTAAGTAGTCCCATCCCACCCATCGACCCATCGTGCTGCTAAATTGAAAATGCACGCGCTACAATGTGTTTTGTTCGCACTGACGGGACTACTTAATCTCGCCGCGCCGCTTGGTTTCACTCGACAGTCCGCACGACCGGCGTTGTTTACAGAATCACTACCCAGACCAAAGATCATATTTTTAACTTATTAGCGGCAGACTACATCATTGTCTGTGACTTACCACAGATAATGTCAAACGTGTTCGGAGTCCGATTCCAGTGACAGTCGAGATCAATAGTTTATAATTTATGCGAGATTTTTAGGAAATTGTATGCAACTGACATTTCATCTCGAATGAAACTTCATATCGGATGGCACAAGAATTGGGGTCCTGACGTATTGTGATACGATAACAGATCAAATACAATATCCTTTCTTCCACCTAGAATAGTGGCGCAGGGCATCTACTCCACATTGTTTTTTACTCCTATTGTGATCGTATTTTTTTTTTTAAAAATTATGTCGTAGAGAAGACAAACGAGCACACAGGCCACCTGATGGTAAGTGGAAACTGTGACCCATAGACATTCGCATTCACAGGACTGCGATGCAATCCTAAGACTGCAAATGCGTTACCAACCCTGAGGACTAAGATAGAATGCCTCTATGCTAGTCATTTCACCGGCTGTCTTATCCCCAAACCGGAACACAACAATGCGAACACTGCTGTTTGGCGGTAGGTAAATGGATAAGATGGTGATAGCGATCCGGACGGACCTTGCACAACTTTGATGCCTTTGGTAACTTTTTGATGCCTCATATTAACTTCACAGTGATAGTGGCAAAGTGAGCAACGATACGATTGCAATAGGAGTTAAAATTGAAGAATACAGACCGAGACTTGCGAGTATTTTTTCCTCATATTTACGGAACCTTTGAACTTTTAAGGGAGCCTTAGACAAAGTATAAAGATAACACTTAAAGCCGATGGTACACAGTAAGTCATTAGCTACTTCAAGCTAAACCTTTTACGATTCGGTCTAACCGAACGACCCTGACACCCATTACGAGGAATCTGCCATAAAGACATTTTTACGAGGATCTGCTTATGATGTCATAAAATATCCAAAGGGTTTGAGGATATAATCTCCATCGGTGTATTATGCCCACGGCCGCAAGGGTGGGATAAACGTTCAGAGTGTTGACTTAAGAGGATTCTGAAGATAAAAAAATCCATACGAAATGTGATAACATTTCTCTCCCCTCAAACCTAGTCGCATTTAAAAGTATACATACATACATACATAAACTCACGCCTTAATTCCCAGAGTGGGGTAGGCAGAGCTATAGAATTACCAACAACTCCAATAATTCAATTCTATAACCACATTTTGAACTTTTAGGCGAAGATGTTTACCAGTGTATTAGTGACAGGTTGCAAGCCAATCGCCTAACAGTACTATACGCCTTTATTCCCTTAGCCGTCTCTTACGACATCCACGGGGAGATATGGAGTGGCAATATTCTAACCCGGCAACCACACGGGTTATTGAAAAAGTATGTTTGTATGTTTTCCTTTCCAAAAAAATATTTCTTAGAATGAAACCAATAAAAAAAAAACAACGCAAAGACCTAGTTTTTTATAATAATTATAACATACTAGTTTCTCCCCGCGACTCCGTCCGCGTGGAACTCGTTTATATCATAGCTCCATACAAATTTTCACCGTCTATTTCACACCCTTAGGGAATGAAATTCGTGAAAAAAAAAACCTATGTCCTTTTCCAGGATTCAAACTATCTTTGCACCGAATTTCACCTTAATCGGTTCAACAGTTTAAGCGTGAAGAGGCAACCGACAGGCATACAGACACACTTTCGCATTTATAATATTAGTATGGATTCAAAAATCGTGGAAATCGGACTGTTTTTAGGGGGTGGGAAACGTTATCACGCGGAGCTAAATTTGTATGGATGTTTTTGACAGCTACGCGACTTTAGCGGCCCTTTACAATTCTCTTAAATATAGCTGTTACATGAAGATATTGTCAGGATGACACCGCAATTTTAAGAGTTACATTGTTGGCTTCAAAAGCATAGATTATCTCGTTGCGTTTAGCTGTCTATGACATCCTCGTTACATATTCAATGCTAACGACCCGATGTTCGGGTGCACTGTTTGATTTCAAAAATTACTGCTACAGCCTACCTATCCTAGCGTGGCACTCGTGGCATCGCTGGCATTATAATGTGTTAATCGTGAGCCAGTAAGTATCTACTGGTACCTACTGCTTTCGCAGAGCTGCTAAATCGATGAAACCTGTCGGCAAATTCAAATTACAGCCATTAGAGCTGCATACGCAGTGAGACCAAGGAGGCGCGTTACGGCGCGTCCTTTTATTAAAAAGCATGCCTAAAGTCATGCTATCAGACTCTTTGCGCATTATAATTTTACTAAAAATTCTAAAATCGCTATCTGTGTGCCTATAATATTTGAGGAGTTTCCTCGATCCCTCACGGATCCCCTCATCAAATTACAATTTGGTGAAAATCGGACTACCTCAAACGTACTCTATCAAACCAAAAAAAAAATTCTTAAATCGGTCCACAATTGACGGAGAAATCGGTGAACATAGGTACTTAAAAAAACATACAGTGGAACATAGAACCTCCTCCATTTATCAAGTCGGTTAAAAATGCACGGTATATACAGGTAATAGGTTATAGCGGGCTAATTTTCCGCAACTCAACGACTTAATATGCGCCTTTTTTGCGTGCTGGGTCACTGGCACTACTCTTGCCAGCCCAGTTCAACCAGAAAGCCTAGCAGACCCTTGATGTTGCCGACGGCCTCTGGTAGCGACCTCGGTGTTCCGAGGTGACGTGCCCGGTATGTTGCCACCTCTGGACATTCCATGATGACGTGGGCTCTGCACGGGTAGCACAAGTTGTATTTTATCGCTTGTCATTGTGTCTATATCGTTACAGACTAGAAAGAAAGCTACGTAATAAGATGCTTGCCTTAAACAAGATTTTGTACGCCTAAACGGTTTAGCGTGGTTGTACAACATATAACCTTTGTCACCTACTTGTTACCTATGTTAACAAAATAAAGGAAATTTTAATTTGAATTTGAAAGGGAGACAAGTCGCGGACAACGTGTGCTAGCCGTGCCGACGAACAAATGAGGAGAAAATAATCCATCGAGGATTTGAAAACCGAATTGTTTGAGAGAATCACCTTGCTGGGCCTCTTTATAACGACGAGAAACAATGCTTTTGACTAGCTGGCCTAGTATGATTGAGTTTATCGCGTGACAAAATGTGGATAAAGCATCCGTCACTGTCATACTTATATACGTGTCAGAAAGTGACGGATGTTTTATCTACATTTTGTCACGTGAAAAACGCTGCCATATTAGGCCCCCAGTTATCATTATTATTATTATTATCATTTATTTGTTTAATTTCGTCTACATAATAACGTAATTTAGCCAATGTCAAGTATATAAATAAGCAACGTGGTACGGCGAATCCAGTCCTGTCGTCGAAATTTTCCAGTCATTGTCGTTATGACCCGTGAAGATGGCGGGCATCCACTTTAATGGCTTGGTGTGATCTTGACCGCTGACTCATTTGGAACCATCTTTTCACTGTTATTTTATTTAATGCAAAATCTTCATCAATGTTACAAGTTGTCCCACAAAACTGCCCTGGATTTGCGAATCCAAATCAACGATAAAATAATTTACAAAAAATTAAATAATTGGCCAGATGTTTTCAGAATGACAGCCACTCATAGACCACCTGTTATCGTATTGCCAACTTTTTGATAGGTCTTATTTATTTGACAGAAAAGGCAGCCAAGTTGAGAACCACTTCATAATACATCAAAAACAATCCACCTCTATTATACTACGACCTTACCTTGTAATTAACGGTGTGACAAGGACACACCTATACTCTGTCAGCGCCTGTCACTCAAATAACATGCAATTACGATTTAATGACAAGCTGAAATGGAGCCAGTAATGGGTGCCATTAAGAGATCGAGTTTCATCGATATGTGTGAATGTAAGTATACTTATTGCTGTATTTCAATGTAAAACAAAAAGAAAAATAAACAAGGTCTCACTAACACCATTTACATACATACATACATACATACATACATACCTTCACGCCTGTCTCCCAATGAAGTAGGCAGAGATTATGGAACGCCAGGTGCACCGATCTAAACACACAATTTTCGCTTCCTCTACATTCATCAATCTCTTCATGCACGTACGGCGGTTTTGGGTGCTTTTGATTTGGCCCCTATTCAGTACATCGCGAATCTGATCACTGTAGGTCCGTCTAGGACGTCCCCTACGGACATCTCCGCTCATTCTCGCTCGCCATATCTCTTTCGTAACTCTTTTTTTATCCATCCTTTCTAAATGACCAAACCACCTTAGTATACCCTTTTCGATTTTAGTCACTACATCTTCTTTCAATCCACATCGTTCTCGGATCTCGCTATTTCTTACTCTATCTATCATTCTAACTCCAAACATACTTCTGAGATCTCTCCAACTGCATTAATCCTACCATACCATACCATACCATTTAGGCGTACTAATTGAACTTTATAGCAAAAAGATCTAAATTGTAAGAATGTAAGCACACCATAGACCACGTTATCCTGCCTTTTGACCAAATCATCATTAGACAAACTATATCATTTAACAAAACGTGTTTTTACTTAAACCATTACATTAAAACAAAGGTTTTTTTTATTAGCCTATTTGGGTGTCCCACTGCTCGGCAAAGGCCTCCCCTCTTTTCCGCCATTCATCCTGATTGAGTGCATGCTCCCGCTATTAGCTTTGAAACGCGTCTAAGTCATCCCGCCATCTCTTTTTTGGTCTGCCTCTGCTCCGGTGGCCATCTTGTGGGGTCCATTCGGTGGCAACCTTGGCCCATAGTGGTTACATAGGCTTATTAAATAAGTAAGGTTAGGTTAGACTTTTGGCCACATGAAATTGTAAACTAATGCGGCGGGAAGTATCTCTTTGCGGAATGATTGTTTGTAATATGATGATTTGGTAAAACATTAGTGAACCCCACAATATACTAATCATTAGTCGATTGTACTTTGTTTTATGTGCTACGCGTGACCAGCAGTCATTACTTTAATTCAAAATTCAGACAAACAAACTTTGTCACTCAACGTGAAACCAGCAACAACGATAGTTTATTTTCTGTGAAGCTCTGACGCCTAGCCGATCAGTTTGGGCAGGCCTTTACCATAAAAAGCGTTGTATTATATCCGGAGACTCCCACTTTCGGCCGGATTTGCCGCCTCATTTCATTTTTATCGTCACTATATCAGACCCTTTGGATACACTAGGCGGTGTGATATGGGCCTCGTTATATAACTGTAAACCCTACACGAGGTGCATTCGGAAAGCGGTATCGTTATCGAAAATGTATAGGAGGTCACGTTGCTCATGTTAATTCAAAACATATGGACAGATTTCGATGATTGACCACGTTTCATTTTTACAACTTGTCTAAAACCACTTTTACAGTCCCCTACCATAAAAAAATCCAAATAATTATCAAAGGGACACTCACAAGTTAACCAGCCCCCTATTTCACTATCTTGACAGTGGCATGTGACAGGTGACAGTTCGGTATACATTGCAAAGTCAATACGCTGATGCATCACTGAGTTTCATATAAGCTGCGCTATGTACACTGAAATGTTATCTATCACCTGTCATTATCAAGATGGTGAAATAGGGGGCTGGTCACAAACTAAGCTCTAGGCTTGTACTATGGGTACTAAGCAACTCTATAAACATACTTAAACAAAGAAATACATACTTAAATACGTAGAAAACATACAAGACTAAGTAACTAATACTCATTACATTACACAAATATTTGCCCTTCCCAGGAGTCGAACCGAAAACTTCGTAGACAAGGTCACTATGAACGAGGCTAACCTCGTCGATAAACCTTCCTTCCATCTGTACCAACATCGGGATCAAAAATATCTGACAGGCACTCATGCCTCTGGTAACAGACATGTGTCAGATATTTTGAGAGTTGGAGACTGAAACCTCTTAAAGGAAAAATATCACGAGGAAACTTGCACATCCCGCTAGCTGAATAATATAAAAGAGTAAGTAAATAAACTCTTTATGGCATGGAAATAAATCGTTTCATACAAAACACTTATTCAAAATTTGATTATGTATAAAGGCGAACTCTTCTCTTTAAGGAATCTCTTCCAGCTAACCTTGGAATGACTGGGTGAGGATAGCACCTTGAGGATGGCAAATAACAAGTTTAGGTCACAAAATATATAGAACACAATTACATATTATTAATTACTTATAAAACTATATAGTAATATATAAATATAAAAATAAAAAAGATACTATATGTACACGCACTAATGTAACTTACCTTAACCCAAACTGTGTAGTAAAATTTATAAACAGTAATAAAAAATCGTTCATTTCGGAGTGGTCATTTGCTCAAAAGACCAAACGGTCAAAGGGTATCTGAGAAAGATAAGATAAGATCAGATTTTGTAACGATATTACACAGAGAATGAAACAAAGCTAAAATAGATAAAGTCAGCCGCAATCAAATAAAAATGTCGCTAAAGTTGACACTCTAAATTGACAGAGCTATTTTATTGATCTCATAGTTTTAAAAAGCAAAATTCACCCTTAGTGTCACTTGCACCAAAAATTGAAGGGTTAACCCTTTTTTTCGCAAAATTGGAAAATGACGTGTGTTCAAAACTCTTTAGTTTCATAAAGAGCATAGAAAAATAGTTACAAAAAAATATAAAAAAGTGAACCTTTAACTTGTTGAACCGGCTCAACATTGCGAAGAAAAGGAGACTCTAACTCGAGTTAAAGTTGCAGTTTTCGTATGAATCTGACGTTTACAAACTCGTGTTAGTGTCTTAACACAGTGCAAATTTTTTCCTGTAAGTGGCCCTTAGAGCGGCAAATCTTTTTTTGCCGACCGTCCTTGAACTACGCGCCGCATTTGCGGCCTTTAAATTGCGGTCTTTTCATTGGATTCTTGAGAATGCAAATGCCTGGATTACATATCCCACTTACAATCAAGTGGCCTGTGTGTTCCCGTTAACAGTTTCAAGTAGAAAAAAGTCACTAGCTAAGTTCTGTGTTATACACAATTTACACACACATACAGACACTCACTCACACTCACACGCACACAAGCACACATGCACACACACACACGCGCACAAACACGCGCACACCCACACATACACGGTGAGTCAGGAAATATTTTATTTTTATAATGCTAAGTTAAGTACCTATCATTTAGGTTGATATCTGGAAGAGCGAGGCGTCCCAACACACATTTTTAACATTTTTAAGTGTTAAAATATTATCTCACAGAGAAAAACACCTCAATAAAAATCAAACTCACTCAATTTTGCAAAATAATGACCACCGCAAATTCACTCTTGCAAAATAAATACTATAAATAATTTGGACTCATTCCATTCCGGCGAACACAAAACAATTACATTAAAAGCTTACAGGAAATACAGAGACTCGTACTTAAACAGCGAACAGAATAAATCTATAAACAGAGGTTCAGCTCAATTTGTACCCGAATTTAAAACACTTGGAACTAAAAAAACTACGTCCTTACAATCCGCGATAACTCAAGAGGGATCCAATTCTCTTATTCAATTTTAAACAGTACAATTTACTACTTAAACATTCCCAAAACCCCTATTCAGAGCGCGATACGTTTCAAAATTGCTTAAAACTACGTTGAAGATATCTTTGTGTTACTGCCAAGATTTTTCGTTTTTCTGCGGTAGTGAAATCTGTGTTGCTTTAATAAAAAGGTTTATTTTACTCAGTTTGGGATGTTTGAAGGGTGTTTGGGGAGCTAGGGTGCTGCTATAAAGATCTGGAAGGGAGCCAGAGGTGAGCGAGTCAGCGATACTCCGATAAGTGCGGTTTGTATTGGAAAAGTTTAGCTCAGAAATGGTATCCGATTGAAAGGAGTTGTTTTGGCTAGACGCAGGCTTGTGAATTATGTCCGAGTTCTGTTGTTTAAATTATGTTAAGCGGGTTGTTTTTAAGTTGGTGGTTGGCCAAAGATGCAGTTAACCACATATTACGTTAGTAAGTACTGTGTGGATTTTGTATGTGACAGAAATTTCGTTACATTTCATTTCGATCTCTCAAGGGTTAGCTGGAAAAGATCCCTTTAAGGGATAAGTTCGCCTTTTTACATATTTTTATATAAATTGTATTGTTCTAGTTTTCCTTTTGTACAATAAAGTGTTTACATACAACTTAGATGAACCAGTTTTTATTAAGAAATTATGAAAAAAATAAAATATTTTTGGAAACGTATTAAAAATGATTTTGAACACTCTAATAATATTATAAAAGCAAAAGTGTTTGTGTCTGTTTAGAGTTTATACTCCAAATAAGTTCCCAATTGACTAAAGATAGTCGAAATTTGCGCGGACAAAGTCGCAGCCCGACACTTAGTAAGCTCGTAAATGAGTAAATTACATTAAACAATACAAGAATGAATACAAACTCACATGTGACAAGAACATCGAATTAAAGACTAATAAAGACAGCAATCAATAGGGTTGTGTCGATGCGCATTGCTCGATGCTTAAGACTGCACCGAGCAAACGTCGAGCGTCCAGTGGCGCCCTCATTACTTTTATTGTGTTTTTTAAATAACTAAAAATTTTTATTACAATTACGTGATACGTTTTTGTAGCGCAAGTAAAAACACAATTTATGGAATACGTAACAAACTTTAATGACAATTACCCTTTGAGTAGCCAGGTTAACGGATAAAGGTGACCACTTTTTTTCCGTTAAGTTGATAACTCGAAGGTGAATTGTTATTAAACTATGTGATATACTCTATAAGTTGTGTTTTTATTTGTAGTACAAAAACCTACCGACTTATTTTAATAAAATACTTTAGTTTATTAGAAAATACAATAATTGTAACTGGGCGCCACTGTACATCCGGCGTACGCTCGGCGCAGTCTTAAATAGTACGCACGCAACGCTGTCACGACTCGTCCCTGTCTAAACCGGCTTAATAGATCTTGTTACGAGTTTTAGTCAGCTAGCTCCTAGCTGTCAGTATGTATGTTCCATAATCAAAAAGGAACTCTTATAGTTTCGCTAAGTCCACCTGATCCTCAGCCCGCGGTTTCGGAATGATTATAAAATTAAATTACGCCGTATTTAATCTTGAAAAACCAGTCAAGTGCATGTCGGACCATGATCAGTGTAGGGTTCCGAAGCCGTTTCTGACAAACTCAAAAAACCACATATATTTACTTATGAAGTAATTCATTAGCGACTAAAGTGTTTATACCTACTAAAATCATCAGAGAACGTTATTTAGAAAGTAGTTTAGGCTTGCAGCTTGTTGTTACTTTCGAGATAGTTTTTCTGTGTGTTGTTGATGTTTTGCATTTTATGTTATTTTGTGTTAAGTGTGTCACTTTTCGTCTCTTCACCGAGCGGTTCCAACGAAAGACCAGTGCTGGCTTTACGGCTAGCGAATGCTGAGTTGAACGGTCCCACCGTCTCGCAACTGTTTCTGTGTCTTATTTTTTGTATCTATGTACCTAATGTTGTTTTGTACAGTTGCGAATAATTATGTCTCTTTATCTTTATCTTTAATGCGGTCGGTATTCAACACTGAGCATGGCTTGACATGCCATTATCCAGTTTTTTATATTTCATTTCATTAATATGCTAGCGTCACGTTATTTCATTATTTGTCAGTGACCGTACGTTATGTACAAAATAAGTTGAGATAATAATATGGTAACGAGAGTAAAAAGCAGCATATTTCCTGAACGGGGCGCATTCCGATCCAAGCCCGGATTGTTTTCATGTACTCACAAAACCTTTACGAAACTGGGTCACTAGCTTCCTCTCAAATATAATTTTGTTTGCCGAGCTTTATTAAATATCTGATAGAAGGAATTTCACTTACCTAAGCAAACTGCCCGCGGCCGCTGTATAGGAACCTGGATCGGTTGCTGGCCATAACTGAGAGCATCATTATAGTTGCAGTTATAAGATGCACGGAAAATAATAAGTTGTGAGATTTTCGCGGTTATTAAAAATTATAAAATATAACAGTCGTGAAGAATAAAATACCTCTAGTAGTTTACGTGACGGTCGCGTAATGCCAAGTACGCAGAGTCGCGTAGAATACTTTATATACACCCATATTACAAGTACTCTAAGATGGGTTCAGAAGCCGAAAGGCAAATAAAATGGTTATTTTCGGAATTTGAACGCATCATAGAGGACTTATGTGTAGACAAATGTTATTTTCATAACTGTACGGCAGCTGTACACTAACGGTGATCCACGGACCGTGGATAATCCGCAAGAGACATGTATTTCTTCTTCTATTTCTTCTTCTTATTTGTCACATTTGAATCTGGATGCAACAAAGCAAGTTCTGAAACTAAAATTAATTATTTTATTTAATCGTGCGGTCTCTGCTAAATACATTGTTCAAATTGTTCGTGGTTGAAAAAAAGGACCACCTATGATTGGTGGTTTTAAAATCCGGAGACTTTATCCTAATCGGGAATACATTTCGTATGTCCATACTGCCTATTTCTTCCCAACATCCCAACTCTTCCCGTTTTCCATTCTGATGCAAATTCCCGATTTGCTAAGAATCGAGCCCGGCCATTAGTGGCTGGCCTGCCGCCAGCCCGTCGCGCACACCGGCGCTTATCGGAGAGATTCGAACTGGCCGGGTTCGGTAAGGACATTGCTACTGTTATAACAATCTGCTAGTTGAATTTGTACTAGGTCTAGTCAGCTGTTTTGCTGACTTTATGTTGTAGAACAGTTGGCTTGGAGGTTTTGCGGGTGCGATAAGCTTAGTAGTATGTAATACGCTTAGTACAGCCAAGTGTAAAAATAAAATTATTCACGCATTGGTGCAACGATATGTACACATAGACTTTGTGGTGTACAGTCGCCTGCTGATAGAAGTAACCCAACAGCGAGCCCATACAAATGTGTTGCATTGGTTTCACAAAAAAAACTAACACGTGAAAATGTCAGTAAAATGTGATTTAACTATCTGTTTGGATAAAAATTCAAGAAGATGTAACTGCATAGTAAATCAGAAAGATTCAAGTGGTGAAATTTTCAGCCGTATCTAAGGGGACAAAATTCCAACAAAATTGGATGGGGTAGATACCCAAAAAGGTCTTACCGTTTGAGAAAATGAACTTAGTCCCCAGACAAGAGAGTAATTTTTGTGAATCCAATGCAACACATTTTTATGGGCTCGCTGTTTGGTTAGATTTATCAGCAGGCGACTGTACATATCGGTGCCCTTGACTGTACGAATATGATAGTCACCGCTTTGCCACGATTCTCGGAAGGTCCAAATAATTCAAGGCAGCTTCAGGTAATTGTGATGTTATTCCTTTGAAAACAGCTCTTTGTGGAACGATCGATCGACTGAGTGAAGTCATACGAGCTCGCTCACTGAATGTGTGAAAATTAAATAGGTAAGTTGAGAATGCACGCTTTTAATGTGGTTTAAACGCTTAGGCGGAACATCTTCAACTCACCTGTTAATATTTGATGCGTCGTGGTCAAGAAGGAGTTGTTCAAGAGAACCACATATCATCTAGCCGCGATTAGAAAGGGATTAGAGGTGACAGTTTTACCATATACTTACGTCAAAGTTCATATGAATTGACAGCTATTCCAATCCCAAACTAATCGCGGTTTTATAATACACCATACGGTTTACTAAAACTTCACTTCAACTCGGAAATATTAAATTGAATACTCTACTTGGCCTGACAAACTCTTGCCAATTATTTCTAGCGTTAGATTTCTAGGAACTTGCCTCTACTTAGTGACCTAATTCCAAAGCATCACTCTAATTATGATCCTCTTAACTTTGACACAAATAAAAAAAATGGCTCTCAGCACTATGGGTACTACCGAGACAGCGTTTTATTAACCACTAGAGGACGCCCGCGATTTTGTACGCGTACAATTAGTTTACCACTACTTCCCCTATTTCTTTCCGTGGGGGGTCGACTTTCGAAAAATCCTTTCATAATGGTCACTTACATCATGAAAGGAACCCCTGTACCAAATTTCTAGTTACTAGGTACAGTAGTTTTGGCTGTGCGTTGATAAAAGTCAGTGAGTCAGATTTGCCTTTTATATATAACTATGTATTGATAGTTGGTCGTATAAATAAATGAAATGCTCTGAGCGAAATGAACGTCGGCAAAAAAGATCCGCATCGTACGTGACTGCAGCAAAATGCGTACAAAGGTAAATTAATTGCTTTATTTGTACCAGGTACACGAAAAGTGGGTCGTAAAAGAATTATGTATTTGCACTTTATTGGGAGGCTTGTGTTAAGGGGCCTTTTACTGTTGAACAAATTTGTATAAAATATCTGCATATAAAAATCTGTGTGAAAATTGCTATTTAGAGCGAGAGGGATAGTGGATAATAATTACCTGCACAGTATCATTATCTTCTACACTTCAATTTATTACGAGTTTATTAGTGTTTTATTTTATTTTATTAAATATACGGCCTTGGTTTTTGGAACCTTTCAAATAATAGTTAAAACCAAATAAACGTTTGTTTCAAAGTTACATACATACATACCTTCATGCCTGCAATCCCAGAATGGAGTAGACAGAACTACAGAATCACTAGCAACTCTAAAAACTTGTTGATAATTCTGTAGTCACATATAGCACATTTAGGCAAAGGTGTTTACCAGCTTATAAATGACAGGTTGCAAGCCCATCGCCTTACAGTATTACAAGTCTTTATTCCCTTAATCGCTTCTTACGACATCCACGGAAAGACAAGCAGCGGCACTATTCTAACCCGGCAACCACACGGGGCTTAAAGTTTAAAAGGAATAAGCGGACAACGATACAGACATTCAGAGAGCCGCTTTAAAATAAAATGTGATTTAAACTGCTGGCATTACGCTTCGCGTATTATTTCAAATAGTATTCAGATCTTAAGTGAATAGCGGTAGGTAATTTTTTGGCATCTTAAATTCAAAACCTATTATGTATATACACGTCTGTAATATTGAGTGAATCTACTAGCACATCGGAAAGGACCATCATTGTTTACAAAAATACAAATATTTATTGAGTAAATTAGCCTAAAATACAAAAAAACTTAAAAGTAACATGACAAGGTAGTAAAGTAATAAAACATTATTTTAAAACTTACAAAAATTAAATCATTACAAATGTAAGCTCAATAACAATAGTGACTCGTGAATAGAACAACATGACGAGGTCTCTACGTCAGGAAGGATAATAATAATAACTAACTGGAAAACAGGCCCTTGCAAGCGTGAACAGACCGGACCCCACAGACAGCACCCGTTCACGAGTATGACGCGTATCTCAGCCATCGCCTCCCTCAACCATGCGTTTGTGAAGATGTTTTTTTTTTTTTTTTATGGCATAGAGTAGACAAACGAGCACACAGGCCACCTGATGGTAAGTGGAAACTGTGACCCATAGACATTCGCATTCACAAGAATGCAATGCAATCTTAAGACTGCAAATGCGTTGCCAACCCTGAGGACTAAGATGGAATAATAATAATAATAATAAAAAAAAAAAAAAAAAAAAAAAAACCGCTGACGCTGTCACATGTTCTTTTTCGTTATCTTTATTAATTTATTTACCTTTTGCGTTTTAACTTCTTTTTTACGTGGTATTAACATCATGTATTATCAAAAATATATTATATATAAATCATATATAATACGAATATAATTACATACCATAACGTGAAATAAAATGCGGTAGAACAATGTTGACATGACATGTCATTGTCATGTCATACATTATAGCATAAAATAATGATAACAAGATCAAAAAGAAATGAAGCGGAAACTAGAAACGCACGCCCTCCACCTCAGCCCGCTTCGTCCAGCTCCTCGCAATCGTCGTCGGGTGATGAGTTCGCCACTGCACCCGACACCAGCGAGTCGAGCGACGAGCGCGGGCCGCCGCCTCCGCCGCCGCGACCACCTGCGCGACGTGGGCGACCACCGCTGCCGGCACGCTTGGGGCCTGCGGGGCATCCTGCTCCGCGCACGGCTCCCGCTACCGGTGGTTTAGTGCGCCGCATGCGATGGTCACAAACAAACAATGAAAATTGCATGCGAGCATACTACGGGGCTACAGAGGGAGGAACTAACCTCACTGCGTATCGTGATCGTATGCTGCTCCTGTTTCAGACTCTTGAACCTGCCATCACCGTTACCGCCCAACGACTGTCGGATCAAGTACGGGCCATTCAGCGGCTACGGCGACTGGATCAGTCTGTGCTTGATCGGCTACGCCTGGAATCGCTACCTATTCGTACAACCTCCGCTTCGTCACGGGATCTTCCTGCTGCGTTATCGGCTTCAATGCCAGTCGCCCAACACGCACTGTCGTCAGTGCAGGATGATCCCGTTAGCGACGTTGAGGATTGTGCGAATATAAGCGTAACTAGCCAGGTAAATGAGCAATTGAGGAGGGCTTTGGACGACGCGATTGCGCAATATCTCTCCACACCCAACTCTAGGCCTCGTCTACCACGCTTGCCTACTAGTAAACGAAATTTGGCACTGATGGGAGCCCTAAACGCCTTGCTGGCGCCTTATCTACAAGCCAGCGAGGATATTATTGATACCCACTCAATTTTGTACTGCGGGGCCATAGCTGCGTGCCGCGTAGCTCGAGTCAAGTTTTCGGACACTGACCGAACCCCGCGCGCACGCGGGTCTGTCCCCACTTGGCAAGTGCGAATTGAGCGGCGTATTGATAAGTTTAGGACTCTCATAGGAAAGCTAATCTGCTTCAGGGAGGGCAATGAACGCCCCCGAGTCATGCGTTTCGTGAACCAGGCTTTTGCTGGGACCGGAATAAGGCCCCAACATTATATAGCCTGTGTCACGGAACGTATCGACTTCCTGAAGCAGAAAATTTGCGCGTGGGCAAGCCGTATTCGTCGTTATAGAGAACGTGTGGATAGATACCAGCAAAATCGCCTCTTCCAAAGTGATCAGAGGAAGATGTACCGAAAGTGGGAAGGAACCGATCAAGGTGTGAGCGACGGACACCTACCGGATCCTGCTGCTATGATTAATTTCTGGCGCAGCATCTGGTCGGTGCCTGTTGTGCACACAGAAGGAGACTGGATACGTGCTGTTGAACATGCGTGTGAGGCTATTGAACCAATGGGGCCTATTACCATCTGCCTCGAAGATGTAAGTTGTGCAATCCGAATGACTCAGAACTGGAAAAGTCCTGGACCGGACGGGTTACACAACTTCTGGATTAAATGGTTCAAAGCCTCACATGAGTGTTTAGCAGCGCAACTCCAAAATGCTCTTGAGATCGGTTCCTTGCCACCTTTATTAACAACTGGTGTTACCTTCCTGCTCTACAAGTCCGGTAGTACCGCGGAACCAAAGAACTACCGACCCATTACATGCTTACCTACCATCTACAAGCTCCTTACATCAATTTTGAGCACAAAATTAAACGCACATTTTGTTGCAAACAACGTTATGGCTCTCGCTCAAAATGGATGTAAGGTTGGATCTCGCGGTACTAAGGAGCTCCTCCTCATAGACATGACCATTTGTCAGCAAGTCAGGCGAAACAAGGCGGCCCTTTCGGCTGCCTGGATTGACTACAAGAAGGCTTATGACTCGGTGCCTCACTCATGGCTCGAAAGGATCTTAGAGTTGTATAAAGTTGATGCAACTTTGAGATCCTTTTTAGGTGTGTGTATGAGGCAGTGGGTCACAGTCCTTCGTCAACCAGGTGGTCGAGATGTCCCTTCTGATTCACCTAACTTGATAAGGATTGAAAGAGGCATTTTCCAGGGTGACAGTCTGAGTCCTTTGTGGTTTTGCCTAGCCTTGAATCCTCTTAGCTCTTTGCTGAAGGATTCCGGGCTTGGCTATCGACTTCGTAGAGAGGCTGAAGTCATTTCCCACTTATTGTTCATGGATGACCTCAAACTGTTTGCATCTAAACGCCAAGATCTTATCGCACTATTAAAAATCACACAAGACTTTAGTAGTGCGATCAAGATGGAATTCGGTGTAGATAAGTGTGCGGTCATGCATGTTCAACGAGGGAAAGTTGTAAATTCATCTAATTTGCAGCTTTCTGAGACAATGACTCTCAAATCTCTCTCTGAAGTTGAAACCTACAAATATCTTGGTATGTCACAGTCTTTGGGTATTGTGGACAGCGATATTAAGCAGTCAGTGAAGGAACGTTTCTTCTGTCGCTTGACAAAAGTTCTTAACAGTCTTTTATCGGGTGGCAATAAGGTGCGCGCCTTCAATGGCTGGGTGATACCGCTGCTCACATACTCCTTTGGCATACTAAGGTGGACTCAGACTGAGCTGGACGCCCTGGATAGGAGGGTCCGTCTACTGCTTAAATCACATCGCATGTTGCACCCACGCTCATCTGTTATGAGATTGTACATCCCGAGGAAATGTGGAGGTCGAGGCATTTTAAATGCCAAGAATCTTCACAACCGCGAGGTGTGCAATCTCAGGGATTATTTCCTTCACAATGTGTGTGGGATGCATCGTGATGTGGTTGCAGTAGACAGAAGCCTCACGCCTCTCTCCTTGGCAAACGAGAACTGGCGCAGACCAACGGTGTTGAGCACTGAAGACCGCAAGAACATATGGAAGAGCAAGGAGCTGCACGGACGCTTCTACCGGGCCTTGACAAGGCCCGAAGTAGACTTTTTAGCGTCCGTGAACTGGCTACGGTTTGGTGACCTCTTTGGGGAAACCGAAGGTTTTGTCTGTGCAATTGCTGACGAGGTCATAATGACAAATAATTACCGGAAATATATTCTGAGGGATGGCACGGTTGATATTTGTCGAGCATGCCGTTGCCCCGGTGAGTCCCTCAGACATATAATTTCCGGTTGTTCGCATTTGGCCAACAGCGAGTACTTGCACAGACATAACCTTGTGGCCAGGATCATCCATCAGCAACTTGCTCTTCAATATGGTCTTGTTGAGTCTGAAGTGCCGTACTATAAGTACACACCGACGCCAGTTCTCGAAAATGGTCGTGCTACGCTCTATTGGGATCGATCTGTCATCACGGACAGGACTATTGTCGCCAATAAGCCTGATATCGTTTTGATAGATCGATCTCAACGCCGGGCAGTGCTCGTTGACGTCACCATCCCGCATGATGAGAACCTCGTGAAGGCTGAGAAGGACAAGCTCAGCAAGTACCTTGACTTGGCTCACGAGGTGACCGCCATGTGGGATGTTGACTCGACGATCATTGTCCCAATAGTTGTTTCGGCAAACGGTCTTATAGCGAAGAGTCTTGACCAACACCTCAAGAGACTCTCGCTAGATGGCTGGATCAAGGGCCAGATACAGAAGGCAGTACTTCTCGACACGGCACGTATTGTGAGGAGGTTCCTCTCTCTGCAGCCCTAACCACCGGTAGCTTGAGCCCTGCCCCGCTGCCGGCGGCATTCGTAGGTTAGGTTTTTTATAATGTTTATTTTTTATATTAGTATTGTTATTTTACTTTTATAATTGAATATTTATTGTAAAAAACCTAATTTACAGAAAATTAAATAAATACTTAAAATAATAATAATAAAAAAAAACCGCTGACGCTGTCACATGTTCTTTTTCGTTATCTTTATTAATTTATTTACCTTTTGCGTTTTAACTTTTTTTTTACGTGGTATTAACATCATGTATTATCAAAAATATATTATATATACATCATATATAATACGAATATAATTACATACCATAACGTGAAATAAAATGCGGTAGAACAATGTTGACATGACATGTCATTGTCATGTCATACATTATAGCATAAAATAATGATAACAAGATCAAAAAGAAATGAAGCGGAAACTACAAACGCACGCCCTCCACCTCAGCCCGCTTCGTCCAGCTCCTCGCAATCGTCGTCGGGTGATGAGTTCGCCACTGCGCCCGACACCAGCGAGTCGAGCGACGAGCGCGGGCCGCCGCCTCCGCCGCCGCGACCACCTGCGCGACGTGGGCGACCACCGCTGCCGGCACGCTTGGGGCCTGCGGGGCATCCTGCTCCGCGCACGGCTCCCGCTACCGGTGGTTTAGTGCGCCGCATGCGATGGTCACAAACAAACAATGAAAATTGCATGCGAGCATACTACGGGGCTACAGAGGGAGGAACTAACCTCACTGCGTATCGTGATCGTATGCTGCTCCTGTTTCAGACTCTTGAACCTGCCATCACCGTTACCGCCCAACGACTGTCGGATCAAGTACGGGCCATTCAGCGGCTACGGCGACTGGATCAGTCTGTGCTTGATCGGTTTATACCTACTAAAATCATCAGAGAACGTTGATGAGGAAATTAATTAGAGCAGCTTGTTGTTGATTTCCAGGTAGTTTATCTGTGTAACTATTGTAGTAATGGCGTCGGTATTCAACACTGAGCATGGCTTGACATGCCATCACCCAGTATTTTAAAAGATGTTTATTCTGTAAGTTGGGCGCACGAACACTTTTACGCGTCAACAATCTACCAGCTCTTCGCAAGAGACCACTGCTGAGCAGAAACGCCGCAAGAAACTCAACAGTCATTCGTTTTTTTTAAATATACAATTATAAAACTTAACCTAGCATTATACAAAACAATGAGTACCTATAACATAAAATAAGAAGTTTTATATTTAGCGTCACGTTATTTCATTATTTGTCAGTGACCGTACGTTATGTACAAAATAAGTTGATAATAATATGGTAACGAGGGTAAAAAGCAGCATATTTCCTGAACGGGGCGCATTCCGATCCAAGCCCGGATTGTTTTCATGTACTCACAAAACCTTTACGAAACTGGGTCACTAGCTTCCTCTCAAATATAATTTTGTTTGCCGAGCTTTATTAAATATCTGATAGAAGGAATTTCACTTAAGCAAACTGCCCGCGGCCGCTGTATAGGAACCTGGATCGGTTGCTGGCCATAACTGAGAGCATCATTATAGTTGCAGTTATAAGATGCACGGAAAATAATAAGTTGTGAGATTTTCGCGGTTATTAAAAATGATAAAATATAACAGCCGTGAGGAATAAAATACCTCTAGTAGTTTACGTGACGGTCGCGTAATGCCAAGTACGCAGAGTCGCGTAGAATACTTTATATACACCCATATTACAAGTACTCTAAGATGGGTTCAGAAGCCGAAAGGCAAATAAAATGGTTATTTTCGGAATTTGAACGCATCATAGAGGACTTATGTGTAGACAAATGTTATTTTCATAACTGTACGGCAGCTGCTGTACACTAACGGTGATCCACGGACCGTGGATAATCCGCAAGAGACATGTATTTCTTCTTCTATTTCTTCTTCTTATTTCGATGGCCCCTACGTAAAACATCGAAAGTCAAAATTGCCGTTTTTTTTTTATTCGTGTAATCTACTTCTTTTAACCCATATTTTACACCACCGAAAAGAAAAAGAGATTTTTTTTAATTTTTAAGCGGATTTTTGAGTCGTAAAACCTCGAAAATATGTAAAATTTTCGTAGTACATCATCGAAAGTTACACATTCGATTGTTTAAGTGGGAATAATTGTCGTGCAAGCGAGACGAAACTAACAGTTTCAATAGTTTACGTCGTACAAGCCTGCATTATTACCGGCGTAAATTATCAAAACTGTGAGTTTCAATATTTTACGTTGAAGTTTACTATTCACTTGGTATCGAAACTGCCAGTTTCAATATTGTACGTTGGAATTTACCGTAAACATTGTATCAAAACTGGCAGATTCGATATTGTACCTCGAAATTTAAGATTGAGTTTATATCAAAACTACCATTTTCAATGTTTTACGCTGATATTATCGTAATTAGTCCTCAGGGTTGGCAACGCATTTGCAGTCTTAGGATTGCATTGCAGTCTTGTGAATGCGAATGTCTATGGGTCACAGTTTCCACTTACCATCAGGTGGCCTGTGTGCTCGTTTGTCTTCTCTATGCCATAAAAATAAATAAAATAAAAATAAAATAAAATAAAAATTTTATTCTGAGTTTCGATAAATTGCCAGGTAAGTTCCTGTTTTATTTTTCCTTAAAATGTTTTTTAATTGTATTTTTTAGTAATTGTAATTGTAATTAAAAATTGTAATTTTTAGTATAATAAATATAACAATAATAAATACAATAAAATTGTAATTTTTAGTATTTAATGTTAGTTTGATATAGGTACTTATCAACACTACTATAATAGTTTCTATGTTAAGGCAAATGTCAATAAAATATTGTCACAGATTCTCCACTACCCGCACCTTGTACCTTTGGAGGTGCAGTATGGGCCGCCCTCGAGGGAATAGCTTGACGAAGAACTATCTAAGATATAGATGAAAAAAAATGCGCACGGATTATCGTTCTACGTGTATATTAAAATGTTACGATACGATAAATCTGTGCCTCCTGTGACAAGTGATACAACTCGAAAAACACGATTTTCCAGGAGAGCAAAAACAAGTTTTAAAAAAATACTGCTTCTAAACGAATAGATTTTTTTGAAAATTGCTACCGATTTTTATAACATAATTATAATATCACTTTATTAACTGGTTTGACAAAAAAAATGATACTAGTTATAGATTTTGAGATATTCAAAGAAACGTCCATAATGTATCATTTTACATTTCAGATTGATTCATTTAACCCGTGTAAGATGATACAACTCGAATTGTATTATTGAACACAAAAAAGTGTAATCAATTAGCTCTGGTGATGACTGTTACAACTTTTTTTTGAAACCTTCATTTTTCTCTTATTTCTTGAGTTAGAGGCCTAACCTGTATACACAAGTTGTAGGGAATTGAATTAGTAATATTTCTTAAAACAAACGGACAAAATATAAGGATTTTTAGTGAGTTGCATCATTTATCACAAAATAAAAACGTAATTTAAACCGTGACTAATGTTACATATCGAGTTATTCTTGGGTCTGATTACGAATAAACTTGTGTCAAATAATACAAGTAAGTAATTGATTAAAACAAATAATAGCAATCATGATATCTTTGTACTAAACATGATGACATTAAATCACTGGGTAAACAAATTAACTTACACTCTTTAATTTCAAAGAAATATTACGATGTTGCAACCAAACAGTAGGTAAATTAAACTGTGCATATTGTCATTCAAAACAAAAACCATTTATAAACACCTACACAACAAAGCAAATAATAATTCTCAATAATCACCTACAAAACATGAAAATAATGATAACTAAACCTCAACTAGGTAAGAAATAAAGTAATTTAAATTAAGCTCGCCGTCAGTCGAAGTAGGAAGTACGAGTAGGTAGTTAAGTGACATAGCGCATGGTCCACCTGAATTACATGCTGAATTTGATACAATAATTTAAGTCACCACAGAACAGTAGCATTTACTAACCTGCCACTTCACAAAATAAAACACGTTGGTTGGTAAATACCTGTTTCTCTCCAACGAGAGATTTTTACCGTTTTTATCTTGTCATAATATTTTACACAAATAACTAGTAAGCGACACACATGTAGATCATAATATATCGCAACCGTAAAAGGATATTAACATTTATTAAATTACCTACAATAGAAATCATACCTACGCGTCGGTTCATGGCAACACAGCGAGCGTGCGCTCCCACCCTTGATGACGTAGAGACACTATGGCCATTAGTTATGTAGAAAGACACCAGACTATTTTTTTCGGAAAATGAGTTAGCTATGCCATCGTAAACTAGATTGTTTAACCTACGTTATGTTGAAAGGGACTTATTTAACCACGCCAATTCATTAAATTATACCATTATGTATAAAACCGCCAATAACGAAATGTGGGTTCTATAATGTCGAAAGCCGCCAAAGTACTTGATTTTGTCTATTTTGTCCGTTAAAAGATGATATTTTTAATTTGCAAAACACAGCCAATCTTCTATTAGTCGATTAGTCGGAATACAAACAAATGTACTTATCAAGTGAGCACATTAATGTAAGTAAACTACTTACAACGACTAGGCAGATAGTCGCTTTGAGCAATTTTTGTTTTTCGTTCTACCTCATGTTTGGTAGTTTTCGCAGTGATGTTTTTATAACCTTTGATAAAATAAAAATAATTTAAATGAGTGTTTTACTTATTACAATCAGCATTTAGCTCTTTCTACATAAATACTACAATCTTGTATTTAAAATGAGCATGAGACAACTAGAGTAATATAGCATATAGCTCTCTTTATAAAAATACAAGAATGCAATATTGTAATCAGTTAAGTCGGTTAAAGAAATGGTCGCTTTTATTAAAATTACGATCGGAAGCAGGATAGCAAATATTAGTTCTATATAAAACGTCCAACAACATTGTTTTTTTTTTAAAACCTATGAATACTCCAAAAAACAAGAATGCGATTTTGTAATCAGCATAAGTCAGCTAAAAAAATGGTCGCTTTCATTGAATTACGATCGAAAGCAGGATATCAAATATTAGTTCTATAGCCTACGAATAGGTACTCCAAAACTAAAAGAATGCAATATTGTGATCAGCATAATTCAGCATAATAATGGTCGCTTTCATAGAATTACGATCGACAGCAATATAGCAAATATTAGTTGCATAGAAAACGTCCTACTACATTGTTTTTTTAAAAACCTACTAATACTCCAGTTAATTTATGTAACATGTGCTTAATAAAGGACATCATACTATGTTCTATAAATTTGGGATATTTATGTTTAAGAAAACATACAAGAAAGTAATAAATTATTATTTTTAGCTAACAACGGCTATATCTCGAAACCGGATATTTATTATTGGTGTCTTTTTGCATAACTATTAAAGATAAACTATTTTATTCTTTACCTTTACAACACTCTGTCACAACAAAGTAATATTAGTAGACCTTACGATTTACATATTACACTTTTTTATGACACGGTTCTATGGTAAGTATCAATAAATTTGTTTAGATATATATTTAAGGTATATTTCTCTATTTAAGTATTTAATACATCGTTTTCTAGTACCCAAAGTATAAGCCTAGAGCTTAGTTTGGGACTAGCTCAGTTGGTGTGAGATTGTCCCCCTATGCTTATTTTATTATTTTATAGTACCTAATTGTATCACTGTGCACCAAACTTTATAGGTTCTAAATGGTGGTAATATTCTCACAATTTTGATACAACTGACTTATACATTTGCAAAGATTAGGAAATATTTGTAGGCTTTTGATATAACTCGAGTTGTATCAATTAACACATACCAATTGAAGCAAATATAGGGTTAATTTTTGATCTAACTCAAGTTGTATCTTTCAAAATACGCAAAACTCTGGTGATTAATGATATAACTCGAGTTATATCAAAAGACACATACATTTTTAAAGGCATACAAACCGTGATTGATAATACTTTTTTAGATAAATCATGAGGCACGAAAAAAAAAATATAGTTATGGTTTTGTGAAGTGTTCTAACTAGAGAAATATCATTAAACACGGAAAATGGGTAAAAAAAGGGTCAATTGTATCATTTTACACGAAAGTATCTTGGAAACTAGAAGGCCTAGGAACACGGGAGTTGGAGCAAACGATGCGTTATTTTTTTTTAAGTTGTTTCATGAAAGAACACGTTAACTGCTACAACTCAAGTTGTATTACTTGTCACAGGAGGCACAGAAATTAGATACCGACACACAGCGAAGAATATTAACCAATTTTTGGAAATAAGGGGAACATACTCAGCAGTGGGTAAATGTAAACAAATTTACCGAAAGCAAAAAAATGCATTACTACCGAGGGCCCTTCCCGGCGACCACATACTACAAAGTATTTTTTACCCCTATCACTACCTAGTAACGTTTCTGATCAACAATGTTTTCATTATGATCCTGTACAAGTCTGCCTCAGAACTTTTTTGAATACTTTGTGTATATCGGATAAAATGGTCCGCACTGCCCATGCAAAATTGAGCCGAGAAGGAATTAGGTACTTTACCTGATGAAAGAGGAAAGTACCATAACCATCTTGTCGTAATATTTGCTGAAATGGTAAAAAGTGTATGTGACCACGTATCTTCATTTTAACCGGTCCCTTCGCACTATACGCGTGAAAGTAGTAGTAAAGTCTATCTGAATAATAACTTATCCTTCAAAAAAATGTTTTCCTTGTACAAAGAATGGGATCAGCTGCAAAACTATGACAGTAAAGCTCTCACACCACGTCAGTACACTGACATAGTGAATGAGTACATGAACGTTGCATTCTATATCCCAATGAAAGACATTTGCGACAAATGTCATGCATTTTCAACGTCTCAGCACAAAGAAGATCAAAAAAGCAAGAGAATATAAAGCAGGTGACAAAATGGTAGTTTTAAAATCACTCATAATTGTTTGTGCTACATTTGACTTTCAATGTTTTTTTAATTATCCACATGGAGATGTTAGACTGCTGAATTATAAGCGAAAATTATTGATTTATACCTTTACAATTTTCGACTTAGCAAACAAAGAGGGTTTCTGTTATATGTGGACAGAATGCACAGCCAAAAGGGGAGCAAATGAAGTGAGCAACTGCTCACCTTCACAAAAACTCTTATAGATAAAGTGGCAAAACGGTTTAATTGCTCAGGTCAAAATAGAAATCGATTTGCGTACTCGACGTATAATGTTCTTGTCACAAAAATATAATGTTGACATTACGCACAGGTTTTTGGAGAAATCACAAAAATCATACACAAAATGGGGTGACAGTATCCACTTCTTATTGAAAAAGAGTCTAAAGGGAAAATGATTTTAACTCCTGGCCAGTTAGTACGCAATAATAAGGTGGACTAAAACCGCAAACAGCCTTACAACGTAATCGAATTAACTCTTCGGATGTTTTTGATTATACACCATTGTTAGGCGGACGCAAATGCAATAGAGATACGACAAATGTTAATTTAACGTAGAACAAGTCAAAGAGGTCAGGGTAGAAAATGGTGTACCGAATTGTCTTTTCTTAAAGAACGACTTAAAGGGTGAGTAATTTAGCTTAAACACAGTTATCACTACAAGACATGGAAGAGATCGTATGGTAACCCGCTAACTATTACAGATGTCAAATATAAAGATCTTATTAATTTATGTCAATCGGGGGTGATACCTAAAGAATATCATTTTTTTTTTTTAATTTTAATTACAGTACAAACATTGGTGATAAGGTTGACCATTCTGATTAGAATATATTATTATTTCCTTTTTTGCTTGAAGTAAGTCAGCCAAAACAGTTCTTTTTTCATAAGTATAACTAAGATTCATTGTTGATAGATACGGTGCAATAAAGAGTTTTTAAGAAGTATTTTAGTTTAGTAACAGAGCATTTGGAAACATTTTATGTTGTATGGTATGAGTCTGTAGTTTATTGAGAACTGTTTTGATTTACCCTAGGCAGTATAGTCATAAAATAATAAGACTTAATAATTCAAGCAGTGATAATAAAAGTGATTTAAAAGTCTGATTTTTAGAAGAAAGAAAGGGGTTTTTCCGAATAAAGATTTGCATTAACATAACTATACTGATTTAATTTAAGTACTCATACTAAACAGTGTCTTAAAACACTGTGCGTTTATATCGAAACTGGTAAAACCACTAAAATAGAGATATTTTTTGCGGCGTAAATTATCGACACTACCAGTTTCGTTAGCTACCGGAGTGCTACTGTCGAAGTAAATAATCGAAGCTGCCATATTCGATAAGACTTTTAAAAATAATACCGGCGTAAAAAATCTAAAGTGGCAGTTTCGATACATGTCATTCTCTTTATCACGACGTATGCTATCGAAACTCAAATTTCCAGAAAACGAATATAATTTTCCTTAAAACAAATATGCCGCAAGATAAAAGCTTTTTTTATCAGTTATTTTGGATATATAAAATCAATGTAATATTTATATTTTCAGATTTATACCATAAACCAACTTCAAAATGCTGTACTGAAAAGTGCCCAAAATGACTTTCGATGATTTACCTAGGGACCATCGATTTGTCACATTTGAATCTGGATGCAACAAAGCAAGTTCTGAAACTAAAATTAATTATTTTATTTAATCGTGCGGTCTCTGCTAAATACATTGTTCAAATTGTTCGTGGTTGAAAAAAAGGACCACCTATGATTGGTGGTTTTAAAATCCGGAGACTTTATCCTAATCGGGAATACATTTCGTATGTCCATACTGCCTATTTCTTCCCAACATCCCAACTCTTCCCGTTTTCCATTCTGATGCAAATTCCCGATTTGCTAAGAATCGAGCCCGGCCATTAGTGGCTGGCCTGCCGCCAGCCCGTCGCGCACACCGGCGCTTATCGGAGAGATTCGAACTGGCCGGGTTCGGTAAGGACATTGCTACTGTTATAACAATCTGCTAGTTGAATTTGTACTAGGTCTAGTCAGCTGTTTTGCTGACTTTATGTTGTAGAACAGTTGGCTTGGAGGTTTTGCGGGTGCGATAAGCTTAGTAGTATGTAATACGCTTAGTACAGCCAAGTGTAAAAATAAAATTATTCACGCATTGGTGCAACGATATGTACACATAGACTTTGTGGTGTACAGTCGCCTGCTGATAGAAGTAACCCAACAGCGAGCCCATACAAATGTGTTGCATTGGTTTCACAAAAAAAACTAACACGTGAAAATGTCAGTAAAATGTGATTTAACTATCTGTTTGGATAAAAATTCAAGAAGATGTAACTGCATAGTAAATCAGAAAGATTCAAGTGGTGAAATTTTCAGCCGTATCTAAGGGGACAAAATTCCAACAAAATTGGATGGGGTAGATACCCAAAAAGGTCTTACCGTTTGAGAAAATGAACTTAGTCCCCAGACAAGAGAGTAATTTTTGTGAATCCAATGCAACACATTTTTATGGGCTCGCTGTTCGGTTAGATTTATCAGCAGGCGACTGTACATATCGGTGCCCTTGACTGTACGAATATGATAGTCACCGCTTTGCCACGATTCTCGGAAGGTCCAAATAATTCAAGGCAGCTTCAGGTAATTGTGATGTTATTCCTTTGAAAACAGCTCTTTGTGGAACGATCGATCGACTGAGTGAAGTCATACGAGCTTGCTCACTGAATGTGTGAAAATTAAATAGGTAAGTTGAGAATGCACGCTTTTAATGTGGTTTGAACGCTTAGACGGGACAACTTCAACTCGCCTGTTAATATTTGATGCGTCGCGGTCAAGAAAGAGTTGTTCAAGACAACCACATATCATCTAGCCGCGATTAGAAAGGGATTAGAGGTGACAGTTTTACCATATACTTACGTCAAAGTTCATATGAATTGACAGCTATTCCAATCCCAAACTAATCGCGGTTTTATAATACACCATACGGTTTACTAAAACTTCACTTCTACTCAGAAAACTTAACTTGAATACTCTACTTGGCCTGACAAACTCTTGCCAATTATTTCTAGCGTTAGATTTCTACGAACTTGCCTCTACTTAGTGACCTAATTCCAAAGCATCACTCTAATTATGATCTTCTTAACTTTTACACAAATAAAAAAAAATTGGTCCGCACCACTATGGGTACTACCGAGACAGCGTTTTATTAACCACTAGAGGACGCCCGCGATATTGTACGCGTACAATTAGTTTACCCACTACTTCCTGTATTTCTTCCCGTTGGAGGTCGACTTTCGAAAAATCCTTTCATACTCGTAGTGGTCACTTACATCATGAAAGGAACCCCTGTACCAAATTTCTAGTTACTAGGTACAGTAGTTTTGGCTGTGCGTTGATAAAAGTCAGTGAGCCAGATTTGCCTTTTATATATAACTATATATTGATAGTTGGTCGTATAAATAAATGAAATGCTCTGAGCAAAATGAACGTCGGCAAAAAAGATCCGCATCGTACGTGACTGCAGCAAAATGCGTACAAAGGTAAATTAATTGCTTTATTTGTACCAGGTACACGAAAAGTGGGTCGTAAAAGAATTATGTATTTGCACTTTATTGGGACGCTTGTGTTAAGGGGCCTTTTACTGTTGAACAAATTTGTACAAAAATATCTGCAAATAAAATCTGTGTGAAATTGACTATTTAGAGCGAGAAGGATAGTGGGTAATAATTACCTGCACAGTATCATTATCTTCTACACTTCAATTTATTACGAGTTTATTAGTGTTTTATTTTATTTTATTAAATATACGGCCTTGGTTTTTGGAACCTTTCAAATAATAGTTAAAACCAAATAAACGTTTGTTTCAAAGTTACATACATACATACCTTCATGCCTGCAATCCCAGAATGGAGTAGACAGAACTACAGAATCACTAGCAACTCTAAAAACTTGTTGATAATTCTGTAGCCACATATAGCACATTTAGGCAAAGGTGTTTACCAGCTTATAAATGACAGGTTGCAAGCCCATCGCCTTACAGTACTACAAGTCTTTATTCCCTTAATCGCTTCTTACGACATCCACGGAAAGACAAGGAGCGGCACTATTCTAACCCAGCAAACACACGGGGCTTAAAGTTTAAAAGGAATAAGCGGACAACGATACAGACATCCAGAGAGCCGCTTTAAAATAAAATGTGATTTAAACTGCTGGCATTACGCTTCGCATTTTATTTTAAGTATTATTCAGATCTTAAGTAAATAGCCGTTGGTAATTTTTTGGCACTTTAAATTCAAATTTCACAATACTTATTATGTTTATACACGTCTGTAATATTAAGTGAATCTACTAGAACGTCGGAAAAGACCATCATTATTAAAAAAAAAAATACAAATATTGAGTCAGTAAATTGGCCTAAAATACAATAAAACTTAAAAGTAACATGACAAGGTAGTAAAGTAATAAAACATTATTTTAAAACTTACAAAAATTAAATCATTACAAATGTAAGCTCAATAACAATAGTGACTCGTGACTAGAACAACATGACGAGGTCTCTACGTCAGGAAGGATAATCAAAATGACTAACTGGAAAACAGGCCCTTACAAGCGTGAACAGACCGGACCCCACAGACAGCACCCGTTCACGAGTATGACGCGTATCTCAGCCATCGCCTCCCTCAACCATGTGTTTGTGAAGATGTGCCGCAAGGATCTACTATTTTTCCCTTTAAAATTCGCAAGTGACGGCCTTTTAAGCGGAATATTTTTTAAGCAATAAATAACAGCGTTACGCATTTAAGAGAAACAAACACAATTAAACGTAATCCGATTGTAATAAGCCTTTTGGATTCTGAAAAACATTTTTGTTCTGTTTGTTTTGCCTCTATACTATTTGGTAAAACCAGAATGTTTATTGCCTTTGACATAATTTAATTATCATATTGTTTTTAGCTTGGCCGTCGTCACTACCAGGTAGATAAAGGTAATCGTAACGTTGAAAATAATGATAGCAAGTCAAAAGCGATAATGGTTTCTCCGGGTACAATACATCCCCTGTAAACAAAATTTGGTTCGATAGTATTAAGTCACTTTAGTGAATTAGTGTTTGTTTTTTAAACACATACATAACCTCACGCCCTTATTCCCAGAGTGGGGTAGGCAAAGCTACAGACTTGCCAACAACTGTAAAAACTTGTTGATAATTCTGTAGCCACATTTTGCACATTCAGTTTTTTTTAAAGAAATAAATAAAAAGCTAACGTAATATGGACAATACAATAATATCTCCAAATCAATATTGTTTTACAAAGAAGAATAGATGCCTCTCAATACCGACAAAGAAATCGTAATGATAACTCTTGCAAAAGGTGCTTGAGAATTTCAAGTTCTTGTTAGATTTGAATCTTTTGCAGCACAATGTATACAATTATGTCCTTTTGTTACATAAAATGAATCCAATCCCGTCCTGGACGGCGCTAGAACAAAGTAAGAATAATTTTACTATTCCTCGCGTCGCAAGACGACCAACTCTTACATTTTCACCCCGTTTTCTTGTTAAATCGTGTGCAAACTGTTTGTGATATTTCGTCTATAAATTTATACAGCAGCCTTCAATTCTACTTCCTGAACACTTTTTTCTATCAATTTTTATTTGTTCCTACACTTTACGTGTGTTATATGTAGGTAAGTGTGTTATAGGGAATGCAGATAACCGGTTATACCCGGTTTTAATCGGTTAATTTCATACAAAAACGGCCAATATTTTTTTTTACAAAACTTTTTAAGGGTTTTCATACTAAGCAATCAATACTTTTTCCATATTAGTCGGTAATAAAGATTGTCATCTAAATGAAAATATTCATTATAAAATTATTATGAGCTCGTAGCGGAATATTTCGACAAATATTGTTGACTCCAGCATAATAATTGGTAAAACAGTCAATGTTTTTGTTTTTAATTGGCATATTTTTTATCGATCTCAAATCCCTTGTGTTAGGACACATCTGTTAAAAATATATATATTTTATTCAACTAACACCATTTGGCCCGTAACGCTCAGTTAGTGACCAATAAGCTTCGCATTTGTTTTCCTCCATAAATCTAACGAATGTGTTCGGATTGGTCACGCCCGGAAATCGAACCCGTTTCCGCTGCAATATAACATAACACCCAAATCTGTTCGAATAAATTGTTTTTCCAACCTATAAGTAAATTAATATCAAAGGAAAATCTTACACAAATTGGCCTAGTTTAGGAAAACTAAGCTTGAGGCTTGTACTATGAACCCTAGACAAAACTAATTATGCTTATACAGGATAAAGTTGCCAGTAGTCAGCCAGAGGCCAATCAATAGTCGACCTTAATATATTCACTGGTGACTTTACCCTAGATAACAAAATACTTAAATACATTTAAAACAATAAAGGTATATGATAAAATTCTGACGCACATCACACGAATGTATAATGACATAATTATATTTCGTATCGCAATAATGAAACTAATTTAATTAATTGAAAATATAACTTTATATTGACTCTCTTTAGTTATAAAAAGTATAATTAGATATTCTGTATAAATGATGCCTCAACCCTCTCAACGCTTTCAGTGTGAACTTGGTGGTCTTGCTACGCGCTACGAGCCGCACGTAGTGCTACGCAGCGCTACGAAAACATATTCAGGGGAATAACATCAGATTATTCTCAAAAGCAATAGGTATTATATCGAGTAGAAGAGAAGTCCAGTCTTTTGCTTCGATCTCGTATGATTCTCTTGTCGGGTTCCTATATTCAAACCGTGGATAGATAAGGCTTACTCCGGGTTAAAATTTGACATTTGCCCATACAAAATGTGTCAAATTTTAATCCGAAGTAAACCTATCTGTCTGCAGTTTGAATATAGGAACCGGCCATTAGCCAACTCACTTTACAACTCGGCGGACAAATTATCAACCAGTGAGTGTATTTTGTTCCATCCCAGTCCCTTCGTCCACTAGGATCCATTGATAGGATCAATTAAAGGGGTCATGTGGGTTTTTTGTAGATTAAAATGGGGTATAGTACACTTAAATCCGTTTGGAGTGGTTTATACTTTTTAATACGCTTGGATTCTCAATGAATTTAAATATACTGAGAAGTCTACCAATATCCATGAATGGATTATGTTAAACTTTTTATATACCGAGATCCATCAATGGATTTTAGTTAACTACACGCGTGTGTCCACGCGTATCCATCAAATTGATAGATTCAACTGTATTAAAAGTTTAATAGAATCCATTGTTGGATTGTTATATACATAGTAGTGTACTAAGATACAATGATAAATCGAAGTGAAATTAAGAGTCTAACAAAATCCGTTAATGGACCTTTGCGTATTCAAAAGTGTGAACAACTCCAAATGGATTCAAGTATACATTTAAGCCCACTCTACACCATTAATGGATTTGAATGTATAAAAAGTCCACTTGACCCCTTTCACGGATCCTATCAATGGATCCAAGTGGAGGGGGTAACAGCGAACAATCAACATTTTAATGCGTGCATTCTCAATTAGTTAATTTAATCGGATACCTTTGGCTGCCATACATATCGTTGGTCATAATGTATTGTTAGTCATACTTTTTTTTTCATAACTTCTTTTAGGCTGAAGTTACAGTTTTTAATATACGTTTATCGTGTAGATTAGTTAGGTTAGGTTAGGTTAGTTTTATAAAAATCCTGACAAAATAACCGTGTCCTGAAAAATTATGATTTGCGAAAATTATGACTTAACACACATTATGACTAAAAATAATTATGGCAGTCAATAGAGACCTTTAATATTCGCTAATGACTTCACTTGCTTTGTTATAAATACGACGTAGAAAATATCTCAACCACGTTTAATTACTTACAAGAAACATTTTCTTAATAAAATTAGTAATAAATTTGAAGGCAATAAGCAACCGTCAACATTAATCTTCGGGCTGGCGAGGTTCCAACATACGTTCGCAAAAACGTTGAAAAATGCACAAATAGTCCCCACACTTTGTCTTTTACGTCGAAATAACTAAGGAAGTCGTTATTAATGATCACTGAGTAGTGTTTCTATTCTAAGAAATCTGGGAGGTTTATTCTACTAGAGTAATGCCATCTTGCCTTTCTATTGTAGTTTAACTGTCGTCGTTAAGCGTTGGTGTCGTTAAACTTTTTTATATGGGGAACTTGAACCACGGTCTGTATTCCACAACGTTTAACAATATTGCTGTTATGTTATTATTTTTACTTGGCCGCCATTACTGTCAAGTACAGTCAACAGCATAAATAAGTGATCATTTCTGTATCTTATCGCTTTCAATCGTTTCACAATTTTGTATAACATTTCAAACACGACGTTAAAGTGACAAGGTACATAAATGATCACTTATTTATGCTGTTGACTGTACATATGAGCTGTCAAAACGTCCACAATACAGTGACACGTCAAAGTTAATTTGGTTTTTACCCAGTATAGGGCCACAATATATTTGAAGCTCAGTATTTTTGAGGGAGGTTATTTTTTTATTTAATAATATGTGACGACAATATGTACGAGTAATAATGCAGTTTGGTTTTTAAAGTTTTCTTTTTATTACAATATAATACAACATACATTATTTATTCAACGTAAACAAATTAATGACAAGTATAGCAACACATTGAACAAGGCGTTGAAAAGGGACTCAGTATTGTTCCGTAGCAAGCCATGGCGCTGGTTTTCAGAAGCCTGACTTAAAAACCTAAATACCACTTATTAGTTGAACAAGATGGCATTGTAAGTAAGTAAGTAAATTAATTATAGCACAAACAAAAGTTTTCCAAAAAAACACTGATCTTTACATAGTATAAAATGAAGTCGCTTCCGCTGTCTGTTTGCTTAGATCTTGTAAACTTCTCACTGTATTTTAATGTTATCTCCAGCAATATATAGAATATTCAAGAGGAAGGTTTTTATGATTAATACTAATGTGGATTAAGTACGGGTGTTACAGAAAATTCGCATAAACCGACGCGAGGCGAGGGCGGGTCGCTATAATAATAATAATAATGAAGCCGCAGGGCAGCTAGTGGCGAGCTGTTGGTGAGTGGCGACACCACGTACCTGATTGCTCCCGAGGGTAGGTCCTGTTCCTCACCTCACGCTTGCCTTCACCGGCCGGCTGCGGTGTACAATGACGAGGAATAGACCCTCACCTCTGGCTTGCCTTTATTGGCCGGTCAGAGTGGAGTCGCAAGAGCTATATGCTCGAAGGGTGGATGTGTTGCATAAGTGGCGAGTGGGCACCTTATGGTCGTTTAAAGTCCAGAAGCACCTCTCCACCCTTAGCCCCTCTGGAACTGTTGCCTCCCTGCTGCTATATATATGCGGCTATTTCGGGAGGCCCATTCCATTGAGTTGGCGAGTCACCGCCTGCCATTTCAACCAAAGTAATTAGCATTGGCCAGGCAGGCGCCATAGTTTCATCAATAGCCTAGGTCACCAATCCATATCAGTTCATTCATAGAACTTATTATTAATGTTCCCATCCTTCTTAAATAGTCTCTTATACTAACTGGTGGTTGTCCGTGGGAGCATACCTCTATAGTTTGAACTCAGGGACAATCGCCGGTTGGTATCCCATCACTTTACTAAATTAAACTTGTCTAAAGGGCCTCTGCGTGTTGGCTTCGGCTCCATGTACGCCTTCCAAAGGTCCGGGACTCTCATAGTTCCGTGATTGGTAAAGACATACGTAATAATGATAATAAATGTTTTTATTCAGATAACTAGATCCATGTGTTAGTACATAGATTTTTTAAATCTAAGTTAAGCAGTACAATAAGAGAAAAATTTACTAATTAGCCTAACTACTACCGGTTTCTTATCAACCTATGACTGGTGACTATTTGGTTGAAGTGTTTGGGGACGGAAGAATCGTATTTGTCCTCAAAAATTAAAAACTTATGAATATCAAACATAAATAATATACAAAATCGAACTTGTCCCTTGTCTGAAGCTTCAAATATAATCACCTAACCCTTAATTTGGCAATGTTCGTCACAGCGATAATGACCACTTTTTTTGTTTGTATTGTGTTTATATATTTTTGCTGATTCTAAATCAAAAAGGGTTTGAATTCCCGACTTTTTTCATTTTTGCCAAATTAAGGGTTAATGTACTTACTTTATTAATGAAAGAGGTTTTAAATCCAGAAACAACCCGGTTGCCGCGGGCGCCGCAGGTAACGTAGGTGTAGTAATATCGGAGGGTAATGCAGCGCCATTAACCGACTTAACGCGCGTTAATCGGTTTATAGCCGTTGTTAACGGAAAATGGTGTTTTCGAGAGCAAAATACGATATTATTAAACACAAATATTGGGAGCAAAATATATTTCAATACGGCTAATTAAAAATGGTAATCTTATTGTAAGAGGCGAAAAGGTACGTTTATGGTTTATTTTATTTTCAAGCAAATGAAAGGAGAAAGCATTTTAATTAAATAAGCCTTTCAATGATGTACAAGGTATGTTTTCTTTATTAAGTTTATTTTAAATACAGGGTTTCCCAGAACTTGATAAAGGGATAAGGAACAATATTTTAAATTTATACACAGCACAAATATTACTTACTAGCTTTCTCCCGAGGGATGAAAAGCCCTATCCGTTAATCCAGAGTATAAGCTAACTCTATTCCAAAAATCCACATCCGTCCACCCGTTGTCGCATTTATAATGTTAGTGAGATACTGTGTAAAACAAGTTACAACTGCTTTTCTTCCAAGTGACCTAGTTTCGTTAAAATTTTGAACCTACGCTTAGATTTTGAATTAGACGGAATTATGATCGATGTAAAAAGATGTAATTTATTGACCAATAAAAGTGAAACATTTGGAAGAAATAAAACGAAATTATATATTTTTAAATAACATACTCGTTTGCAATTAGTTTAAACCCTAAGTTCCTTAATTTGACCAAACCACTTTATTTTGAATACATACGCTAACCAATCAAACTATTGTACCTTCATGGATAGGTGCAAAAAAAAAGAGTAAAACCGACATTCAAAAGTTTTAACTGGTCTGTGCGCCAATTACCGCCGTATATCCGAGTATCGGTTTTTACCATTACAAAAGAGGATTGTTCGTTCCGACCGGTTGCCGGGTGACCGGCCGGAAAACCGGGCAGGATTCCGGTTATCACCGGATCACCGACAAGTGGATATTGAAATATCACCGATAAAACCAAACGATTATCGTGAAAGCTTTTTAAATTTGGTGCTTGGTGTAAGTTAAGAGAGACGTCTTTCAATATAAATAATGAAATTTCAATCAGGGTACCAGGGTACTGATTCTCTGAACAGCGACGGTCCGACGGACGGACGAGTGAATGTCCAACCGGCGAGTTTAAGTGCGAACAAAACATATTTTAGCGCGTGCATTTTCAATTTAGCAGCATGGTTTCTGCCGATGGATCGAACGTATCAGGCTGCTTAATTGAAAATGCACGAGCTAAAATGTGTTTTGTTCGCTCTGACGGGACTACCTAAACTCGCCGCTGCGATTTCGCTCGTTCGTCTGCCCGTCCGTTGTTTTTGAAATAGTAACACCCCAGCTAATTAGGGTTTATTTTGGTAAGGAAATCTTGCTTTTTAAACATTTGATGCAGTAAGACAAAAAAGCATCAGCGTTTACGAACGACGACGCTATTGGCACTGGTGTTAGACATTTTTCGAAGAATTATTTCAACCAATTACTTTGGATATCGTGTAAACGATCTTATTCATTTGTTAGTCAAATTCCTTGAATCGTACAATTTTGGTGCAGCTGACATAAGTAGTAACGTTTTCACAGAACTGCTTCTTGCAAAAATTAGACATCAATAGATTTCTATTTTAAAAAGCTGATTTTGAACCTAGTTCGTTTTTTAACAATCAATGTTATTACTTTAAAATAGGCACTCGTAAGTTGCAATGGTGTTAAGATCGCTTGATATTTAAAATAATCCAACAATGGTATTCATTTGCTCTAAAGCAGAGCTTAGTTTGGGACTAAGTTGATTTGAGTTAACTTGTCCCCTTAAATTTATTTATTAATTATTAATTTAATTAGTAGTATGCTACTTTTTTCCTACACTTTCATGCAATTATAATGTCATCATCATCAGCCTATATTAGTCCACTACTGGACATAGGCCTCTCCCTTTGCACGCCAACGAGCACGATTCGTGGCCACTCTCATCCAGCTCTTGCCAGCCACCTCGCGAAGATCGTCACTCCACCTAGTCTGAGCGCGTCCTACACTACGTTTGCCGATTCGCGGTCTCCACTCAAGAATACAACTCCAGCGATTATCGGTTCTGCGGCACAAATGGCCAGCCCACCCAATTATAATGTAGCATTAATTAATTTCACTTTGCACCACACACCAAAACAGCTATACATTATGGCGATGCAAAATTGTACCGAATTACTCATCGTCCGCCACCGGGAGTTTTGTTTTAGCCGAATTATCATCGCCGAAAGCCGACAGCCGAAATTGGAAAAATGCTTAATGGCCGACGTAATAGGCCGGTAAGACGGCGCTTAGTTGGAAATTTGTTTGGAGATCCGATGTGTAGGAGTTTGAGTTATGAGGGCTCATGTTTTACACCGATGCGAGTGTCAGTGGAGTGGGTGCGGAAATTACCCACTTGCTATCTCATCAAATACAGAGTGATGGATTTATGTCATGGAAAAAAAAATATGATTTTTTTTTGGAAAAATAGTGTCGACCTATATTTTACCAAGTGGTGTGTGTGTAGGATACCAAAGATGTTAAAACTCAGTCCGATTTACATATTCCGTAAGTTTCCCCCAAAGCTCCAAAACGCGGGTATTTGTTAAAAGGGCAATTAGCAAAGCTTCGTTAACAAGATAATCCAAGCTTTACGACTAAAGCTTCTTTCGCTTTCTAAGAACTCGTAGACAAATATTTGAATTGTTGCGTTAAAATTATTTTGAAAGGAATAAATGGGTACCTAAACTGTAATCTTTTAATACTTAAGTTCATTTGCAGCTGCGGCGCGAAATCTTAGTGAATTATACCGGGTACTGTCACTTGTAAAATAAAGTGGGTTTTGTGTGTTTTATTTCTAATAAATATATTTATTTTCAGGAAGAGGTTTCAGAAGATCGTCCCTATCAAGTACTGTATGTAATTTTACACAAAGTGATTTATCCAAATTATTCAGTATGAAAATATCCCAATTCAAACATACATTATAACATTCCAAATACTAATTGCAATCTGTTTTTAACAAAAGAACACTGCATTCAAAGATTTATAAACTACAGGTTTTACTGAAACCCAGGCTTTTAAAAAGAGTTTTTTTTAAATCGTAGATATTCATTATTGAATTGGTGACATTCCGTCCAAATTTCCATATTTTCAGACTTCTTCAAACTAAACCATCTGAATTGATTTCTGAATATCTTTCCGTTTTACTTACGTAAGAAAATAACCGAGCAAATAACGTTGTCTTTTTTGACGCAGAAAAGTAAATTTAAGTTAACCGAGTTTGTGCAAACAATCCTACTACGTACGAGTTCATAAACTATTGTTTTTAACCACAGGGACCAACCCTTGTGCGATAAAGTAAAATTTCCCGCCACGTTTATTTACTTATTCAAGTAAATACTTAGAGGATTAAATTTAAAAGGAAAATTCCATAGAGTTTTGCTTTGTTTAAGTCCATTCGGTAGGTTAAGTATAAAACGTTTTATTTTCATAAATCCGTTCCGTCCTTTTTTATCTAACTATGCTGTCTATCTGCCTGTCCTTTTTGTTTAAGGAAAGCGTGAATGTATCAGGTTAACACTTATAATCAAATATAAAAAACAAGCTTTCATGTCGTATTATTTAGAAATCGTTTGATTTTCAACATCAACAATAAAGCCTATAATGTGTCATTCTACGAGGAACTTCCTGCGAATGAAATTATACCTAGAACAGTTACGAGACATTTTTCTCGTCAGCACCCCCGTTTACCCAATTGGGCAATAAGAGACAGTGGGCCTGTCATTTGCGGCGATGTGTTCCGACGAGCCGAGTAATGAAGTCGTCGATGGGGCTAGCACAGCAGGCTAGTGGCTATGGTAGCGATTGATTGATTGATTGAAAGCTTAAGAATAAGATTCCAAGATTGAATATATTTCGAAAGCCCAATTTGTATACCTTTTTATATTTACCCAATTTATATTTGTGTATTGGCTTTGCAAGTGCCCGTGTTCCACATTATCAAAAAAAAATTAAGCCATCTATTCTACATACTGAAGAAACCCATATCGTCCCTTTAATTTCTCAACTTCTTATCTGATTAAATAGATAGGTAGAAAAAACACTCGTATTCTAAGGTATAACCTTGGACTACAGTACTAAGACTACTTTCATATCAAAATATTCGATAAGATAAGGGTAAAGTAAAGGGACGATATTGCCTATGGTATGTATGGTATTGTCAACGTTAGGATAGCACTTGAGAGTAAGAGCAACCGACTTAAAAAAATACGATAACATGTCACAAGAAATATGGCTTTACCCGGTAGAATATTGAGGCGCAGCTCAAGTGACTTGTACGAACTCGGCTGCCCTAGCAAAAAACAGAGTAACTACATTTTTTTCTGAAATCGTTTTTTTGCATAATATTATTTACTTTTTGATTCTGCACAGACCTGTATTAACAAAAACTCTTAATTTTACATGGATCGCGAATTATTTTTCATAAAAATCAAGTAAGTACACTTAAGATTTCGGGATTATAACTCAAAAACAAATCAAACTGTGATTTCAACACAAAAACAAAGTAATTAATGGCTACTTACTTTGTTTATGGTTTGAGAACTGAAGTTGCTTTGTTTTTGATTTGCGTTGTGGGTAATTCTGCAGTTGAATTAGCATACTTCATTTTATTTGTTCAACTACCCACCTTTTAATTATACTTAGATGAACACGGGAGCAATACGACTGCATCATAACTATCATAATTGATAAATTACGTTATAATTCATTTATTACAAAGTAATTTAAGTTGATTAAAGTGACTATTTTGTAAGTGCTTTTCAAGATGAATAATTCTCGTGGCCGGATGCTTGTTAATTTAGCACAAAGGTATTAATTTTTTTATTTAACAGATCTATTTATTTATAGTTCAAAATTGAATAACAATTTAGTTAATATACCTATGTTATTTTGTTATAGAAATTCAGAATTATCCTTGATAGATGATTTCTTGTTAGAAACAGAAGAAATGAATCATTTTTTTCAAAGTACGTCAATATCAGCTGATTTGACAAACAAGTGAGTGATTTAGTGATTTCAACATTATTTTATTAAAAAATTCAAGATTTTTACACTATCATATTCCACTGTAGGTATAAAGTAGCATATGCCTGAAAATCGGAAGCAATTTTGGATAAATTTAAATGAAGAAGACAATTCAAGAGATCTAGTTACTCAAGATCCCGTGGATTCTATAGAATAGCATCGCTGTAACTATGATAATTATATAAATTAAATATGATTTACTTTTCTTTTTCATTGCATTCCTTCTTATTATATACAAAAATTTGGTTGAATAAACTAAGTATATTGATTTACTTTGTTTTTCGTTTGAAAACTCGGAGGGAACATATTTTATTTGATACTTGCTTAAACACAAAGTCATTTTAAACTAAAAGTTCAACGTTTTTTGTAATGTAAATGCAAACAATTAAAATATACTACAATGCGTGTCTTATTAAGTATCAAAAACTAACATTTTCTCATTACAGTTCTTTTAAAAAACGACTTTTTAGTTTTATTGTTCTTCTGTAAAATTTGATTTATTGTAGTTACTCGGTTTTTTGCTAGGGCAGCCGAACTTAGTTATAATAGTTTTTCTTAAATTTTATTTTCATAATGATGGAAAGAACCCTTTTACAATACGAATTTTAATAGAAATAAAAACGTTAAAAAACTTAAACGATTGAACAAGTCTTGTCAATATTTTTATGCACAATACACGAGCAATGAAATCAATAAAAACTTGTTTCCGGTAAACATACTAAAGAAACATCCGTTATTTTTTGCTAAAAAATGAATATTGAAACAAAGAAAGGAATGGAGTTGTGGTTATGCTAGGGGTCGATCCCGATCGGCACAAATCTCCCAGCGAAGACGGATCGAACGCGCGCACTGAATTAACAATTACATGTAAATGTGTCGGTCTTGTGATGCCGCTATGTCGGCCCACAGAGCAAACAATCGATTTGAAAAAAGCTTTTTCTATCTTCGATTTTTTAACCTCTCTTATTAAAATGTACTGCACAAAAGTTATAAAACTGAAACAAGTAATTACAAGTGGAGTGCCACAAGGGGCTATATTAGAACCCGTTTTATTCATAAGAGACATCAATGAATATAAACTATGCTAGTATAGAGATTTATTATTTACAGCAATAATAGTCTCCCAAAAGTATTAAAACAAAGAAAAACTTAGAGGCGTATTAGGAGTCGATCTCGATCGGTACAAATCTCCGAGCGAAGACGGATCGAGCGCGCGCTGAATTAACAAATACATGTAAATGCGGTTCTTTTGTGATGCCGCTGTGTCGGCTGGCGAGGCAGACGGGCGACTTTTTCTACTGTTTTGCAATTTATATAATCTACATTGCGTATTTTTTAGCTTTAATGATAATGTATCTTTAAAATATGAATTTATTAAGAGAGTGTAAGGAAACAAATTCGCGGGCGGCCTTTAGTCTTTCATTCTTTCCGTCGCTATATATTTTTGAAGTAGCAAGTTTTGTAAAAAGAAACCCTCAGCTATTTAAAACAGTACTACAACAACGCAGGCTTCCCGTACGATCGCAATACAGAAATAATGTTTGTTGTACCAAACATAAAACAGCATTTATGTACAGGAGTGTACTAGGAATGGGTCCTCAAATTTACAATAAAATACCAAATTGCACAAAAATACAGAAGCATGCCCAATTAAAGAAGCAGTTGACAACATATTTAGCCAAAAAATGTTATTATTCTATCAATGATTTTTTTGACGACATTCAGGAAATTGTATTTGACATTAAGTACGTATTTTTATTCATGTAATGTAATGTAATGGTTTTAGTTAATTTAATGAACATTTGTACGCCAACAGGCAAATCACAGAGATCTCTGTATTCCTAGATTTAAGACCTAATTTAATACCTGTGATTTACAAATAAAATATATTCTATTCTGTTCTATTCTATTCTATAATACACTAGTAAATAAACCGTGCGTCTGAGTCGTCAGTCTGCGCCACCCGTACGATTGGCCTGTCCGTATAAATCATTCGGGGCCCATCAATCACGCCGCACTATGCGGTAAACGCTTTTTGATAATCACGTTATTCCCGATTGACAGCGTCTAATGACGGATTCACCCTTTATTTTCTTGAGTTACATTTGGAAATATATTTGTTTCTTGAATGTCAATCATTCTGTGAATACAGTGTACTACCACAAAGGGCTGTCATTTTTTAATTGATAATAATATGGCAGTGTATCTAATAATGCACATCCTTTAATGTTCACTGTTTTATATTTTTTGAAACGATTTTGTTGGGCTGATTTCAAATCAGATAGGGTTTGAATTCACGACTTTTTTATTTACGTCTATCCAAGGATTAAGACAGGATAAAAAATACGAAAATTATTTCCATAAAAGAAATATAAGGTGCTAACAAATTAATCACGGATATTTTAAGAGATAATACATTACATTAAAACAATTAACTTTTAACTGTAATTAAGGAACCGTTGATCAATTTATTTCTTTAATTTACCGAACAAAAAATATAAATTATAATTAATCTTTAAAATAATCACATTTATTTATGTACCTGTCAAGATGTTTACACAGTTTGTCAAAAGTAGTTTTTCGTAAAATGTCATTATGATTCGGCGGGAAAACTGTAGGTTATTAAATACTATCGTCTGAATGATAGTTTAAACAGGTTCTAGATTGCCTAAAGAGGTCTCATTTAATTATCTTATTAACAGGGTGTTTTAACGTAGCAAATTTGTTTCCTAGTTTTTTCCAAAAAAACATAAGAGAACCTATGATGTGTCATACTTAAATGTACTCCGAGAACCGAGTACTATCAGCTGTAAAAATATCCGTGGCTAATTTGTTAGCACCTTCTATAAAGGATAGGGTGTTAGACGGTTTAGTGTGGTGTTAGGTGTTAAACTACGTTTCTAGCTTTATGCAAATTCAAAACCGCGTAGCCGCTGATAAGAGAATTTAAATCGAAATTAGGGGACAATTACATAATCAAGTCTGAAACTGTTCTAGGCATGTACTGGAAAGTAATATATTCGGCATAATGAAAGGATAATTACGTAAATACTTGAACATTTAGACTAAAAGAAAACAAACAATAATCATCTACTTTAATTTGATAAAAAATGCCTTAAGAAAACTAACTGACTTTAGCACTTTACTATTTATTTTTAAGAGCAGAGCGACACCGGCTGAGCCGCCATGTTGAAGGGAAGAGAGCGAGATAGCTCGTTTTTAGAAAAAGACTGCTGCGTTCCAATTCACATAATATTTAGCAATACTAAACATTTTGTCTAAAACAAGAGTTATAATGAGGGAGTAGCTAACTCGTTATTATAATTTAAAAAGGTTTACAAAAACCACTGAAATTTCTCAACATCGTACTTAATCTTAAATTCAACAGATTCACAGCAGCACTTAGTTACAAATTCAATCTCCTAACTTGAAACTTCACAATGCATTACTGCTCTTGTACTAAATGGAGTGTGGTGAGTGTAGAGAGCGCGCAGTGGAGAGCGTTGAGAGGAACAAATGAGTCGTAGATCCGTTGAATACATAAGGATCATTATTGTGCTAACAAGCAATTCTATTTTTATTAACGTTGTAAGATTATTTTATAAGTTAGGGGTTTATAAGTAAGTTAAAGGGCTGCCTTGATAAAGATAAATAAAAGAGGCTGCATCTTAAGCTATCTAGTCTACTCCGATTAAGACAGCGAAAGGGATAGAATGATATGAGTGCTTTAACTTTGTCCCTCTCATTTCGTAGAGTTTAGCACATTTAGATAGCTCAAAATACCGCCTTTCTAAATTAATGGATTAACAGTCATTGGCTTTCTTTGATTTTCGAAACGAATGTCAAAAATAAGATAAGATGCAAAAGATAATTAATACTAATAAATAGCTGATATTCCACTCGTTACCGTCCTAAAATTGAACCCGTATGTCCCACAATATAAATCGAGTGGGTCCCGTATCGCGTCATCTGGCGGGAACGATTGCAAATTTTTATTTACTCCGCCAGAGGGCACTAATGACTAACATTAAGGGCTAGTGATGTGACCTTTATCGGTGTTTTAAAAGGTGGCGAAACCGGGATAATTAAATTAGAAACGTTTTACGAGTTTTCTACCGACTGTTTGTATTTGTTAGACTGTGTGTGTGTTTGTTGTGTGTTTGATTGATGAATGTAGAGGAAGCGAAAATTGTGTGTTTAGATCGGTGCACCTGGCGTTCCATAATCTCTGCCTACCCCATTGGGAGACAGGCGTGAAGGTATGTATGGATTTATGTGTTTGTTAGAAAGTTTCAATTGAATTAGCCGTAGATTCTTCGTTGATGTTTTGAACCGAAGAAGCAAAACCGAAAAAGAAGTCCAGTTACAGGTAAGCAATTTTTTTCTGGGATCCGGTCATAATATACAATTAAGTTCAAAATACAAAACGGGTCATAAACTTATATTGCTAATACAATGGTCATAAATTATTAAATAATGGTTTTATTTATTAAACCGTGAAGTTTTCAGTTTTTTTTAACAATGTAACTAGCTCAAAACAAGCTCCTTTATGTGTGTTTTGTTTATATTTTTGTAACAGGTGTAAAAATAAAGTATAAAGGTGTACAATGTTGTTTTTGTCAAATATTTCATTAATTAATTTTCCCAATAGGATTTGGTAACATCAAACAAAATCCAAGTAAATACTCGAAATATTTTATCTACTTTTCTCTTAAGCTGGATAAACTCAGTGTGCCTCACCATTTAACGATTCACTAAAATTCAAATCATAATTTTAAAGGGTAAAATTTCATGTAATAAAATGCTTTTATGAATACTCTCATCATCATTAAATTTAAGAGCTAGGCTCTTGTCGGTGAAGTAATTGCCACTTTTTTTATGAATACTCTACTTATCCTAAATACACTTTTTACCCGATAAGCTTCTAAATGGCCACACATTTATTTTAACTTGCGTATACAAACGAAACGACCCAATGCTGCTGATGGGTTCATATTAAAATTGAAAAGGCTGCTATTTCGTTGAAAGTTTATATGTTATATTCAAAATTCCAATAAATGTTTCTAATTTAGTTGTAATTTTAATATTCATACATTTATTTACATGGATCGAAAACAATTTTTTTATGCAGTTGCTCAAAAAGTGATACTTTTTGTAACTGCATTAACATATTGTGCGGAAAGTTGGATTTTTAGCACTAGTGTTTTTTATTCTTCCAACTTTTTTAAATTAACTTCTCTTACAAGCCATGCATCCAATCAAAGAGTTTGCCCGGAAAGATCTTTAATAATATTAAACTTAATTTGTTCAAATTGCACTGTGAATTTTTGTCAGAATTAAGCAAAATTTACTATTTAAAAAAATTGTGATTTTTTCGCAAATGTACCTATTAAAAAACATAATCTAATGAATATGCGGAACTGTAATATCCACTCGTCCCGAGTCTTGTCGCTCGCTTGCAGCTCGGGCCAAGACACCTCGGGACTTTTGAAAAATGATATACTTTCCGCAGTTGCATCATAAGGTAATATATCGCGTATTTAAATGAAACATTAATTTTCAGTTTTAAAGCTTGGCCCATCCCTATTGCATAACCGAAGGTTTACGGCACAGGTGTCCTTAAGAATTTTCTTTGTAAAATTATAGCTGTCACGGCACGTAGAAGGAATTGCCGAGAGACGTGTCGAGCCTGCGCCACCAGCCGGAATCATTGATATTAAACACGGTAATAAAGGTTGACGATCGCTGATATTAGGCAGAGCAAAGGTTGATGATTGCTGAAATAAAGCAGAAAAGGTTTTCGATCCCAGGAATTAAGCTTCAAAGAATTTAATTTCACAGGATTTTTATCTTAACGGAGCTTTCCTGATTTTGATAGATCGTAATAATATTACTGAAGTAGGTTTATTGAAACAGCCATTTTCTAATTATATTATATTAGTTAATTTTATTGGTGTACGAAAAAAATATTGAACCAAATAAAATAAACGCCCAATTCTCTTTAGAAAACCAAATACAAAAAGAAAATCTAGTTAAAATCGAAAGGTGACACTACCGAAAAAGGTCATGTAAAAAGGCAATTTCAAGATGGCGACTTACTCTCAAATGATCCGATAAGTCAATTTTATGTAAAACTACTCCCATCACCTGTGAAGTTGCTACAATATAAGCCAATACGCCAATTAAAAAATTGTTTTTAAGTTAGCAAAATGCAGATATCAAAAACTAAATCATCGTTTTAGCAGTTTCAAGACGGCCAAAACGCTAACAAAAACGCGGTCGCCATTCCAACTGTCAATCACTTCCAATTATCCTTAAAGGAAACTCATTCCGTCCCCGGGACAGATAATGGACTGTATTAGCAATCCAAGAAACCAGCAAAAATATGGGAGAGATTTTGCGGGATTGTTTAATGTTAATTTGAAAAAGTTTCTTTTCCGGCTCCGAGTTTGGGTTTGCATGTATTATTAGCTTTGCTACGTTTGTGTTTTGTTTCGCGAATGCTTTTCATTTTGTAAAATTATTCGAACCGCAGAAAAATGAGTTTTGTACTATTATTATTGTGTTTTCTAATAAACTAAAGAATTTTCTTGTAATTGCTCGGTAGGTTTTTGTGCTATAAATGAAAACACAACTTATAGGGTATACCACATAGTTTAATAACAATTCACCTTTGAGTTATCAACTTAACGGGAAAAACGTGGCCACCTCTTCCCGTTAAGCTGACTACTCAAAGGGTAATTGTTATTAAAGTTTGTTACGTATCCCATAAATTGTGTTTTTACTTGCGCTACAAAAACATATCGTCTGATTGCAAGGAAATTCTTTAGTTCATTAGAAAACACAATAATAGTAATGAGGGCGCCACTGGACGCTCAGCCACTGATTACATACAATAAAAATCTTACCTATTGTGGCAGCTCGTCCACGGCCTTTACGTACGTCCACAACCGTTATGTGCCATAACACGCGCCGGTCCCCTTTTAGGGTAATGCATGAGGTTGAGGTTGCCCTAGACTTTTTTAAAGCCTAAAAAGGCACAAAATCTGTGCTTTCTATAAATGCTATAGGAAATAGCCGCCCGTGGATGGAGTTCCGTTTTTAGGGTAATTAAAAACACCGGCCACAGATGGACCACAGACAGCCGTAGTGCCATATCACGAAGGTCTTTACGTCTCTCGACGTAGTGTCCGTGAACGTGTTAACTAAATATGTAATACTAACCCGTTTGTTTATTTGTGAATGACGTAGTTGGCCAATTAGTGACCGTGTCTATAAAGTTTATCTAACTAGGTTAGGTTAGGTTACCGATCAGGGCACATATTTGTTTGATGAGAGCGTGTAGTTTTGAGTGTTTTTTATCTAGACAAGTATGTTCTTCTCTACATTCTGTTTATCGTTGTCTTATTGTTATATAGTGTAGTTACCGGCATGCGGGCATTTATTAAAACTGCCGATAATACGTTGCTTTAGCAATTGTTTGCAAGCATTATCAATTAAAAAATAATTAAAATGACTTCACAATTAATTTTCTTAGATACTGTCCATTTTTAATGTATTGGATGTGCTCCGTGTTCATCGTTATCAGTATCGCTGTTGCTTAGTACAAGGCATGTTGTGGTACAGGGGCAAATCATAATAATCAAAGTATCCGTCGACTGTCATTTACAATTGTCAAATTGCTGTGCTTTACATTGCTGGCAATTAACATTTTGTTAGAAAGTTAATAAAGCCTGAAAAGTTGTTAATTAATTAAATTAATGTCGTAGTTACGTTACAGATATACGTTATTTTAACCTACTTTAAAAAAAGCCTGGATGCTGTTAACACACTGTATAGTACAAGTCTAGAGCATATTTTGCGACTAGTTTAATTTGTATGAGATTGTCCCGGATATTTTTATTTCATTTCGCTACTGCGACGCTAGCCTATTCTCGTTCTAATATCAATTCATTTACTCCAATTATAATTCACAGAAATTTGATTTCGTGTTATACTAGGAATAAGTCACTACTAATTGACACTCATGAATATGACAGTCAGACGAAAGGACAGGAATAATGAGAAACATTTTGCCAGGTATTTTTTTACAATATTTTACTGTAATAAATGTCAGAGGTACAAAGATGTCAAATTAGGCCACGGTATTCATATACTTTGAGTGACAGACGGCAGAGTATAATGTTATTAGTAGGGAGTGGCAACGTCGGTCTTTTAGTAGAATAGTTCGAAGCTATTGTATGACTTTTTAGGGTTCCGCGCAAAAAATGAAAGACGGAACTCTCACCTCATATAGGATCACTCGTCCGTCTGTCTGTCCGTCTGTCTGTCCGTCTGTCTGTCCGTCTGTCTGTCCGTCTGTCTGTCCGTCTGTCTGTCCGTCTGTCTGTCCGTCTGTCTGTCCGTCTGTCTGTCCGTCTGTCTGTCCGTCTGTCTGTCCGTCTGTCTGTCTGTCTGTCTGTCTGTCCGTCTGTCTGTCCGTCTGTCTGTCCGTCTGTCTGTCCGTCTGTCTGTCCGTCTGTCTGTCCGTCTGTCTGTCCGTCTGTCTGTCCGTCTGTCTGTCCGTCTGTCTGTCCGTCTGTCTGTCCGTCTGTCTGTCCGTCTGTCTGTCCGTCTGTCTGTCCGTCTGTCTGTCCGTCTGTCTGTCCGTCTGTCTGTCCGTCTGTCTGTCCGTCTGTCTGTCCGTCTGTCTGTCCGTCTGTCTGTCCGTCTGTCTGTCCGTCTGTCTGTCCGTCTGTCTGTCCGTCTGTCTGTCCGTCTGTCTGTCTGTCTGTCTGTCCGTCTGTCTGTCCGTCTGTCTGTCCGTCTGTCTGTCTGTCTGTCTGTCCGTCTGTCTGTCCGTCTGTCTGTCCGTCTGTCTGTCCGTCTGTCTGTCCGTCTGTCTGTCCGTCTGTCTGTCTGTCTGTCTGTCCGTCTGTCTGTCCGTCTGTCTGTCCGTCTGTCTGTCTGTCTGTCTGTCCGTCTGTCTGTCCGTCTGTCTGTCCGTCTGTCTGTCCGTCTGTCTGTCTGTCTGTCTGTCCGTCTGTCTGTCCGTCTGTCTGTCCGTCTGTCTGTCTGTCTGTCTGTCCGTCTGTCTGTCCGTCTGTCTGTCCGTCTGTCTGTCCGTCTGTCTGTCCGTCTGTCTGTCCGTCTGTCTGTCCGTCTGTCTGTCTGTCTGTCTGTCTGTCCGTCTGTCCGTCTGTCTGTCCGTCTGTCTGTCTGTCTGTCTGTCTGTCCGTCTGTCTGTCTGTCTGTCTGTCCGTCTGTCTGTCCGTCTGTCTGTCCGTCTGTCTGTCTGTCTGTCTGTCCGTCTGTCTGTCCGTCTGTCTGTCCGTCTGTCTGTCCGTCTGTCTGTCCGTCTGTCTGTCCGTCTGTCTGTCCGTCTGTCTGTCTGTCTGTCTGTCCGTCTGTCTGTCCGTCTGTCTGTCCGTCTGTCTGTCTGTCTGTCTGTCCGTCTGTCTGTCCGTCTGTCTGTCCGTCTGTCTGTCTGTCTGTCTGTCCGTCTGTCTGTCCGTCTGTCTGTCCGTCTGTCTGTCTGTCTGTCTGTCCGTCTGTCTGTCTGTCTGTCTGTCCGTCTGTCTGTCCGTCTGTCTGTCCGTCTGTCTGTCTGTCTGTCTGTCCGTCTGTCTGTCCGTCTGTCTGTCCGTCTGTCTGTCCGTCTGTCTGTCCGTCTGTCTGTCCGTCTGTCTGTCCGTCTGTCTGTCTGTCTGTCTGTCCGTCTGTCTGTCCGTCTGTCTGTCCGTCTGTCTGTCTGTCTGTCTGTCCGTCTGTCTGTCCGTCTGTCTGTCCGTCTGTCTGTCTGTCTGTCTGTCCGTCTGTCTGTCCGTCTGTCTGTCCGTCTGTCTGTCTGTCTGTCTGTCCGTCTGTCTGTCCGTCTGTCTGTCCGTCTGTCTGTCAGTCTGTCTGTCCGTCTGTCTGTCCGTCTGTCTGTCCGTCTGTCTGTCCGTCTGTCTGTCCGTCTGTCTGTCCGTCTGTCTGTCTGTCTGTCTGTCCGTCTGTCTGTCCGTCTGTCTGTCCGTCTGTCTGTCCGTCTGTCTGTCCGTCTGTCTGTCCGTCTGTCTGTCCGTCTGTCTGTCTGTCTGTCTGTCCGTCTGTCTGTCCGTCTGTCTGTCCGTCTGTCTGTCCGTCTGTCTGTCCGTCTGTCTGTCTGTCTGTCTGTCCGTCTGTCTGTCCGTCTGTCTGTCCGTCTGTCTGTCTGTCTGTCTGTCCGTCTGTCTGTCCGTCTGTCTGTCTGTCTGTCTGTCCGTCTGTCTGTCCGTCTGTCTGTCCGTCTGTCTGTCTGTCTGTCTGTCCGTCTGTCTGTCCGTCTGTCTGTCCGTCTGTCTGTCTGTCTGTCTGTCCGTCTGTCTGTCCGTCTGTCTGTCCGTCTGTCTGTCTGTCTGTCTGTCCGTCTGTCTGTCCGTCTGTCTGTCTGTCTGTCTGTCCGTCTGTCCGTCCGTCTGTCTGTCACAGCCAATTTGCTCCGAAACTACTGGACCGATTGATTTGTAGTACAGTCGACGCCATAAATATGTTTACACTTTAGTACCTTGTCTATTTAGCGTCATGTTTAAACTGCCATTTGAAATTGTCATAGCTAGTAAAGAGACGAGGTACTAAAGTGTAAACATATTTATGGCGTCGACTGTACACATTATGTAAATTAATGGCCCAAACCCAGACGTGCGTTTTTTTTTAAAATTAGCGTCATTTTCGAAGGACAAGTTAGAAAATTTAAAATAAAACGCAAACCTTACTACTCGTATCAAATGAAAGGACTCGTTATGACGATCACAAATATATTTTTGTTATCATTGTAAAAAAAAGGTTTAATTTTATTCATTAAAGAAGATGAAAATTTACCATTTCTCCTGATCTCCGAAAATTTTAAGCCTAAAATTTTGAAAAAAAACACAAAATGTAGTTCATTGCTTATAGGGAAACCAAATAATAATTAGATAAAAAAAAAACGCATGTACGGTACGGAACTCTCTCAACGCGAGTTCAACTAGCACTTGGCCGGTTATAATAATACTGTTATTCGTACTATTTTATTAACCTACTTACTACTACATAAGTACTACGTAAGTAAGAAAAATATATGTGATTTGAGTAACTTCACATAAAAAGTTAAATAAACGTAGAACTTTATTCTGCGCAAATGCCCTAGGGGCACTTTTCAATTTCCAAGTCTGCCAGCGGAATGATATTATCTCTAAAATAATTTAACAACACCGACCATCGTGCTTCAATTAATATAACGCTTGCTTGAACCATTTTCATTTTAGGGCTGATTTTTAAGTTAATCTCTGTCCTTTGTCCCTTTGAATATGAAATAAAATGAAAAGGAGAGTAATAACTATAACTGTTAGATAATGTATCCAACCATTTTAACTGGTTGATAATTATTCTCTTTTACATTAGTTGAAAAAAAAACTGGTACGCTCTTAAAAGAAAGTTTTTCATTACACTAGGCAGTTTTCGTAAACTTTTTTGCTGAACTCCGCAATTAATGACTAAAAAATAAAGTCACCCTGTACATACATAACATATTCATAATTTTTAGCCCACTAATTTTTTTTTTTACGCAAACAACTTTCACCTAGATATGTAGGTATAATCAAAGTAAAAAAGGTTCTTCACTTTTCGACTCTATTTCAACGCTCGGTCCAAAAGTGACGATCTTTTTCTTACCGTGACTATACAGTGTGTTACCAGCACCCTGGCTTTTTTTTAAGTAGGTTAAAATAACGTATATCTGTAACGTAACTATGACATTAATTTAATTGATAAACAAATTTTCAGGCTTTGTTAACTTTCTAACCAAATTTTAATTGCCAGCAATGTAAAGCACAGCAATTTGACTATTATGATCTGCCCCCGTACCACGACATGCCTTGTACCAAGCAACAGCGATACTAGATAAGATAACGTTGAACACGCAGCACATGCACTACATTAAAATTTGACAGTATCTAAAAAAAAAAATTGTGAAGTTATTTTGATTATTTTTTAATGGATAATACTTACAAACAATTGCTAAAGCCATAATATTATCGGCAGTTTTAATAAATGCCCGCATGCCGGTAACACACTGTATACCTACTCGTAACACTATCAAACCAGCTCTCATGAAACTAGTCGTTATGTGTTTCTCGACGAGTGTCGGTCTTATTAATCGGCCTATTTATATCTTTCACAGCCGTGCGAGAGCGAGACGGGGCACTAATGTAATTGTCCATCCGCAGCCATATCTGGCATAAATAAACCCCCGCGGGAGGCGGAAAAAGCGAGACCATTCAAATAAGGAATTTAGAGCTCGCTCTGCTAGTTGGTAATAAAGTGGCCATTCTATTTACATGTATAGGGTGTTTTGATAAAATTCTACAAAATACGGACGTTTCTCAAACAATATCACAGAGTTTATTTGTTTTGTCAAACAGACTGCCGCACTGACAAAAGGATTAAAAAATATGAAACTCTCCGCTTTTTCGTTGGGATTAAAAAATTTGACCACTTAATGTCGTTTAAGCTTAGCGTAAATAAGCAAACAAAAAACATGGTGTTGAGTCAGACAATGCAACTTACAGCAGCGGTAAAAAAACATTTTTTTTTATCGTCAAGTGTTTAAATAGACAGGGTCAAAACAAATCATTTTATATAATTAGTTAGTACTGTAGTAAGTTAACGTTGCATATATACGCATGTGTAATTATAAATAAATGAGATTGTAACTGACTGACAACGTGGTTACTCTCTCACCCCCATCACCATGAAGCATCTCCGGTAAATTTTCAATTTACTTCTTTCAATATGTAACTAACCGATAATCGCTGGAGTTGTCGTATTCTTGAGTGGAGACCGCGAATCGGCAAACGTAGTGTAGGACGCCCTCAGACTAGGTGGAGTGACGATCTTCGCGAAGTGGCTGGCAAGAGCTGGATGAGAGTGGCCACGAATCGTGCTCGTTGGCGTGCAATGGGAGAGGCCTATGTCCAGCAGTGGACTAATATAGGCTGGTGATGATGATGATGATGATGAATATGCAATTATGATCAAATTTTAAAAGTATTCCAACTGTCATCTTTGTTTGTAAGATGCCAAATAATACTAATGCGAAAGTTTGTGTGATAGTTCGTTACTCTTTCACGTTGCAACGTTTGGACGGATTTGGATGAAATTTAAAATGAAATTAGTTTATTCCCCGTATAAACACACAGAACTCTTGTCATTTAGGAAAATTGTAAAGATCCCGAGGGAATATCGATAACCGACATCTACGCAGCATCTATTATATAAACCCATAATTATTTTAATTAATTTTGAAACTAGAAAAAAATATATGACAGAAGCACATGTATACCACCAAAATGTTAAATCCTACAAAATGTATCCTAATCGTTTTTATTATAACTATAAGTAATAATTGAAAAACACAAAAACGATCATTTATCATACCATAAATTAAAACTTAAGCCGAATATTCCGTACTTTGGTCTTATTTCAATTTCGCCGCAAGTTCCGCCGGCGTTTCTCACCGCGTTATTTATGAGATATGCCGTCGGACAATCACATTAGTGCTCTGTCTCGCTCGTGCGGCGAGACAGCGATAGGGGTAGAGTTCATTTTTATATTGTACTGAGACAATGAAATTAAATATTAAAAATATATTAAATTATACATAGCTTAGGGCTTAAATAATGTTGACTGTATCTCATGACATATTTCATGGTTTAAGCGGATCAACTTAACTGTTTTTAAAGTAACTTAATGTCGTTGGTGTAAAAGTTCAAATATTTAATGGCTCTATTCATTATAATAAATAAATAAAAAATAGTTTTGAATGGCAAGTAACATCCTGTATTTAAACGCTTAATTGTCGATCAGTACGTCTCTATCATAATAACTACTAAAAAAGGAATATTCAAGCGATAAAAAATGTAACAAACTACTTCCCGTTCCATATACTATGCTATGTGATACTGTTAAGCAACTCACTTCTTAATTCAACTGACAACATTAAGTTAAATGCATTTTCACTTAGGTGAGTTGTTTCAACGTACAGTCGATCGAACTCATTTAAGTAGTTATACATTTTACTAGTCCCGAGGCCCGTATTCATAAACTGATCTCGACTTTAAGACTGCACCGAGCAAATGTCGAGCGTCCAGTGGCGCCCTCATTACTTTTATTGTGTTTTCTACTGAACCAAAGAATTTCCTTGCAATCAGACGACACGTTTTTGTAGCCCAAGTAAAAACACAATTTATGGGATACGTGACACACTTTAATAACCAATTACCCTTTGAGTAGTCAGATTTACGGGAAAAGGTGGCCACTTTTTTCCGTTAAGTTGATAACACGAAGGTGAATTGTTATTAAACTATGTGATATACCCCATAAGTTGTGTTTTCATTTGTAGTGCAAAAACTACCGACCAATTTTAATAAAATACTTTAGGTTATTAGAAAACATAATAATAGTAATAAGGGCGCCACTGTACATACATCCGTCGTACGCTCGGCGTAGTCTTAATGCCAGTCCCATGGCGCGTCCAAAATTACAGTTTTCTATAGCTTGACGTTTTACTTTGACGTATCTTGTGACAAGCATCTCGCTCTAGATGAGTTTATCCTCGTTAGGCCCAACTTCCTAAAGGACGTGGCTAAACTACTACCCTAAGCATGTATAGAAATTTATTTCTAGCTCGTAACATTCGAAAATTAATTAAGTAATTATTACATGTTTGTTATTCTCCTAGAACTTTCGAATAATAATAAAATATTTAAAAGTTGTTTGCTTGGTATCGAGACCTGAAAGATAACACATAACATTAATCTTATGTCATAAGTATAACGATCCGTATTGCGTAAAATATATGTAAAATGTTACGATTTATTTTCAGGATTGTAACGATTTGAAAGTTCCTGAAACTTGCTTCATGCTGAATACTAAGCATAACATATTACTAGTTACAATTTTTATACATTGTTAGGTCAGTCCCCCATACTTCAGTTTAGCCATGTCCTTTAGAACATTTCTGGGGATGTAGTGAAAAAGGGGTTCAGTCTTCTGAGGTTTTAGTGAAAAAGGGTATAATGTCTAGTAGTCTCGCCATATGACTTACACCTTTTTTTATTAAATTTAAAGCTGACTTAAGTTCTTTTGCACTAGGACCCCAGATTTGTCAAAGTGCCTTTTGACTTTATTTGACCAACACAAGATTGTTTTTCGAAATACGGACCTTAGAGTCGTTTGACCTTAGTAGGTATATCAACAGCAGCGACAAGGTACTAAAGTGTTTATCTACTCATATGTTCAACAGTAGGTACAACTCTACAATAAGCAAGTCTACTTTGAATCACACATTATTTTATTATAAGTGACTATACCACTAGACAGTACCTAAGTAAATATAATAAATAAGGGAATGTAAGTCGATCGAAGCGAGACCAATCCTATTATGGCGAGTGGCTTAAACTATTATAATCCGCGATGAAAAGAACTAGCACACGAAATAGATTCACAAATGTACAAGTAAAACCTTTTTACCGATGATATTCCAACGACAAGTCAAACATAAATTGCTGGATTAAGTAAATTGAATAGTTGTATAGGGTTTTTTTTTCTTAAACGTCGTGGACGAACGTTGGTTAAACCTTTCATGGATTTACTGTCATTAAGTACAAAAAGAAATTCGTCCACAGAGAATTAGTCGTCAAATCGGAAAAAATGCTAAATTGAAATATAACTATTAGGATAGTTTTCCATCCAGAATATTGTCCAAAATAGAATCATGTCCTCTGGTAAAATTGTCCAAACTTAATATAGGCCGACAGGAATAATAACCATTTGTATTTATGTTCACTTGGAAGTATTACCATTTGAAATACTTGTACTTAAATTTACATTACGGTCTCAAATAAAATTAGACAATATTCACTTTGTGCGTATTAAATTTTGCACATTTTTTATAATGGACATAATTCATTTCAGACTTAATTCATTTTTACCGAAAATAAATTTGGTCATAATTACATTTTATCAGATTTACACTTTGGTCAAAATTCCAAATGGTCAATTCAAGTGGACGAATTTCTTTTTGTACTTAATGATAGTAAATCCTTTCACATAAGATGTTAAAAAAAAAAACTAAAGCATTGTGTAACTTGTATGTATGTAATTCTTTTTATGAACAAAACAGAGAAAATCAAATACAGTATTTACTGAACGGGAATGTACAACGGCAAACTTATTCCATCTTAGTCCTCAGGGTTGGCAACGCATTTGCAGTCTTAGGATTGCATTGCAGTCTTGTGAATGCGAATGTCTATGGGTCACAGTTTCCACTTACCATCAGGTGGCCTATGTGCTCGTTTGTCATCCCTATGATATAAAAAAAAATAAAAAAAATCGCCTTATCCCTTCAAGGAATCCTGTCTAGGTTCCTTATCCCTACTAATGACACTAATGAAAGGGAACCATCAAACAAGTTTGATTTCTACTATTTATGAATATTTTGTTGATATTGTAAAAAACTAGGTCAGTTCCTTTCCAAGAAAATATTTTCTCAGAAATAGCAAAATAAAGAAAAAAACTGAAAAGTGCAAACCTAGTTTTTAGGGTTCCGTACTCGGACTAGGAACCCTTACAGCTTCGCCATGTTCGTCCGTCCGACCGCAGCTTAGCTCAGAGTCTCTTAGTTGTAGAAAGCTGTAATTTTTGGCATGATTAGTCAGGTCGACAAAGTGATAAAATAAAATCATGAAAAATTTTTAGGGTACATCCCCTACTCGTGACGTAGGTGTGTTTTTTTTCTCGTCTACCCCATAATGTGGTCTGTCGTTGGATAGGTCTTTCAAAATATTTGTTGTTTTTTGAGATAGTTTTTGTGTAGTAATGGCCTAGGAACCCTACACTGAGGATGGTCAGACATGCTCTTGCCAATATTTAGTTCATAATAATATCTACAACATATACGATTATTACGACTTGATTTAGGCGGTGAGAAACGTTATCTCCCGAAACTTGTTTTTTTTGACAGCTACGCAATGAAGGCGTCTCTTCACAATTCTCTCAAGCTCCGGAACCGGAAACGAACCTCTTCCTTCAAAACCTGTAGTCCTAAAGTTAAGGTACTACTTATAATTCTGAAAGCTGAACGCATAATTATAATTTAATTAAGATAACGAGCCCAATTTTAACTAAATTGAGTTCCGGAAAGTGGCTTAATATCGTTTGGCAGATTTCATTAAAGATAAAAGTTAATAGAATCGGGTAGTGTACCAAAACCGTAGCAGACTTCGTTACAAATTAGAGTATCAATGTATAACAGACGACAAAAACAACATACTTACAACAAAATTTATGAAGAATGAATGAATGAATGATATGAATTAATGAATTAATGAATGAATGAATGATTGAATGATATGAATTAATGAATTAATGAATGAATAAATGAATGAATGAATGATATTTAATTTCCAAAGTAAGTCACAGTATACATTGCATGTTATGTCAAAAGTACAAGAAATTACATTGCAAATTGTCAACTATAATACACAGCTTTTAATATGGTATTAATAAACTATAGAGTAATAATATATTAAAACTAAACCCTGTTGCAAAAAAAACGAGCACTTACGATTATTTTAAGTTGTTTATATTTAATGTAAATAAATGAAATAAAAAAAGTACACTTTACGAAGAGAAATAACCACTCAATACAAATAATATTACTTTCATTTCGTAGCATTCAATCTTTAGTTACAGTACAAGATGGTGGTAGCAATCCGATTGGTCCTTGCTCAACCACTCGATATGATAATGGTGGCAGTTTAGTTGTCCCTGAATGACGTCACTCTCTGATGTTTGGATTACTTATGTTTGTCTGTGTGTTGTTGTTGAAATCTCTTGATTTCATCAGTTCATCCATGGTTCTAGGAAGACGGACTAAGACTGCGCCGAGCGTACGTCGGATGTACAGTGGCGCCCTCCTTACTATTATTGTGTTTTCTAATAAACTAAAGTATTTTCTTGAAATTGCTTGGTAGTTTTTTGTACTACAAATGAAAACATAACTTATAGTGTATATAACATGGTTCAATAACAATTCACCTTTGAGTTATCAACTTAACGGAAAAAAGCGGCCATCTTTCCCCGTTAAGCTAACTACTTAAAGGGTAATTGTTATTAAAGTTTGTTACGTATCCCATAAATTGTGTTTTTACTTGCGCTACAAAAACGTATCCTCTGATTGCAAGGAAATTCTTTAGTTAATTAGAAAACACAATAATAGTAATGAGGGCGCCACTGGACGCTCGACGTTTGCTTGGTGCAGTCTCAAAAAGCATAACACCATGTACCTATTATAATAAAATGTATAAAATTAAAACTTTGCTACAAACAAAACACCCATCCAAAATCATATCACAAATACTTCTAATTCACACAAGAAACGTCCCAATGCCAGCATTTACCGAAAAACATTGATTCTGAACACAAACAATGAAATGGAGCGTTCTCCCAATTTATGTAATGTGATATCCCCCTCCCCCCCTAAACTGTTATGACTATGGGGGGTAAATATCTGCGCTTGACGGGCGCGAGTAGTTTGACGGGTGTCCTTGTTTTGGGAAAAGTCTTGCTGTTAGCCCATAAATAGCAAAGTATTAGATATGTGGAGGAGTTTGCGCAGATTGTTAAGGTGCTTTTCCACCGGCAAGGCGAAGAGAAAATTAAATTGGAGTGGATAGATTTTTTTATGGCTGAAATTCAATCTGATCTGGTTATATTTGTTATTAAATATTGTACAATGTTTGTTACTGATATTTGTTAATTTATTAATTAATTTTGCTACGAAAGCGTATGAATAGCTCACCAGGGTAGTGATTCTCTGAACAACAACGGTCGGACGGACGGACGAGTGAATGTCCAAGCGGCGAGTTTAAGTTGTCCCGTCAGTGCGAACAAAACATATTTTAGCGCGTGCATTTTCAATTTAGCAGCATGGTTTCTGCCGATGGATCAAACGTATAAGGCTGCTTAAGTGAAAATGCACGCGCTAAAAGGTGTTTGGTTCGCTCTGACGGGACTACCTAAACTCGCCGCTGCGATTTCGCTCGTTCGTCCGCCCGTCCGCTGTTTTTGAGAGAACACCCCTGGTCATTTCTATTAATATTTATTGAAAGTTAGAGACAAATAGCAATTGCATTGGTGTTGTAAATGGGTCAGCGAGATTTAATTGCCCGTCTTATCTCGTCTCGTTTTGCCTCACCGGTGAAAAAGCACCTTTAAGTAGTTTCCCCGTGATTCTGTACCCTTACCATGAGTTACATTTAACGTACTCGCTAGCGAGTCGAAGCTCTATCCCTCGCAGACCCTGCAGTATTCTTATGGAGTGCGAGAGACAGAGCATTCGACTCGCTAGCGAGTTACGGTCATTGTAACTCATGGTAAGGGTACTGGCGAGGAAAATGTTAGTGTAAAAGATTTTAGATGAAAAATGGCTGGTAAAAGATGATTTCAGGAAAACGTAGGTAATGTTTCTAAAACTATCCAGTAGCAGGTCAGAAAACAGCCAAAGTGTAATCAAAATCATTTTTGTTTTGTGCAAATTGAGTTTACTTACTTACCTAAGAGGGTTGTGAAGCTAAAAAATTTCATGCAAAAGGCGATAACGTTTCCCTCCACCCATTTTTGAGTATCTTCTTAATGTAAAAATAGGTTTGTTAAAAAACATTTAGAAAAAACAGAAAAGTACAGTCCTAGTTTTTCATAATACTACGTATTCAAAAATTGAGAAAATTTTGCTTGATTTAGGGGACGAGAATTTACTAAACGTTATAGCACGGAGCTAAATTAGTTTGGAAAAAAAATTACAACTACGCAATAGGGTGTTTGACAAGAGTGAACTTAAATTGGTTTTTCATTAACAACAGATAAACATTAAGAAAATACTAGGAATACATCAATCTTATATTTATGTTTGCTATTTTAAGAATTTTAAATTCATAAAATTCAAAAAAAAGGACGCTGTTTGATTGTGACGTCACAAGATAGTAATCCCTATTAATTCCATAGTAACGGAGCGTTTTTGATGTTTCATAAAAAGAAGCTGATTGACTTTTGTCAAATACCGTATTAAAGCGTCGGTTCATAATGCCTTCGACGCGATTGATATATATTTTTTTTATGGCATCGAGTAGACAAACGAGCACACAGGCCACCTGATGGTAAGTGGAAACTGTAACCCATAGAAATTCGCAATCACAAGACTGCAATGCAATTCTAAGACTGCAAATGCGTTGCCAACCCTGAGGCTAAGATGGAATGCCTCTATGCTAGTCATTTCACCGGCTGTCTTATCCCCAAACCGGAACACAACAATGCGAACACTGCTGTTTGGCGGTAGGTTAATGGATAAGATGGTGGTAGCGATCAGAACGGACCCTGCACAAGGTCCTACCACCCGCAAAACAATATAACAACAATAAATAATAACTTGTCGCTATGATTATAAACTGTATGACCTAGCAAAAAAATGTAAGACTACTAAGATACAATAATCCCAATTAATCTTTCTATATTAAAGAGAAATCGTCCATCAGTCAAACTGTAACTTAATGTTCGTGAAGTTCATGTTAACCTTGAATCTTAACAACTCGATCAATCTCAATTGCTTACTACGCCTTGAAGCCAATCGGCTCACATATAAAACATTGAAAGGTGCCTGAAATACAGCTTAAAAATAGGTTATTTCACACTTGTTTTTTTAATGTGCCATTCAGTGGTCATTCACTCTCATCCCGATGGCAGTAGTTATTCCATTTTTTTGTTGTTGCAATACTTTGATGATACTTGTCAAAATTCTGGTGAAAATCGCAAATGAATTATATCAGTTTATATTATTTAATGTCAAAAATACAATGGGCTATCTCAGTAAAGTATTTTTTACACAATTTCGTTTTCGATAGCAATTCGTAAGCCTTTTTTGAACAATATCTGAAGCAGAGATGTGGAGAGTCAGTAGAGTAATTGCCACTTTTCTCTATTCTCTGCCTGTTTTTTCACCATCTTATTTGGCTGAACTAAGTAAGCCTAGGTTTCCTCTTTTTCCTCTTTTGAAGCAACAATAGACAATATCGAAGCCAATCCTTTATGCCATCGCTCTACCTAGAGCGTCAACAAAGCCATTAAGATAAATAAGTCTATTTACTCGCATGAACGAACGCAATGTCTGCGTCTTTCGGGGAAGCTGTTGTTCCGAGGAATCTCGCGGTCGTAATACGAGTAGATAGCGTGATTTGTCATCATATGCCCATTTCTTGAAAAACAACGCATAAAACCATGCTGCCGTATTGATGTAATTATGGCAATAAAGATGGCCGAATGGGAACAGGAATCACCTCTAAAAATTATCTAATATTTTAGTGCAATTAAGTCTATTGACGGTTCCACCGAAAAGAGTTGGATTGAGATTTACGATTTTGTTTTATTGCATAGAATATAAAAGTTAATATTTTATATATCACATTTAAAGATTTAAAAAACATTTTATTATACTTTAGCTGTTAAAAATAATAATAATAATAATAATAAAAATATTTAATAATAATAATATACGCTGTATCTACGCTGAAAGAAAGTTCATCTGTGCTATCATTTTTACTTCTTTTTTTAACTGTTTTGTTTTGTTAGTTTCTCATGATATTGTTTAACTTTGACGGCTTTATTCAACCGAAAACAAAAAATAGTTGACGTAAAAGTCACGTCTGTAAGGAATAATTTTTCGCCACACTGAATAAGAAAATCCCTTTTTTATTTTTCCCAAACATCTGTCCTAATCGCAAGCCAATTTATTCTTACCTAGAAGATAGATTAAGATTGGACAGACTAATTTCAGTTCTATGCGATTAGTCTAGAGTCAGCAGATTGACAACTAATCTTTTTCCACTTTTCGGGAGCGGTCACCCATCCAATTTCAGACTTGAGTTACCGCTTTTGGTCTTTGACATAAATTGTGATTGAATCTAACTAAACAGTTGAGTTTTTTTGTGAATGGCATTGAAAAAAACGAGAAATATAGACTTTCTCTTTTGTTATTTAAGGCTTGTAGCGAAATTATTACCGGTAATTAATTAGGTACACTACAAGTCACAATGAAACTAAATTAATAAAATATTCTCATGATATAAACCGAGAACAAAATATTTATTAAGGTTAGTTAAAAGCTTAATTAAGGCCTTGTCATCCCGGCTTATAGACTCCTCCGGAGATCCTAGAGCTGGTGCTTACCTCTCCCAAAGGATCGGGCTGTGTCATAGGGACCATGCCGCGAGCGGACCTGTGCTAGAGGGGGTGTTCTTTTTATAGTGGTGTTTATATCTTTTGGTTAATATTTGAGTAAGTTAGTTTTATTTAATAATTGTATTCATGTTGAATTCTGTAAATATTTTGCCAATAAAGTAATTTATTTTAGACACAAAGGTTTTAGATATATTCAGATACTTACTGCACCACAATAATAATCATTACATTGAATCAAAAACAACTACGAATGCAGAATGCAGCTATCGAAATTTTTGTCAGTAATATGAGTAAGTAAACTTTCAGATAAAGGTAAGTAAATAATGAAAAAGAACAGCGAGAACGATATATATACGGACAAGGATGTGAAGTTCCCAACCTGCCGAATAGTAAAAAACGCAATTTATTTCCCAAATACTATCGTAAAAATACAGTCGCTATTTGAATACAAATACCAAAATGTAAACAGTTTAGATTATTTAATGTCAAAAGTACAGGTGGGCTATCTGAGTAAAGTATTTTTTACGCAATTTCGTTTTTGATAGAAATTTGAAAGCCTTTTTTGAACAGTATCTGAAGCAGAGAAGTTATTTCCCAAATACTATCGTAAAAATACAGTCGCTATTTGAATACAAATACCAAAATGTAAACATAAATAATACAAGATTAATGGTAATTTTAATCCCATAACATTTAATAACCGCGCACGTTAAGATAAGATGGCGTCGTAAACAAAATGGCCGACAAACGGCACATATCAAAATTCAATGGGATCGTAAAGACGTAAACTACATCAAAACGGGGCTCTTTCGCCCCATGAACTCCTCCCATATCGCTTTGGCTGGGAATTTATACTAACGACCTAGCCCTTAAAGTATTTACAAGAAGCATACGACTTGGAGTCATATGTGGGGGTGTCAAGGGTTATAGTGTAATGCGAGGTAGGTTTTTCTCAAAGAACTTAGTGCGAAGTTTTATTTAGGTCATTGCGATATTAACCTTTTAAAACGCTAGAATAAAATGCTATAATACATTTGAATGTATAAAGTGTAAAGCTTGTAGCTTAAATATTACCGACGAGCAACGCATTATTGTGTTTTGGTGTGAAACTAGAATTTTTGCAATCTGGGAGCTACCACGACAAATAGGTACTAAAAGCAGTCAAGTTAAGAAAAAAAAAAAGGTAAAAGGGTAGTTGATAAAAAGGGACATAGCTATGTTAAGTATACAGCTCGGTCCCTTTCTCTCAACCTAGACTTAGCTGATTTATTTTGTCACGGTAACCCTTTGACGAAGAATACATACTAACCCTATAAAGTATGCAAATACTTTGTTGTACAGTCAGCATCTAAAGTAGCTAAGCAAAATAACATGCTCAAAATGATCTAGACACGACACGTATTCTCTTGACTGCTTCTGCTGTTAACTGTACAAACAAGAAATAACCATCTACAAAATGAACAGAAAAAGGTTAGTTTAAAAGTAGACTTACCCTTTAAGGGATATCTTCCAGATATCGTTATCCATTTGATCAAAATAACCAAAAAGAAACAATTTTGCCACGTTACCATTGAAATAGCCCCTTTATATCTAATTTACACTTCACATAACTACCAATAGTTCCAACGTGAGACCGCCCCCGCATTTTCCTGCGTATTATATAGAATATAATATATAACAACTTGTTGTTTCGGCTGTTTGTGCGTTCATCTCCGCCGGGTCGTCCCTCAACTTTTCCTATTTCCATTTGTTGGTGAATTTTTAAGTTCATTTGCAAGTCAACACACAGTTTAAAAGAAACAGATAAAGCAAAAAATATAAGTTTCGGTTTGTACACAAACGTGTTCTATTATGTTTTTTCTACAGTACCTCAAGAACTCAAGCGAAAACTCGTTAACATGTGTATTCTGCCTGTCCTAACCTACGGTGCCCAAACATGGTCACTCACTGAGAGTCAAAAGTCCAAATTGAAGGTTTGCCAACGAGCCATGGAGCGCAGTATGTTAGGCGTCAAAAGGACAGATCGCATCCGGAACATCATACTGCGCTCCAAAACACGCATAGCTGACGTAGGTGAAAAAACCGCCAGGCTCAAGTGGGATTGGGCCGGTCACGTCTGCCGCATGCACCCGGACCGGTGGGCTAGGGTGGCTACCAAGTGGGAACCGCAAAATGGGCCACGCAGACGGGGCAGGCCTAGACGGAGATGGCGGGACGACTTGGACGCATTCCTCAGCAACTGGCCAGAAGAGGCAACTAATAGGGATTCATGGAGATCAAGGGGAGAGGCCTTTGCCCAGCAGTGGGACACTCAAACAGGCTAGAGAAAAAAAAAAAAAAACCTCAAGAAATATTGATATGAACTTACTATTAAATTAGATCAAGATGGTGACGCCTCTAGCGCGTTGCAAATGTCCAATGTCTGCCTGTTTGTCAGTCGAAGGCAGTAAAAAAAGGTCAGATGATCTTTATAACAGTTAATAAAATGGTAGTTGAGGCAAATATGTTGGTTTAACTTACCGAAGTAAACGTGTTCTGCTAGTCCTAAATCAAACAATGACGGTTCCCTCCTGGTTCTAATTTAGAAGTCACCAGCAGAACTAACTGAATGCGCTCAAAAATATCTGCGACGCTTTTATACTTTGTGGCAATAGAGACGTGACAGATATTTAACTGATAAAAGATAAAGATAAAGACAGAGAGACATTTATTCGCAACAATACAAAACCACATTAGGTACATAGATACAAAAAATAAGACACAGAGAAACAATTGCGAAACGGTCCCGACTCAGTATTCGTTAGCCGTAAAGCCAGCACTGGTCTTCCGTTCAAGAGAGTATTGCTGGTAGTCACCAAGCAAGCTTAGAGTTTTGCGAGTAAGTCAATTTGGGTTAAGTTGACTTCTGGTTTCGGAGAGTGAGGCACCTGTGTTATGGGCTGTGGCCACAGGTCAGGAGGTACCTAACGAGTCACATTGTGTCTCGAGCACCTACGGGCGTACATTTTATTTTATTTTTATTTTACGGAAGGGAATTTGACGGAAATATCTGAAGACCGGGCATTTTTACATGTTGCGGGAAAGGTGGGAATGTTCAAAATGCATTTATGGTGACGCGTCATTTACTGGTTTGACTTTTATTAAAAAAAAACTGTATACAGTGTGTTACCAGCACCCTGGCTTTTTTAAAGTAGGTTAAAATAACGTATATCTGTAACGTAAGTATGACATTAATTTAATTAATAAATACAATACAATACAAAACACTTTATTGTACACCAAACAAAAACATTACAGAGAAACAGCACAATTAAAAACAACACAGGTAAACAACAGGCGGTCTTATCGCTGATTAGCGATCTCTTCCAGACAACCTTACTAGGGATAAGGTGTCAAATTAAAATATTTTTTAGGCTTTGTTAACTTTCTAACAAAATGTTAATTGCCAGCAATGTAAAGCACAGCAATTTGACAAGTGCAAATGACAGTCGACGGCGACTTTGATTATTAAGATCTGCCCCCGTACCACGACATGCCTTGTACCAAGCAACAGCGATACTGATAACGATGAACACGCAGCACATGCTCTACATTAAAAATGGTCAGTATCTAAGAAAATTAATTTTGAAGTTATTTTAATTATTTTTTAATTATTGATTATACTTGCAAACAATTATCGGGAATTTTAATAAATGCCCGCATAACACTGTATATCCGAAAGTCAAGTTTTTATAACTATTAGCCCCAATAGGTACTTTTATTTCCTATCTCTGTTTTCTGAGAAAAAAACAGTTATTCGACAGAAATATTCTGTACCTCTTTTACTTCACCAAGAACTCTTACTTCATATTTATTATATTTGAGATCATTTCAAACTTAATCTGATAAATCTTTTCTGCGAATCATTCTTCCAGATATCTTTGAAAAATGGCTCGACCGGTTTCCATGAAACCTAGCTAAGGCACATCCCGATTAAACTAGCTCTCGTTCACTATAGACAGACACACACAGATATCCACGTTAAACGTATAACGCCCCTCTTTGTGCTTCATGGTTTTTTTACATGCCATGAGTAAGAAAAACTTGTAAACTGGCCACCTGCCCACTATTTTACCAATGTCACACTTTCAGGTGACAATTCGGTATACTATGCAGAGTTAACAAGTTTTCACTTTACTGGGATTCATATAAGCTACTCCATGTACACTGAAATGTCGCCTGTCACCTGTCATTGTCAGTGTGGTGAAAAAGGGGGCTGATGTTAAATGGGATCAGTGACCCATAGACATTTGCATTCTGAAGACTACAATCTAAAGACTGCAATCCTAAGACCATAAATGCGTTGCTAACTCTAAAACTAAAACGGAATGCCTCTTTGCTATTTCACCAGTTGTTTTATCCTACACCGGAGCACACCAATGCAAACACTGCTGCTTGGCATCTTGCTTTGGTATACAAAATGCAACATTTCTTTTTAAACAAAATGAAGTTTAATAAATCGTGTGGTTGCCGGGTTGGAATAGTGCCACTCCATGTCTTAGAGGATTATGGATGTCGTAAGAGGTGACTAAGGGAATAAAATCTTATAGTAGGTATTGTTAGGCGATGGGCTTGCAACCTGTCACTAATACGCTGGTAAACATCTTAGCCGATTGTGCAAATTATGATTAAAGAAATATCAACAAGTTTGTAGAGTTGTAGGTAACTCTGTAGCTCTGCCTACATTGGGAACGAAGGCGTGATTTTATTTATGTATGTAAGTTTAGATACCGTTAAGACAATACACTCAAAACGGATCAAAACAGTATCAACTCAAAATCTTTGTTAGTTTGATTTCAAGCTCATAGAAGTTATATTAAAGTGGATTTTAGAATACAGTTGTATTTTGAGTTGCTACTGTTTTGATCAAGCAGTGCGAGGAGATGCTTAGAGACGTTCAAAAGTATCCCTATCTCCGGGTATATTGGTCGGGTAACTTCCAAAAGACCAAATATAACAGTAACTGACATAACTTGGGAATTCGGTCAATAAGCGTAAGTGACGCTCGGCTTAAGTGAGCTCGCGGCCGCTGGGGCCTTGTTCGGAACTGTTCTTACTGAGTGTTTTGTTTTTGCTTTGCGTGTCGGAATATTCGGAATATGTGGGAAAATTATGGTTATTTTTGGGGAAGATCATAGGTTTCTTATATATACACTCACGCCTTCTTTCCCAGAGTGGGCAGAGCTACAAGATTACCAACAACTCAAAAAAATATTGTTAATTATATAATGTTACCACATTTTGAACAAATAGGCTAAGTTAACAGAGTAAATTGGTGACAGGTTGCAAGCCCATCGCCTAACAATACGACAAGCCTTTATTCCCTTAGTCACCTCTTACGACTTCCACGGGAAGACATGGCCCGGCAACCACCTGCCCACCAAAAAGTTTAATTATACTAGTCAGTCTATTTACCTTTATCTCTTCATTATTTATTTGATACAAGAAAAACTAACTTATGACGAAGTAAATTCAGTACATTTACTAACATTGTTTTTTTTATACTTTGTTCAGTACCCTTTATTCTTTGTTTTTCATATTGCTATCGTATTGTTAAACAGCTCTTATTTTGACAAAAAGACCATCGAATCGTAAACTATACAATAGGAGAAAAAGTTAAAAAGCAGAGTTTAATAAAGGACCTACATGAAATGACAACCTAGGGCTATAGAATAGAAACTATACACCTTTCACTTTATCTACTCAATTAATATTTTATTTCAGAAAGTTTTGTTGTCTGTGAGTTTAAACTTCGTGTCGGCCTTTTATTACACAATCAAACCACTACAACTGCTCTCAACACAAAGTACAAAGATCCTAAAAATGAAGAATACAAACATTTTCTAAAACCTTCCGCCTCGTAGGAAAGAAGCCCGCCCCGGGGACCGGCACTAAAACGCGGCCATGTTCCTACTTGCTGCCCCATTCTCGGTTTATAAAGGCTAACCCAGAAATCATAAAACTGCACAAGGCCTTATTAATATTGTATACAAACTGCTCGGGTCTAACTAGAACTATTTTCTTGTTAGAACTCGTAGCTATTTCGATAGAACTGCCCTTGTAATGTTGGAAAACGGTGCGGTTTTATACATGTTTAGTAGCACTTGGTAGACTTACTTGTAGTTTAAAAATGTATGTAAGTCAACCATTTATTGTAGTGAAACAATTACACAAATATTAAAATTACAGAAAAAAAAATACGAAGGCGAACTTATCTCTTTAAGGTTTATTTTCCAGTTGACCTCTAGGCGAGTGAGAAAAACTAAATAGTTTAGTTAAATTAAATAATCAAATAGGACCACCTCACATAAATTGCCCGAGTCCCAAACGAAGTCAAGAAGCCAACAAGAAATATATAGAGAAACACACACGTGATTACACAGTAAACATTCAAGACTCAGGAACAAATACGTTTACTACTGGAAATGAAACCTCGAGTTCGCTAAATTCGTAGACCAGATAGAGTAATGGTAAAGTCAAGTTAAAAATCATTCAGAATCCAATCAACAGTTCTCGGTTCGCGGCGTCCAAGGAGCCCTGATCACCCCCCTCTCATCCAAGGAGCGCCTAGCAAGTACCCCTGTTAAGCGTCAGCTTAAAGGCTATTTGTTGACGCTCCAAAAAACATAATTTCCTAACCAGCACTTTGTAAATTGTAGTTAAGTTTTCTGTATCTTTCTTTTGTAATTTGTTAAGTGTGCCAAATTGCCGATGTTGTATTGCTGTATACTGGCTACGTGAGTATTTCTACTTTAATATGTTTATGAAATGTATTTGCTTGTAGTTTTTGTATTTTTTTTACCACTAAATATTACCACATATTTTGTTTAATGGTACATATATATTATTAGACTATTTATTCGTTTAGCGTACCGTCCGTCTGTCACACTCGGAACTGGTTGAAAATCAGCGCTGCAGGTGTTTCACACCTCAGCATTATGCTGAGCCAGTGTCCAATTCACTGCCGCGAGGACACACAAACTACTTGTTTATTGCTGTTTTCTATTTTTACTTTTTTCTATGTGTCTTGTGTCTGTAGTGAATAAATGTTTTTTTTTTATTCTACTTTACTTGAAGACTTCGTCGTTTAAGCCGCCTGATGGTAAGTTTATTCTGAGACCTATAATAATTGGCAGTCTCCATTTTTTCTGTGCGTGGCTTGTAAAACCCTACTGCGTTTTCAAGTGAATAGTTTGTTCTGCCTGCCTACGCTTGAACCGCCCTCTTGAGATTGGCCGTGCATGTTTCATAGCGTTGGCTCTCTTTCGCGGCTTTGTACTATTGTTCGGCGGGCTTGGTATTAAAATTAGCTCCTTAATAACCAGAGATGTTTAAAGCGAGAGCGGAACAGGATCGAGATTTCAGATTGAAGCTTCTAACAAGGTATGAGGTGATTTATACTTGTAGGGTAAAAAAACTTAAAATTAAATTATGTTTTTATAAACTACAGTCGGTATTATTTTAGGGCGATGCCACCACATACTTGACCAGCTTTTAGTACTTGCGGTTTTTCTTTAGGGCTTGTATAGTCACGGTAAGAAAAGTTTCATCACTTTTGGACCTTAACAGCATTGGAATAGAGTCGAAGGGTGACGATTTTTTTTTACTATGACTATGAAAAATTTCATAGAGTAAGGAAAGAAAAAGTCAGAGAGAAATGTGGAAGAAGATGTAGTGACTAAGATTGAAAAGGGCATGCTTCGATGTTTCTGTCATTTGGGAAAGAAGTTTGACGAAAGAGATATATACAGATCGAAAGTGAGTGGACGGGTCGGAAGGGGCCGCCCAAGGCGTACTTTTTCGAGTCAAATCGGAGAAATACTGTAAAAGGGCCAAATCTTAAGTACCCGAAACCGACGTGCGTGCATGACTCGATGTATGAAAGTGGAAGAAGCAAAAGAAATTTGTCAAGATCGTAGCAAATGGAAAGAAGTGGTCTCTGCCTACCCCTCTGGGAAACAGGCGTGATTTAATGTATGTATGTACGTATGTATGAAAATTTACGTAACGGAATCGCAAATAAAATTCAGATTGAGCCCTTTGCTATAATCAAATCACTTTCATTTTACAACCCCTCATTCTAAACCCCTTTTTTGATATTGAGAAAAATATTGTCATACAGTTTTTACTAAAAACAGATACAAGCAAGGAAGTTATACAACTATGCCAATGTTCAAGTTTATAGCTTCTATAATTTCAGAGAAAACCCGAAATCTCACCATATAGGGGTCCTTTTTACCATTCTGGTATGGAACCCTAAAAATGCAGTCCCATTATATGGATTTTTTATAATGAAGTTATTTTTCTAATTGAATTACAAACCTACTCAAATATAGAAACCGTTTCTCGTACAAATAACTTTACATCGTCTAGAAATTTCCTTTTAGCGGCGTTTGAATCTGAAATGCATTTTCTAGAATACCTTAGCAGACATTCTGCGAAGCGCGCAGCTGCATCCCCGGCGCCAGATGCACCCCGATAGCCGACGTCAATGAAAAGTAAAAGGTTAAAAAATTACTTGCTTGGAAGTCTTGGTTTTTCTAGAAATTGAGGCGCTGTGAAGAAATTATGTTCAATTTAGTAGTTTGAAACCAATATAACAATCATGTTATAGTTTTTGCGGGGAATTGTATTTGATTTTTTAAGCATTTCAATTATTACTATTATTAGTCATGATTTATCTGTATTTTTTTTGTTATATAAGAGGCAAACGATCCAAAAGAAGAATAGAAAAGATCCTAAAATGACGACAGAACCCTATTACAAAACATATTTAAAAATATAAGTATGACGCAGAATTTAAAGCTAAAACCACGAAAAAGCGCCCTAATGCTTGATATTACGCACATTACTGCAACCATGCAACGGCAATTGCAGTGGCGGGGCGGGGCTCTGCAAATGTAAAACACTATAATGTAGCCTTGTTGACACGCGTCAAACGGTTTCAGAGCATCATTCACTTAACGAAAATGCACAGCTCCATTCGTTTCATTCACTCATTTTTCAATCCGACTCCCAACGCTGCTAATTAAGTGTCTCGAGCCCCGCTTCGACGTGCATTATTAAGGAGAGTGGAAACTGAGATTCTGACAACTCCGGCCGCGAAATTATTTAATAGCTGGCAAGTTTGAACAATGGAGTTCAGGGGAGCGCTTGTGAAGAGCGTTCGGTCCATTTTAAATCTTGTTTTGTGTTGCGAATGAATGATTGAATGGTTTGGTGAATGAGTTGTACAACTTTGCAAAAGTTTGTTTGGTTTTTGAGTTTTAAATGCAAAACGGTGTAATTGGAAATAAATACCAGGAAAGAGCATGTAACGACGCGTAAGCCAGGTTGGTGGATTTGTGTAAGATTTTCTCCTGATATTTATTTATATAGGTTCTGCCCAAGATTTGTACCATAATTGGGCATTCAGTAATCGTGTGATTCCACCAAAATATATTAATTTAATTGTATGTTTTATTGTAGCCCTTTTCTAATTTAAACATCCAAAGAAACTTTAAAAAAACTTTGCAAAAAACTTTAAAAAATAATTATCTTAACTGTCTAACAAGTTCCTTCGAGTTTATTAGTGTAAGGGCCTGTTTCACAATCGACAAGTAAATTTATCTGTCACATAAAGTAGTCTCTCTCCTTGTCTATTTTCAAGTGTACGACAAAGAAAGGGCTAAACTTATCCGTCAAATATCCTTTACTTGTCGATTGTGAAACAGGCGGTAAGTATACCAAGGGCTCTATTTTATTTCAAACTTAACAAAACTTTCGGGTGTTTCAAATTTCTATGAAAAGCTCTTATTTACTTAATAGTCAAAGTTACTTTAACAATGTAGTCGTTAAGCAGCAAGATATGATATGAAATGTAGCTATAGATTATATTATATTATCTGTATAGTTTTGAGTCCACGCACACACACACACGCAAGCTGACAAACAATAAATATTAGGTACTTTAAAAAATAAACTTATGCCTTCATTCTCAGAGTGGGGTAAGCATACATACATAAATACATTAAATCACGCCTGTTTCCCAGAGGGGTAGGCAGAGACCACTTCTTTCCATTTGCTACGATCTTGACAAATATATTTCGCTTCTTCCACATTCATACATCGAGTCATGCTCGCACGTCGGTTTCGGGTACTTAAGATTCGGCCCTTTTCCAGTATTTCTCCGATTTGACTAACCACAGCTACAGAATTACCAACAACTCTATTTGTTGATAATTAATTTTACTTTTAGAAGATTTAAATAATTATATCAATATACAATCCGTGATTATCATAACACTACACTGTCACGTGTATATTCATTATTCTATTTTTTCATTTATTTATATTAGTATCATGTCTGTGAAATAATCAGTAATGTAACAACAACACGGAGTAGTGTTGCTTTAACTAATCGCCACCCCGACAAATGTAAAGTGACAGCGAATGAATGAACGAGTGAATGAAGTAACTCCGACCCTCTTACGCGACTATGTCAGTTGTCGCTCTTCTGATTAATAGCCGGGCTCCCGGACAGACATACATATTTATTGCAGTTAATTTGCAGTCCGTTAGCAGTTTGCTGGAATTCGGGCTTTTTAAGTAATTGTTTTTGACTGAATGTTTTGGGGCTGTGGAATGGGAGAGTGAATGAATGACGTTAATTATTGAATCTTTAGTCAATTTATTATTTTTTGGGTGACAAAAAATTTAAATGTGATAATAATGTATGCTGACTCATAAAAGTTTATTTTTAGAATCCATTAAAAGATGGAATTATTGTATAAGTTATTTTTATATTTTTTGTAATACTTTAAGTAGGTAACCTATGTACCATTGAATAAGTTTTATTTATATTAGGGGTACAAAGGGGTGTAAGGTTAGAACGGAACCTTCAGTGCCTGAGTCTAACGCTCATCTGACACACTAAACTAGAGGGATAACGCTAACGAAAACAATAATAGAAACCTGTTAAAATGTATGTAAGTTAATGGAATGGAATCGATCGACGTTGGTAACTTACGTCTATTCTATTTTCGATAACTATAACGTTCGCAACCCGGTTTTTTCATAACAAAAAAAAGACATCATTTTGAATTCAAATCTTTTACAAACTGATGGCAATATAGGTACTACCATTTTTTTTTAAATGAAAAGATTTATGAAAGCCAAAGTGGAGCAAGTGATGTAAATGCACTCATACATTTACATTGCACTGCGTCGCCCGGACACGGGTGAATCGCGACTGCTTCATCAACACATCCATATTTATACCGGTCAAGTTGCTGGCTGTACCGAGGCACATTAAAACTGTGGGCAGTAAGACAACTGTAGCTAGAAACGAGGCCTACCGGCACCATGGGGGAACTCTTTGGATTCCGAATATTCACTTCCTATGTTATGCCAGCTTTTATATTATGTTATCTATCTATATATTATCTTATCCTACAGGTATATTTGGATATACTTCGACACTTTAGAATCTTTTGTGCAATTACCCTCTTACACTGTTTTTACTTCACCGTAAGAGTATCGGGTAATGCATCGCGGGCAGGACTCGGAAACCTGGTTAATTTTATTAACCAGCTCGTCACAAGCGCCATACATTTCAAAAAGAGCATTTTCATTTCGATTCCGCTCGGAACAAAATCGATATTATTTCGGTTTTGATCAAAGAGCAAAATGAAACTGTTCCTGCTCAAAAAACCGGTCAATTTCGCTCGCTAATTTGTTCGCAACGCCCACCAGTCTCACCACCCCTTTCTCGTCTTTCCTAATAGGTTAGTAGCTAGCTCTTCAGTTAGTTGCATTTTTACTTGCTCGCGTGACTTATGACTGTATGATTCCAAGCAGCGTCGGCCAAACGATGCTCCACCCATTTGTCGTTTGAAATTAACCAGGTTAATCCCAGCGATCCTAACGCGTGCGAATCGATCCTGCTCCCAGCGAGCGTTTACGAAAAACCTGGTTTAGAGGCATATTAACCGGTATTTTTCGAACCGTTCCCAAGCCCTGATCGCGGGAGTTCGAGCTCGGTACCTTACGATCACGAGTCGACCCCTAAGCCGCTAGGCCACCGACGCTCTCCAGTTTTTATGTTAAATGCAATGATTTAATCCCTTTACGAACTTTTGGTTCTTTTGTGGATTCCTTTGTACTAAAAAAATAACTCATGCGGCGAGAAGCCGCACCAAGCTGACCCAGGCGGCGTTCACGCGTTCTTGCTACCATCAACCGTATAGCCATAATGATCGACTTGTTCCATTGCACTCTGAGTAAATTCAAAGAGCGGCTTTTCATGTAAAATGCTGTAGTAATAAAGGGGATTGTTTTTTCATTTCAAACATCGCATTAAGTACCTATTAAGCCACTGACCTTAGAATAAGTTGATGAAAAAAATACATAAATCATTTGAAATACCTTCCGATGACAAGAAAATCCTGCGTAATGATACTAATGATACGTTCGTTATTTAATTATTATTATTGTTTATTTATTAACCAAAAAAATTACATATTTTTCTTAAAAAATAGTCTGCAAAACTGTCACAACAGTGTTTTAAAAACTGTTTTGATAAAATAATAGGTACCCATATTGTTAATGTACCTAATAGTAGCTCCTAAAGTCACCCATACTATTACGATAAAATAAACAATACGGTTTTTGTCGATTGGGTGGTATACTGTTTTTCAGCTACCGTGCCTTCTTTGAAAAATGCGCCCTGTGACGTCATCATCGCTCCGCTCTCACAGACGCGATCCCGGGGCGGGTGAATTTAAAACGCATTTCTGTGAGCTGTCGCTCTGACGACACGGAGGCGTCACGACTACAGTGGACATTACCGTAACCGTTTAGTATGATTTGTTCGTTCAATTAGTTCGCATGCTTTGATGTGCCGCGACAATTGGTGCAAAGAAGCCGCCACGGCGTGCACAAAGTGGTATCGGCGATTTGAAAGGGTTGTAACGCACACTATTTTAACGAACGAACTATAAAATAAAGTGGCGCTTTTATACTGTTTTTGTTCCACTTAATTCTACCTTACTACGTAACATTACGCACAGTGACGTAATCACATAATGTAAATTTTAGTGTCGAGGTGCGCCGTCACTTTCTGTCAATTTTTATTTTTACCATGTTATAATTATGTATAAGGTCAAAGTTCAACTTTAAGCACACCTCAGTTAGAATCATGAATATGAGGTAAAATGTGTGTAAGGTACTTTAGCAGAAACGAGTTTTAACGTGGCGACACAGCCAGAACTACAATATTTTTAAGAACACAATACAATAAGACTGACCAGAGATTGTGTAACCAGAAACCTCTATCTCTTCTGATACTGCCTTTACGGTACGCGGTCATCATTAAGAACCTTACCGCCCGAAAGACCATCAGTTTTAGAAGCATTGTGCTCCGGCCACTGCCACTTTAGGTACAAGGTATCACCAGCTATTTTTAAGCCACTATCAAATGATTTATTTCCCACCTGATGGTAAGTGAGGGCCAAGTCGAGGTCGGACTTCACTGGATAAGTAACAGCATCTTCAATCTCTTCTTAAAGATACATAAGTTAAGTACATCAAAACATACAGATGAAAGAATCTTTCTCTCCTTAGGTCCTAAGTTTAGTTATACTCAATACACTGAATACATTTATTGCATTCTACGTTTTACAGATGTTGTTGTATAATCACAGGTGAGGTATACTATACATGTTTATGATCTGTGGACCCTGTCGGGCGCAGCAACGATAGCAGAGAAAACAAAGGAGAGGGCTTAGTTTTATAATATTATAATTTGTTATTTACTAACTTCAATTGCACTTTAAATATTCTTTGAAGTATATTTATGGATAATTATTAAACTATCTTATTATAATATATTTTAAACAATTTATCGCACATTAAAGTATTTTAAATTATTTTAAATAGTTGAACAGTGTAAAAGGCCCTTCCGCAAATGTGTACCTGTGAAATATTTTATAAACTATCGAGATGTCATTTTCTATTTCGATGTTTGGATCATCAATATTTTGTGCATTCAAAACATTTTTATCATTTTATCATTAACAAAAATAAGAGATACAAGTGAATAATGTAGAATCTCGGGATCCTACGATTTCTATGCGATATTTGTATATCAAACATGTTTAACCTAAATTTACCGAAGAGAAAGATTAAAAAAAATTACGGTTTTCAAAAACATATTTTGTAATAACACATTTTGTTGCCAACTTCAAAAACTAATAAGAAACCGACGTTGGGACCACTTGATTTTTTAAAAGAGTCAAGTGGTCCCAACCTCTATGGTCGTTCTGTTTTTCGTTCAGGAGATCCTTTAGCTACCTTTCACTGTCATCATTACCAGCTTGATGGTACAGTAAAGGTTCACTGCTTGTAGCGTGCTGGCTGAATATTACGTCAGCAATATTTGAACGGATATGTTCTCTAGAATAATAGTTTAGTCCTTATGACCATAGCCTCTACTCTACAACAAATATTGCTTTTGACAACGCTGTGAATGTTTCCACCAAAGATGCGAGGTAGCTGAGCGGTGCGAGGATGCGTAGTGAAGATGTGTAGCGGACTCTTTTTAAATAAGCGGGCGGGGTGTAATGAGGCGAGAGCGGAGCTAGAAGCCACCTCGCAACACATCCCTCGCAACACATTCCTTGCCCTTCTCCTTCTTTCCCTCATCTTTCCCTTCTTTTGTATGTACAAAAACCTCGCTCCACTGAGCTGTTTCCACCAGTGCTAAGCTAAGCGAGGATAGGTAAATGAAGTGTTTCTATTGGTTCATGACAAATACATCCCTCGCAACGCATCCTCGCACATCTCTGGTAGAAACGCATCCTAAACCAACGCTCGTGCATAATTACAGGAAGGCGTACCATAGTTTCTACCTGTCACGTTAGGAGACAGGCGTGAAGGTATTATGTTTATGTATGTAATTTAATATAAATACGATCGTTACTTTTACGCTGAACATGTCTACGAGTCAGTATAATATTCGTAACACAAAGGACCTTTGACGGCTTACATCTTGTTAAGTCATTACTTTCCAGAAGTTCCTCAAGGGCTTTTGTATTTTATTATTAACATTTCAAGGAATAACATGTTTCACATTTCCAAAGTTTCAGGTTGAGTTTATTCGGAAACGCTTTCTCGAGCCTACCTGAAAGTTTCTCCGAATCATCGATAGGAACATACTCAGAATTACCTAAGCCATATTGTACTCATCGTCCTAATGGTTCCGTATTAAAAAACCGGCCAAGTGCGATTTGAACTCGCGTGGAGAGGGTTCCGTACATAGGTTTTCTTTTTTTAAGAATTTTTATAGGTTTTCCTATAATCTACAAGCAATATAACATTTTTTTTTTTTTTCAAAATTTTAGGCTCAGTATTTTCTGAATTCATGGAGGGAATGGTCAATTTTCGTCATGAATGAAATCAAAACTATTTATTTTACAATAATATCAATATTATATTTGAGATCATAACGAGCCCTTCCATTTGATTTAATATGACACAGTAAAGTTTGCAAAATTCTTTTTTTTTTATTTCCTAATTTGTACCCAGAATATGACCATTATTAAAAAAAATGCTTTACTTATTTGTCTTTGGCTCACAGGATTACACCATCCAACCAAATTTTGATTTGGTCTAGATGCGGAGCAAATTGACTGTGACAGACGGACTGACAGACCGAACATATGGGAAAGTTACAAAATTTTTGATCAAAATGATCAATACTCCAAAACTAGTAAAAAATCACTGAACATCATATAGGGGTCCAATCGTTAGTTTTTCAACTGCTCTATCAGCCCTAGGCGTGTTGACTTCGGTTTATGGGACACCCTGTATAAGTGCGTTTATCTTTATTTAGTACCCAGATTGTACCTAGAGCTAATTTTGGGACTAGGTCCATTTGTGTGAGATGTCCGCTTTGTGGTTACAGAATTAGCAACTAATTTTTAGACTCGTTGGTAATTTGGTAGCTCTGCCTACGCCCGTCTGGAAATGAAATCATGAGTTTACATTGCACTCATACATTTACATTGCACTGCGTCGCCCGGACACGGGTGAATCGCGACTGCTTCATCAACACATCCATATTTATACCGGTCAAGTTGCTGGCTGTACCGAGGCACATTAAAACTGTGGGCAGTAAGACAACTGTAGCTAGAAACGAGGCCTACCGGCACCATGGGGGAACTCTTTGGATTCCGAATATTCACTTCCTATGTTATGCCAGCTTTTATATTATGTTATCTATCTATATATTATCTTATCTTACAGGTATATTTGGATATACTTCGGCACTTTAGAATCTTTTGTGCAATTACCCTCTTACACTGTTTTTACTTCACCGTAAGAGTATCGGGTAATGCATCGCGGGCAGGACTCGGAAACCTGGTTAATTTTATTAACCAGCTCGTCACAAGCGCCATACATTTCAAAAAGAGCATTTTCATTTCGATTCCGCTCGGAACAAAATCGATATTATTTAATCTAATTTTGGGACTAGGTCCATTTGTGTGAGATGTCCGCTTTGTGGTTACAGAATTAGCAACTAATTTTTAGACTCGTTGGTAATTTGGTAGCTCTGCCTACGCCCGTCTGGAAATGAAATCATGAGTTTATATGTATGTATGTATGTTATTTAACAAATGTATAATAAATTGTTCGAAGAGTACAAAATAACTTCACAAAAGTCAAATAAACCCTCGTTCATAGTAAAAAGAGAATAAGAACGCAATATTAAATTGACAGTGCTACATTCGCCCGATCGAGAAACATCCCGCTTCTGTACCCTTACCATGAGTTACAAGTAACGTTCTGGCTAGCAAGTTCAATGCTTTGGGTAGTGATTCTGTAAACAACGCCGGTCGTGCGGACTGTCGAGTGATATCCAAGCGGCGAGATTAAGTAGTCCCGTCAGTGCGAACAAAACACATTGTAGCGCGTGCATTTTCAATTAAGCAGCCTTATACGTTCGACCCATCGTGCTGCTAAATTGAAAATGCACGCGCTACAATGTGTTTTGTTTGCACTAACGGGACTACTTAATCTCGCCGCTTGGATATCACTCGACAGTCCGCACGACCGGCGTTGTTTACAGAATCACTACCCTGTCCCTCGCAGAACTCGCAGTATTCCTATAGAGTGCGAGGGACAGAGCATTTGACTCGCTAGCGAGTACGGTAATTGTAACTCATGGTAAGGGTACTGGTGCAGCGTTGGGGACGCGCACGCAAAAGGAAGAATTACAGACACGGGGCTTTGAAAGCTGCGGAGAAAACTTTTAATAATTTAGTAGGTACCTAATTAAGTTACAATTGACGCAGGAGCTAATGACGGGTTGTTTGATGAGTGTTCTCAACCAATGGTTAGGTTAGGTTAGGTTAGGCTAAGTTAGGCTTGTAGCCGTTGTTAAATTTGAACTAAAATTGGTCCGTTCCATATTTAACAGGCCCTTACTAGTCGAAGTTAAAAATGAATCGCATATTTCCTTAAACTGAGAAAGAACGTTAACTGCAATAATTCTTTTACTATATTTTATCAAGCATTAAGCATTATTTGGTTATACACACGAGAATGTCATCCCATTAGTAGCACTTGCATCTTGGCTAGGTCCTCTGGGGTACGCATGAGGTGCGGGGAGAGGGGGGTGACTAGTCGACAGTTTTTGTACAGACCTACCACGCGTTCCCCGGCTCTTAAGTAAGTTGTACGCCCATACACATTTTACTTGTCCATATTAAATAGATGCGGAACATTGTGATTTGAAAACACATTGAGCTTTTATCAAGCAGTTATTGCATGTTGATTGGTTTCTGGGATATAACCACTCTTATAGATGAGATGAAAATAGAGAATTAGGGGATTTGCGGGTAAAGATAATGATCCGTTAAGTGGTCGCTTTTACTAGTCTTCCTAGATAGATAACTTAAGAAATAGCCTAAAATGATTGGATTGCTTTTAAAATGTATTTAAAATTGAGCTTAGGTTGGGACTGGGTAAATTCACGTTAGATTTTTCCCTGTTATTTAGTAGCGCATACAAAAAGATATAAAATACGGTTCTCTGTCGTTTGCCCGAAAGTCATTTGCCATAATTCTATCACTTGCCATAATATTCATTCGCCATAAAGGCATTTTTTCTGAAATCGTGGACTATTCAGAATTGTTATAAAACAAACGTAACCTAACCAATTGGGCTCTATACGATGGCATGTAAAAATTACCTGAAAGGCTTACAGTTTCAGAAAAAATGCCTTTATGGCAAGTGACACAATTATGGCAAATGAAATTCGGGTAAACGAAGTGATCAGATAAAACACCCATTTGTAAGACAGAAACCAATCAGAAAATAAATTAGTTACGTAATGTTTTATACAGTCTTCAATCGCCACCTCCCCCCATTTCCGTCCCCTGACTACTTTGTAGAAGCTAGTATAAATCTGCTCGTTGGCGCCATGTAATGCCATTATACAGCCTTCAGCCGAGTGCAGTGACACTACAAACGCTGTCTTATTGCCTTTTTGTTTCTTATACAATTGGAAATATACGAATTAATATGAACTAGAATAATGTAATTATATTTCTCAATCCCGGTCACAAAACATTAGTTATTAAATGGCCAAGAATGTTTTCACAGATTTTGTATAAAAGCGCCATAAATTGACCAATCAACACGCCACCAGTTTGTCACGTAAAATGGGGTGTTTTAAAATTTCGTCCAGTCATGTAGTTGGTACAAACATTGTTACACCAACAAGTTTTAACTTTTAACGAAACAGAAATATCTGAAAAATATGTGAAAGCTAAAATGCAAAATCATTCTCTGAAAATCTGTTGCTGGCGTGTTTCAACAAACTTTCAGACTAACTTAAGCTACTTTTGTTTTAATAATTGTGTATTTTACATCAACCTATGCAGTTACCGGGTTAGAATGGTGCCACTCCATGTCCTCCCGTGGATGTCGTAAGAGACGACTAAGGGAATAAAGGCTGTGTAGTACTGTTAGGCGACGGGCTTGCAACCTGTCACTAATACGCTGGTAAACATCTTAGCTGCATTGTGCAAAATGTGGTTACAGAATTACCAAAAAAGTTTTAGAGTTGGTAATTCTGTAGCTCTGCCTACCTCACTCTGGGAATGAAGACGTGAGTGTATGTATGTACATCAATGTGAAGTAAAATTTATCTATTATAAATCTAGAGTTCTTGTCTTAACCTCCAAAGGCCCAACGAAAAATTCAGCTTTTAGTCACTACGACCCGTAGTCCTGCCAGTAGTGCTATTATTTTGTACTCATTCAGGCCCATGTATTTCAAAGACTTACTTAGAGGACACGCCATAATTTGTTTAGCGCAAATTTTTAAAACAGAATGGCGATTTTTCTATTAAGTACTACTAGTAGGTCCGTGGTACGGTATGACTACACAACTGTTGAAGGAGCTGGGTCTGAATGACAAAGTTAATAAGTACTACGGGTAGGACCTTGGGCCTTAGCAGGGTAATTACTCGCAGCTGTTGATAAAAGCACTATGTCTATACACGTCTACAGCATATAATTGTAAAGACAATAGAAAACATAGCATTTAATTTTTGTTTCAGCTAACTTGGCCAGTTTAAACCAAAACTAGACAAAATATTTGTTATAAAATAAAGGATTATTATTTTGAGAATCCTAAGAAAACTAAAACTAGCTATTTCTTTATTCCTTACGTTCTACAACTCTAGTTTCCGACCTCAGTTATTGACATTCCATTTAAGCTGCACGGTCTCGCTTCTCTTTGACTAGACATTAAAAATTAAAATGAAACTGAGTATATACTGCAGTAAACTGAACGTCTCTGAGAAGTGTTACCAACTCGAGAGGGTTCAGGGGGGTTATTATGACATAGTTCATTTTACGGTGAGCGTAAAGGACGGAGCTATGACAGTTACATAACTCTGTCCTTTTCTCTCAGCATAAAATAAATGGCACAGATAGGTCATAATAACCCCACAGTACCGTAAATACGTTTTGTTTTGGTCAAATTCTTATAGGTTATTACAAGCAAGGTTCAGTAGTTTCAGAGATCAGGGGGGGGGGGGGTCGTCTTCTTACATGAATAAAATCAAAACTATTTATTTTACAATAATAACATCACATATTTGTGTTTGGGTCATGAAGGAAATTGGCTGTGACAGACAGATAGATAGACAGACGCACGAGTGATCTTATAAGGGTTCACATTTTTCATCTTTACCCTAAAAAATAAAATTACATTATCATAGAGTCGTAACACGTTTTTCATCACACTTGCTCGTAAATATAGTGTCCTAACATGCTAGAAAAATCGACCGTAAATCCAAAATAATACCCGCGGGCCTTTTTTTACCATTACGCCCTATCGTGCGTAATAGCTTTTTTTTTTTAAATATTATACGTGGATTCAAACTACACAATACGTCAGGACCCCAATTCGTGTGCCATTCGATAATTATGAAGTTGCGTTCGAGATTAAATGTCTGTTGCATACAATTTCCTAAAAAACTCGCATATAAACTATTGGTCTCGACTGTCACTAGAATCGGACTCCGAACACGTTTGACATTATCTGTGGTAAGTCACAGACAATGATGTAATCTGCCGCTAATAAGTTAAAAATATGATCTTTTGTCTAATTTTATTTCATTTCCTCGCAATTGTGATGAAAAACATTGTATGCTACACGGGTGGTAAAGGAAATACAAAACTCGAGTCATTAAAGCCCGAAGCACTTATTAGCACGCAGACAGAACTAGAGAGTAAAATATTAGAAAATAACGAACTACAAAGAAAGAACGACCAATTAATTTTGGAAACAAAGGTTCTTCAATCATTATGTCAAACAACTGTCGACCCAAAAAATAACATTATTGTAAGGAAAATACGAAGACAGTCCCTACTACCCGGAATGCCATCAACGCCATCTTCGCCAACCAGTTGTGCAGAAAAGCGTTTAGATACCAACAGGAACCTATTTAGTTTGCAGCTAAAAATTACGAATTTAGAAAAGCTGCTAAAAAATATGGAAAACGAGATCATATGCCTTGTGAAACAGGTCGAGACTTTAGCAGAAAAACTTCATACACCAAACAACACCTTAACTCTATCACAAGAAGAACAAAAACCCCAGAAAAAACCTATAAAAAGAAGAACACCAAAAAATTCTAGACCAAAAATAATAATCTACGGCACCCAACAATGCGTTGGACTGGCTTCGGCTCTAGCACAGTCAAGACAAGGAAGTAACTACGTTAACTACCAAACAACCGCTACAACGAAGCCTTATGCCAAGAGCGGCGAGATAATGAAGAACTGCCTAACTGCGGAGCTGAAACTACAGGACAAATTAGTGTTAAGTGTAGGAGAAAATGATCATGATATCAAATTTATTTTGTCACATCTGCGAATTTTATTAGAGAAGTTTTTTAATAATACAATTTTAATATTAAGTGTAAAAAAAAGTCTTTACGTAGACACAAAGAATTTGAATGCCCAAGTGGAACAATTATGTAACCAATATAAAAATTGTAATTTTGTTGATTGTACTCAGAACAAATCATTTGACATGTGTAAATCAGTTAATTACGTCATAGACTGCATAGACTATGATAACAAATACTTAAACTTGACCAAACTGAAGAAATTGATGGGGTATAATAAGCAAAAACTTAACTGTAAGAGAAATCCTATTATACAAAAGAAAGGCACAATTCCATACTATTTTTCGCGCATGAACTCTAAACTCTCAGATGAAAATGAAAGATCTATACAGACTCCCATTGTGAATAAAGGACCTACAAAAGGAATTATAACTGATTATTTCCCGGTCATAAAAAGAAACGATCTTTTTCGTGCCTAAACTGTCCAAATCTTGTTTATATTTAAATATTATATTCCAGAATATGCAAAGCATTTGGAATAAAATCCATCTGCTTCAAGCTCTAACAGAAGACAAAGCTAACCTAGATATTTTCTGTATTTCTGAGTCATGGCTAAATAAAGAAAAACTAAATTTACTAAAGATTCCAAACTATAACGCGGGTTCGTCCTTTTGTCGTAATCACCATGATGGCGGGGGTGTACTTATATTAATAAGAGATACAATACAATATTTGGAACGTTTGGACATTGCATCGCTATCGCTAGAAATGATCATAGAGCTGAGTGCTATTGAACTACCCAAATTAAACTTATTAATTATTAATATTTACTGGCCAAATAGCAGAAGAGAGATCGAAGTATTTTTTTCACGCCTAACTAGACTCTTACAACTAATTTCTTTAAAAGATAAGACCAAAAACATTGTATTAGGAGGTGATATTAATGTAGACTTCCTTTCTGAAAGTAATGAAAAGTCCCGGCTTTCCAACTTATTATCATCGCATAACCTCCACCAAAGAGTAAAAAAACCTACACGACTTACCCAAACGACGTCAACTTGCATTGACCTAGTTTTCACTAACTTTAAAATTAATAATTTATCGTTAAATGTCCATGAATTTGGCTTCTCTGATCATAGAGGCATCTTGCTCTCTGTACCCACTCCAACCGCGCCCTTGCAAAACTTTTCAATATACAAGAGAATATTTAATCAAACGAATATAGCCAAGTTTAACAACGAACTCGAAAGAGTAAATTGGTATGACATAATTTCCTATAACAGCACTGTAAATGAAAATTACAATAAATTTAACAAAACTCTAAAAAAAGTTCTGGATAAAACCATCCCAAAGAGAAATATAAAGATAAATTTAAATCCGAAAACAAATCACCTAACTCCAGGACTAAAAACATCTTGCCGAAACAAAAGACTCTTAAGGTCTCTAGTATGCCAGACCAATAATACAACTTTACGTAATCATTACAAACAGTACTCTAAAGTACTAAAAAAAGCAATTTATCGTTCAAAAAAACTATGTAATAAAAGAACATATGAAAATTCTCACAACAAAATTAAATCTATGTGGCAAATAATTAATAAAGAAACGAAAAAAAGCACATTCAAAAATAATAATAACATTGGTGTCAAAACTGCAGAAAATCTGATAATAAATGATCCAAAACAAGTAGCAAACTTATTTAATAATTTCTTTTCTTCTATCGGAAATTCAAACTCAAATCCCATATACATGACGCCCCCTTCTAATCAAGTAAATAAAACTTTTTTTCTGAGTCCAGTAGAACCCGATGAAATATACAAGATTTTAAAAAACCTTAAAAATAAAACATCTTTTGGCATTGACGAAATCCCGCCCATTTTATTAAAAACATGTGCTAAGACCCTAACCCTCCCCTATACTGAGTTGATCAACCAATCTTTCTCAGAAGGCGTATTTCCAGATGCACTCAAAATTGCTTTAATAAAACCTGTTCATAAAAAAGGAGAACTTACGGACGTAAACAATTACCGGCCAATAGCACTATTACCCACTTCGGCAAAAATATTTGAGTCAGCAATGATTACACGCCTCTATTCCTTCTATGAAAAATTTAATATATTACATGACAATCAAAACGGATTCAGGAAAAACCGATCTACAACATTAGCTATCTATAAATATATACATCACATCACTAATGACATTAACAATAAAAAATACGCCGTAGGCCTTTTGCTCGATATGAGTAAGGCGTACGACAGAGTCTGTTATAAGACCCTTTTAGACAAATTATATAGTTCGGGATTAAGAGGTCAAACACATGATTGGTTCAAATCATACCTAAGTAAACGCGCACAATACGTTGAAATTAAAAATACACATTTCGAGACCGGCAAAATCCAGCACATTCGATCAGATAGAGTCCCTGTCACCGGCTCCATTCCTCAGGGTAGCGTATTAGGATGTATTCTCTTTTTGATTTATATAAATGACCTTCCAAATGTACTAAACGACCATTGCGTGCTATTCGCGGATGATATTTCTGTCCTTTTTTCTTGTAAAACCGCTAAGGAAGCTGAAAGTAAATTAAATTTAAATCTTAACAAAATTGTTCATTGGCTAGACGCACATAATCTAAAGCTAAATCTTAACAAAACAAAAATCATCCAATTTAAACCCTACCAAAAACCGGCACTACCGATATCATACAGGCACAATAATATAAACATAGAATCAGCTAACTCCGCGACGTTATTAGGCGTACACATAGACACCCATTTAACCTGGAAAATGCATATCCAAAAGCTTTCCAAACAGTTATCTTCCTTCATATACGCTCTCAAGCATCTTAAACGCGTGTCCGACTTCCAGACTGCACTCTCGGCATACTACGCTTACGCCTATTCCAGAATATTATATGGAATCATATTGTGGGGAAACTGTACTGAGGTAGATACAATATTTGTCTTGCAAAAAAAGTGCATTAGGATACTGGCTAATATTACCATAATGGACTCCTGTAAACCTCACTTTGTAAAGCACAACATACTTACCCTTACATCCATTTATATCTTGGAATCATGTAAATTCGTTAGAAAACATATGCATTTGTACCAGGCTCATACAATTGTTAAAAGAAATGATCGAAATCTAAATAATCTGAAATTACCATTAACCAAATTAAAAATTATTGCGTCTAGTCCCCACTGGATGGTGATAAAAATATATAACCACATCCCAAACTCCATCAAAAACATGGATAAGTCGACATTATTTATAAGACAATTAAAATTATTTTTAAGTAATAAATGTTTCTATAATCTAAGTGAATTTTTCAATAGTAAATATGGAAATGAATAACTCTATACTTGCCTCTTATCATATTTATTATTTCATTTTAAAGTCTAATACCTACAATTATTAATTCTATGTGCAATATTTAAGTTAAGTATAGTTGTAATGTAACGTGTTAACAATAAGCCCCATTATCCTATGTTGCTACGCCCTTGCAGGGCGTCACATGAATACCTTTTTGTAATTCCATCTCTAATACTTGTAATGTGACATGCAATAAACGATTTGAATTTGAATTTGAATTTGAAGCCGAAGGCTGAGGCGTGCTCTAACAGACTATCGTTTGTAATTCTTTCTTTACCACCCTTAATACACAATGTACTATTCTTACACTGTAACATAGATCCTTTTACCGGTAATCCAATCCCTCGCAGATGAAGTCACGGGTAAAAGCTATATCTAAATATTTACTGAACACATTAAGAAGCATTAACGCGTAATGAGCAAACAATTGAGTTTGCTCATTCGACGCTCAGTCTTAACGCTCAATGCTCAGCACACTCGAATGCTCACAAGCAAACTCATTTAGAACATATCGCTCAATTCAAAGAAATGTCGCTGTTCAAAGGGAATTTAGCGGAATAACAAGTTCAGTGCCGAGAGTACTGATTTACTTTCATATTGGAGACGTAATTGACTTAAAGGCGTTCTTAAGGTTTGTGACGAGTATTTAATTGTGTTCCATTGTCATGTATTTAAAGCATTTCTCTATCCTATTCGTAGTTGATTGAATTTTCATAATTTCAAACGCAATTATTACATTGAAAACTTTTTAGAATCAAACTTAGCCATGAATGTACTTAGCTTATGATTTAAAAATGTGTGTATACCTGTAAAGTAGGATTTAGCGGGTGGAATTAACCTCATCAATCAAACAATACCTATTAGCCTACATTTCATTAAATTATGTTTTTAGTAAAAATAACTCCAGAATGACATACAATACAACAATATAAGTACAATACTAAATACTTTATTGCACAGCAAACAAAAACATTACAGAGAAACAGTAAAATTAAAAACAACACAGGTAAAAAACAGGCGGTCTTATCGCTGATAAGCGATCTCTTCCAGACAACCTTAGTAGAGATGAGGTGTCAAATCAAAATATTTTACACGGTAGGTGGAGTGGACTTCACGCGAGCAGTAACAAGAAAACTACGAGTATGTTAGTTAATTAAACTTGAGATGCTTAAAAAGAAAAAAATAAATAAAATAACTTGAAAAAGTGATAAATATACGCATACTACTTACTACACAAATAAATAAGTAAGATAATATATACAAATACAAATAAATACAAAATTTACATACAAATAATTTACATAAATAAATAGATTATTATATATAAATACTTTATAGCTTTATACCTTTTAGACAAATAATAAAAAACTGAATTTTGATGAGTTCCCATTTTTTTATACAAATATTGTATACGACTATCCTGATATTAATTTAAATTATCACATTTTAGTTCGCTAAATGACATACTAAAATTGGTTTGTTAGTTCGTATGTACTATAGCAGAGGCCCCAGACAAGATGCATTACGCTAACTATCGTTTCTATTCGTTTAGTTTTTAAACCAATCGCGTCTCTGGCACATCACGTGACTTTTCGTATCACGTCATCTACCAGTGACGCGATTGGGTTAATAACTAAACGAAGAGAAACGCTAGCTAGCGTAGTCCATCTTGTCTGGGCCCTCTGGTCGCAAAAACGACAGCGAAATGCCAAAAACTATTTAAAAAAATGCTATTAACAGTAAATAAAACCCATTTTGGTGAAACACCAATAATCGCAGACTAGACAACTTGACCAACGGCCGAACGATACATTCATAACATCTCCGAACCCTCGCCTACTGCCAAAAATTTTCATATTAACATACCCCATATATTTGGCATCGACAGTCATTACTCACGAAAATCAGAGAATAAATAAAGCTTTGGCAAGTTGCGGATATACGCGGCGGCTACAAGATCATAACGGCTGTTGCGTAATCTTAGGAAGTGGGATTTATTGCATACATATTATGATATAGAATGCCACACTAAAATAATATAACACCAGAATTTATGCATGTACATACACACATACATTAAATCACGCCTGTTTCCCAGAGGGGTAGACAGAGACCACTTCTTTCCACTTGCTACGATTTTGACAAATTTCTTTCGCTTCTTCCACATTCATACATCGAGTCATGCACGCACGTCGGTTTCGGGTACTTAAGATTCGGCCCTTTTCCAGTATTTCACCGATTTGACTCGAAAAAGTACGCTTAACAGTACTACACAGCCTTTATTCCCTTAGTCGTCTCTTATGACATCCGAGGATAGTGTTCAGTTTAATTATTGTGGCAAGAGAATATTAATCTAGCTATCCTGTTATTCAGCTATTTTGATTATTCTATGGATATTATGGTTCCTTAAGGAAATATTTCTACTTATTTGGTATTTTTATCCGTATATTTTTTCCGGAAAAATGAATTGTTCCCGAGGGAATAGTGATAACCAACTTCTGCGCGGACGAAGTTGCAGGCAACAGCTAATTTAAATCTATCCTATGGTCCGGTCTGTTCACGTCTGCAAGGACTTGTTGTTAAATAAATTATTCGTTATGGCTTTTGACGTAGAGACCTGTCGTGTTGTTCTCATTGTTGTTTTTTTAAGTTTAAGGATTATTGACGTTACATTTATAATGATTTTATTTTTGGTAGTTTTAAGAATTTATTACTTTATTACCTTATGCAACTTACTTTACTTAATGTAACATAGTTTTAAGTACTATTATGTTTTTATGATTGATAAAATGACCTTCTGCTGGAGTTTCTTGCGGCGCTTCTTCTCCGCAATGATGGTCTCGTCCGAAGCGCTGGTAGACTCACCCTATATTACCGACGTGTAAAAGAGCCCTCATGTGGCCTATTTAGTGAATACATACAAACATACATACAAACATACATAGTAGTATTAGTACAGTACAAGTTAGGTACGTCTAAACGTAAATACATCAAAATATTCCCTTTTTCAATGGATGCGCTGTTTTAATACAAAAACTGGAACGCACGGATTGATCCAAACAACAGACGTACATACATACGCCCGCATTAGATCGCACATGGGGAGTAAGTCGAACGTTACGATAAGAGTTATAACACTAAGTTTCTCGTTCCCGTAGCACAACTTACTTTGCGTAAGATGGTTCTTATTTTACTTTAAAGTCTAAGGGTTCTGTACCTCAAAATAATAAAAGGACCTCTAATAAGATCACTTTGTTGATCGTCTGTCTGTCTGTCAAGATCCTTTTTCTCGCGTATAGGCTATCTTAACTCTAGTCGATAAAACCATATTGTCTTTGACGTTTTATGTTGTTGTTTTTAACTCGACCTCTAATAATGTCAAGTAAATAAGAGGTATCAAAACGTTGACAACACATGTCAAAAATAATAAGATTTTATTTATTTATTTATTGGAAAACAAATAGCTTAAATATTACAAAAAATATAAAATAATATCGATAATACATGAGCCAAAACAGTTTGCACTACTAGATGGGCGCCTAGCCTGTCGAATCGCATAACGTTTTTTGTCCTAAAAATGTTTGGCCGAGAATGTTTGGCATACTGTTGAATGGCATACTACTCGTTTGTCCTAATATTTTTTGCGCATACTCATTTAACGTCCTTAAGCAAGTTTGTCCTAATATTGATAACTCTAAAGTCTAATTACCTAAAGCATAATATTCCTAACATTAATTGTCCTAACAGCTATTTTGCCTATTATTAAACTGGCTACAATTACAGCACCTAAACTAAACTATGGTAGGCGTGAAGTCAGAATCGTTACGTATTCTACCTTCAGGCAGGTCAGATTTCGGTTAGGTTAGGTATGACGACGAGCGAAGCGAGGAGGAGTGTTAGGTAGAACGGTGACCCTAACGAGCGAGCGAAACGCCAGAACCAACAAGTTTGACAAGGTTATGTTATTAGCACATTAAAAATATTAGGAATATTACAATTATGCACATCAATCATTCGACTGTTGAATCTTAGCCACATCAAACGATAGGACAAATAATATTTAGGACAAACGATAATAGGAGCAACAATTTCGGATAATCGAAAATATGCGGAACAAAGTGTATGCCACACGTTATTACGACAAAAGACGTTATGCGACACAACCATAGGACTAATAATTGTATGCCATTCGATATAGACCCCTACTAGATAGCACAATTTATGCCCAGAGGAGGTAAATTCGTGATAAGCAGAATCTTACTTAATAATAACATTTATGAACGAAAGTAGTTAGAAAGCAAATTTGGAAGAAGAAATAAAAGTTACAAATCAAAAACAAAAACACTAATTACTAGCTACAGTTTTCTGTTTTAACTGTTTTCACTGCGGAAATAAATTGCCCAAGGCTTGAATAGCGGCCCAAGTCACCAAATGCGTTTGGAAACGCCACTGAGAACTAAGATGGAATGCCTCTATGCTATTTCTTTCACTGGTTGTCTTATCCCCCCCACCGGAACACAACAACGCGAACCTACAACCTAGGATTAACATTTACGTGCAAGCGGGTTTTAAGAAAAAAAAACATACAACCTAAACATATTTCTGCAATTATGATAGTAAAAAGATCTCTGCATCCAACCCTCGATGCTCCCTCTGTCCCTCTGTGCTCTGTCCCCAACTCCCATGGAACCAGTGACCTATTTCTTTCCCATAATGAGTTGCTCTAAGTTTTCTCTCGTTTCCGGTTCCTTTTGTTCCTGTCCGTTTGCTGAAACTTCTTTCTCCAGTGTTTATATGAAAACATGTTTTGAGATTTTCATTGTTCGTGAGCGTTTTCCTGTTAGGTGGTTCGCATATTTCAGACAACAATGATTAAAACTTTGGAACAAAATATGTAATTCTGGCATAATTAAATTATCGATAAAATGTCTAATGAGCAAAAATATGTATGTATGTATGTATGTAAACACTTTATTGTACACAAAAAAAAAACAGAAAATCTAATACAATACAGAGTTAGAATGTACAAAGGCGAACTTATCGGAATATTTTGGACTCAGGTCCAAGTCTTCCCGTGAATGTCGTAAAAGCCGACTAAGGTAATAAAAAGCGTGTATTACTGTTAGGCGATGGGCTTGCAACCTGTCACTAATACGCTGGTAAACATCTTAGCCTAAGTGTGCAAAGTGTGGTTGCGGAATTATCAAAAAGTTTGTAGAGTTGTTGGTAATTCTGTAGTTCTGCCTAGGTACCCCACTCTGGGAATAAAGGCGTGAGTTTGTGTGTATGTGTTTGTATGTAGGTACGCTTAACATCGAAGCTATTGAAATCAAATTGCGATTTGTATTGAAATTAGGGTATATATCTTATGTATCATTCAATAGTATAATACAGTGGTGTGTTTTTTTGGTCCCATGCCAAAGCCATTGGTCCCATGTTTGACTCCCAGTATGGGCAAATATTAAAGTATGATGAGCTCGAGTATTTGTTCCTGAGTTAATTTATTACATGCTGAATAATAGCTTATCTGTCTACACAATATTTATAATATTTATTTTCTGCAATAAAATTAAATTAATTACATCGAAGTAACGCGACGTTACAAGCGCAGCTTTTGTATGATTTCTCCTAATTGCGACCCGAGGTTCCAAATGAACCCGACTCCAGTGCCCGCCCGGCGCTCGGGTTGTTCCGCTCGAGTCCAATAAACACCGAATATAAATAATTCCGGAGCTTCCCCACAGATAGAATCAAAAAGCATCCGTCCGACAACTGTCTTTGTTATTCAAATGTTCCGAGATTTATTTCGCGTTACTACAACTTCATTTCAAATCTATACAGTTTATAACAGCTTTATTGTTGAAGTAATAAGGTTGAGAGTGAGGGGAAGGAATAGTAATGGTTATTTGCGCAAATTCCGCTTTAGTCTGAAAGGGATTGTATTAATTTCATCTTTCTGCGAACGTAAGGTCCTGTGCCCCGGGGCTACTCCGGCTGGCTCTCGCAAGTTTCAATTTTGCAGAATAATCGTAAAAAAGCTTAAAAAACATCTAACTAATGCTTAATTTTCTTTTAATTAATAAAACACTGTATTCGCATCCTTTATGAGAAACACCTGTCATAAAAAAAGGTTTTTTAATACTCAATATTACTATTTATTGCTTACACAATACAGATGTTAGGTAACTTTATAAGTACTTTTAAGGTACTAACAACCCGGATTATATGAATTCATAGCCGTACATAAACGAGAATTTATTGTACATAAAACCTACCTCATTACGCAGAATTTTCAAATCATCGATAGGCATTTCTCACCGCATGACCTAATTTCTTTTGATAGCCACAAGGATAGGATAGGATAGACCTACCTAAATCTATTTAATTAATGTTTAAAATATCCTGAAACAGCAAGGTTTCAGCAGAAAAGTGCGTTCGTAAATACGATACAACAAAATTGCAAGATTTGAACCGGAGTGACAAACATAGAAACCTAACCAATTAAAAAAAAAAACAAAAAAAAAAACTTAAAATTGTCAGTTCAAGTCCGAAGTGACCCCGCGCCTCTATTACGTCTTTGTGATAGAGGGCTACAGCGAATCATCGCCGGTCAACTATTCTGCCCTCCTAAACCAATAAGCAGTATATTGAATTCAATAACCAAAGCAGATTCCATTTTATGTCGTTATTAATAAGGTCGATATTACTACAGGAGCTTTATCTTAGTTACTGCGTTTATGCTCAGGACGGCAGTATTGTGCGGACACAATGCTCATCGAGGGAGGTGTGCTATTGTCCCCATCTACGGAGAAAAGGCACTAATACATGATTTGTATTACACACTCAACCTTATTATAACATGTGAGAGTTCAATATGCTTCTTTTAATTAATTGAACATGCGTCTTTTATCCGTAGGATTATTGTGGCTTTTTGTGCTGAGATTGAGGAATTACTGTGGCCGAAATCACTCTCGAAATAATATTTCGACTATATTATAGTCGATGAGAGGAAAATTGAGGCATTATTTTAATCTGGAGCCTTCCAGATAGTCTTTTAACTATCATACATTGTTAATGTTGACATGGCAGACAAGCCAAATTAGAAACAATACGATAGCGTATTGAAACTATGAATCGAAAACTTACGTAACGTCGTCAAGGTAAATGTTTAAGTTCCGATTTATAGTTTCAATTAGTTTAAAACATTTCTTGAAAAAAATAGAAAGTAAAAAAGTTCCAACGAATTGAAGACGTTATTTATATAATTTATGTTAAATTTACATAGTTGTATCTTAATCATGTATCTTAATCATTGTCTTTTTCCTGTAGTACAAGCTTAGAGCTTCTTTTAAGATTAATCAATTTGAGTTAGATGGTTCCGCTATAAAAATAGATATATCGGAAAATAAATCAAAAATTAAATTTTAACTGAAAAAACACATATTTCTTTGCTCAAAGTACTTATTTCAAAACACTCGGTATCAGGTTTTACTACCACTCTCTACACCCAGTATAAACATTATTCTATAAGTTCACATTCACTAAACACGTTCCGATAAATTGTCTAAGACTTTATATTACCGCGGTAAAGGTTTCCCCGTTACCAACAAAATGACGCTCATAATAAATCCTATACAGGGTGCGACGCAATATAATTTACGTACAAAATGACAACGTCTCGTAACTGCATCATCCTCTGTGCTACAGATGCCTGAATAACGCGGTTATGAAGCCACTCTAGGGTTGCCACAGCAATTTTTGTAAAACATTACAAATTCAGCAAGTTAAATTCAGTTTGAAATCGTCAAAAATGTTTGCGAAGTTAATGTGCTAAACCAGAGGTAGATTTAAAGCTTAAAATAGAAAACAGAAAAAAAAATAAGGATAACGAAAGAAAACTAAAAAAAACAGAGCGGACAGAAAACTTTTAATTTAGCATTACTTCTTACATGTAATTGTTAAAATAAATTTTAAAACCTTAATTTTATTTAAAAAAGTATCAAGCATCCTTCAAGCGGTCCTTGTCATAACTGATACCGTTAAAATTACGTGAATTTAGCAAATCAGCTGTTAGCGGACCGAAGGTTGTAAGGTTATGATTATCCATAATAATAAGTATCATTTCAATGAACGTTAGAGCATTTCAATTTGTCAAGAATTTCGATCGAAATATCTTTTTACCTATAGATAAATTTGTATTCAAAGTAACACTATCAAAAACTATATTTAAAACTGAAAGTTCTTTAGTAGCAACCCTACATAGCTGCCGCGTAGACGCTCTACGCCGTAGACTGCTACGCCGCGCTACGTCGTACGGGTATAAAGTTAGGCTACTGAAATAACTACTTAATGAACACTACAAATAACACGAAACGTGCACTAAAATAACCTTATTTCACCTGTAATACTCTGGCGTAGTCGAAATACCCGTAGCGCAGTCAGTATTTCCTTAGCGAAGTTGGTATTTCCGTTGAGACGTCTAGGTTAATACTAGTACCGCGAACTAGGGAATAAGCAACTATAGAATTATTATGAACTTCCAAACTTGCTAAGCTTTAGGTGGTGCGAAGGTTAACGATAGAAATTGACAGGTTATAGAAGCTTTTAATAGGGGTTTTGGGTTTATTGGTGGCGGGTTTATAAAAAGAAGTTTTTTTTTAATTTTCTTATCAAAAATGCGTAGTGTGTGCGTCTATGGACATAGTTGATTAACGTTTTGAAGAAACAATCGTAATTTAAGTATCCTCAGAGTGAACTAAAAGTTTTTTTAAATTTAATTTCTCACAGGAATCAGGTTTTTTTTTATCTTTATCTTAAAAAAGGATATTCAAACCAGTGTCACGGAATAAATTATTGACGAACGGAATACGTAGAATTTTTATTTTGTCGATAGGGTTTTCTCGTCACAATAGTTTTTTTATGAAGTTATAATTTTAACCTAACTGTGTTAAAGATATCCTGAAATATCCATCATAGTTTCAGCAGAAAAAAAACGTTCGATAAAATAAAAAATTGATACAATCGATAAAGTGAAATTCAATAAAATAATGGACTACCATTTATATATCACGTGACATACATAAATAAGATAAATGAAAACTTTGGCGTTAAATTTATGAAATAACGTATTGTTTAATTAAAACATTTATAAATAGGAAAAATAAAAATACCTTTGATATAAATATCCCAAAAAAAACAACATTGAATTTTACAACTTTTCTAGCGTACCTTATTGAACTGTATAACAATGCCAAGTTTATTAAAAGTCTTGTAGACAGACAGACAAGCGGACAGACGGACATGGCGAAACTATAAGGTTTCCTGGGTTGACTTTGGAACCCTAAAAAGATTTAAAAGAAATATAATTTATTTAACATAACTATTTACGTATGTATATTCTTACTAGCATGAGACTTGCCTCACTCACAACGTAAAGTATGTACTAACAAGTTTCCACTGGATCAAATTTTTATGCAGTGTCGTAAGTAGAGAATGCAAATAACTGGTTTTAACCGGTTCAAACTGGCTATTTTTATACAAAAGCGGTTAACAACCGGTTTAATTGCATTTCCTAGACGTAAATTTATAACCTATTGGATACAAGGTTCGCTGCAAATATTATAGACTTCGTTAAAGAACCTCTCTCCATGTCATTCATTGAGTTAAAATAATAAAAACGAACATTCAATAAAACCATTGACACCAGCAAAATGTAATAAAAGTTTTCATTCACTCTTTCAATCCGCTCATTCACCAACTCATTCATTCGGTCAGGAAACTTTTTTCATTCTCCAATTTTTGTCGACAGACTGAGTGATATCGCTGTCTCACTTACTCGCGAAGGTATAACAAAGAGAAAAGATAGAAAACAGTTGAATATTTGTTACACAAGGCAGTCTATTACACCGTTTAGAGTCAATATACCGGGTATAGTTTTATTTTTATCTATAAAGGATAAAGTCGTTTTTATTTAATAATAATTTATATAATTTACATGAAAGAAGATTTATGTATTATGCCAGGCTTTCAATATTTTGACTTTAGAACATAAATTATCATTATTTTATTTTATTGTATATACTTAGTAGTGTATGTTGTATTTCCATAAAGGGTTTTGTATTGTATTGTATATTGTATATAAAAAATATGTTTCTCCATATAACAGTTCTATGTAACTATATTGCGTTATGCATTAGTAGACTACATTTACTTAAGTATTAAATTTAATTAAAATTCTTCATAAAATCAGCTAGCACTTAAAAAGTAAGTGAACCTTTAATAACCAAACTATTACCATAGCTATTACTTTAAGTGTATTTGCAGAGTTACTTCAATCTCAGTTTCATTTAAATACAGATAAAAAGCTCAATGTCAAAAACTAGTTTTAGGGATCACTTTAATTTGAAAAGCAAAACGCTTTAATTTCCCAGGCTTACCCGCTTAAGCATCAGAGTTCACACTATTGTGTTTTGTTAAAGGCAACATAATAACGAATGCCATTAACCTAACATTAAAAAAAATGTACTTCTAGAAACGGAAATATTCAGGCTTTATTGCCCTCTTATCACCAGATAAACAAAACTTCAATCTGCTAATATACTGAATTGTCATAAGAACCAATCTCGGCGGAACCCGGCTCTTAATACAGCGAGTGCACTTCTCTGGTTCTTTTCGACCCTCCGCACGTTCCTTTTTATGTAACCTTGAACATAAAACAGCTGGCAACAGTAGGACAAGTCTCGTGGCCTTCAGCGAAGACAAATTGATTATTTAAAAATATTTTATGTTGTGGAAATTAAGGGAAATCAGTTTTCATTTTTGTGACAAGCTTTTGTTGCCGACTGTACTTTTTTTGCACAGTCGCCATGTACTCATTCAAACAATTCTAACAAGCCCTAACACGACGGGTTTATCAAGTGTAATTTAGGAGTTCCTATGGCCACCCTGAGTCTCCATCATCAGACCAGCTCGATCAGAACTAAAGGCGTATGCAAATATTCAACTTCATCGGAAACCGGGAAGTGGGTCAAGTTTAACTTGCAAGATTTGACACTTACATACATACATACATTGCAAGTTAAATAAAAGCTTTTAAAAATGGTCAAGAGCCGGTCGCAGTCGCGCATCTATGCTTTGTACAATCGGCCATAAATGAGGTCTACCACCCCACGGTTGCAGTTCATTTGCACGTCATGATACAACAAGTTCGATTTTCTCTTGCATTTTTTTTTTATGGCATAGAGAAGACAAACGAGCACACAGGCCACTTGATGGTAAGTGGAAACTCAGACCCATAGACATTCGCAATCACAAGATTGCAATGCAATCCTAAGACTGCAAATGCGTTGCCAACCCTGAGGACTAAGATGGAATGCCTCTATGCTAGTCATTTCACCGGCTGTCTTATCCCCAAACCGGAACACAACAATGCGAACACTGCTGTTTGGCGGTAGGTTAATGGATAAGATGGTGGTAGCGATCCGGACGGACCCTGCACAAGGTCCTACCACCCGCAAAACACAGCAGTGATTATGACAGTGACAAGTGTCAACCTTAGCGATAATAAGATCTCACAGAAACTTTTGTCAAATCCGGTAGACCACGTTCTGGGCCGACCGTACCACTGCTGGGGCTCTAATTGGTAAATTCTTGTGATTTTTACATTTTATCTAATTGTGGACGTTATGATAACTAGTACCTAATGGCGGCCGAGGTAAAAACTATACAATAACAATTCAAAAGCAATAAGGTTTTACCGAGTAGAAAAGAGCCCCCTGTGTCTGTCCACCGTCGTGTTTATAACGCTCTGATCATTTTGGGTCTCAGTCACTTGAATTGAAAAATAATTCAGTTACAAAAAACAATGAAAATATCAAAAGACATGCAATTCTGACAAAATACATGAATGAGATCGTAGACATTTTTGCACTTATAAACTTTTTGCTCATTAAATATCAATTTAAAAATTAATAAAAAAATGTGAACGCAATTTTTTTGAATACTTAGGCCCGTATTAATAAACTAATCTCAACTCTAATTCTCGTCTCGAGATGCGTCAAAAATGACAGTGTTCTATGGTTTGACGTTTACTTTGACGTATCTTGTGACGGGCGGGTCTCTATTGACTGCCATAATTATTTTAAGTCATAATGTGTTTTAAGTCATAATTTTCGCACGTCATAATGCATTTTTCTCAGGACACGGTTATTTTTTCAGGATTTTTATAGAACCAACCTAACCTAACCTTACTAATCTACACGATAAACGTTTATTAAAAACTGTAACTTCAGCCTGAAAGAAGTTATGACAAAAAAAAGTATGACTAACAATACATTATGACCAACCATATGTATGGCAGTCAAAGGGATCCGTGTGACGGGCATCTCAGCCAAGATGAGTTTATAAATACGGGCCTAAGTCGTGTTTTTGCCTATCAAATAGTGAATTACCCACTTTAATAATGCTACAGAAGAAAAAAAAAGATGTTTGTTCAGTAAAAATACGATAAAAAGGGTTACAAATAAAATGACGTTTGACATTCCGAATCAATGACGAAACAAATACTGTTTTTTCTTCTTTTAGCATTCTAAGAAAAGGAAGAAATATAGTATTGAGACTAAATTTAATAACCATGTATTTTATACACAGGCCCTATGCTGCTGCACACCTTTTTAAAACAATCCTGTGGTCAATTATTAGGTATTGGCCAAGTATTACATTTTAAAGTAATGTATGTATGAACTGTTTTTATGTCCACTGTGGCCCGCTCTCGCCACATTAACAGTCCGGTCACGCGCCACAAGAATCGGTGGCGCGACGGCGCAAACCCGGGTAAGTGACGAATAACAAGTTTATCCGCGCCTTTCTCGATTGTTTCAACCTCCGGGTTTATGGCGTCGTGGCAATTAAATTTAAGGGCGGATTGAAACAGTTTATGAGCACTTGAGATGGAAAATATTGAGTTTTTGTGGAGATGAAGTCAATCTCAGTGTTTTTTCAAATGTGAACTGAAAAAAAATTATTTCGGGGTTAAGAGCGTGTTTCAATACTGTCTACCTGTATTTTGCGCACAGGAAAAAACAATATTGACTCTGCTAGCGCTTCGGACATGACTATTGTTCTGACAAGGACCGCGGCAATAAACTAGCAGAATGTTCTTTTATTTATAATAACGACTGACGGTAAGTAGGAACTGTGACACATATTATAGACATTAGCAATCTCACGACTACAATCTGAAGACTGCAATCCTAATACCACAAATGCGTTGCCAACCTTGAATTCTAATATTATACTACTAATTTTACCAGTTGTCTTATCCCCACACTAGAACACAACAATGCCAATACTGCTGCTTGACGGTACGTTAAAGGATTAAAAATCGATGGCTTTACGTTAAAAATAACTGATATCCTATTTTTGCTTTCATACTCCATCACTAGCTAATGCAATTTAATCAGTTTTTAACCGTTTTTGTATGAAAATAACCGGTTAAAACCGGTTATAAACATCGCTAACTCGTGGCATTAAGGTAGCACTTGACAGTTTCTAACAGACTAGTGATGTGACAATGTTCTTGCTATACGAGTCGAGAAAAGGAAACCAATTAGAAAAAATGTATTTTCAATCATTTAATATAATTTGACATTCGTGATAAACAATTAATATTTGTGCCAAATTTTTACAAGTCAGCCTACGTCTTCTATATGACAAAATACACGGTGCATAAAAAAAAATTACCCTATCACCTTGTAGTAGTTCTGGATGTTAACTAATGATTTCCTCCATTATTTGGAAAAAATCTATGTGAACGACACGTCTCGTAATAATAAGTAAATGAACGCATTGACATTGACATTGATGTTTTTTAAACTAGTGATTAAACCTTCTTCGTCATTATAATATTAAGACCATGTAGATAATATTCATTTATTATTTAATCTTATCTGAAAAGACGACACATAGAAAACTTGTCTCATCACTAATTTGTCAAGTGATACCTAAATGCCACAAGTCAGCGATGTGTAGTTATAACCGGTTATAACCGGTTATTTGCATTCCCTATCTATCACTCCATTCTACAAAATACACCACCAAATGGAGTAACGGTGTAAGGAGCGCCCCCAAGTTGTCGGATTAGTGACACGATCGCGCCACTCGCCGGAGTTGACTCGCTGACTTACAGAACTTGGCCTCGCGTCTAACGCCGATGTTCCTACACGGGTGTTAATATTTCATTGGAGATATCTCTCCCGGGGGGAGAAATCCTTACTAATGCAATAAAATGTAGTCCTGGGGTCGCTCATTTGTTCGAGCTGTTTTCCTGGTGCTTGGGGTGATGGTGTGTTTAGTTAAGACTTTATGGAGCGGAGTTGTGGAAACTTTAATGAGTTGCACTAAGCGACTAATACGGACATGATATTTTAAAGAATTTCATCGAGGTATTCTACTCGTATGGTTATTTACAGACCCGTGTGGTTGCCTGGTTAGAATAGTGCCATTCCATGTCTTCCCGTGGATGTCGTAAGAGGCGGCTAAGGGAATAAAGGCTTGTAGTACAGTTAGGCGATGGGCTTGCGACCTGTCACTAATACACTGGTAAACATCTTAGCCTATTAGTGCAAAATGTGGTTACAGAATTATCAACAAGTTTTGAAAATTGTAGGTAACTCTGTAGCTCTGCCTACCCCACTCTGGGATTACAGGCGTGAAGGTATGTATGTATGTATGTATTTACAGACATGCTCGACGTTGCATCTATAAGTTCGTTTACGCACTATAAATTAATGTTGCAAAATATCGAATAAAGTAGAAAACAAATCGTATGCGAAGGATCGTTACAAACAACAGGGAACTTTAAAAAAAAATCACCGTTTCACGTTTATTTTCCAATGGAGTTTTCGAGTGTTCGATTCTCAAAAATTTAATCGCTGGTAAATGTGTTTAAATTTGTTTAAATTGAACGTAGTGGCGGATCCAAATTCTTAATGTTTGCCGCAAACAGTGTAGGACGCAACTACATGTTAGATTGAGATGAAAATTCGTCGTGCTCACTCTAACATTATAGTTATGACTTGCATTTTGCAAACACCAAGCGTGAGAATCGTCATTTCAATGGTCATTGTCATTTCCATGCTCATTTCATGTTTAATTTGAAATTCATCATGACCAGGCTCAACCTTTTTTTTATGCCATGTAGAAGGCAAATCTCACAGGCCACCTCATGGCCTGTACCTAAAGACTATACATATTTGCAATCACAAAGACTACGACCTCAAGACTACAATCCAAAGATTGCAAATACATTTTCAACGTTGAGAAGAAATGCCACTATATCTCTCATTTCACCGGCAGTCTTATCCCCACACGCACATCACCAAGCTACAACTTAGGGGTTCCAGTTGGACTTTGCACAACGTCCTACCACCACTTATTAGCTATCACAACATTTTGCTGACATACTCGCATAGGAATCAAAAACAGTCTACATTTTTTCTCATAAAGACAAATTATTATTAATCTATTCCTTTAGTTCCTTGACAATCAAGTAAAACAGTTTGTCAAAGATTTAAAAAGTTCCTTTTACCCCGATCACAGTAGTATCATTAAAGGAACTCGTAAAGCACGCGGCCCGCAATTATCTGCGCATAATAAAACTCAGCCTTTGCTTCAAAGGAGACGCTGGAATAACCGAGGGCCGTGGAGATAGCCCGGCACCCATACACGAGGCAGATGCATCGGTGCTCAGCTGAAGCCACGGATAGTGAGGGTAAACGATGGTTGGTTGACCCGGATAAATAAGCTAGTGGTTCCAGATTGTTATATATGATATGTCTTTTATGAGCAAATTAAGGTTTCTGGTGGAAATTATTACGGATAAGCCTGGCAAAACGATGACACTTGCTGACCCGTCAGTGCGAACAAAACACATTGTAGCGCGTGCATTTTCAATTAAGCAGCCTTATACGTTCGACCTATCGTGCTGCTAAATTGAAAATGCACGCGCTACAATGTGTTTTGTTCGCACTGACGGGACTACTTAATCTCGCCGCTAGGTATCACTCGACAGTCCGCACGACCGGCGTTGTTTACAGAATCACTACGCAGCTGAAGCCACGGATAGTGAGGGTAGACGATGGTTGGTTATGACCCGGATAAATGAGCTAGTGGTTCCAGATTTTTTGTATATGATTATGTCTCTTATAAATGAACAAATTAAGGTTTCTGGTGGAAATTATTACAAGCCCGTCTCTGCTGAGCACAGAGCGCAGTAGCGGCTAGAGCATCCTGGGTAGTGATTATGTTAGTGATACCAACCGGCGAGATTAAGTAGTCCCGTCAGTGCGAACAAAACACATTGTAGCGCGTGCATTTTCAATTAAGCAGCCTTATACGCTCGACCTATCGTGCTGCTAAATTGAAAATGCACGCGCTACAATGTGTTTTGTTCGCACTGACGGGACTACTTAATCTCGCCGCTAGGTATCACTCGACAGTCCGCACGACCGGCGTTGTTTACAGAATCACTACCCTGGACATTATAACGAGTAGGTTTGATTGCATCTCCTTGATTCACTGAGCAATCGTACTTATTAATTGTTTTAAGACAGGTGGAGATAGCCTGGCACCCATACATACGTCAGTTGAATGAGCAATGGCTTCTATTAGATATGTTTAATTTAATAAAGTGAAGCCTGTTCAAAAGTCTAAGCACTTAAAAACACATATTTTTACCTAAAAAAATACGGATACTGTGGCTCGGGCCTGGTTATCTCCGTTCGTACCTATATTAATAGTAGAATTAATAATAACGGTGGAATAAATGTTTGGCTTACTTTTTCTTATTGAAACGTATTGCCAATGAAGCAAGACAGCTAGCCAGCGATCATTGATTGTTCAACGGTGAAAACAATTGTTTAGAGTTTAAAAACTGCGAAAATTTCGCGAGTTTTGTATTAATTGTGTTCTTTTTTTATTAAATTGAGGTTCGATGTTGGTAGATGGATGCACCGTGACATCTTCGCATTTGGCTTTTAGGGGGCGCTGCCTTACGGGGGCCTCGGCTCTGGTTGATCTTTATTCGTCGTGCTTTTTATTTTTGTAACCGCCCGAGCATGGCGAGGGCGGTTAAATCTGATCTTGAGATTAATTGTGTGCTTTATCTAGCGAATTTATGGAGAATTTCTCAGCAGAAATCTAAAGTTTAGTTCTAAGGTTAAGCATATTTTTTAACATTTTAATTTAGATTAATAAATGAACCAAATTTGAGTTTACGTTTTAAATTTAGTTTCAAACGTTGTGTGGCAACCGCTTCTTCGCTATACTTGAAGCGTAGTTTTATTTCGTCGTTCTTCAGCTTTTATTTAAACGTCGCAGTATTCAATGCGGCGGATTTAATAGATAACTTGCGTACAGACGCTGTTCAGCAGTAATTGGATGTGGAGCTCTTAGGTATACACGTTTCTTTTGGCTCTGCTACAGGTTCTTGAGTATTAAGATAAAAACTGGTGGTGGAGTTGGACTCGCGCACTGAGGGTTCCGTATCGCCGCAAAGTAGTATATTTCGAATAGAATCAGCGCAAGGCACACTTGAACATTTTTTGGTATTTGTTGGTTAACACTTATACTCGTATTATGTTTTACTGATTTTACGATAAAGATAAACATACGTTGTATAAAAAAGGTTTCTTGTTAGGAAAACCCCTTTATTATTTCACTTTTTTAATAAATAAAAATAGTAAATCCGCTGAAACAACACTCTAAATAAAACCTGTTATCTATTAGGGTGACCGAACTAGTAATGAACCAGGACCAATAATAGAAACTTGATTCTTATAGTAAACAATTATTTATAACCTTACATTATTGTTGCCTTCAGCAAAAAGTGTCCAACATAGGTACCGTCACCCTGCGGTTCAACAGATAGCTCTTTAAAATTAGGACGGACAGACGGACAGCGTTATTATTAGGGTTTTCTTGGGCTTCATTCGAACACGGCACCCTGAAAACCACTGACCGATGTACTACTTCCAGAACTTGTACCTTTGATTTGAACCCAGGACCACTAGCTTCGTAGGTGGGTCACTACCAACTAGGCGTCATGAAACAATTGTACATTATCTCACTTGCTTTAATATAATTACATTATGATTAAGATATAAAATCTATAGTAAAATAGATATTGATTATTTGTAGATGAATTCCCTAAAAAAAAATACCGTCTCTCACTACTACTGTATTTTTAATATAATTTTCTGCATCTTGATCAAGCGCTCTCTGAGTGAATGATTGAGCGATAGTGAGTGAATGGGGAGCGATTGAATGATTCGCTCGAGTGGGTTGACGCAAAGTACGCGTAAATGAGCTCCGATGTAGGGGGGCGCAGTGGGGGAAGGTTTATTTATATACGTCACGATAGTAATTTGTCATAGTAACCATTTTGTATCATGTTTTCGATATAAGAATACGAGTATAAATCATAATATCGTTTTTTTAAAATTAATTTGCGAGTAATACAGAATAAATGAATGAAACTTCAATAATATTCATACTTTTTAAGACCAAACCAGTTATTTGTAATTACAAAGTAAAAGTCAACATTTAATAAGCTCAATCCAAATAAGCGAAAATAAATAAACCCATCAATAAAACGATCATGAATTAAATTATAATTATTTCCCAATACGCATCCATTTCATTACAACCGTTTGCAACGAATGAATGATAATTAAAATGAGTGAACGAAATCCCGAACCCATTCACTCCAACTCGCTCATGGCGGGTATAACTGGTGAATTAAAACTTTGAGAAGCTTTGCACTTTGTTCGCAAAGCTCATGACGACACAGCTGTAATGAAAATGTCAACATGTTTCTTAACTAAAATATAAAGTGGTTTGGTAAACTTAATATTGTAAATTGACCCTTCAAGTAAATAGTGCAAAGTTGTGTTTTATTTACACGAAACAATTGTGATACGTATAAAAAAAATGTGTTAAAAGTTTCGTTTAATAGAAGAATGAATATGTATATTATCAGGACATTTTTTGCATATTTTATTTGTTGCAATAATACATAAATACAACCTTGAAAGAGCATGGCAAATGCTCTTTTTGAAAATTTATCATTAATATCAATCAAAATATATTACAAAATCTAATTCTTCTAAAATATTAATCATGTGAATTGATACGCGCCTAAGCAATGCTGCAGTTGCTTGTCATGTAAGAATATATCGTCACCTGTAGGATCAATTAATGTAACCGCCAATTTGACGAAAATGAGTTATATATACAGTTCGATTGGATTTTTTTTTCTCCGTCGACTGGTATATTTGAAAAAATTCTATCTTGAAAAAAGAGTGAGTTACACTAATCAAAAATCAGGATAAATTATGGAAATTCAGTACAGAAAATAGTGTATGCTACATTTTCTTGATATTTGATTTCGTTATGTTGTTGCAACGGGCACTCTAACAAAAGAAGTTGTTGTAACAGGCAGTTCGACTGAAAATGACTCTTACGTTAATACTTGAACTGTTAGCTTTATAGGTCATAGTCCGTTACATTAAACTCACTGCTGCTTCTAATCTGTGAATGCCCGTTACGTTAACTACAAATATACGTATTTTTGACATTGGTGATTACGTTACGCTTATACACTTGTAGACAGACGTGCTGTGCCCATTACGTTAACATTTTTAGTTTTACGCAATTTAATTCATACATTATTGATACTTTTTAATGCCTTCAATATTTGGCGGGTACCCTACAAAACTTTAATAGTTTATGACTTGTATGGCGATTACCTTAACATCATTTACTTACACAAACAGCTATTTGCCTCTTTTCTTCCTGATAAATTCGTGTTTTGTTAGAGTAAGATAGAGTATAAAACTATTTGGAACTAGTTGTAACGCGAAACTAACATCAAACGCTTGCGACGGTCAAGGTGAAGTGATTATTAAAACAGTTTGCTTATGAAGTTCGTGCCGCAAATACCTGTGTTCAAGATGAGTGATAAAAATCAACTGGATGCCTTGATAAGACGAAAAAAGGAGCTTACAAGACAAAAGGATAATTTAATGAGGTAAGTTTTTTTTAACGCTTATGTAAAAAAGGTTAGCATATTTTTAACATAAAATAAAAAAGATGTTTGGATTGAGTAACCTTCTAGATGCGTGCGAAACAAGTTAAAGGTGAATTTGATACCAGTATTTATTTATTTATTTATTATTCAAAGAACATTATCTGACTAACAGCTTGATGCCAAAGTGCCAGACACAGAATACCTATGTATATCAATTGTTTTATTTAAGATGACACGTGTAGTTCAGTACTAACAAACAGCAAAAATACCATGATTACTTACATAAATAAACAGTGTCTTTATTTATTTAAGTATAAGTGTAACATTTCTCATTTTCTGATTTGTTCTCATGCTCTTTGTGTGAATTCACCAAAGTGACTTTTTTTGTTATAAGTAATAATAATGTATGATATGAATAGGCAGTAAGTCAGTTTATAAATATTATGTTGGTATGCTATCGCATTGGGTGTCCTGTAATGATAGTGTAATGTGTTAATAAATAAATAAATAAATAAATAATAAATAAATTTTAAATCGGTTTGTATGGTATGCAAAAGTAAAATTGACTGAAGTAGATATTTTTAATAATAATACTTTTAGAAAAATAATGAAATATAATGCCTATACGTCGGTGTTTATAATGTACAGTCGAGTTCATAAATCTGTGTACACTTTAGTTCCTTGTCTATTTAATGTCATGTTTGTTTAAAGTACCATAATATAAATTGTCACAGCGATTAAAGTCACAGGGTACTAAAGTGTACACATATTTATGATCTCGACTGTACATCTATATGATTTATATAATACTAGGTTTTGCCTGCGTCTCCGTATGTGCAGAAGTTTTTTCTCGCTATACTTTCAGAAACTGACCCTTTTTAAGGATAAAAAATATCCAATATCCATCTTCGGACTATACTCGTAAACTATCCATGGACCTAATTTCACAACGATTAATTGAGGCGTTTAACCATAAATAACAAAAACACTCACATAATTATATTATTAGTAGAGCATTACTCAGCTAACAAGCCTAGTTGGTAGTGACTGCCTACGAAGCTAGCGGTCCCGGGTTCAAGCCCCGGTAAGGGCAGATATTTGTGTGATGAGTGCGAGTATCTGTTCCTCATTATTGGATGTTTTCTATTCTTATATTATTCTTCTATTCTTATTGTCTTCTTATATTTAAGTATGTTTTTCTCTATATACGTAAGATTATCGTTATTTTGAGGATTTATATATTTATTTATTATTAGGTACTTCTATTTTAAATACGTCTAGTTGACGAAATCAAAATTTGGTATCGTGTCTTGTAATGTTCGGTATTTAAATATTAATATTATTTAGTTTTGACTTGTTTCAGACATAAAACTACAGATGTTGCTCGCGGAAGCTTAAGTACAAGTAGTGACGTGATAGAAGACAGTGATACACATCTACCGACACCGATGTTTTCAACGGCGGCGGTATTAAGACACCGCGGCGCCCGTATGAAGTAAAAGTCATGGACCACACCGATTTCATAGATTGGAAGTCTGTAACCGAAAAAGTATTTACGGCTAAAACTGTTGCTAATAAAAATTTAAAACTAAGAGACATGAGAATCATCACGTTTAAAAAAAAAATGCTATGGAAGTTAAATACACGATGAAAGAAAATGGACAATACTACGATATTGAACTGGGCCAAGAAACAAAATTGTAAAAGGAAAGGGATGGGGAAAAGGCAGATCAAATGAAAGAATAATGGACACTTATTTAGTAACTCAAACAGAACTACAAAGACTTTATACACGGCCGCTACCTATTTCTACAAATAAATACCAAGACTTGAAAAAACTTTGCGATGAAGGTGTTATACCCAAGCAGTTTGTACAAGATTATCTTACTCTACCTCACATAAATAAAAACGACACATTGAAAATCAACCACAATGATGATTCTGAAAGCGACATTGAAGAAAATGTAATCAATTCCGAAAATGAAGATGAACAGATATCATCAAATAAAAGTAAGCAGCCTATTGAAGATACGCCAGTCGACTACCTAAAAAAACAGAAAAGAGTGAAACTCATGGAACCACAAAAAACAAAGAAGAGTATAAACCAAAACAAACAATGAAAAAGAAAATACAAGTTAAATGTGAGGATCAGAAAAAAAGTGAATAAATCAAAATTAAAAGCGACGAAAATACAAAGGTTCAAAATAGGATAATACAAGTTAAATGTGAGGATTTGAAAAAAGCGGAAAAAAGCAAACAGAAAGTACTAAGAAACGAGAGAGTGAGGCGAAATGGAAAGCAGGGAAAGGCAAGCAACAATTGGAAAAGGAAGAAAACTCTATTGGATCGCGGCGTAGCCAAAGGATAAAATATTAATAAGGGAAAGAAAAAAACGGACTATCAGTAAAGTCACAGGATGTAACTTTGTTATTTTTAATTATTTTATAGCTGTTCATTACAAAAACGTTTTAAATAAGTCTGATTACTTATAGTTAAATTGTGACACATTCGAGAAGATTTTGCTGTGGTTTTTTGTTGTTAATTGTAACCATAATAACGTTTCTAATGAGTCTTATTATTATTTCTCAAATTATGACACGTTTGAGAAGTTTTTACTGTTGTTTTTTAAGTGTTAAATTGTAACCACTAAAACATTTTAAACAAGTCTGATTAGGTAGGTACTTACTTATCGTTTCTCAAATTATGAGAGTTTTGAGAAGCTTTTTATTCCATTAATTAGGTAATCGAGAAGAATTAAAATGGTTTTGTGTTACGGGATTATGTGGTTGCTGTATTATTGAACAGTTAAAATAATGTGTCTAAGTAATTGTTATTGTTACATGTAAGTAATAATATTTGATTTACCAAAAATACCCGACTATTATGATAATTATTATTCTGTTTTAATAAGAAAAAGCTACAAAATATTGTTGTGATGTAGATTTAAATAAAAACGGCTAATATATACATACCTTTGTCTATTTTATTAGAGTATGATCCAGGAGTCGTACTTTACATGCCGATGACGTCAGTTTGTAAACAGGCTGATTAAAAATGTAAGACTAGTATTGAAAGGTTTAAATTTGGTTCGAGTATAGCCGAACAAGTTCTGCATAAACCTATTTATAGGGTGTTAGGTATTAGACTGGGTCTAGCGACTTACCGCTACGATCCTCCGGCGACCGCGTGTTCCACGGCCTTGGCGGCAGACCAAGGGCAAGTCGGCACAGGTCACAACACAAGTAAAAATCCAGTGAATATACCACAACACAGGTCCACAGGTGTCACTAGTTACGGATGCTAATTCCAGGGTGAAAGAGATAAGAGTTTTTTTTTTTTTTTGGAGTTTTAACTGCAGGTGGAAAGTTTCGATGCTTTCGCGACGGCGTTCGTTTTTTGACTCGTTTGTGGTTGGTCCGCGCCACGCTACGTTTTGTGGCGCTGCTGTCGCGCGCTCGCGTGGGATTGGTGCTTTTGGATTTTCACAGCGTATCGCAGACCCAATCAGAATAAAAAGAAAAGGAAACGGAAAGGGACGAAAATCCTATAATCAAATTTGTGTTGCCTTGTATGTAAGTAATACCTATCTAAAAAAAAAATACTTAAATAATCTGTTCCAGTACGGAACATGCCGCTCACCTTAAAAGCACATAGCTGCTTTTAACGCTCACAAAAACTATAGTTTATAAAGAAGAAAAGAAAAACTTAAGTGACTACTAATATTAAGTTCGTAACGATTTGCTTATTCTAAGGGAAGAGGACATATTTTGACCACTGGTCGTTTACAAAAGGTATTTCCCATTTTTAAAGTGACTACGCGAGTCACGTTGTCAGAGCCGGGGTGTAGAGCGTGGATGCGCGCCAGCTTCCACTGCAGCGGCGGCAGGTGGTCGTCGCACACCACAACCACAGTGCCTTCACGGAGGTTGGAGCCGCGGTCGTGAAGCCACTTACTACTCTGTTGTAATTAGTGGAGGTATTCCTTACTCCACCTTTTCCAAAAATGCTGGACTGATTGCTGTATCCAGCGCCATCTCGTAAGACGATTTGGGTTCTCGTCTACCAACGAAACATCAGGTAAGGCCGTTAAGGGTTCTCCTATTAAGAAATGTGACGCTGTCAAAGGTAGAGGATCGTTAGAGGCCGAACTTATTGCACACAACGGGCGAGAGTTCAAAACTGCTTCAATTTGACATAGAAGCGTGTGCATCTCGTCGTAAGTTTGAGTACGAGTCCCTACTACCCTGTACAAGTGGTGTTTAAAGCTTTTAACACCGGCCTCGAAAAGTCCCCCGAAATGACTCGCATACGGAGGTTGAAAGTGCCACGTTAGGCCCTGCTGCAAGGTTTGTAGATTAAGTTCACTTTGCACCGAATCTTTACGTAAGAATGTGTACAAGTCCTTGAGATAATTGTCACAACCGACAAAGTTCTTACCACAGTCCGAATATATATCTGTACATAGGCCTCGTCGGGACGTGAAACGACGCAGGGCTGCTAAAAATGCTTCTGTGGACAGCTCCGACACTAATTCGAGATGTACGGCTTTAACACTCATACATACAAAAACTGCAACGTAACATTTTACTATTTTAGCGTTGCGTACTTTGTTAGCACGCACATAAAATGGACCAGCATAATCTACCGAGGTCTTTAAGAACGGTCGCGAGGGACGCAACCTTGACGCGGGGAGCGGTCCCATGCGCGGTTGTACACGTGACGGGCGCGCGCGGAAGCAACGGACGCAGCGATGTATGCGCTGACGCACAATATCACGACTCGACAATATCCAATATCGCTGTAAAAGCGCGTATCGTACGGATTGAGGCCCGGCATGTAGATTGCAACTATGTGCATCGTCAATGATAAGATCCGTTAAGGGATGTCGTTTCGGTAAGATAAGTTGATGTTTGGAACCAAAAGGTAAAAGTGACTTATGAATTCTACCCCCAAGTCGGAGCGACCTATCACTATCCAGGAATGGCGTAAGACGGCGCAACTGATGGGAAGGTAATTTACCAGACGATATATTATTTATGTCATCGTGAAAAACAGATTGTTGAGTTACGTGAATAAGTCGATTTAACGAAAAGTTATATTCGGGTACCGTGATGTACTGCGGAAAAGTTTCTTTAAGGCCTTTACATTTATTGTAGAAGCGGAATATAATTGCTGTAACACGAACTAACTTGCCGAGCGACGAAAATCGCGTAATGAAGTCCACATCTGGAATAGAAGGTGCCGTGGACGCATTGGAATAAATCGGTAAGTTGCGTTTCTCTTCGCAGGTGTCTATAATTGGTGTCTGTATAGGCCAGGAGTCGGGACTTAGTTGGAGCCATGGAGGACCATGGTACCACAAGTCGTGATGAGCTAGCGCGGCGGGCAGCAGGCCGCGCGACGCGCAGTCGGCAGGATTGTCGGCCGACGGCACGTGGCGCCAGCTGCTCGCGGGCACGCGGGACAAGATCTCACTGGTGCGGTGGGAGACGAAGGTTTTCCACTCGTGCGGAGATGAGCGTAGCCATGCTAGCACGATGGATGCGTCGGTCCACGCAAACACTTGATCGGGTTGGATACGATCGCCATATATAGATGTTACTTTTTCGAGTAATTTCGACAATAGTAACGCTGCCATAAGTTCGAGCCGAGGAATGGTCAACCGTACCCGAAGTGGAGCCACTCGAGTTTTACCCATAACCAGGTAAATTTGGACAGCACCGTATTTGTCGGTAAGACGTATGTAGACACAACCCCCGAAAGCAATTTGGGACGCGTCCGCGAACCCATGAATTTGAATAGATTCAACATCACCATGATTAAAAATATGACGCGGAAACGAAACTTGCGATATGAGCGGTAGTTCCCTTATAAAACACATCCACGAATTTACTATGTCAACGGGTGGAGCATCGTCCCAACCAACGTTGGCTAGCCACAATAATTGGATCAAATGTTTGGCAAATAATGTCACGGGAGATAATAACCCGAGCGGGTCGTATATTTTTGCAATTTCAGATAGGATCACACGTTTTGTGCATTTATTAGAAGTAACTTGCACTTTGAAATTGAATGCATCTGAATTTGGGTTCCACTGTAACCCAAGAACCTTTATTTTTTGGTCGTTCTCCATTTCAGCAAACGGTACGTTCTCTCGCCGCTCACCATGAAGATCTGGTGGCAGCACTGCAGCGAGTATCGCTGGCGAGTTGCTGTGCCATTTACGCAGTTCAAACCCGGCCGATGCGCAAATACCTATTAACTCGCTCTGCAGCGCGAGGGCTCGGGCTTCTGTGTCCTCGCCTGATACGACGTCATCGACGAAAACGTCATTTAGTAACACCGGCGACGCGAGTTTGAACCGGTCAGACTCATCGTGAGCTAGCTGTTGGACAGTGCGTAGCGCGAGATAGGGAGAACAGTTGACTCCGAACGTGACTGTACGCAGCCGGTAGTCACGAATAGGCTCTTCTGGCGACTGACGCCATAGAATGCGCTGAAAATCCCTATCACCTTCACGAACAAGTATGTTACGATACATTTGTTTAATATCAGCGGTGAACGCAATGGAATGAACACGAAATTTGAGAAGTACATCTACGATGTCCAGGTGAAGCTTAGGACCCATCAGTAGAGCGTCGTTAAGAGAGTACCCACTAGTCGACCGACAGCCCGCGTCGTACACTACTCGCGTGCGGGTAGTCTCGCTCGACGCTTTGACGACGCAGTGGTGCGGGATGTAATAGCTCGCGCCGGCCGGCGGCTCGCCCGCGACGGCCTCCATATGGTTGAGATCCACGTATTCCTGGAGGCACGCGTGATAGTCGACCTTCAACTGAGGGTTACGTTCTAAACGATATTCCAACTTATGGAACCGAGATAATGCAATTTGCCGTGACTCGCCGAGAGGCGGGGCATCGGGCTTGAAAGGGACAGCGACGACGTATCGCCCTTCCTCGTCACGAGTATGCGTCTTTCGATAAAAGGATTCGCATAATTCTTCGTCGGGAGTGAAACTCCGCTTCTCCGAAACTGACTCCAGCTCCCAGAACTTCTGCAGGTTGTCGTTGTCAAACGAGCTAAAACAGGCCTGGAGTGAAGTCGAACCAACTACATCGAACGATAACTTACCTAATAATAGGTAACCGAATACACTATTAATCGCCATTGGCGTGCCTGGAGGCCCGGTGAGAGTGTTTCCTAACAAAACGTGGGATAGTATATCCGCTCCGAGTAACATTTCAACCGGCTGAGGCGTGTGGAAATCAGGATCGGCCAAAGTTATATTTTTTAAATGAGACCATTCGGTAACCGGCAGTGCAACACTAGGCATTTTTGAAATTAATTCCGGCAAGATTAATGCGTCTACCGGAAGGACAGGAAGTTGTTTACCCTTTGGCTTGATCAAGCACGAAACTATACCCTTAGGTCGAACGGGTTCGGTGTCACCAATACCAAACACAGGAATACTAACATGGCTCCGCGTCAAGCCCAGCCGTTGTACGCAAGCCTCGGTAATAAACGACGCCTGACTGCCCGTGTCGGCAATACAACGAACAGTTGATACCTTCGAATCACCTACGCACACATCAATCAGTGCAGTAGATAGTAGCACGGTGCCAAATCGCGACGTCGGCGCGTTTGACGCACAATTATATTGCACTGGGATCTCATTAGGGCGCTCCTCCGTAGGAGAGAGCGGGACAACACTAGGTGTCGCTACTTCACTTACGACCGATAACGAATTCGCTGAGAAATGAAGCAAACTATGATGGCGTTTATGGCAAGTACGACACACGAAATTCGATTTACAGTTTTTTACGTCGTGTCCGACGTTTAAGCAATTATAACAAACGTTTTTGTTTTGCACAAAGGAATACCTATCTTGCGGGGAAAGATTTAAAAAATCCGGACATTTCATCAACAAGTGTAAGCCATCACACTGCAAGCAAGGTTTGACCTTATTGTTATGTGGATTAGGTCGAGTTTGGTCTGCGGCGGTAGTGGTAGCCGCGAACGTGCGCTTAGGCTGGGTAGCCGCGCCGGGGCCGCCGTTGTGCCGCGCGGCGTGTCCCGAAGTACCTACATTTGCCGCGTGTTTTTTAGTGGACTGCGTATTATGAGTAAAAGTCATTTCCTCGGCAGAAATCTCACGTTCTAAGAACGAAATTAGCAATTGTACATCCGGAATATCGGATGGTTTGGTTAACGAACGCTCGAAATTCTTTCTGGTGCCGTTAGGTATTTTGCGAAGTAACGTACTTAATAGCATAAAACTCCATTGATCGACAGGAAAACCCATAACCTCCAATGCCATGATGTTCTCCTGGTAGACATTTAACAAGTTTCGCATACCATGCGTTGACTTATCGGAACAAGGTTCTATATCGAATATGCGATCGAGATGTTTCGATGCGATGATTCTTTTGTTTTCATATCGGGAACGTAACGTATCTAAGGCAATCGTGTAGTTATCTTCCGTAATAGGAATCGACTTTATTAAGCTGTATGGCTCGTTTTTAACAGCAAGAAGTAGGTACCGAAGCTTTTCCGTATTCGTGTAGGCACTGTTGCCATGTACTAGCGACCAAAACAAGTCGTAGAAAGACGGCCAATTTGTCGGATCGCCGTTGAATTCCGGCAATGGCAAAATAGGTAAATTTCTTTTGTTATTTACTGACGCGTCGTTAGAGGTGAATGACCGATTCAAGCGGCGCTGTTGCTCATCCACGGTCTTGAAATTGTTAACATGAGTGACAATGGCATAGTACAAATCACTAAAATCGTTACGAATCTTAATATTCTCGTCCTTATTGAAGATTTTAGTTCTTATAAGCGTTTTCTCGATTTTAGATTGCACTTTATTGAACTTTCTCTGATGAACATTTAAATCACTAGTTCGCGAGCGGAATTGTTGTTCATTTGTCGCTGCGAGCTGTAAGATACGTCTAAGCTCGTCGAGAATCAAATCTCTTTCGAAAATATCTTGTTCACACGGCAATGAATCTTCGTCCGGCATTTTGTGTGACAAAGATGGCGGGTTAGAATTTGAATTGAACGCGTGTAAAGTAATGAGTACGTAATACTGCTGATTACTACAAGACAACACAAACTGGAATTAGGCTCATCCGGTTGAAGGAACAAATTTTATGTTAGGTATTAGACTGGGTCTAGCGACTTACCGCTACGATCCTCCGGCGACCGCGTGTTCCACGGCCTTGGCGGCAGACCAAGGGCAAGTCGGCACAGGTCACAACACAAGTAAAAATCCAGTGAATATACCACAACACAGGTCCACAGGTGTCACTAGTTACGGATGCTAATTCCAGGGTGAAAGAGATAAGAGTTTTTTTTTTTTTTTGGAGTTTTAACTGCAGGTGGAAAGTTTCGATGCTTTCGCGACGGCGTTCGTTTTTTGACTCGTTTGTGGTTGGTCCGCGCCACGCTACGTTTTGTGGCGCTGCTGTCGCGCGCTCGCGTGGGATTGGTGCTTTTGGATTTTCACAGCGTATCGCAGACCCAATCAGAATAAAAAGAAAAGGAAACGGAAAGGGACGAAAATCCTATAATCAAATTTGTGTTGCCTTGTATGTAAGTAATACCTATCTAAAAAAAAAATACTTAAATAATCTGTTCCAGTACGGAACATAGGGAGTTTATGTAATATGTAGTTGACCAATACTGAATCGAATGTCAATTAGATCAAAACATTTATATTTTATTTTAAGTACAACGACTTAACTACTTGAGTCCCAGACAACGACTCAAGTAAAAAAGTTGACGCAGCATTCCGTGTCCCTACAAACCCTTATTTAAGTTTAATGATACTGACATTGAGAAGGACAGTATGATTAAATAGACATAAATACAATTAGGGCATTGACATTCATAAAAGAAAGTGGTCTTCATTTGCGATGTTTAGTAATGAGAGGTGAAAAAAAATTTATTCTGCCGTGCAGTTAAGACATACCTAAACATCTTCCAAATTAAAACAAAGCATCCTGTGTGTAAAATTTCGTCATTTTGACGTCATCGGCATAAAAAGTTCGACCTCTGAGATTCCTGTTCATAATAATTGTCACATTCTAGCAAACAGTAACAACACGATTAAAGTTTTAAGTAATCTGTTATAACGGTCATTTATCCTAACTTGAATTCTATTACAAGATAATAAGAACTATAGTTCATTGGCAGATTTAATGTAGCGTAAATAGCGTAACTCTTAATTATAAAAAGGGCGTGATATACGTTAAAAAGTTTTACATTTTTGGGAGTTACACTTTTGTTTCATTTTAGTTTTTATAAATGATGTAACGTATCGCCTTTTTTTTTGCAAATATTAACGTAAGAGCCACCTTATCTTGCAAACTACAATGTCTAGGTAAGCAGTGTCTACCTAGACTGAAAGACCTTTTGATTTAATGAACCTTCGCCATAATCAACATTTTTATAACAATAAACAGTTAAAAGTTATGATTTATTTTTAAATTTTGTTTTTGTTTTTTGGCTCTGCTGAAAAAATTACTTTTGGCGGTTACATTAATTGATCCTACAGGTGACGATATACTATTTTAATATATTTATTAATCTCTTGAACTCCAAGGCTTAGTTTACGACAAAGTCAAGTTATGTGACATTAATTCTTCATCCGGCAAGCTACCGGCATTTTTTCTTTTCTTTAAGATATAATACTCGTAAGTAACCACATAATATTCAGTGTCCAATCTCCATAATAGTAACATAGTTCATAATTATTATTTTTATAGCATGAAATCTGTCAACACTTAACGAACCTCTTTAGTACGTTTTTAACACGCCATGTTTTGAAGCGTAATCGAATAAGGTCCTGAGTCCATTAAAGCAGTGACGTAATCAACTAAGCTGGCGTTAGGCCGTCTACTTAAAGGGATAATTAAAAAAATATATATAGCTTAGACTAGAGACTTTATCATTTTAAATAAATGTTGAAAGATGAAGCCTTTAATACATTCTCTTGAAGTCTGCTATGGGTACTGAACATACGTCGTTATCGCGGGTACAAAAACGATTTGACAGTACAGAAAGATTATGAAAAACAAGCAATAACAGACGCGAAACTCATTTTGAGGAACATCTATGCCTACTCCTACGAGTTTAAAATGTATCACACATTAGGTATTTCTAATACCCAACCTCCATACTTGACTTGAGTACCAATACAACTTAAATAGATTAACTATGCAGTCGCAATGCAAACTCTTTAATATATTTTTTTTGTAGAAAATTTAGAAAAAATCTTTGTAATCTATTACGAAAACCAAATAATACATGTGAAAAATACACGTTAGTAAAAATTACAGACGTTGTTTTCTTATTTTTTAAATAGACTTTCATCTAAGTAGGTAAGCGTTTAATTAGTAGACGATAACAGTTATCTTCACACAAGTACGTATATATTGTTAAAATTGTTAAAAAAAGACGTTAAAAGATAATTAAATTTACTTATTTCCTATGTATAAACTTGTTAACTAAACAGATGGAAACATATGACAACAGTTTAACCCATACCCCTTTGCGGCTGTATTTTTTATTGATCTTTTCGAGAGAAAACTCTCCACATGTAAAGAGCTTCTTAGATGTTTAGTAGCTGTAGGCAGAATACGTCCGTTTCTACTAAATAGACATTCTGTTTTATCTGCTCTTTATCTGATTGGTAATTGTACCCGCGATAACGACGTATGGACTGAATAACCAATACACACACAGCGAACCAATACTAGTAATGTTGTTTTTCTTTATTTATTTATTTAGAAGCTTTGTTCAACCTTGAAAATCACCTTACCTTAAATGGGATTACCTAAATACTACAATACTTATAAATATCCCTAATTTACTATATAAGGTGCTAACAAATATAGTCACGGATATTTTTACAGCTGATAGTAATCGGTTCTCGGAGTACATTTAAGTATGAAACATCATAAGTTTTCTTATGTTTTTTTGGAGAAAACTAGGAAACAAATTCGCTACGTTAAAACTCCCTGTTAATAATATAATTAAATGAGACCTCTTCAGACATTCTAGAATCTCTTTAAACTATCATTCAGACGCTAGTATTTAATTACCTACAGGTTTCCCACCGAATCATAATGATATTTACGAAAAACAACTTTTCACAAACAGTGTTAAAGATCTTGACAGGTACATAATAGGGGTGATTATTTTAAAGATTAATTATTATTTTATTTATTTTTATATTAATTGTATTGTTATGGTTATTCTTTTGTACAATAAAGTTTGTTCGGTAAATTATAACAATAAAATTATATACAAAGGTTCCTTAATCACAGTTAAAAGTTAATTGTTTCTCTTTAAATATCCGTGACTAATTTGTTAGCACACCTTATATAATATTTTTTTAAATATTGTAATAAAATTTAATAGCAAAGATAAGTTCCTACTCCTCACCAAAACTAAAAACTTCATCTTCGAAATGGAATCCTATTAAGTCCCACTCGGGAGTTGGTATCGGCCTCACCCCTTCTTCGTTTAATGAGGGACGGAACTTTTAATACTTTTCACTTATTTAAAACTGGGCGGAACTGATGCGGTGAAAAATTTCGCCGAGATAAAAAAATCGGCCTTAGTCTTTATTTTTCAATTCAGCTTATTTTTTAATTGCCTTCTTATGAGGTAAATTATTATGGTTTTTGTTTATGTAATTTTTTGTCGTTGCTTTATATACATAAAGGTGACATGAAAAAAAAAACACCGTTTAAACAATATAAACCGATATTTTAACGTTTTTAAAACTACTGTTTTATTAATAGTCTACTTGGGTCTCTAATACGGCTGCGTTTATCGCGTGACAAAGTTTGGATAAGGCATCCGTCACCTTCTGACACGTAAATAAGTACGAGAGTGACGGATGCTTTATCCACATTTGACACGCGATATAGACGCAGCCATACTAGGCCAAAAAAGGAATGCATTCGGTTTTTTAATTAAAACCTAAACTTAGTATGTTTCTCGACTAATTTATTTCTAAAAACTTGTCCTTTCATTATTTTAAACATTACGATAGGAATTATTTCTAAATACGTCACGTAATAAAACTACGTTTATGAAGGCTTTAAATCAACTTAACAATTAATTTTGCTATATAAAGTTTAGCCGAAAAAATTGTTGGATAAAAATATGAACTGATGCTAGCCTCGGATGCTATTAATACTGTTCGACGCTCGGCGTGTTTTTCTACCGCCCCGATTTCTAGAGTCGAAATTATCGAAACACACGGGTACGTTACCCGCAAAGCGACAAAATTTTCATTTTTATGAAATAATCATAAAGATCGAGTAATAAACAAATTGCAGTCTTCCTCAAAATATTGTTTTGCCCACGACTCTGGAACTGGCATATATTTTTTGGATTTAAAAATTCATTGAAGAGGATTGGTAAGTATATATTTTTTATACTTTATAATTTTCTTGTGTTGATAAAATAAGATAGAAATTGGTTATATTAAAATGAATTTGCTGTTTGTACATGTAATTTAAGAATGACCTCTGATATATTCTCGCTTTTATTCATATGACAACATTTTAAGTGCAAGTATATTTTAAAAGTTTTTCGGCTAACCTAAACGAAAGCCGAACAAAAGTTAAACATAATTTCGTCTTCATATACTACTAAGAATTTTCATGTTTTTTAACTCTAGGATAAAATTCATTATGAATTGCATAATGGTGACTTTAAAAAAACGCAATATTACCTACAATAAAGCTTTCTGAAGACAGGAGCAGTATGTACACATCAGGTGACCCAATTATTCACCGTTCAGTCTAGACAGCCAATTAATATTTAATTAATAACAAATAAAAATACCGCGTCCCACAATTTATATTTTATATTTGAAAATTATCATTGCATATTAACGAAACTTAATTATAATTTTTTCAGCTTTTTTTTAAACCAAGCACAAGTTAACGTAGTCTTATTAACACGTACAGAATTAAAGAAAAGACTCCAGCAATTAAAAAATTATGACTACCAATAATTATGTCAACAAAATAATGACCGAAAGAAATTATGAGAAACGACCGGCTCCTCTTACATTTGCATCGAGGTCTAACCTAACCCATCATAATAGTCTCAAATGCGCCTCGTCCCCGGAACTAACACGTCATGGCCCCGGATTTATGTCCGTCCATACGTCCCGATCAGTTTTATACGAACGCGGACAATAAATATTGCGCTGACAATTTATTGGGCATCAGATGCGAAAACAAGCGGGTTCCGCCATTTTTCAGGGAGAATGACAAGCTTTTTATATGAGAAAAATACGTATTTAGGTTTTTTGGTCATGTAGTCTATGATGAGTTTTTTTTCTATGGTTTATGTTATTGCTTGCTTTTATCTTGCCATAATATAGAACACTGAAACTTTTTTTTTGTGGCAAATAAACTGTGTCCTGACACAGGTGTAGAAGTGGTAAGTACTATTATTATTTATTTATTTATTTATTTATGCATCGACGACATCTACTAGGTCTGTACCTTTCTGTTTTTTGTGTTTTGAATTTGTTTCGTACTAAGTAATATATTTTTGGAAACTAAAAAGTACAGACATAGTCTTTCATATCATAATATCTGCGACATATTCAAAAATCGTAAAAATCCGACTAGGTTTAAGGAGAGAAACGTTATCGCAGTTTTTATGAAAAATTTCATCCTCACGATCCTCTTATAGATTTGAATCAAATCTGGCTTAAACATGTTTCTTATCTTAGATTATTTTCATCTCGAAAAATTTATAGTATCTTATGGAAAGCAATAATCGACTTCTATGCAAATGGAGTCACGAATAAAATCTGTGGCACAATCCAAATTTAACTAAGAAACTGAACTAGAAAATAATACCTACCCTTCTAAAACGCAAAAGAGTGGAATTTGCTTCTGGCGTCTGCATTTCCGGGTGCATACAATCTGAATCTATTTAAAGCTAGCGTGTGATTCTCTTAAAAAAGTGGTCGGTCGGTCGGTCGTCGTAGCGGCGGGTTTAAGTGGTCCCGTCAGAGCGAACAAAACACATTTTAGCGCGTGCATTCTCAATTAGGCAGCTTTATACGTTCGACCTCATCGACAGAAGCCATGCTGCCAAATTGAAAACGCACGCACTAAAAAGTATTTTGTTCGCTCTGACGAGACCTTCTTAAAGTCGCCGCTGCGATATGCACTCGTTCGTTCGTCCGCGATTTTGAGAGAATCCCCAGGCATCTTCTGGGTGAGCTCACTTCATCGTCGACAAAATTTTCATCCTCTAAGGGGGTCTCTATTATTGACTGCCATAATAATTTTTAGTCATAATTTTCGCAAGTCATAATGCATTTTTCTCAGGACACGGCTATTTTTTCAGGGTTTTTATAAAACTAACCTAACCTAACCTCGCTAATCTACAAAATAAACGTTTATTAATAACTGTAACTTCAGCTTGAAAGAACTCATGACAAAAAAAAGTATGACTAACAATACATTATGACCAACGATATGTATGGCAGTCAAAGGGATCCGCCTCTAAGGGCAAGAGCAAACCCACTATCAATTAAAAAAAACACATATATAGGTACAACAAATACGGAAATACTGGAAAACGGCCGAATCTTAAGTACCCGAAACCGATGTGCGTGCATGACTCGATGTATGAATGTGGAAGAAGCGAAAGATATTTGTCAAGATCGTGGTAAGTGGAAAGAAGTGGTCTCTGCCTACCCCTCTGGAAAACAGGCGTGATTTAATGTATGTATGTATGTAGGTACAACAAAATAAACCAATGTAAACTTAATGCACAATTTGACCCAGTTACCTTCATCAAGCAGCGAACAAGTCGGATCAAAGTATCTGATTCCGCCATTTCGCAAATTAAAACAGGAGCCCCCGGCAGCGCGCTTTATCAAAGGCAATGCATGGTGAATGCCACTTTTGGTGGCGCAAGTTGTGAGAGACGGCGGAATAGAACTTAATTATTTTAAGCTTTAAATTTTTTCAAATATTTTTTTTTTTTTTATTATATTTTTTATGGCATAAAGAAGACAAACGAGCACACAGGCCACCTGATGGTAAGTGGAAACTGTGACTCATAGACATTCGCATTCACAAGACTGCAATGCAATCCTAAGACTGCAAATGCGTTGCCAACCCTGAGGACTAAGATGAAATGCCTCTATGCTAGTCATTTCACCGGCTGTCTTATCCCCAAACCGGAACACAACAATGCGAACACTGCTGTTTGGCGGTAGGTTAATGGATAAGATGGTGGTATCGATCCGGACGGGCCCTGCACAAGGTTCTACCACCCGCAATTCAATTCATTTCTTTATTTCAGGCCAGTTTGCCCATATTTTGTTAGTTTACAGACTTATGCTGCCGTGCTAGTGTAAAAGGCGATCTTTCGACATTTTGACCAAATTGAGTTATTAAGACCATCGTGATGTGGAGAACAAGGCGCGTCGACCCATCTTATCCGTTTTTCGATAAGAGGCTTGGTTGCGAAGATACGATAAGGAAAAAGGCCGTATAACAGACTATTTTCCAGCAAATACTAATCAATAAAGCGGCAACTTCACAATACTACATTAGAAAGACGTAAAACTAAACACACCGCATTAGTGTCTAGTGTAGGTTTCATTTATTCATAAGTTGAACTACTCTATAAGGCCGTAATTGCAGATTACTTAGTAAAATGAACGAATAACATATTTTACCGCCTTTTAACTTAGTATTTCAATTTTTTTTTCTATTTGCTCATACTCTAAATGAACGTAACAGAGTTTTCTAGACAAAAAGACCGTATGTCAATATTTTGCGGTATTTTAGTCTAGCTAATGCCGACTTTTTTAATAATGATAAACTTGTTTAAATAAACGTTTATTTTGTGATACGGTATTGTTACTTTGAACAGAGGTCGTTTTTAACGCTAAATTACTATTCGAATATCCACCGACGGCCAATGCTAATTAATAAAAACGTATAATCCCCACTCTCCTACATACCCCCCGCGGACGGGGAGTGCCTGCGTTTGGGCGACGCGGGCGTCGCGGGCCCCCGCCACCTTCAGTTCGCTGACGTAACGGGTAATGGAGGTTTGTATGCGCTGGCGCTCTTTATCACGCAAAAAGACGACCGAATTGGCGATAAATTAAACAAGTGAGTAGGTACATAATTTAATACCTTTCTTAATATTAATTGATACCTGAGTGCGGTAAAAATAAAGGTTTTCTTAATGGTACGATCATATTATTATGGGATTATTTCGTCAAAGAAGTTGCTAGTGTGTTCGTTTATTGCTTTGTAACCTAAATAATTTAGGTTCAATAATAGCGTTATTTGGTCATGGCTCTTGCTCATTAACACACTTATATTAGCTGTACTTGAATATAACTAACTATCTATGTAAAACTCTAGGAAGTCGACTCATCGTCGGATTGACTATTTTAGCATACCTATTTAAGCATTTGCCATGACAATATACAGGGTACCTCCGACCTTGTGGCTTTAAATGCATGGAACGTTTCTACTCTCGAAACTGAACTTCTTTTGTTCCGTAAGTTGTTAAAATATATGTTCAATTTGATTTATTTTGTTCATACAAGTTAAATGTTATTTCCAATGTAAGTACGCGATCCAATTCTCCCTATTCCTTTAGCCCTCGTACCAGGACCAGGGAAATGTCGCTCCGCACCACGAGATACTGATTATATTATAGGGCCATGATTTAATACACTGATTTGATGTTAGACTTTATCACCAATTAGTTATCTAAACTTAAGTAATTTTTTAATGTACTTACTAGAACAAATGTCCTAGATCAGTTTAGCGAGTAGAATCGATACTTGCATTTAAAGCCCCGAAGTCAGAGGCACTCTGTATAATAATAATCGATGATCGCAAAAGGTGGCCATACAAACTCCTCAATCCATCCATACTAATATTATAAATGCGAAAGTGTGTCTGTCTGTCTGTATGTTACCTCTTCACGCTTAAACCACTAAACCGATTTAGATGAAATTTGGTATAGAGATAGCTTTAGTCCAGGGGATGGACAAAGGATAATTCCTGAGTACACAACTTGTGTTAAGTACTTAATAACTAAATATATATAGGTTTTAACTTTTAACTATAATAGTGTTTTCACAGATACAAAATGCAGAACCCTCGTACTGCACGGATCATGCAAATGGTCCCAAACAAACCTCGATAATGGAAATTCTTCAAACGTAGTAAATCCGGGTCTATATCGAATAACATACAATTATTAGTCCTATCGTTGTGTCGCATAACGTCTTTTGTCCTAATAACGTGTGGCATACACTTTGTTCCGCATATTTTTGATTGACCGAAATTGTTGCTCCTTTTATCGTTTGTCCTAAATATTATTTGTCCTATCGTTTGTAGTGGCTAATATTCAACTGTCGAATGATTGATGTGCATAATTGTAATATTCCTAATATTTAATGTGCTAAAATTGTTTATAAAAAAAATGTTTTATTTACAAACCTAACCTTGTCAAACTTGTTGGTTCTGGCGTTTCGCTCGCTCGATAGGGTCATAGTTCTACCTAACACTCCTCGCTTCGCTCGTCGTCGTACCTAACCTAACCGAAATCTGACCTGCCTGACGGTAGAATACGTAACGATTCTGACTTCACGCCTACCATATTTTAGTTTAGGTGCTGTAATTGTAGCCAGTTTAATAATATGCAAAATTATTATAAGGACAATTCATGTTAGGAATATTATGATTTAGGTAATAAGACTTTAGAGTTATCAATATTAGGACAAACTTGCTTTAGGACGTTAAATGAGTATGCGCAAAAATTATTAGGACAAACGAGTTGTATGCCATTCAACAGTATGCCAAACATTCTCGGCCAAACATTTTTAGGACAAAAAACGTTATGCGATACGACAGGCGCCCCTTATAATATGGTTTCTAATATGGATTTGTCGAAATTGATTAACAGTAATTTATCGCAACCGTCTTGTTCTGGGTTTGTCCAAAATGCCACCAATAACCCAGAGCCATCAACTTGTAATAAGGAGAATGTGTCTCAAAATATCAATTTTATAAGATCATTCAGACTGCGTCGATCGTCCAGTAGCGCCCTCATTACTGTTATTGGGTTTTCTAATTAACTAACGCATTTCCTTGGAACCAAACAAAATGTGTTTGTAGCGCAAGTATAAACACAATTTATGGGATACGTAACAAACTTTAATAACAATTAGGTACCCTTTGAGTAGTCAGCTTAACGGGAAAAGGTGGCCACTTTTTTTCGTTAAGTTAATAACTCGAAGGTGAATTGTTATTAAACTATATGATATACCATATAAGTTGTGTTTTCATTTGTAGTACAAACACATTTTGTCCAATTTCAAGAAAATACTTTAGTTTATTAGAAAACACAATAAAAGTAATGAGGGCGCCACTGGACTCTCGGCGCAGTCTTAAATAACAAACAAATAACACATCAACAAAAACCGCATTCAAGTTGCAATGTAGAAGAACCTGTCGAGAACATAAGTCCATTATTTGGCTTTGACTTTGACTTCGACGACTCCCTGTTAGATAAAGATTATATACCTACCATCTGACTCGTCCAGTGACACTGGCAGTATAAAAAAAGATTACCAGCCGAAAAAACACAGAAAAAAAAGTTCACTATTTCAAAACTCGTTTGCAGAAATATTGAGTTTATGTGTCAAACAGTACTGATTTGTTTACATCTTTTATCATTTCTATCGACCCCGACTTTACACCATCTTGGAAGAGATAATCCTTTTTTTTCTGTGATTTAACTGTTAAATTTTGTTTATTTGAAATATATTTGTACCGAATTTATGATGGTTTTAATTAGCATTTAGTCTAACCTTTCATCGTAGTACCTAGTACCTACTAGATTAAAAAACCGTATTTCGTCTGACTTTTGAAGACATACGTTTTTTTAGATTAGTATTCAAATACAAAATGATCGATATGAAAACAAACCATATTTTTCTGAATCGCTTACTAGACAAGATAAACGTATTTCTTTTATTCGGTGTTATTATTTAGATCAGAATCGTTCAAAAAATATTTTGTACTAAGCAATAAGGCGGTATGTTACAAATACGTCTATTTAATCAAGCATTTCTGTGATACGTTCAAGCCCTAGTTTATTATGTAGACGTATAAAGAAGAAACTAGCCTATAAGGCGGTATAGTGCTCACATACCGCCTTTTTGCTTGTTCTTGAGTGGCAATTATTAATCGGCTACTAAGCAAAAAGGAAAAAATGCGTGTTAAAAAAAAACTGCAGGTAATAAAAATATAATACTTATGTAGAAAACTAGTAAAATACAATATGAATCCGACACAAAAAGTTTCATTTCAATATCTGTTTAAATTTCCTAGAAATATAAAAATTAAGATTTCGATCACTTTTTTATGATTATCTCGAAAGTGTCTTTTGTCGAAAAGTCGCCTTTTACACTAGCACGGCAGTATGTTACTAGGGTTAGTACATCTTAACCTAGGTCACACAATTTTTATTTGGGGTCTTGGTACACAGGGCGATGAAACGACGCCCAGTGACTGAAAAACGGAGAGTCCCATCTCTCTGCTATATCAGTCAGAAGGCTGTTGGTACTGGCACGCAGGCGACGCATTTGCGAGACGATTAAAGCCGCAAACACAGCTTTGGCAGCTTTGGCAGCTTTTGCGGGTGGTAGGACCTTGTGCAGGGTCCGTCCGGATCGCTACCACCATCTTATCCATTAACCTACCGCCAAACAGCAGTGTTCGCATTGTTAAGTTCCGGTTTGGGGATAAGACAGCCGGTGAAATGACTAGCATATTCCATCTTAGCCTCAGGGTTGGCAACGCATTTGCAGTCTTAGGATTGCATTGCAGTCTTGTGATTGCGAATGTCTATGGGTCACAGTTTCCACTTACCATCAGGTGGCCTGTGTGTCCGTTTGTCTACTCGATGCCATAAAAAAAAAAATGTAAGGGCATTTAAAATGACTTAGTAATTTTATTACCTTTATAACTAAACTATTTCATTCCAATCCATGTCTAGAGAGTTACTGTTGTAAGCATTATTGTAAGTGCATGATTTAATATAAGTTGCTAGCTTTGTGTAGTTAATTCCTAAAAGTGTAACATACATTAGTGAAAACTTTGTTGGCTTATGAATAACTCACCTGTGTTGTAATATTAATGTATAATGTAAGCTGTTTGTTTTCCTTAATAAATAAATATAAAAATAAAAATAAACACACGCATTGTGAGCGGAGGAGATGCGGTGGTGCGCGTCCCCATACTAAAGAGAGTTACATAAGAGAGGTAGAGCCGATTTTAAGCCGTAATGCTCTGCCTCCACCCTCGATGTATTTTGTAGCTTTAGATGGAGTTGCACATATAAGCTGTTCTAAGTGCACGACGCGCTGGCCTAGTGGGCAGTGACCCTGCCTACGAAGCTAGTGGTCCTGGGTTCGAATCCCGGTAAGGGCAGATATTTGTGTGATGAGCGCGAGTAATTTGTTCCTGAGTTGTGGATGTTTTCTATGTACTTAATTTAAGTATATATTTCTCTATATAAGTATTTATATCGTTGTCTAGTACCCATAGTACAAGCCTAGAGCTTAGTTTGGGACTAGTTTAATTGGTGTGAGATCGTCCCCATATTAATATTAATATTTATATTTAAGTCACGAAAAAGACAGCATTAATTAAATGTGTGTTTTTATACTGTGTATCCTAAATTAAACACCAGATCAATTTAAAAAATCTTTTGACATCAGTGGGTACCATAATTTTACAAAAAAAAGGTTCATAAATGTAGTAGCATTAAGTATGGTAAATTAAAATACCCTGAATTATCTATCAGTCGCAGAAACAGAAGAAAGCAATAATATTTACTGACCACGGACTGTCGTAAAATTAATAGGGCTCAATGCACTAGAGGCGATCGTCATTAAAAATGCAGCGTTAACTTGCACCAACTGCAGCTAACATACATGCAATGCAACACGGCATCACACGTATGCTAATGGTTTTCAGACGCGGCTGCAACGTCCTACCAACTGCGAGAGTTGCCATTCCGTTTAAAATTAAGTTTTTTTTTTGCAAAGAGTTTTTTTGATACTTAAACTGTACCAATTACAACAATTTAATTTTTATTAACCGTCGCCCCCCACTTCACGTAGATGTTGGTTATCGTTTTTCCCTGAGGAACTGTCAAATTTTCCAAATCCTCACGTTTTTTTTTTATAATTTAAGGATAAGAATAAAGCAAACATCGTACATTGTTTATATTACACATATTTTTTTAACCAATTTAACCTCTTAGGACTCAAAATTGGTAAAAAAAGTGAAGAAGTAGTAATAAAACTACACGTATTGTATTAATAACTCTTAAAATAATTAAATATTGTCCATTGCCAAACCTTTTTTTAAACAACTTGTACTAGCAATTAAATTTAATTACCTATAGCTTTAAAGGGGGCTATCAGAAATCCGAGTAAAAGGTATAGACCAAGAAGTAGAAGCCAGCCCAGTAGATTAAAAGCCAATGAAAATACAACTTAAAAAAGGGTAACTTAACTGTACAAAGGGCCGAATCTTAAGTACCCGAAACCGACGTGCGTGCATGACTCGATGAATGAATGTGGAAGAAGCGAAAGAAATTTGTGAAGATCGTAGCAAGTGGAAAGAAAGTGGTCTCTGCCTACCCCTCTGGGAAACAGGCGTGATTTGGTGTATGTATGTATGTATGTATGAAAATATAACTATTTGTTAATAATTTATTTTAATTCTTACAAAAACAATACAGAATATGCATGGATTTTTTAAATCACATTTCTCAACAAAATAATATTTTTACTTTTGGTGATCTATTTTACGGTATTTATATTATAAATACCGTAAAATAGATCACCAAAAGTGCAATTAAAGTTTAAAATCAGGCAAGAAATATGAATGATACAAGTATTTTAAACTACTGATTAGACAGCGAGTAACCGGTCGGCCATATAAACTTAATGTTAAATTCTATTTTGCTCGAAAGGAACAATTGTTGTCTTATATTTATTTTATTTTTAAACTTATAACAACCCTCATTTTATAAAGGCTTACAATAAATTTAGATTCAAAACTGGCACAGTTTCGTTCGTAGTACGGGTCAGTAGAGCTGAAAATGCCGTGTTTGCGCTCTGAAGTATCACAAGTGCACTGAAATCTAATTCTATGTCGTCGATACGCACCAATACGGGCGGAAAAATACAACCGGCGTACTAGGAACCGGTAGAATTGACTGCTTGAAAGAAAAAATATATATTTGTATGTGACAAACAGACAAGCAAAGAGGAACGCAACAAAAAGGCCTGTTGTCACGAAATGGTTCCACCTCAGCGTTATGCTGGCATTAAATCCGGCGATGGAATATAAGGTTTTAGGCTTATACCCAACAGAGTGTGGATACAGACTGATTGAATGGATGAATGCGGTTTCAGTTTTTTTTTCTTTTGATTTGTTTAACCGTTGTAATTTTTTTAAGATAAGATAAGTTTCTACTTCTTCATAATTTTATCAAACAAGGACCTGAATATGTAACATAAGAAAGTAAGTGTAGTACAATTTTTCTTAGTATTTTATTGATACTCCCATCCACTTAAAAGCTAAATAAAAAACCTTTTCAGGGTATCCTGACATATTGCAAGTCCGAAAAGTTTTTTCACCACTGCATGATTTCGGTTGTAATCCAATAAGTTAAAAAAAAATCTGAACCCATTAAATTTTCAAAACATTTAAAGAGATATACCTATACAACCGGTTGGTGAGGTTTGTTTTGTTTTACAACAATTCAGGGAAATTTTAACGATTAAAAGAAAAACACCTCATAAAAATTCAAACAATCGGAACAATAAAGTTGGTAACTGAAATTTGACCTTGTGATCGCTTTTCAAAATTACAAGGTTTAAGATCTTTAGAAAAAAATAAACCTTCGTCATTTCCAGCTGACAGTCTCCACGATGTCGCCTTTGAACTCAAAAGGCAAACTCCTCTGACCTTTGTAAAGCTTGACCAGTCTGTACCAATATTAACTGGGCAAGACGTCCAGTTTAACCAGACACCGGTGTTTGGGGAGAGCTATTGGACGAGGGTTCAGGATGTTTTGGTATGGTATATCGTGGGATAATTCCACACACATTTACCGGGTAGTCCACTAAGTCTTAACCAAGCTCTAGGTTTGTGCGAGTACTATGGGCAATAGACAAAGTGAAAAATAGTTTTTACAGAAAAATAAATACGATGAAGATTTCTATTCAATTTAATATTTATTTCTGTCTCTGGGTTCATAAGAGTGTTAGTATATATTTAAGTATTTATTTCTCTTTGTAAGTATTTATATCGTTGTCTAGTACGCATAATAAAGGCCAAGAGGTTAGTTTGGGACTTGGTCAGTTATGTGAGATTGGTCCGTGATATTTTAATATACATACAAAACACTCAAAACTCAGTAATGAATACTCTCGTGATTTCATAAATATTTGCGCTAACCGGGAATCGCACCTGAGACCGCTTGCTATATCGATAGCTTAGAGTCACTATACACTAAGTTAGGCCTGTGTATATCATATATACAAGGTGTTCAACTACTGCAACCACTACTACTACTCATTTCAGTAAATTATGATTATCTCGAAAACCTTAATACGGTTACGTCCCATGTTAAGCTGTTTAGATAGTATAGACTCGACTATGTACAGTCGAAGTTATAAATATGTTTACACTTTAGTACCTTGTCACTTTAGTCGGTGTGACAATTTCATATGACAGTTTAAACATGACGTTAAATAGACAAGGTACTTAAGTGTAAACATATTTATGACTTCGACTGTACAGGAAAATTTTGGATACAGGACACTCTTTATCTTATCTTATCTTATCTCACAGATGGGCCCTTGCGGATACACTTCGACTAGAATCTTTTGTGCAATTACTCTCTTCCACACTCAGTTGTTAGAGCATCGGGTGATGCTCATTGGTACATGGTGACCGCGGGGGTTCAAACTGGGTACCTTACGATCACGAGTCAGCCCCATAAGCTACCTACTAGGCCACCGATACTCCACGACACTCTGTATAATCCACTATGTAATATGCACTACTGTAATAATGCACTATCGTAAATTTCCTAATATGTCATAACTCTTGTGTTCCCGTCAAAGACGCTCAAACTTTCTAAATCGCGCGCCAGCGATAAAGCCGGGCAGGGGGCGTATAATGTATTTATCGCCGCCGTCTCACGTAACTCGCGCGTAAATATCAAATCTCGGCGAGTTCGCCCATCAATTATTTAACGGGACCCTTTGCGTAGCTAAGGTGGGACAGAGCATGCCTTTGGAAAGAACGGTTTAAAACGTTAACGTGCATTTTCGACAGAAGTCCGTTAAATAATAAGAATAAGAATAGAATAATAATAATTTATTTACCAAAAGAATACATGTTCCTTAATCCAAATTACAGCGGATCCCAAACTAGGCCGAGCCTGTATCTTGGGCATCCCAGGAGTGAAACTATCATGTAGGCGTTAAACATTTTACATTGGTCTAATAGCTTTAAAAAAAACAATAAAAATACCGAAAACATTGCAAAAATGAACTGTGTGTGTGAGTGTGTGCGTATGTGTGTGTGTCGGTTTGTGTGTGATTTGAGTATGTGCAGAGTGAAGGAACTGAGGGAGTTTGTGCGTTTGTTAAAGGATTTTTTAGGTTCTCTACGTTTTGGCAGAAATATGTTTGGCAAAATGTATCGTATCGCCATATAATATTTTTAACATTTATTTCAGTACCATCGTGTAGAACCCTATAGGTCAGGTCAGGTTAGTTTTGAAATATTTACACTATCAGAAAAAAGCGGGTCGGCAAATGAAACGGTTGAGAAACGAGAAATTTTGCCAAACAAATTTTCGGCTAAAAGCCAGGATACTGTTTTTTACAACTCTAAATTTGAATAGGTACTAATGGATTATGACTCCGATTGATCTAAATATATATCCTTTCCATTCCGGTACAGTTCATTTGATATCAATCAAAGGGCATTGGGTAAATTTGTTTGAAGAATATTGTCATTTTATTTTTCAGCGGCCACCGATGATTTTTACGTAGTTATTTAGAGGACCTCGAAGTACACAGATATATAAGTATAATTTATGGCGTTTAATGATATCAAAGCCGAGATATTTAAGATTTAAGTGTTCAGATTTTGGTACTAAAAGTACGCCTAGGCAAGAATATTAAATATCTCAGTTCCGATGAACTTAATATAACATAACAAAACATGTTTATTTTGAATTATTCTACCATAATTTACCACAATATTTACTAATGGCCGGTCACCTTGAAAATTTATGACTTTTACAAATGACAACACTTTTACCCAAAGCTCTTTGAAATTCATTTTTTTTATGCTCTCGCGCCTAGCCTTAAGAAATTTGTTATTTCCCTACTGTTCAGCTATTAATATTATATACATACATGTTTGTTTGCGTTTTGCTTTGTAATTCTTTTCTTTTCTTTCTTTCTTGAATATGTCGTTAAATGGAAGACCATCATTGCAGAGAAGAAGCGCCGCAAGAAACTAATAGGCGGAAATTGAACAATCCATCCAGTCATAAAATAACACTAAAACTTTGACGGCGCGGTTAGTATAATTTTGAGATACGTCAATACGTATAGGATAGATCCTTTTCTTAACTTAAGTACATCATATAAATCAAGACGCATTAATTTTTACACGGATGTGTTAACGAAGTCCAATCCGTGAGAGAAAAAGATAAATTTTAGGTATAATAATTCATGCATATGCATTTATGGTATTTTGGGCATGCTTCGATGATTCGGTCATTTGGAAAGGATGGATGAAAGAAGATTGACGAAAGTGATATACAGATCGAAAGTGAGTGGAAGGGGCCACCCTAGGCGTACTTTTTCGAGTCAAATCGGAGAAATACTGGAAAAGGGCCGAATCTTATGTACCCGAAACCGACGTGCGTGCATGACTCGATGTATGAATGTGGAAGAAGCGAAATAAATTTGTCAAGATAGTAGCAAATGGAAAGAAGTGGTCTCTGCCTACCCTTCTGGGAAACAGGCGTGATTTAATGTATGTAATAATTATAGAATTTGAACTAATATTATTTGTCTACGTCTCCCTCTTGCATAATACACTCGTGTTATTTGTTTAAGTCACCCAAAGGCATGACACTGTATGCACAGACGCAGGTGTACAATACATTTGCTATGTTGCTCTTTTGCTGTCTTCGTGGTTTGCTTAATAATGCATTCGGTAGATGAATGTAAAAACATGACAGTGTAAAAGCATGGCGAAACATGCCTAGCGTAGGTTTTCGTCACAAAAACTATCTCCAGTAAGCATAAGTTTGAGCTATAACATAGTACAAGGCCTCTGTTCTTCTGGGTTACCATATTGCCTGTGACGTTTCTTGTATTTACATTAACCATAATTATTTTAGTCGCCTATAATTCCAGAATTTACAGTCTACTTAGGTGGAATAGTTTTCACTTTACTTAAATGCGTTATAAATGTGCTGTTATAAGAGATTTCTTAGCTTTAGGTATTGAGGACACATAATGCAGGTTATAGAGGTAAACACTTAACAACAAGGTCCCATGAATCTTAACCTTGATAAATATATACACGTACTGATTTGTATACTACCATTTGTATACAGTGTGTTACCGGCATGCGGGCATTTATTAAAACTGCTGATAATTTGTTGCTTTAGCAATTGTTTGCAAGATTATCAATTAAAAAATAATTAAAGTAACTTCACAATTAATTTTCTTAGATACTGTCCATTTTTAATGTAGTGCATGTTCTGCGTGATCATCGTTATCAGTATCGCTGTTGCTTGGTACAAGGCATGTCGTGGTACGGGGGCAGATCATAATAATCAAAGTAGCCGTCGACTGTCATTTACACCTTGTCAAATTGCTGTGCTTTACATTGCTGGCAATTAACATTTTGTTAGAAAGTTAACGAAACCTGAAAAGTTGTTTATTAAATAAATTAATGTCATAGTTACGTTACAGATATACGTTATTTTAACCTACTTTAAAAAAAGCCCGGGTGCTGGTAACACACTGTATTTAACTTTGTGACTCGTTTTTATGACATTGGCTTTTGCTAGATTACTTTTTTGTTTTTACTTCTTTGACGATCATAATATGAATTCTGTATAATTGACATGTGTGCAATATAACTGTATTTTATATTATGAAATAAATAAATCTAAATCTAAATCTAAATCTAAGAGCTATAATACCATTTGAACCTCAAGTTCTGAACTCAAACAGGGATTTTTACATATTGAGGACAAGCTTCTAAAACACATAAAAATATAACAAGGGCGAATTTACATAAAATCTTTTTTTCAACAGTACCTCCAGAATCCAGACAATACGGTATTTGACAAAAGTCAAATCAGCTTCTTTTTATGAACCATCAAAAACGCTTCGTTACTATGGAATTTATAGGGATTACTATCTTGTGACGTCACAATCAAACAGCGTCCTTTTTGTTAGATTTTATGAATTTAAAAATCTTAAAATAGCAAACTAAAATATAAGATTGATGTTTTCCTAGTATTTTTATAATGTTTATCTGTTGTTAATGAAAAACCAATTTATTTTCACTCTTGTCAAATACCCTTTTCCATTTAAGGACAGAAGCAACCTAATATTCTGCGATAATAGACATGACGTACCGTTGACGACGTGTTTACTGTCCTCGGAGATGACGTAGTTTCCGTATGGAATCTGTTTCACTCGTCTCTTTCCGGCTCGAGTGAGGATGCCTCCCTTTGGCTGGCAGTGCTCTGTTCATATGTTTTCATACGAGTATGGTAAAAAAAGGATGTGGGTCGGAGATGCAAGTGATCTCCGGTTGGGTACAATTGACCCATTGAAAGGCTAAAACAAAATCGCAAGCTATCTATAGGTAATAATATTATAAAGAGCGATGACAGCTCTATTTGACGACGCGATAGCCTAGTTGGTAGTTACCCTGTCTACGAAGCTAGCGGTCCTGGGATCTAATCCCGGTAAGGGCAGATATTTGTGTGATGAGCGCAAATATTTGTTCCTGAGTCATGGATGTTTTCTATGTATTTAAGTATATATTTCTCTATATAAGTATTTATATCGTTGTCTAGTACCCATAGTAGGTACAAGCCTAGAGCTTAGTTTGGCACTAGGTCAATTGGTGTGACATAGTCCTCTGATATTTATTATTATTTATTTATTTGAAAAATCTTTTGCCATTTCAAGGTATATTATTTCAAAGGTAAACATTAACTTTTATTTAAAGCCCATACTATAGTTAATTGAAGCACTCGAGAGACTCGAGGTGCACGCTGGATATAATTGCCAGAATAATCATGCCGAGCAAAGCTTCTAATGCCAAGAAACACCTATTTAAAGGTAGAATATCAAGCCAAATAGCTCATATTTACTTGACAGAAATGGCAGCAGAGTCAAAAAAAAACATAACAGCTCAAATACGATATCATTTTTCCGCCTAGAAAATCAGCCCCGATAGAAAGTAACCACCGAATATGGGTAAGGACCAAAAAGTTGTCCACGCTAACTCAATCAATTAAATTTTCTATGAAACTTTTCCGTTGTAACACGAAAATTAGCCATACAATTGTGTGGAAACTTTTCGTCGCAGAACGGAACTTTTTACGTCTTCGTTGTTTGTATGGTTAACTGCGCTTAATTGTGGTCCAACTTTTTGGTCCTTACCCATATATCAATACGTTAATCAATATTCAGCTATGGTTGCGAGAAAAAGGATAATTTAGATGTGTCCCCATTTCGATAATTCCACATTGCATTGCGAAAGCAAAACGCTGGCTAATGACGACAAAAACCGCGACAAACGACGACGCGCCGCGCCGCGCCGCGTGTACACCCGGGTAATTAGCGCGAGTGAGATAGATTAGCCATGAAGTACCATTAAACTCAGCCACTATTCTTATCCTTCCTGTAAGAAAAAAACCGGCGAAGTTCGAGTTGAACTCGCGTGGGGAGGGTTCCGTCCAGTACAAACGAAAATTGGTCAAAAAAAAATATTCGATTTTTTATAGAATTTTCTGTTATCTACAAGCAATGAACTATATTTCGTTTTTTTTTTAAATTTTATCCTTAGTAGTTTCGGAGATCAGGGCAATGGTCAATTTTCATCTTCTTTCATGAATAAAATCAAAACAATTTATATTAAAATAATAAAAAAAATATACTTGGGATCCTCACAACAAGCCCTTTTATTTGATATGTGACACAGGAAGGTTTGCAAATCTTTTTTTTTATTTCCTAATTTGTCATTTTTTTTTTAAGAACAAAATACCCTTATTTAAAAAAACATGTTTACATATTTACAAAATTTCAACTCAATCAGTCCAGTAATTTCGGAGACAGGCGGACAGACCGACGCACGAGTGATCCTATAAGATTTCCGTTTTTAATTTTTTGTACGGAACCCTAAATCGGAATTCTTATAGAATCAGTTTCGTCTTTTTCGTCTGTGTGCCACATAATTATATTGAAAATTATACAGGCCCGTTACAAGAAAGGTACGGAACCCTTTGTGCGAGTTCAACTAGCACTTGGCCGGTTTGTTTTACTATAATGTTCGTCATTCAATCCGCCACACGTCTCGCAAAGTCAAAAAAATGCCTCCACTCAATAGGCCCTATAATATACAACAAGATACCCTCAGAAATCAAAAATGTACCAAATATGAGGCGTTTTGTTAATAAATTAAAAGCTAAATTACTATCTGACGCATGTTATACCATTGACGACTTTCTCAACGGCTAAACTGACTAGTTACTGGTTCGCTGCCCAAACAATTGACTCCATAATATTGAATTACATATAATATTGACATACCTTGTAAAGATAATTTATTTTTATATTTATATAAATTAGTGTAGAATTCTTATGTAAACACTGAACTTTGGACATGTAAAACTCTGTTTTATCAAGGAATAAATAAATAAATAAATAAATAAATTTAATTTATCGTAACAAAGTAAACGACAAAATGGATCGCGACTAGAGTGACCAGTAATGGACGAGGACCAATTGCGGATGGTAGGACCTTGTGCAGGGTCCGTCCGGATCGCTACCACCATCTTATCCATTAACCTACCGCCAAACAGCAGTGTTCGCATTGTTGTGTTCCGGTTTGGAGATAAGACCGCCGGTGTAATGACTAGCATAGAGGCATTCCATCTCAGTCCTCAGGGTTGGCAACGCATGTGCAGTCTTAGGATTGCATTGCAGTCATGTGAGTGCGAATGTCTATGGGTCACAGTCTCCACTTACCATCAGGTGGCCTGCGTGCTCGTTTGTCTTCTCTATGCCATAAAAAAAAGCAGAAGGGTTACCTATTCATTTGTTTTGCAACGATCAATACCGTACTGTATGAAGTTTGAATTAAGAGTAAAGTGTCCATTACTGGAACAAGTCACCTAAAAGTGTCCATCATTGGTGCCGTCTACCTAGTATTTCATGAACGCAACCCTCGGTGCGTAAGTTCGACTCGCCCTTAACATTACATACATACATACATACATTAAATCACGCCTGTTTTCCAGAGGGGTAGGCAGAGACCACTTCTTTCCACTTGCTACGATCTTGACAAATTTCTTTCGCTTCTTCCACATTCATACATCGAGTCATGCACGCACGTCGGTTTCGGGTACTTAAGATTCGGCCCTTTTCCAGTATTTCACCGATTTGACTCGAAAAAGTATGCCTAGGGCGGCCCCTTCCGACCCGTCCACTCACTTTCAATCTGTATATTTATTTCGTCAATCTTCTTTCATCCATCCTTTCCAAATGACCGAACCATCGAAGCATACTTTACATTATAATCTAAATATTGTTACATTTAGTAACGATTCGAAACCATAAAACGATGATTCTAAATTAATCTGACCTTTTGTGGAATATTATCATTGATTTATGTTTAGATTCAAATTGGTAACATTTTCTCTTGATCTTTTATTTTTTTCGAAACTAATCTGGAATACCTTTGTACATTCAATTTCCACAATATATATTTCTAGAATGTGTGGGAGTCTCAAAGAACCAAAATTCGTATTGAGTTTTAGTACAATGTGTACTTTATTTGGACGTCACAGCTGCAGCTCTGTAACGTTCAAATTAAGTGTTCTATTTATAAACAGGTAAGTGACGCCGGTAAAGTTGTCCTGAGTATGGAACCCTATTAATAAATGATTATGGTTTCATACTCAACTTGTAAATAAAAATCGGAGAAGAGCAAGTCTGACCATACTCAATGTAGGGATCCGACGCCGTTACTATAAACACAAACAACTATTTCAAAAAACTACATGTATGAACAAATTTTCTATTCAAAGTTATTTCGTACCGTATATCTTAGACGTTTTTTAGTAGGTATAAATACTTTCGCCCTAGTTTTATGGATACTTTTCCTTTTAAATTCGTTATTATTATATGTACTTATGTGCTTTTTCAACTTTATCAGCGTTATCTAAATGTATAACTATACCAAATTACAGCCTTGTAGTGCATAAAATCTCTGAATTAAACCGTGGACAGAGGGAGATACGGACAGGCTTACATGGTAAAACTATAATGATACCTTATTGTCTACGGAACCCTAAAATGGAACCCTTATGGTGAAACTTCGGTGTCTGTCTATGTGTCACAGCAGTTTTTTTATCGTAATTAATTAATTACTTTAATAATATTATTATAAGCAAAACGTATAAAAACCAATAGATAGGACATAAAATGTCCTGAATCAAATATTGTTTACTTATGGTTTCTTAATTTTTGTAGCTGGTAAATTTTTAACGAGTTACGTATTTGCTATGGTATTTATTGTAATCTTTACTCTCTCTCTCTCCATTTAAGAGCCATGCTCTTGTCGGTGGAGCAATCGCCAACCGCTCCGGTCCTCTGACAACTGCTTGACTTTCTGGTACGACCCAACCTTAACCTTCTCTTTTATCTGCTCAAAGTAATTTCTTCTTGGTCTTCCTCTGCCTCTCTTTCCCTCTAACTTCCCTTCTATGATGTTTCTAAGGAAAAAGTCGTGTCGTAGCAGGTGTCCTATCATTGTTCCTCTTCTATTTTCTATTGTTCCTAATCTAATCTAATCTAATACTCAATCAATCTTTACTATTCAATTTGAAATCTAATTAATGTGACTGAAAGTAAACGTATGGGAACTACTTTAGAAAAAAGAAACTGACTATTTATTAGGGTTAAAACATACAGTTTTTTAAAATTACGACAGACGGATGGACGACGAAGGTTAAGTAATAAAGTCACGTTTGCCACACTTTAGCTAAACCTAAAAACAGCGTTTAAAATCTAACCCCCTAACTTATAAACATGTAATAAGCTTGGAATAGTTTTTACGTGCGTGAATGACTCGATGTATGAATGTGGAAGAAGCGAAATAAATTTGTCAAGATCGTAGCAAGTGGAAAGAAGTGGTCTCTGCCGACCCCTCTGGGAAACAGGCGTAATTTAATGTATGTATGTATGTAGTTTATACCATGCTTTGTCACTTTCTGTCACACGCAAATGTCACAATTACAGATAAGGACAAAGCATGGCATAAACTATTCCACGTTTATAAGGAGGTAACTCTTGAAATTTTCCCAAAAAAATACCCAGCTACATATTTATAGTGTTGTAGTAACTGTTTATGCTCGCAACAGAGCAGGATGACGAGATAGTTGTGAGGTCGGACGTCAAGTTATTGTCAGTTTTTATGGCGGCGCATAACAACTAGTTTACGATGGCTGTACCCGCAAATCACTGCGCCACTGGCGCTTGCGCCGGCGGCCGCAGTGCAAGCGGGGACGACATTCATTTAAATTTTAATAAAATTGGGATACATTAAATCTAACTATAGTTTTATTGACAATATATATAAATAAGGGACAATCTCACACCAATTGACCTAGTCCCAAACTAAGCTCTAGGCTTGTACTATGGGTACTAGACAACGATATAAATACTTATATAGAGAAATATATACTTAAATACATAGAAAACATCCATGACTCAGAAACAAATATTCGCGCTTATCACACAAACATCTGCCCTTACCGGGATTCGAACCCAGGACCTTTAGCTTCGTAGGCAGGGTCACTACCCACTAGGCCAGCACGTCGTACGTTTCAATGTTTTTTTTTTCATAATCGTAGTCAAACTTCATAAAATGGTTTCTTGCTAAACCATATCTTGCTAAAATAATATGTATCCCATTATTTTGCCCTTCAGGCAGTATGATTTTGAAACCACCTTCCCTTGAAAAATCAAGAAAATTCCAAACAAATTAATCTTTAAAAATCTTTTTAAAGCGGATTACTTTGCAGGTAGAATTAAAATCACTTTGATTTTCTAACTGCGTTATTTGTATTGTTTTATCTTCATAAGTAATATGTATTTATTTATTTATTTTATTTGGGACATCAACAGCGATACACTGGTACATAAGATATTAATTTATTGAATTATGTTCTTAATTAATATTAATATAGCGTATTTTTTTTAGAAATTTAAGTGTAGATGTATAATAGTTAAACCTTATGTTGCACCGTCACTACAATCTTTGCCAAAAAAATACTTATTAGGTAGATTTGGTAATAAAAATTAAATAATATAATGTTAGTGTATTGTGATCACAAAACGACCTTCATTCCCATCATTATAATCATCATTACCATTTCAGCCAAAACACGTCCAGCCTTTGACATAAGCACAAGCCTTCTCCAAAAATCACCATCAAGTTTGGTCCTGTACTCCTAGCGACCAGAACCTTAACACGTGTGACTGTGGTTCATATTAGAATGAGCCAAGTTAACATTTCCTTGAAAACCCGCTGTCACTGGGGCCCCCCGCCCCGTTCCGCTTCCGCTGTCATCCCGTATTCATGGGGTTTAGAGATATTGCATTATGCGGAGCCCTGCGCGCTTCCCTTCGCCGCTAGTGATGTGCCACGTCTCTAACCACGATGAAACTGTACTTAAGCGCGCTTTTATTTAAGACCGAAATAATAAACTGATCTTCAAAACATAGTGGTTGTAAAACCTTGTGCAGAGTCTGTCTGAACGCTACCACTATATTATTCATTAACCCACCATGAAGCATCAGTTTTCGCATTGCTGTGTTCCCGGTAGGGGGATAAGACAACCGGTGAAAATACTAGCATAGAGGCATTTCGTCTTGGGTCAGGGGGTTGCCAATGCATTTGGAGTCTTAGAATTGTAGTCTTGAATGTCTATGAGTTTCATATCCCACTTACCATTAGATGTTCTGAGTGCTCGTGTGCCACAAAAAAAAACTGGCTTGCTGCGTGCTTGCTTTTACTTGGCTGTGGTTCGTAAATCACGTCAAAGTAAATGTCAAGTCGTGAAAATCTCTTACACATCTCAAAGCAGATATATATATATATATCTTAATCAAGATCAGTTATTGCAACTAATCAACGCTGCAGTTACAATACATAACCTGCAGGACATGGTGAAGAGACGGTCTAGATCACTTCCGTCATCACTCGCGAACCTTTCTACCAAGCAGCAGTGTTTGCATCTTACTGTTGTAACTCCGTGCGGAAGGAAAAAAACCGATGAAATTACCTGCATTTAAAATCATAAATAACGCCCGCTCACCATTTCTGAGTTTATTTCCGGGTAGTAAAGATTTGACGAGGAATTCTCACATAGACATGATCGACAAAAAATATCGATAAAATGATCCCAGCAATAGTGAACATGGTGTTTTGTTACAAACGCCGTAACTTTCAACTCCGCAACTAGCGGAGATGGAATCATCCACAATTCATATGTGACTTTCTGTTTATTAAGATTACTTATCTCCTACAATGGTAGGCAACAGTTTTTTACAAAGATTTGTATGTTTTTGGGAAAATAAAGAGAGGTTGTCTTACATAGCTTATTAAATACATAGGTTATTTCGATTATGTGTAATTCAATATTATCACCTCAAATAATGTGCCGTCACTTTACCTACTACTTTGGCGAATTATGGTTATCAAAAAAACGGACCACATTATATCCATGAATGTTAGTAAGATACTTTAACTAATAAATTCGGCCATGCCCTTGATTCGTCAAATCAAATCAAATCATATTTATTTGCTAGAACACAGTATTACATACAGCAGATGTTCAAGAATTAATAATCCATTGTGTTCAGCCTGCATGCGAGCGTGCAAATATTAGTAGTTAGTCTAAAAAAAAAAAATGAATCTGAAATACAATTATCTTATCCGCAAAAACACAATCATTAATCATTAGAAGTAAAATAGTCATATTTCCTTAGTATCTATTTAAATAAATATCAGGGTACAATGTCACACCAATTGACCTAGTCCCAAACTAAGCTCAAGGCTTGTATTATGGGTACTAGACAACGATATAAATACTTATATAGAGAAACATATACTTAAACATATAGAAAACATCCATGTCTCAGGAACAAATATTCGCGCTCATCACACTAATATCTGTCCTTACCGGGATTAGAACCCAGGACCGCTAGCTTCGTAGGCAGGTACCATCTAGGCCAGCGCGTCGTCACAGGTCACTATAATTCATAATTGTTCCAACAAAAACTTGAACCCACCTACTTACATTGGTAAGCAACTTAGGTAAAGTGTTAATTTCGCCAGTGTCGCGCGGCTCGTAGGTGCGTCGACACGGGGTCGTAGACAATAACATGTTTCTATGACAAAAAGTAGCCAAAGGGGACAAGATCATAAACATAAGTAAAGTTTAGATACCTTGTAGTTTAGGGACCTTCTTAATAATGAAGGTTTGTGAAACTGGAGCTGAAAAAGAGCTATAAGAACGCTTGAGTCTCTATATAGAAACGTACTAAAAGCAAAATATGTGCTTGTAAAACTAGTTAAAGAAGTCTTAGAATATCTCAAATTTACATGCACAAGTAAATCTATCTATCAAGTGAATCTATCTTTGTTATTTTGTGTTAAGTGTGTCACTTTCCGTCTCTTCACCAAGCGGTTCCAACGGAAGACCAGGGTAGTGATTCTGTAAACAACGCCGGTCGTGCGGACTGTCGAGTGAATCCAAGCGGCGAGATTAAGTAGTCCCGTCAGTGCGAACAAAACACATTGTAGCGCGTGCATTTTCAATTTAGCAGCACGATGGGTCGAACGTATTAGGCTGTTTAATTAAACTGTTTCTCTGTGTCTTATTTTTTGTACCTTTACCCAATGTGGTTTTGTATTCTTGCGAATAAATGTCTGTAGGTTATCTTCCTTTAATCTAAGAAACTCCCTTAGTGAAAATCGTAAAAAAAAAACCTCGACATTTTCATAATCAGCCGTTTAAAGTCAAGTCGGCTCTTAAATGAAGCTAAGAAAAATATATCGCTAATTTGCTTACCTTTGATGTTTTAAAATATTGCGCTGATTTTGAGGCGAAGATCGAAATTGCGGGGCTTTGAGCAGGTAATTACCAATTACTGTCAGTAAAATAATATATTTAAAATTGCTTTTCGTATTTTTGAAATATTAGCTGTATGTTTATACACGCGCGCGTAGGCGTACTTTTTCGAGTCAAATCGGAGAAATACTGGAAAAGGGCCGAATCTTAAGTACCCGAAACCATCGTGCGTGCATGACTCGATGTATGAATGAGGAAGAAGCAAAAGAAAGTCAAGATCGTAGCAAGTGGAAAGAAGTGGTCTCGGCCTACCCCTCTGGGAAACAGGCGTGATTTAATGTATGTATGTATGTATGTATGTTTATGTAGGTTTTTGTCCATGACTCCGTCTGCGTGTCTGTCTATGTGCGTCTTTTGTACCATTTAGTCATTCTTGCGGGAACTGTACAAATCCTTAGAATAAAATGTATTCTATGCCACTCTCTAGTTCTAGACCAGTACTAGTATCTCTGTGCAACAAATTAAGTCAGTAATATGCTCTATCGCTGCGTGACAGAAAAACAAAGACAATTTTATATTTAATTTATACAGATAACGGAGACCCAAAGAGAGAGAAAAAGACATTTCGAAGTCGCGGGCAAAAGATACGACCTATATTGTATCGTCAAGATAATCCTCGATTCTACTCGGTAAAACCATATTGCTTTTGACATAGTATAGTTGTTTTTTTAACTCGGCTGGTATTACATACATACACAAACTCTCGCCCTCATTCCCAGAGTGGGGATGCAGAGCTACAGAATTTCCAACAACTCTAAAAACTTGTTGATAATTCTATAACTACTGGTAGGTAATTCGGCTGGTATGAATGTACCATAAATCAGTGCTATCGTAACGTTGACGATACAAATACACGTAATAAGTAATATGATTTTACCGAGTAAATAGATGTCCAAAACATTATTAAGATATCACGCAATTGTTATGTCTGCTACCTGATACATATATGGGAAATTGTTTCTTTGTTTATATATTTATTTTCACGGTTCAATGACAATGTCGATTGATGTCAAATTTGGTACAGTGAAGGAAATTGATTCCTTGACCACTTTGGACTATGTCAAAGTGACGAAATCTTTCAAAACGTTTGAGACTTCTTAAGATTTTATTTACAGTGTTATTTTGGCATAGTCCAAAGTCCTCTGAAAATCAATTTCCTTGACTCTACAGCAATATTTCAAAGCCCGGAGACGGACTAAGGTAGCCCATCAGTATATTTTGAATTTCACTTCATCAATTGTTTTATTTCATCGAACGCTATTGTCTGCTGAAACCATGGGGGTGATTCTTGACGTGTAAAAGTGCCCGTGCGGCCTACTTACTGAATAAATATCTTTTATCTTTTTTATCTTTTTTTTTCAGGATATCCGAGACTACAAAAACAATTATGCGGCGAGAAAAAAAATGAAAATTCTTCGTAATAATACTTTCGTTGGAACCTGTTTCGATAAAATTATAGTTAAGACAACCTCTTATTGTGGAAAATATGAAAATTGGCGAGAAAATTGCGAAAAATATCTACGCGAAAGAAATCATCTAAGTAGTTGGTATATAAATACATTTATTTATGCTGAAGTATAAATATTTTATTTGACGTGATTGTTGGCCTACATACATGATTATTGGCCTCGATATAACGTATTTTTTGCTAACAAGTAGCTCGTTATCTGCCATGCAAACTAAATAAGATATAATAACGTTAATAACAACGTTACTTGGAAACGTTATATATACTAAATCCGCTCAGTAATATCTAGTCTGGTCTCACGACTGTCGGTCCGGAATAACAGCAATAGGTTTGTCAAGCTATATTAAACAACGCCCTAAAATTGTTTGTCCTAGCTTTGAATACCCGACTGCATTTTTTCATGCTGTTAACGATAAGTGTAACTAAAAATAAAATTGGTTAAGAACTTTTTAATAACTAATCTTGGCTTGTCCTATGGGCGTTTCTTTTAAAGTTCATGGAAGATTTCATATTTTGTAGATGGATAAAAAAACCTCATAGAAAAAATTTCGGCATTTTTATAATACTTACTGCTAATTCATACGAGAAAAATTACTTTCCCGCTGCTTGAATAAATAATCTTTAAGGGGGTAAATTTACAGGGTGAGAACAAATTTCAAGTTCATTTATAGGTCCAGCTGTACTTTGATTGATCAATCAGTCAGGGTAAAAAAAGGTTCGTCACTTTTGGACCTTAACAGCGTTGAAATAGGGTCGAAAAATGACGATTTTTTTTTACCCTGACTGTATTTATATAACACGTGACAAAAATACCCAAAAAAAAAACCCCTAGTAAGTAGTCTTGTCTTGCACCATCAATTATATTTTATTGTTCCGACATGTTTTCCTGCTCAACTACGTATTATATATTTAGACTAAGTGTCAAAGTAATATTTTAAAAAAAACTTCATTACACAGTGTGTTTGGTAGAGCGTTGTCAAAAAAAAACAGGCGCGTAGAAAAGACCATTAGCCATCCATTTCAGGTACTTTAACCCTTAATTTGTCTAAGGGCAATTTAATACCGTTTTTTAATAATTTTATTACATACACCGAAATTCACAAAAATTCTTCGATATGTTAGAAGGATGTTAGAGCGAGAAAACACTATCTAACTGCGTAAGACGTGGTAAATGGACAGAAAAGTTAATTTTCTCAAACATCGAAATCGCTACATGCATGGCCGGGTGGAAGTTATTAGCAAATAACTCAAATTAGTAGAGTAAGTAAGTAATTCCTTTTTTTTTCGGGGTTTAAAGGTCAAATTTCGGTGTCCTGTAATAAAATTATTAAAAAAAACGGTATTAAATTACCCTTAGACAAATTAAGGGTTAAAGTACCTGAAATGTATGTCAATGGTCTTTTCTACTCGCCTGTTTTTTTTTGACAACGCTCTACCAAACACCCTGTATAGCTACGGATGGGTTTATTGTACAAATAAAATAGAAAAATAGCAGCAAGAGACCGCCGTTAACACAAAAACCGTATCACATAAATAAAAACATGAATTGCTCAATTCCCTCCTCGTCTAACGAGGTCACCGATCCAGTGCGCACCAATAAGAGAGCTTTCCGACATTTTTTATGTAAACGAGTGCAGTAACAAGGAGCCAGTTAGTGGTGGCCAATATCACAGATTTATGAGCTATTTCATTAGAGAGGAAGCTGTCACACCGAAACGAACCCTATTCGTATATACAAGATATACAGGGTGAGGGCCTTTAACTAAAGCAAAAATTAATACGTAGATTCTACCCCTCAAACTAGACAACTTTTGTTTAGCAACTTTTTAAAATCATAAAGTTTTTAGATTGTTCTTTTTTCATACATACATACATAAACTCACGCCTTTATTCCCAGAGTGGGGTAGGCAGAGCTACAGAATTTCCAACAACTATAAAAACTTTTTGATAATTGTGTAACCACATTTTACACACTTAGGCTAAGATGTTTACCAGTGTATTAGTGACAGGTTGCAAGCCCATCGCCTAACAGTACAAAGTAAATAGTATTTTCAATGTACTTAAAACTCCGTCTAATTGACATCGCCTGTAAGTCTAGTCACTCTACAGACATAATCAATTTCATAGTACATTGCGTGTTTGAATTAACTTTAAAATGTAATAAAATTCAAACCGCAAGTTTTTTTTCAAAGTCGTCAAACAAACGTTGCGAGTTTGAGCAGAAAAATGTAAATTTTTAATTTTTGCTCTAGTTACAGGCCCCACCGTGTATACAAGATATATAAACGCTACCATAAAAGGTTTCCAAAACTGACATATTTTACGTTATTGACATAAGCACTTGACGCGACCGTCTGACTTAACGTAACGGAACCAGTAATGGACAAAGATTCAATTGGGATTGTTCATATTTTTACAACTACTCCAATTCGAAAACCATTTCGAGGAATAGGGTTTTAAAGCCGTTCTGCGTTATTAAGTTTTTGAAATATGTATCTATTTTGAATATTTCGGCAAAAGTATCTTTAACCTTTGTTTGACTTTCGTTTTCGGCTTGAAGCCGTCCTAGGTGTATCTTACGGGTTAGGCGAAAACAGCTTGAAATAGTATGTTTTAATACACTATTACTATCACTTTTTTTCATTGGATATCATTTAATTGTTGTAATTTATTAGAAAATTTTATTGGGTCAAATACAAAATTAATGAAATTGGTGTCCTAAAATTTCCTATTATTTGCGTAAGTCATTTTAATTGGTGGAAGATAAGGGTTATTCATTGGTTTTGCAACAGTTGTACGATTCGTACATAAAATAACGCGTGACGGTCGCATACCAAATTGTTCTAATTTTAATTTCTTTAAAATAAAGTTTTGCTTATAACTTGTGACATGTTTTATTTGCGCAAACAACAATCAATTATTATCCTAATGATATTTGAATTAAGAGTTAAAGGTCCAACATTGAAGTCATTACGTAACATCAATCTAAATTTTCGGTATAGATAACGATCTCGCCAGCATAATGTTCTCTAGGGCCCCAGGTTGTGTGGATCACACAGTAAACCAAGGGCTCTATTATTCTACTCGATTAAACCATATTGTGTTTGACATATAATAATAATAATAATAATAAGCCTCATTTATTCCTTAATAATAAAGCAATGTTCTCAGAAACTAGATTACACTTTCTCATTTGCTAATTAAATTTAATAAAATATTAGTTTATAATATAATTAAATTAATTATTCCAATTCTTTTTACAAAATTTAAAATTTAGTTGTTTTGATTAGTATTTGAGGATAAGACATTTTTATTTTTTTATTTTTTTTAAATATGATAGCGTACATTTTAGAATTAATTCAATTATTTAAATTGTTAAACTAGTTATTGGTTATGATTTTTTCATATAGGTACATGCAAATTGATGTTTTATTTATTAAGGACCTCTCTACTGAGTAAAGGCCTCCTCCATTTTTCACCACAAGTCTCTGTCTGCCGCCTTTTCTTTCCAGTTATTTCCGGTTGTTTTCAGTATCTCGTCAAGCCATCTCTCCATGTGTTTGACATATTAGCGTATTAATCAACGTTACGATAGATTTTGTTTCATTGATAGTAATGACGGTCGAGTTAAAAACAAATAAGACAACATACCTCCTGGTGACCAGTAAGTTTTATCCCAAGCAGTTATTTGTTATGCAATGCTGCAAAGTATGTGTTTAGCCCTAGTGCTGATATTTGATACAGAGCAAGCAAAATATCATGTAACTAAACCATAAGCAAAGCGAGAACAGTCAAAATGCAAGCTTTTAAACGTATGTCAATACTTTTCAAATTTTCACGCAGATTTTGAGGGAGATAAAAGCATTATCCGAGCTGGTGAAGTGTAAAACACTTCGTTACGCCATGGTGTGCACGCCGCCGCCCACCACGATGCATTATGCATGCGTTGTTCAAACAGCCGCAGCACAATCACTTACGGAACGGTACGCGCTGCATGACCAGCTCCTTGAGAATGCACCAGCAGACTACAGATTAAATCTTTCAGACTGAAAAACTGAAGCCTTATTAGGTGAATTTATTGTCCGTTATGTCCAAGCCTGCAAGATAAAAAAAAATTTGAGAACTTTTAAATCATTAAATTTGTTTTTCATTAAGATCTTTTATCTTCCTCATAGGTGATGTGGAAAGTAGTGTGTCACATGGTAGCAAAATCATTTCCACCTTGGGCATTAACACTGGGATCCCTCACTACGCTCAGGATTCAATGTACGCCCTCACCGTAAATATGTTATTTGGCTCCCTTGTGACACAATCTAATATTATACCTTGGCAGAAAATAAAAGTTTGTGTAATGGTTCCTAATAAAAAAAAAGAACTTTAATAAAGCCCTTAGCAGAAGTTTTTTTTTATTGAGATCCCATTCATATCCAAATGCGATATAGGAGTACTTTGTACTATCTAATATAAGTATCAAAAAGACCAGCCCCCTATTTCCCCAACCTGACATGACAGATGACAGGTGTCATTTCGGTGTACATGGCGAAGCTTACATGTCACCCAGTTACGTATCTATGATTGTCACCTATCTCGTGTCATTGTCAAAATAGTGCAATAGGGGACTGGAGGTTCATTAATGAATACACATAATAATAAATACCTAAGTTTAAACGAACAAAATAGAAATAAAATGAGGAATTACTATAGATGACAATAAGAAACAGAAAAAAAAAAAGAAAATATACTTGAATGTGACTTTACAATTCTCGCAAACTGAACAAAGATCAGATAAATAAAGACAGCTAAAATATTATAATATGCAAACTTAACATCACCACAATTATACGCAGATGCAGCCTCGCCCCATATGGCGACTTCGTTATGACCCCCCCACCCCCTCCCTGTTAATATACAGTTAATTGGGGTCCCTTTTACAAATGATATAATTATGTCGCTGTCATGTTATGCGCTTGGTGCGTCATGTTTTTGAGAATATTCTGGAAAGCATATTATATTTTAAACTAAGCTTTGACTTATTTTGACCTCGTATTTTGACTAACTACAAATCTAATTTTTCTATTAGTATGTGTGGTGTGAAACTGATTGATAGAGTAAGGAATGAAAAAGTCAGAGAGAAATGTGGAATAAAAGAAGATGTAGTGACTAAAATTGAAAAGGGCATGCTTCGATGGTTCGGTCATTTGAAAAGGATGGATGAAAGAAGATTGACGAAAGAGATATGCCGATCGAAAGTGAGTGGACGGGTCGAAAGGGGCCGCCCTAGGCGTACTTTTTCGATTCAAATCGGAGAAATACTGGAAAAGGGCCGAATCTTAAGTACCTACCCGAAACCGACGTGCGTGCATGACTCGATGTATGAATGAGGAAGAAGCGAAAGAAATTTGTCAAGATCGTAGCAAGCTTAAAGAAGTGGTCTCTGCCTACCCCTCTGGGAAACAGGCGTGATTTAAGGTATGTATGTAATTTTTCTATTTAGAGTTTGAAACACTATAGGTATAAAGCGTTTTTCGTCCGTATTAATAGTGTAGCAACATTTTGCGTAGAAAAAATGTAGATTAATTATTTGTGAAACAAGAGAGCAAAGTGGTTTTTTCCATGCGAGTGTTGATTTTGAATCCCGAGTAATCGAAGAGTTCTATACTTGAACGAGCGTAGCGAGTGATTCTATGTTAGAATCAAGAGTGCAGCGAGGGGTTCAAAGATAAGACATAAAAATAACGTTGTTTTCGTGTAACACAAACAACTTGTCACCTCAGCAGTGAGAATTGAGAATGAAAATTTTGGTTTATTTTATACCCTTTTTATTTATTACCTTTAGGTAATATACTAAAGGTAATAAATAAAAAGGGTATAAAATAAACCAAAATTAAAGTTAAAAGTAAAAATATTGTGATTTTTTTTAAAGGTCCTTTATCTAACGCTTGCAGCAAAATTGAATCTAGCTTTACCATAGCATTTCAAAATTAGCTTTAGTAACCATACCATTACACAAGTTTATTTTCCTCCTTTAAGATGTTTTAGAAAATTAAAAACCCAACAACCTCCAAATTAGTAACATAATAATTTAACCCCTTAAACGCCTCGAAACATAATCTTCGAAAGCCCGGGAAAAATATGCAAACTGTTTTCCCCTAATGAAAATTCGCTCACAATTTAATTTTTCCTTTGTTAAATCTTGTAAAACAGTTTGCACAATTAATTATTAATAAATATTAAGGATGGCGGCAATCTCATTAGCGGAAATCCCGCGGATTAGGACAGCGGGATTAATCCCGTGTTTTTTGTCCCGGAACGCAATATCGCGGGAATTAAAGTGTTTAAATTAAAACAGGAACGTTTGAAGATTCCAATTAGTGATTTGATTTGATTTAGATTCCTGTGAGAGCTGTCGATTGCTTTGATCTTATCTTATCTCATTCTAAATGCCCCACTGATGAGCAAAAGCTTGATTTCAATTTGTCTACAATTGTTAAGAGGCCTCTTACGAAAGCTCGCGACGCTCCTGTTGGTTTTTAACCGTCTTTAAAAGGAGGAGGTTCATAATTCGTCGGTTTTTTTTATGTATGTTCCCCGATTTCTCGAAAAACACTGGACCGATTTGTAATTTTTTCTTTGTTTGAATGGGTATACTTTCTAGGCGAAACGAATTTCGATGAAATGATGAAATATCTTTCTTTCTTTATAGCATAGAGAAGACAAACGAGCACACAGGCCACCTGATGGTAAGTGGAATCTGTGACCCATAGACATTCGCATTCACAAGACTGCAATGCAATCCTAAGACTGCAAATACGTTGCCAACCCTGAGGACTAAGATGGAATGCCTCTATGCTAGTCATTTCACCGGCTGTCTTATCCCCAAACCGGAACACAACAATGCGAACACTGCTGTTTGGTGGTAGGTTAATGGATATTATAGATGAATGGAAATATGCATTATACTCGTACTTAAACGATAGTTAGGTAACTTAATCGTTAGGTATAAGAATATTAGGCTATACAAAAATGGTACAAAACGTCTATTAGACTAAACGCGGTTGGATCAATAAATCATTAAACTTAACAAAAATATATAAAGTGATGGTAGACAAATGGTTAAACCAATATTAGGTAAACCGAAAATAGCGGAATAGTTGTTATAACAACCAATTTAATATGTATATGTGTACCAAATTTCAAGTCAGTCGATTCGGTAATTACGAAACAAATTGGCTGTGACAGACAGAGACAGATGCACGAGTGATGTAACTTAGTTTTAAGTACGATTGATTATATGTTTTTATGATTGAAAAAAAATCCTTCTTCTGGAGTTTCTTGCGGCGCTTCTTCTCCGCAATGGTCTTGTCCGAAGCGCTGGTAGACTCACCCTATATTACCGAGGTGTAAAAGAGCCCTCATGTGGCCTATTTACTGAATAAATATTTTGAATTTTGCATTTTTTTTAATCCTGTAACTCACTCTGTCTCATATTGGTTTTAAGTTCGTTTAATTATCAAAGTTCATAACATCAATACAACCAAAGAACAACCTGGATTCTCATTTTAATTCCCATTAAAGCATACAAGGGCGGGCACGTCATAAAGATTATCAATTCTATAATACCCGTAAAATAAAGCAGAAAAAGGCGCATCGTCGGAACACAATAATGCGTCATTCTTTTAAAAACCTCAGTGGATTTGACGTGTTATGAGCACATTCAGTTTATTTCCCAGCGGATACAGAAGACTAAAAACGTTGAATGAGCTATAAGGAAGATTTTTGGTGTTTAATATACATATTGAATATGGGTTTGTTGATGTTCTTTTTTATTTACTCCAGCAAAGATTATCTGCTGGAAAATTCTATGTTAATAGATAAACATTAAAGGACAATTTCGCACAAATGGACCTAGTCCAAAACTAAACTGTACTATGAGCGTCGGTGGCCTAGTGGCTTAGGGCGTCGTAAGGTACCGAGTTCGAACCTTCGCGGTCACCATGTAAGGAAAAACATCGTGAGGAAACCTGCACATTTGAACAGCTGAGTGGGTAAGAACCCTCTTACACACCCTCTTCAACCCTCAATGCATTAAAGATCCTAATGGGTCGAAGTGTATCCGAAATTAAATTGACATTTCGTTTATCACAATACAGGTTGCATAGTAATTTATTTTCTATATTATTTTGTTTTTATTTTATTTTATTTAGGCACAAACGTAAGAACAACCTTACAAATAAAATACTTTGAATAAACATTAACCAATAAAGTCGCCAATATCGTTCAACTAAAACAGAAACAGAGATAGAGCATGCTTCACAAAATTTACTAGTGTATCACCGTGTAAAACTTTGTCGCAATAAACTAAAGTATTCAACGCAATATCACTCGAGCGAGAGTTGTGTAGCTTGTGATGGCGATAGGGTTCTACTTTTGTATATAAATTCATTTTGTTGGCCGAATCTAAATAGATCTGTACGGACAATTTTTAAACCAAATTCTGAAATAAAAATAAAAGCCTTGTTGTCGATTATAGAAGTATAAAAAACTGCAATGGCCAATTTACTAAATACAATTTTGAATTTTTTGCATTATTTTTTTTGCGTGTATTCTTTTAACAATGTTTTCAAGACGACCACTTTTAACTGTAGTTTTTGCGTAACAATTACATCTTGTTGCTAATTTCACTCCTTAAGTATGTAAAAACAAGTTAAATCAGTAAAAAAAAACAGTAATCATTTATTTTGTGCTATAAATGCAATTAGGAAGGACCTCTTTGATCCCTTACGGCGTACAAAAATAGGTCAAAATAATAATCATAAAACCAAAATAAGTATTTTTTAGGATTCATTGTATGCAAAATCCTGTTTATTTTTTATATTATTTATTTGCAAGCTACGTGCATGAATTAAACATAAACCTTTAAAACTCCACAGCTGAATCTTTAATTTTATTTCCACATTCCAGAGCGACGCGAACAGAGGCGACATCTGTCGGCGATTTAGCGACCACACAGTAATGGAATGTCACTACACTGCGGGCGCTCTAGTCACTGACAGTGCTTCACGAAGATGGAAATAAATTAGAAATTGAGTTTTACGAGTTGATAAGAGGACCTATAATATTTATTCAAAAGTCTTTGTTAACAAGCTACAAGTTAACAGGGCTCCTTTTTGTTAAATTGGAATTCCATCCGTTGTGCCGATTTGATTTCGAATGATGAATGAAGAGTAAGAAGCACCCTAGGTTTTTTTTTTTTTTTTTTTTTTTTTTTTTTTTTTTTTTTTTTTTTTTTTTTTTTTTTTTTTGCCCCGCGGCGACTTCAACAGCTACTACCGCCGGGCTATGGCGTTTCCACGAATTAGTGATTTCGCCAGTGTCAAGTGTATATAAGTATAAATCAATATAGCAATAAAGTACAATCCAATCTTCTCTGGGAAGATTGGGGGCGACGTTGTTCGGTAGTTTGTAGGACAGAGGTCAAGATAGTTTTAACCTATGTACCACTTCGAGTCCACTTGTAACGAGAAGAAAGATGCCAGATACGCGAAATAAGTCCAAGTTTTCAATCACTGTGCAACACAATGGCATAAAAAGTACAAATCACTATCAGAAAAGAACTTTGAACACCTAAATACACAAAAAAATAAAACTAAAACAAATTACACATCCGCCATCTTTTAACGTTGCAAATGGCCTCGCACCCGAGGTTTCAATTTTAGTGTTTCACACTAGGGATGTTACAAACATCATTTTAGACATTCGTATCGACATTCGCATTCGCCATAATGGATGCGAATATTTAGCGAATGCGAACGTGTGCACAGATCATGTCGTGACTCACCCGCCGGCCGAGAAATTACCTTTTCGTAAGAAAAAGTTGCAAAATAACTTTTTCTGAAATATAATTACTTAAAAAAAAAAAGAAAAATTTCAATGTGATTCCTTAACATTCGCATTCGCATTCGCATTCGCATTCGCGAATATGAAAAATATGACATTCGGAACATCCCTACTTCATACTAACCACCCAGGTTTGTATTGATGTGTGTGTGTGTATGCATTCGTTTGCGTGTGTGTGTATATTGAGTTCTTGACAATCTACGTGATTCTTCAACGATATTGTCTCGTTTGTTTGTAAACTTTTTGTACGTTTTCACAGTTTCGTTGGGGATCCGTGTCAACACCTAATTTATCTTCACCAAATTAATATGGTAACATTGTGGTTAATAAAAGTATACATTTAGGTTTTCTGAAGGCTCACTGCAACAAAGGCAATACTACTTACATACGTCAACGTTTTGACCAAATTGGCTTTCTTTAACAATGAAATTAAAATAATCAATTAAAACTTTTGATGACCATTGTACACGTTGACTCATCATGGGCCCGCGTAAATGACGCATTTATACCTTAGAGCGAGCAACAATTCTTGTTTCTCACTCTTACGCATTACTCCGTCTCTACGCTGCCGCGTGATGGGCAATCATGTAGAGAGGTCATGACGATTTTACAAATAATACCATTTGAATCATTAACATGAAACATAACATAGATGGCAGCACTGCGGTTTATACGCTGTGAGCGTTGTCACACTCCCCGACAAGCTGCAGTCCTGCAGGTGGACGCGGACAGGGCCGTCTAAAGGCGGCTTAAGAGGATTGTGAACCGACGCTCAAATCGTGTAGCTGTCAATTTTTTTCCATTCAAATTTAGCACCGGGAGGGAAGTCCCATTTTCACGATTTTGAATATGTTGTAGTTGTGGTAAATAACTAAGCATTTACGTTTCTTTTCTTTTTATCCTACTTTCTGTTTCCAAAAAATATGTTCTTGGAAAAAAATCGTGCAGATCTAGTTTTTAAAAAAAACAACCAGGTTTAAAGAAAGAGAAACGGTGTCTCAGTTTGTATGCATTTTTTTAGCTTTACAATCCTCTGTAAGTGAGTCCACATTGACTGTGTCAGTGACACGTGTTAGTAACAGTTATGAGGATGGTATTAGTCATGTTACGACGTACAGTCAAGTTCATAAATATAAGTACACTTTAGTACCTTGGCCATTTAATGTCATGTTTAAACTGCCATAATATGAATTGATTGAATTGTCACAACAATTGAAGTGACAAGGTAAAGTGTACACATATTTATGAACTCGACTGTACCATACAATTTGATCCGTTCCGACCTCATGAATTACACAGTCCATATTTAACTATACAAGTACTGTAGATTTGTCACGCATTAAAATACGATGTAGCCCTATAGGTGTGAAGCCTCCTTTACAGGCAATGTTTGGATGTAACGGGTTTAAAAAACCAATAATTATCCATAATTGAACGTCATGGTGCTGATATACTTAAGCATATACTCTAGTATTCTCTAGAATGTCGATAGCAAAACATTTACTCCAGAATAATGTTTATGGTGCAACTTATTACTTATTACATTTTTTTTATGGCATAGAGAAGACAAACGAGCACACAGGCTACTAGATGGTAAGTGGAAACTGTGACCCATAGACATTCGCATTCACAAGACTGCAATGCAATCCTAAGACTGCAAATACGTTGCCAACCCTGAGGACTAAGATGGAATGCTTCTATGCTAGTCATTTCACCGACTGTCTTATCCCCAAACCGGAACACAACAATGCGAACACTGTTGTTTGGCGGTAGGTTAATGGATAAGATGGTGGTAGCGATCCGGACGGACCCTGCACAAGGTCCTACCACCCGCCAACATATTGCTACTTAAGTTTAGAAATGATCTAGAACCTCAATAGGTACCTATTCCGGTTTATTTTCAGGTCAGTTCCGGATCGTGTTTTATTTTTTGACTGGCTTAGAAATGCTAGTTTAACTAAAGTAAGTTTATCGTGCATTTATTATTTGTTAGACAACGCGATAGCCTAGTTGGTAGTGACCCTGCCTACGAAGCTAGAGGTCCTGGGTTCAAATCCCGGTGAGGGCAGATATTAGTGTGATGAGCGCGAATATTTGTTCCTGAGTCATGGATGTTTTCTATATATTTAAGTATATATTTCTCTATATAAGTATTTATATCGTTGTCTAGTACCCATAGTACAAGCCTAGTAGAGCTTAGTTTGGGACTCTAGGTCAATTGGTGTGACATAGTCTCCTGATATTTATTTATTTATTTATAAATAAATAAGGCGGTAAAGGGTGCCCTGTGTGATCGTTCGCCTACTACACTCCACACAAAGAACAGGTCTCGGTAAAAATCTTTCAATTACAGAACTCTAGAAATTACTACACCTATAATATAAAACAGTGGGTAGATTTGTCCGTCCCACCGACACGTAGCTCCGATCACGTGGGCAGTAATAATACACAGCCGAATGAACCAGGATTGGAAATTACTCGCGCCGGACGTGGCAGGCCGGTCTTAATAATCCACTGATTTATAAAATATCTGTAGCATTGGGTGTCATTTGTTTTTAGCCTGCTGCCTAAACCCTAAGGACGTTATTGTTTTTAACCTGGAGCCTTCGATCAACAATATACAACTACATAACAGGTCAGAGAACAAAACACGGCCCAGCGAATATACTCCCACTTCAAATTGGGAGCTTACTTGAATTTAGTTCGCTTTCAACTACGCCAACAGTGACACGTGTCACAATGCCTCAATGCGTTTTCAAAAACTTTCAAAAATTTTTTTCAGACGGAATATCATACTTTCGGAAAGTAAATGTCGACTCGTAATATTAATTAGCAAATAACTAATTATTTCTTTTAAAATAATTTATTTTAGTTTCGGACCAACAATTGTCAATATTTGGTTGTTGCAGAACAGTTGCGTCTATGGAGTAGTTTAATACTTTATATTTTTTGCAGTCGTAAATTTAATATTCATTTGTAGATTTCCTGGTGATCCATTTCACTGTCCGGTATGGAATTCCATCGTCGCGAGTGAACGGCAGGAGGAGTTTTTTAGACCCGGAAAAAGTTCCGTCGTATGCTCGATCCATTTCGACAAATTCGATGTCGTGGGAAATTCGCAAAGACGTCGATTGCGTAAAACGGCTGTCCCTAAATTGCAGGTTATTAACCTTGCCATTAATATAATATGCTACTTATCATTATTTTTGTGACGTGAAACTGAGGCTAAGTAGATATGTCACTTTAATATCATAAATTATAAAAAACAGATTCTACCACTGTCCGAAAACCGTGCATACGGAAACTGTATCGAATTCGAAGATGATGATGTAATTATTGTACCTAAAGTGTTAGGATTGCTAAAGTACCTGTCTGTCTGTTACTTTAGAATGGCTAAACGGCGGCTAGACCGATTTGTCTGAAATTTGGTTTGTAGAAATCCCAGGAAAAGTCACATGCTACTTTTAGAGCAGGAAAATTACAGAACTCATTTCTACAGGAACAGCTTAGTAAACGTGCCGACATTGACACGGGACCTATATAGATTTTTTATTTAATTTTAATATATTTGTATCACAGATTATAAAATTACAATTGTGAAATTTTATAGGTTCAATCCCCACGCCAAGATGAACTGATTAAAAAAGTTCCAATACATCAACAAGAGATACCAAATTTAAAGGTTAAGGAAGTTATAAATGTTTCAAGTAGCTATTAGGGTTTTTGAAAACGGTTATTATGTCTTGTTACAAAAATATAAATATGACGATTTACGATATAAGATTTATATTATCTATACTAATATTATAAATATGAAAGTGTGTATGTTTTGTCCGCCTTTCACGCTTCAACTGCTGAACGGATCGAGATGAAACTTGGCACACATATTGTTTAGGTCCTGGAATAAGACAGGATAGTTTTTTCTCGGGCAATTGGACAGTTCCCGAGGGAGCAGCGATAAACCACTTCTACGCGGACGGAGTCGCGGGCGAAAGCTAGTCTTAAATAATGAAAAAATAGCGTGAGTTGTTGTTTATATTGAACCGACCTGCTACCCACCTTAATAATATTAAGTATAAAGCTACTCCATTTGTACTTTGTTCGCGGTGACATTGGCACTCCGCTAGTAGAAGCTGCATAAGGTAAAAATACGAGCCTCTAGTCGAAGCAACATAAGATGACAAATAGTTTCAAGCAAAATTAAGCATTGCGTTAATGACATACCATTTAAATTAGAATGTTTTATTTTGACAATGATTGTATACAAGTATGAAGTATGTATAGGTCGCCCTGGGACACTTTTCGAAGAGAATTTTGTATAGAACCCGGCGTCTATAGGTTGGTATGTCGATGCCTGGAGCTCTATTATATTTGATAAAAACAACGTTTCAACGTTCAACGTTTTCTGCTCAGCTGCCATTGCTGTAAGTGCTAATAATAACAATACATACATACATACATACATTAAATCACGCCTGTTTCCCAGAGGGGTAGGCAGAGACCACTTCTAACAATAATGATGAAATTTTGATAACAATAGGGAATATGCATTTTTAAATCGTAATTCTCATCATAATAATGAAAACGCCGTATAAGAGATCACCAAAAGTGAAATTAAAGCATTTTAAACTGTTAATTAGGAAGCGATTAGACATAGAGATTCGATATGCACTGTGACGTCATGTAACAGGTCATCCATATAAACTCCATGTTAAATTATGTTTTGTTAGAAAAGGATAGGAACAAATCTTTGTTGGCTTAGATCTTGGTTATTTTAAAAGCTATTCAAAAAATGATTTGTTTCAACTGTTACTTACATAAATAAGCTTTTATTCAGGCTGTAAAAAAGAAGTCATAAATATTCCCTATTGTGAAAATCCATTAGGTTTTAACGAGTACAACAGATGTATGTATGTTAGTTCCTTTAAAAACAAATGGATGGCCCGATTTAAAAAAACAAGGTAAATTCGAGTTGGTACCGCTACTCACTGCGTACAGACAAAAAAAATGGCGGGTTTGGAGGTAAATAACGTGGGTATTAACTTCTACTATGCTTAGGCACGAATCCGTACTTAAAATTTGCATAGTTATTATCTTACGTCTTATTTTGTTGAATTAAATCATAATTTGAAGAGACTAGACCTTGGTATTTTTTAGATGCTGCCAAAATAAAATAAAGCCTATGTTACTCAGTGATAGTACAGCGTCAACTGGGGAAAGAATTTTTGAAATCGATCAACCAAAAATAAAACCCCTTTATGAAGGTATTAGTTTAGAGTTAGATAATTGTGTTTGTCCATGTGAGTAATTACTAATTACACTTGTCATAATAGAAATTAACGCGCCCGACATCCATTTTTTTTTATATCTTGGAAGATTTGATGAACATAAGTGCCCGTGCCAAGTTTTGTAAGCATAAATTTAAGCATTTACTTAATTTATTTTTTAAGTTTTTGCGGAGGTGCACGTCATTTCAACTTAGACAGTAACCTCTTCGCAACTAAACATGTTAACAGATTTTATAATGCGAAGTATAATTTAATTGGTATTTATAAAGAGTAATAAAGGATAGATATATTGAAATATTTTATCCTTTAATTCTAATATTGTAGGTCGACGTGCTGAAAGTGGTTATAGAACTATCGACAAGTTTTCAAAGTTGTAGTTAATTCTGTAGCTCTGCCTACCCCATCGTGAAGGTTTGTACAATTGTACATGCCTATAATAAATCTTGAGGCTCCTGACTTCGTAAATTTTAGATTATTATTTTTTCATCATAATCAGTAAAATTCAAATCAAAAGGGATATCTGACATAGAATGTGTGCTATTTGTGGAAACTTCTATTGTAATCTGAAACCGCTAGGAGCGCACCGAATAAAATAAGTAAAACGTGAAAAAATAAGGAATTCCGCCAACCTAGAGCCAGCGGAAGGAATTGCGACGCGGAGTAGAGAACACTTCGGAGACGCTCCAAGCTATAATATGATTTTCATTCAATAATGGTTAATAACCGGTTAAATTGTATTTCCTAGCTATCTTACTTCACATAATCTTATACGGTTCACCACCTTCATCATATAAACCGAAAGACGTCGACCCGTGAAAATAGGCTTTTCTTCATACAGGCAGTGTTGGTAAGGTCTTCCGCGGGTATCCTATCGCAAGTCTGAATTGTTATTTCTCATTCGTCTGAAAATTCATAAATTAAATTATTCAAACCTACTTATTACCTTTTCATTTTTTTAAAAGAGATATACCTACCAACAGAGCCTTTAGTTTAGGTTAGGTATGATTTATAACAATCCAGAAAAAATAAACAGCTTTAGAAAAAAGTGTGATGAAAATGTGACGTACGCTCAGTAGGGAATACTATCTAACTAGTTATTGGCCGTTATTGTATGGAAATAACCGATTAAAACCGGTTATAACCAGTTATTAGCATAATTCCCTAGCGCGCAGCGTTGCGTCGCGTCTCGTGTCAGTGTGAGCTAATCCTAACGCGCTAAATTCAAAAAGTTACTTATTTACCTAAAATTAAGAATTAATTTTGGAAACGGCGGTGGTGTAATAAACCAATCCGTTTCCTTTACCAGATTCCCTTAAAGTTAAGGAAAAACACCATAAACATATCCACTGATTCGAACACCTGCATAAGTAGCAAGGGTACTAAATTATAATTACTCAATGATCGTCGAAGTGTCCGGATATGATCTTTTTCTTGCCATGTACTTGCCCTTACACGCGGGATGGTTTGCAACACACACACATAATCAAAAACACATGCGGATGTAAAGGCCTATTAAGGGAATTTCGCATGACAGCGAAATTAGCCATTAAACGCGTGCATCTAACTACTAATAAGCAGAACGCATGTAACAAGGTAATCAACTTGTATCTGACACTTAATCAATAATTAGGTTTAGCGCGTCAAAGTTATTCCAGTTAGCGTGTGGTTAGTGCAGTGTCCCATTGACTTCTTTGCCTTCTCCTTTTCATTCGTTGGGATTTTTATAGGGATCCCTTGGTCGTTTCTTAACTTTTGGAAATAGAACGCAGTTTTTATCCTTTGCTTGCTTTCAATTTTATTTTAATTATTTTTTTATTCGCGTGACAAAGCTTGGATAACGCATCCGTCACCTTCTGACACGTAAATAAATACGAGAGTGACGGATGCTTTATCCATATTTGACACACAATTTAGACGCTGCCATACCTAGACCCACTGATAGGACTAAAGCCGACTAAATTTTCGATTTAAACAAAATTAACTTCAGCATCTCTGTTACTTTCATCCCCCGCACGCTGCCCTGGTAAATAATGCATGAGCTCCCCTGATTGGGAAACAACTCACTCGGCGACAGCTTTTTAGGGCAGTGTAATAGCTTGCCCTGCTCCCATGGACGTGTAGCAGCCCTTAACGCTGACTAGGCGAAGAAGTGATTGTTTGTGTGGCTTTGGGGTATACAAAGATACGTATAGATATACAGTGTATTACCAGCACCCTGGCTTTTTCAAAGTAGGTTAAAATAACGTATATCTGTAACGTAACTATGACATTAATTTAAATAATTAACATTTTTTCAAGCTTTGTTAACTTTATAACAAAATTTAAATGACCAGCAATGTAAAGCACAGCGATTTGACAAGTATAAATGACAGTCGACGGATACTTTGCTTATTATCAAACCTCGAAGTCGCGGTGGCAATAACGTCAATTAACTAGGGACTTCCTTCCGATATAAAATTTATCGATAACTGAATGCTTATTTGGAAGTGACACTTCATATTAGCTGTAAAGTTTACTTACAGAATAATTGAAAATTAACTAAAATGTGATGATTACTACCCGTCAATGTTACCTATATAGGAGTTTTTAGGACATTTTTAGGAATTTTAAAATTCAAATAAAAATCAACCTTTACAAGTAATTTTTTATTTCATCAATTTCCATGCAAAGTAAACTAAAACCTAGGAGTACATTAACATCATTACATTATTTTCATTTAATCAATTATGAACCTTATAATAATATAAGTACTTATAGTAATAAGTAACAAAGTATTGTATCTTGTATTTAGTACTTCAAATATCATACTGTATATAAATGATACAGTTTAATAGGTACCGTAAAATGTTCCTACTTTGCTCCCCCATGGGTAACTATGCTCCATAGTGACAATTTCGTTTGTTACTATATAAGTCAAGGTTGATGACAATTTTGCTTAAAAGAATCGATGTATACATCCAGCTACGAAGTAAATGGAAGCAATAGAATGATTTACAATACAGATTACCTCAATATAACCATGGAGCATAATTACCCAGGGGGGAGCAAAGTAGGCACATTTTACGGTATTACAAGTTGCATATTAATAACATACGTCATCTCATAGTCATAACATAACTATTGTCATAAGAAAGTCCAATTTATCGATGAAATAATATCGCGTGGAAGTCCCTAGCAAAATTTTATTCGTGCCACCGCGACTTCGAGGTTTGCTTATTATGTTTTTCCCCCGTACCACGAACCGCCTTGTACCAAGCAACAGCGATACTGATAACGATGAACACGCAGCACATGCACTACATTAAAAATGGACAGTATCTAAGAAAATTTATTGTGAAGTTATTTTAATTATTTTTTAATTGATAATACTTGCAAACAATTGCTAAAGTAACATATTATCGGCAGTTTGAATAAATGCCCGCATGGCGTAACACACTGTAGAGCTTGAATAAGTGGGAATGACGCGCCCGTTGCAATTTAGAAATGTGTATGAAAGTTTAGGTAGATGGAGGTGTCATTTCAGATTGGACAAGCTCTGACGTAGGTAGTTTTATTTACAATTCAATTCAATTCATTTATTTGGTTCAAGATAACATTGGATCTCATTATTGTTAGTATAGTCTTAGAAATAATGTTAGTACTTAAAAACTAAATTGGATTTTACAGGACTTAAATAATTAATAAATGTATTTTTGACATGCAATCCTGTCCGCCATTAACCTACAACAAAACTGTGTTTTTTTTTACTTTAATTATCTCGCTTAACCCACCTAGTCCCAAATTAAGCTTTGATTTAAATTTTTACTACTTGTTAAAGCGGCCATAGTAATATACACTTTGTTAAAAATTCAAGCGTCTCGCTATCACGGTTCATGAGATACAGACAGACAAACGGGCGGACGGACACTCAACGGACACTTAGTTATAGGGTCTCGTTGACCGGATCACTTCCTTTACCCAAATTTCATTTGCCATAATTGTGTCACTTACCATAATGTTAATTTGCCATAAAGCATTTTTTTCGGAAACTGCCATCGTATAGAGCCCAATAGGTTAGGTTAGGTTTGTTTTATAACAATTCTGAATAGTTCACGATTTCAGAAAAAATGCCTTTATGGCGAATGAATATTATGGCAAGTGATAGAATTATGGCAAATGACTTTCGGGCAAACGACAGAGAACCCTCGTTGACACTCTTTGGTTTCGGAATCACTAAAGCTAGAGATGTAAAAACAGAAGTAAGCACTTGTTTTGTTAACGTTTTTAACTTATCAAATACGTTAATGGAGCACAATGGGCGAATAGCGCCTAGTTTGGCGCGGCGCCAGTGCGGACGTCGGCACAATGCTATTGTCACTTGCTATTGCTGCCCCTACCTCGGAGCGTATTTTAGTGACAATTTGGGGTTTCCTTTTCTAACCGTACGCAATGTTCGACTTACCATATTTGGGTGAATTGCAAAAATATTGTACATAGTTAACGGCTTAATTGAGACAACGTTAACTTTCTTCCATTGTTTTCCCTTGGTTAACGAAAGTTATCCATGTGATTATTTGCCGTTTGACGAAATAGCAACTTTGAAACGTTGACCCAGAGGGCATCGTCGCTAACACTACCACCCAGTTCCAGCAAAACACAGTAACAATAATAGTAACAAAAGCACAAATAAGTTTAACTAAAGTCGTTTAGTATTCCCACTCGGTCTAAATGGAGTTATCCCCCTATATCACTGAGATTTGCATCCTCTAGATACAGACAAAACAGTTTCTTGACGCGTGCTGGTAAAGGCTTGAATAATTGGGTGAATAAGCTGGATATCGATATATTCAATTGTAAAATCCTTCCGCGAGGCGAAGTTTGATAGCGAAATGTGTTGTTTGAGCATGTTTTGTACCATAGGTATGAGAACCTTTTGGCGATCTGCCTTTGGCTGGTGTGTAGCAGTAGTTTTAATTTTACCTTTTATTTGCGCTGGTGTTTTTGTGTAAGTGCGTGTACCTTTGAAGTTTGTACTAGGTAAACTTTAAGTTTGCTACTCTTTCACTACATGTGAAATCCTGTAATTGGTTTTGTGCTTCCTATTCTTGTTTCATATGTTTTATTTGTTACTGTTGGATTTCCCACCAATTTAATAAATAAATAAATAAATAAATAAAATAAATAAATAAAGAACTATGTAAATAGGTCATGACATAGTTTGATGTTTCACCAAGCAGCATTTTACTTAATTCAAGTGATTTGGCTCGATAACTAAGGCTACATTAATATTACATTGTGTATTAAGGACGGTAAGTAAGGAATTACGATCGAGGCTCTAGTAGAAGCCCGAAATCGAAGACTGAGGGTTTTCTGAGTCGATGTTCGTAATTCCCGTACCGCCCGTGAAACATACAATACTTTTCATCACATTTGCGAGTAAATAAATAAAATTATAAGGCAGAAAACAATTATAGCTTTAATACACAAGTTTATTATTACGAGATACGTGAACTTTTTTTAAGTGGATGGCGGGCTTGTGCCCATTCCACAGATTATACAAATGTTTCGTTCAGAAACGTTAAGGGCAAATACTTACGTAGGTATACAGCCATGACAGAGTGTACAAAAATTTAATAATTTCAACGTTTTCATACAAAACACTATTAAAATCGGTCATTAAGAACATTAGTTGAGTATTTTAGTAACATGTAGCGAAATCGCAATAAAATTCCTGTTTAGATTGTGACGTTCGATCCCAGTATGTGGTTCATAAAAAAATACAACCGAAGTCATCAACAATAAATTATTTATTTTTTTAATAAATAAAGGTCGGGATACATTTAGCCCGTCTGATTTCGTTCCGTGTATCGGTACTCCCCTGACGTGGACGGCGGCGGCGAGGTGGTCGACAAAACGGCCGCCGTGACGGATGTTGGTAGGTCCGGGAGTCGCCGTGGCAGATGGTGGTCGTCGTGCTACTGAACCTCTCAGAGACGTGGCAAGGCAGGTGCCGTTAATTATTTTGTGCGGCTGTCCTAGCCGTAGTATAGTACCCTGTGAATAAATGTCCACAGTGAGATATGTGACCAGAGTCGCCTCCGTTGATCGTGAACTCCTTGAAGATATGAGCCTAATCCATAGAGGAGAAACCGAAAGCAGATGGTGTGGGTGTTCACTTTCAGAACGGAGCATTGCAATAAAGCGGGAAGAGCAAAGAGAGTGACATGCACTTTTCAAAATATAAAGGGCACAAATAAAATATGAGCATAGCTAAAATATGTTCTAGATGAATGGCTTAAGATTTCCAAGCTAGGCATAAGACAATTGGTATAAATGATCTATATTATTATGTATATTACAAACGTAACATTTATTAAAAAAACATTACATTCATACCGCCAGTAAATATAAAGCTGTGACTATAATTATATTATTATGGCTTAGTAGAATGATTGCAAATGAAGATGTTTAAGCAGTTAAACATTATGCACAGTATGTACATACCTATGATTTTATATTAGCACTAACTTAAAACTAAGCACTACGGAATCAAATAATACTTGTTCAACACTTACCCTATTGGGGTGCGAATCGACACTTAAACTTAGTAAGTACTTGTTGTGAACCCTTCCAAAGACGTTGGAAGTATCCGACTTAAACGGAGCTTTAAAATGGCTTCCTTTATCTGTGCGGTAGCGTAAGAGGACACGTAGCAGGGCTAGTGAACGCGACCGGCACAGGTTCGTCGCAAAAGAGGCGTCGGCGCAGTCTCAACGCTGGCGCAGCGGCGCAGGCCACGGGCCGCGCAGGTAACTTGGTGAGATGCGCGCGCATGTACAGTCGCGCCGATCAAGTGTTAACTTTATATTTAATTTAAGTTTGCTATTATTTATTTTTTATCATTTAGTTATTTATTAGTTTTAATATTAAATTAGTATAAGTTAATGATGTTAATTTAGATTAAAATATGTATCATAATAATAAGATTTGATTTATAAATTATATTAACATGCAATTAATTTTATACGCATTTAAAAAAATACGATTGCATTGTAATGACATTCAGATTATATATAAATAATTATAACTTAATAACAACATGTACGTGCAACGTTACAAGATAACATTTTAAGACAATTTTTCAATTGCGTGTAAACTCCGTGCTTGAACTTGCATGACCTGTGTGCTGTGTTATAAATTTAAAAAAAATATTTTATTTCGTAAAGTATAAGTAATATAAGTAAGTATACCAGCAATACCAGCACGTAACAAAATGTGTCTCACCTGTCAACCCCTTAGCCTAACAATTTCCATCCCACCGATTTTTGTTTGCATCATAAAATCATCAACATATACAACACAATTGGCTTTTGACTATGTGACAAGCACCGTCCAGCAATTGACCACTTTCTCACCTGATGGTTCTTAATGATAAAGTGAAGACTGACGTGCCGTTCTATATTAAACCGCGCTGGTATTTTTCGCTGAATATAGTTTAATGAGAGTCACCTCAAACTCAAGTACAAGAGGGCTCTCAAGCGCGAGGCCGAGACGCGCAACAATCGCCGCGGTATTGAGTTCGCGCGCTCAACTGGAAACGACGAGATGCTCCGGTATGGGACTTTCAGTGTCTAATTGTTTTTATTTGATCTTTAAACTAAGTTGTCAAAATTAAAAGTATACAGGGTGTGTGGCACTCGGGTGTAGGCGTTTTACGGGATTATAGTAAGGGTCATTCTGAATTTTTTTGACCACATTTACTAAGTTTCACGGTTTCCGAGATATTGACCATTTTAATAGGATTTTTTTTTAAATTTTTCCTTATGTCCGTGATACAAAAAACCCCTTAATTCAAGTATTAATAAAAAAAAAACAGTGTTTTATTGCATGATTTGAATCACTATGAAATAAGGAAATTTTAAAGCTACATGCCATTTTTTTTTCCTTTCAACTTTTTGAGGATACTCACAAAAACACTCTGTATAGTTTCATTTAAATACTATTGATGTCTTTTTCATCAATTATTAACCTCTAGGTACTTCATGCCCAATGTTATATATCTGCCGTGACATGATGACTTCAATCATTATTTTCAGCAAAACGATGTCTACTGCAGGACATAGGTCTCCCCCAAGGATCGTCACAACGACTGGTCACGTGCTACCTGCATCCACTGGGTTCCCGCAACCGTCGCGAGGTCGTCGGATCATCTCGTGGGAGTTCTACCCACGCTGCGTTTTCCGACACGCGTTCGCTATTCGAGAAGCTTGTGGCCCCATCGGCCATCAGTTCTACGAGCCAATGTGCCACTGGCAGTTCAGTTTGGCAATTCTTCGGGCTATGTCGGTGACTTCAATACGGTGTTTTTATTTTAAATTGTATTTTATATAGTGGTTCTCAGCATTAGAAATTTGTTTCAGTAAGAGAGAGATTAAAAAAAAGAAGTCAATAATACTTAGTTAATGATATCGCCATGATATAGTTGACGACGCGCTGGCCTAGTTAGTAGTGACCCTGCCTACGAAGCTAGCGGTCCTGGGTTCAAATATCTGCCCTTACCGGGAAGGGCAGATATTAGTGTGATGAGCGCGAATATTTGTTCCTGAGTCACGGATGTTTTCTATATATTTAAGTATATATTTCTCTATAAGTATTCATATCGTTGTCTAGTACCCATAATACAAGCCTTGAGCTTAGTTTGGGACTAGGTCAATCGGTGTGACATTGTCCCCTGATATTTATTTTTATATCGCAGGGACCTTGTGCGATTTTCATCTGGAGTGCAACTAACGTCCTATTCCTGATCATACCAGCAAGCAGCAGTATTCGAACTATTGTGTCTGTTTAGCATATGGGGGCAGGAAAACCGGCTTAATAACTATCATAAAGGGTAGTTGTATCTTGAATACGCTTTTCAATAAAGATATTGATGACTTTGATTCTCAGAGCCTACTCACTGTTGGGAACCGGTCGCACAGAAGCGCGGGTGGAGACGCGCGGGAGGACGACACGTCGACGGCACGACGAGCGGCAGCGACGTGGCCGCGTCACTCGCCTTACGATACTCCACCGCGATCGGACGACTACATTATTTAATTTAATTAACTCATTATAGAAAGTAGACCGGGTTATTGTATAGAACGGATGGTTAAATCAGCCCTATAAAAAGTATACAGTCCACTTTTATTTAATTCACGTCCCAGGACCCTAATACTCACCACTTCCCCATCTAATGAAGGAGAAGAAGAAGAAGAAATACATTTATTAACTACGCAGAAGACACACAAATACACAAAATAATAAATGAAAGATATCAAACAATGTGACAGAAACAGCACGGAGCGTGTCCTCGCGGTAGCGAATCGGACACTGGCTCAGCATTATGCCGAGGCGTCAGACACCTACAGCGCTGATTTTCAGCCAGTACCGTTTTGGTGATTCACGGAACGCTGTAAAAAAATATACTATACTATACTATAATGCTGAAACTCCTCGACATGGTCCTGTTCTTTCCTCTAAAAGCCTCATTAAAAAATAGTAGATTGTACAACAAGGGCATAAAACAAACCATTTTTTGCGAGACTTATGGTATCCAACCGAGCCGGCAGGCGAGGTTGGATAATTAAGTCGAGGATAAAATGGGTTTTAAGACCGAGTTATACACTCTGCTTTTCACTTCGATTACGAGGAAATAAAACAGTGATAATGTAAAAAAACTTTAAAAAGTTCTTTTGCATTTTTTTCCATGAGTGTGTTAGGTGTGAGCATTATTTTCCTCTTCACTAGACGACATTTTAATTAAATTCCATAACACAACAAGTTTTGCAAAAAAAATAACTAATTAATAGTCCAAAACCTCTTTCCCGCCACTATATTTCTGTCAAATTTTTTTTTTTCTGTTTGCGATTTTTGACTTAGGTCGAACGCAATACTGCCAAGTTTATACCTACGTTGATTTTTTAATGTTCTTGTTAATAATGCTTGTTTTTAATAGTTTTAAATTTCTTCTTTGTTAGATGCAACTACGATGCAAATATAAATAAAATTAAAGTAAATTTATTCAAATAACAAGTTTATTTAATGTAGTCACCTCGTCTGTCTGGCTGTAGGGCTTAATTGTCTTAGTCTAGATGACAACAACCATTTATGCACTAGTGCATAAAATGCGATTTTATGCAGCCTATACCCAGCATAAAGAAGGACTTTACGAGCATGAGAAGTGAAAACGAATTATTGCATCTGTTCTCAAGATGCACTTACAAGCGAACCCTTCATCATCAGCCCACTTCCATCCACAGCTGAACATAGGCCTCTCTCATGGTACACCACTGAGCTCGGTCACGAACACTTCGTTGCTTAAATGCAAAAGGGCCACAAATCAAAATGTGTTTGTGTTGCATTAAAATTCGGAATGCTTGATACTTTAAGTTTTAAATCAAAGTAGGGTAAAGTCACCAGTGGTCAGCCAGAGACCAGTAGTCGACCTTATATGAATGCAAAGAGTGGAAAATATCTATTTCGTACTCTTCCCTCTCATGCAAAGTATCGGCAGAGGCCGACTACAGGTCTCTGGCTGACCACTGGGTGACTTTACCCTATATCTTTTTTTGTTTTGTGGCACTTTTGCATTTAAGCAGCGACTTTTTTATTTGTTTATTTGTATCGAGCGGCCCGCACGGGAGCAGCCCCTCGTGTCGTTAATGAATTCGGCGCCGATCGGTGAGCGAGTTCGTTGATTGAACGCGGATCAGATTAATTCCGGAAGTCATTAAATCCTTTAATTATCGCTTCACTGAAGAAAACGGGCAATAATTTTGTGGCTTTAATAATACAGCGGCAACTCCCACGAAGCATCTGTAGAATGCGCAACCTTTTTGATAATGGCGGGGAATCTAATCTGGGGCAGCAAAATTTCTTTGTTCGCCTGCATGTGTATTTTCTGTATGTATGTATGTATGTAAACTCTTTATTGCACAATAAAAAAAAACAATTACAAGTAAATTCGTACATAAACTTAAGTGGTGGAGGCTGCATTGGATTAAGAGCTTAAAGAGGGGTAATTACACAAAAGATCCCATAGGGTCGAAGTGTATCCGTAAGGACCCCATCCAAAAGATAAGATAAGATAAGATAAGTTTAACATGTACAAAGGCGAACTTATCCCTATAAGAGATCTCTTCCAGTTAACCTGACCATGATTGAGGAAACTGTACGAGGATAGGCAAGATTACAAGGATGTGCAAAAAAATAAAGAAACTCATAATTCTACAGCTAAATATCCATAAATATTCTTTCGCTCTATCGTGTAAAAAAACTAGCAGTATAATAATTGTCATCTGTTCCGCAGATGCTCTTAAAGTATTAAAATTCGACATGGCAATGAAAAAACCATTATTTGATATTAAATAAAAAGGTCTTTTACACAGAATCCTGACAAAATCTAATAATCGACTGAAACACTAAGAGTTCTTGTCATCGGATATTCAGAAATGACATAAAGATGATGAAAATGGAAAAAAGCGTCGAAAAAACACTTTTTCATTAAATTTTAGCACTTTGGAGTTCTTTTGAATAAAACATTTGCCCGTTAAAATGGGTAAATCTACGAAAAAGGCACAAAACGCGCTAAAGGAGGATTGAAAGTAGATTATTTTCATATTTCTCGTTTTAATAACAAGGTTTTTCTGCCAAGAGTTATTATAATGGACGAAGCCACAGATCAGTTTGAGCAGAGGGCTCAGTCGGGTTACTAACTGCTTGGCCACAACCAATGGAAACCAGCCACATTTTATCATACAGGTAATGTCAATGACATGTGAAAGTATGTCATGACGCACCTTATGTGAATGCTAGTATAAAGAATTGCCACTAAACGTGCTCGTTGGTGTGCAATGGGAGAGGCCTAAGTCAGTCCAAACGCAACCCCATATCTAAAAAAAAAAACATAGTAATATTATAAATGCGATAGTGTGTTGGTCTGTCTGTCTGTTACCTCTTCACGCTTAAACCACCGAACCGATTTAGGTGAAATCTGGTGCAAAGATAGTTTGAATCCTGGGAAAGGACATAGGATAGTTTTTTTTCATCCATTCCCAAATTCATCCCCTAAGGGGGTGAAATAGAGGGTGAAAAATTGTATGGAGCTACGATATAAACGATTCTACGCGGACGGAGTCGCGGTCAGAAGCTAATACAAAAGAAATGGCAAACCTAAGCAACATTGTTTTTCCCAAAAAAAAAAAAACTTTATAGACCCCTTAAATAAGTCGCCAAATGGCTGACTGTACCATCAGGTGGTATGTGCTTGCCTTCACCATGACATAAAAACTTAAACTGTAGATACGTACTCAGCTACCATATAATAAAGACTGTATCGTTAAGTATAAATACAACTTAACGTAGTCGTCTTTCTTTCCTAAAGTATTTTTTAGATTTAAATGTACATGTGTTTAATTAGTGCTTTTATTAGGTACACATTTCATCCTGCGGGCTCGACTTGAGGCATAATTATGGTTTAGTCACAATTTACCGAATCCATCTGAGTGATGTTAACGAAAGTGGACAAATAGCAAAATAAATTTTACTGTTTGCGAGCTAGACAACGTAACCAAAAAAAAATATCATACTACGCAAACCATAATTACACATGATTCCCAAAGTAAAACATCTGAGCATTCTCTTTAATTTATTTTTAATAAAAAAAAGGCATGGATGGCGATGGGCGGTGGCCATTTTGAGAATATGGCATATTACTCATTACAACTCCGACTTTGACATCTATTATAACTATTAAGAAGCGTTTCTATCGACGTGTTTTACCGATGGTTAGACGCCACGATTGTCCATTGTGCTTGGGTCTGGCTGAGACCTTTGGTTAGTCTCCCTCCTCCCGCTCGCACCAGATATTGATGGGAAACCAAAACATTACGTAAAAAGTCGCTTTTGTGTGAAAGTAAAAATCTATCATATTTATTCTGCGGATGCTCATTCGGGTAAACATGAAGGGGACACTTAGTTCACATGTTTTGGCTGCATACCAACCTATTGCATTTTAAAATTATACTATAGGAGTTGCTGAAATACTTCAAATTGAGTTCAATAGGCTTGTCCGAAATATATTTTGGGGACGATTTTGAAAGCATCATAAAGTCTCCAAGACACAAAAGTTAACCATATTATATCATATGAAATGGTTAAAAAACACCTGCAGGTCATATCCTCACAACATTGTAATTTAAAATAATACGGATGTCAAAAGTTAGACTAGGTTTTGTATGTATTTATAGAAAGAAAGAAAGAAAGAAAGAAAATATTTATTTGCATAGACACAGTATAGGGATGTTACAGTACATTATGTTTCATGTATCAAGCTTGCATGCAAGCGTGCAAATATATGTAGTGGTCAATTACAATGTCAAAAGAATAATTACAAAAAGAAATAAAAAAAAAGAAATATAAGATGTCAAATTCAACAATAGAAAACAAAATAAAAGGTTAGAAGGTTAACATAATAGGCATATCACAATTATATAATTAAATATACTAAACTTAGTACTCCCGGTGCTCGAGATACGCCTTTACGCTGTAAAAACTACGCTCCAAAAGCCAGTTTGTTAGACTGCGTTTAAAGGAGTTTCCCTCTAGCAGCTTAAGTTTTTCTGGGAGATTATTATAAATAACTATGCACATATTAAAAACATTATTTCTGTAGATCGTCTTTTTACTTCGAGGGTGATATAAAAGGTTCATTATTTTTACCCTGGTTCGCCTTTCAAGAACTTCACTTCGTGTCTTAAAGTACGAGTGATGTGATCTGACAAAACTACATATTTCTCTTAAGTATAGGCATGCCAAAGGGAGAATTTTAAGTTTTCTGAAGAGGGGTACGCAACTTTCGTCCCACCACGAACCACTAATGACTCTGACACACTTTTTTTGTATTTTAAAAACTCTGTCCACTTCCACTGCGTTTCCCCACAATATCAACCCGTAACGAAGGACTGACGATACGTATCCATGATATGCGGTTATTGCTGCTTCAACCGACACAGTGTCTCTCAGCCTTTTGAGCGCAAATACAAAACGGCCTAGTTTGTTGCAGATTTTGTCAATGTGTTCCTGCCAGTTTAGATGCTTGTCTACTGTGATTCCGAGAAAATTGAACGACCCAACTTCATCTACTGCATTATTATTATGGTTAATATTTAATGGTATATCTTTTGCAATATATGTTGAAAATTGTATTAGTTTAGTTTTAATTATGTTTATATGTAGGTCATTATTATACATCCAATTGATTATATCTTGCAAAGAATTATTTATATCCTGTTCGAAATTTGATTTATTATTACATTTTACTACAAGAGTTGTATCGTCAGCGTACATTATTGTTTTTTGTGTTGTCGCCTTCGATAAATCATTAATGTATAGGAGAAATAATAGTGGGCCCAAAATGCTACCTTGTGGGACTCCACTTTTATTAGTTTTAAATTCAGACCTATATACATTCTTGGTAATGATATTGTTTGAATAAGCAATTCTGTTAACTTCAAGGCATTGCAATCTGTCCTTTAGGTAGTTCTCCACCCGGTCAAGAGCTTTGCCTCTTACTCCATAATGCTCAAGCTTACGCAGGAGTTTACCGTGGTTGACGAAATCGAAAGCTTTGCTCATATCGAGAAAGACAGATGCAACTCGAGTGTTGTTGTTAATACACTCCGTGATATATTTGATCAGGTCAAAACAGGCCTGGGCTGTTGATCTGCCTTTCCGAAAACCATACTGTTCAGGTCGAAGTATTCCATATTTGGTCAGAAAATTATCAAGTCGTATGTAGAATGCTCTTTCTAGTACTTTTGAGAATACCGGGACCAGAGTAATAGGCCTATAGTTACTTGGGTCATGTCTGTCACCGCTCTTAAATAAAGGTCTTACTATGCTCAACTTCAATTTTTTCGGAAAGAAGCCCTCAGTATAAGATAGGTTTATTATGTGTGCAATAGGATGACATACATGTAAGGCACACATCTTCAAAATCCTAGTGATAATGCTGTCATAACCACTTGATTCAGTGTTTCTAAGTGACATAATTATTTTATGTATCTCATTAGCGTCGACTGGTCTTAGAAACATTGTGTGAGAATTATATTCCGGTAGAGGGGAATTATTAGAACAACTACCCGATGATGAGTTCGATGAGTTAGTCAAGTCTATAAAATATTGATTAAAAATATTGCAAATGTCATTGGGGTTGGAATATAATTTATTATTTAATCTAATTACGCTAATGTCATTAGCATGCAACTTATTAGATACGGACGACGAAATTAAATCCCAAGTTGCCTTCCCTTTATTTTGACAGTTATTTAAGTACTTGATGTTTTTAATTCTTTGGGCATTTAACAAACATTTTGTTTAATAATCTAGAATACTTTTTGTATGTCAGTTTATTATTTTGCATGTTGGCTTTGTCATGTTTAAACTTAAAGTAAAGAATTCTCTTATTTCTACACGATTTCTTTAATCCCTTTGACATCCAGCTTAATTTGTTAGTCCTATCAGTAATTTTTACTTTAATTGTTGGGAAGCATAAATTGTACAAAAGACATACCAAGTCATAAAAAACATCAAATGCACCTGTCGCATCTGTTGAATTGATGGTTTCGGAAAAAGAAAGTGAAGACATGCACTCACAGAACTTACGGATGTTATCCGGGTTATAGTCACGCCTATATTCGTACCAAGTAGTGTAGGCTCTATGTCGGTTGATGGTTGGCAGTGTTAGGGATTGCGCGGTTTCGTGGTCGGAAAGCCCAAGATAAAGAATCTCTACAGTTACCATTTTTATGTTGCTCGCTATTTGGTCAATGCAGGAATCCAGTCTAGTTGGCTTTTTAATGTGAGCTGTTAAATTGTAATTTTTTAAAATGTCTAAAAGGTATCTAGAAGCTACGCATTGTTTCAGTGTATTAATGTTCCAATCTCCGGTTATAACAATTTTTTTCCTTTTAAATTTAGATGTAAGGTAATTCAATAGGATGTCGAGTTTGTGAAGAAATATTCCTACATGCAATTTATCTTGTTGTGGTATTCTGTAAATATTGACAATGATCAGTCCCAGACCCACTATCTCAATACCACAGCATTCGAAATAAAATTTAGTCGCTAGTTTTGAGACATAGGGCAACATCTTACTTTCGAGATCTTTTTTTAACAAAATACACGATCCACCTCTGCACTTATCTCGGCAGTATGACACCGCAAGCTTCATATTATGGAGCTTAATATTTTGTTGAGAACCTTCTTTGACAAAAGTTTCGGTAAGACATATTACATCGAAATCCTTTCCCCGATCACTCAATTCCCTCAGAGCTTGGTCCAGCAAGTCAAGTTTCGAGTAGAGTCCCGCTATGTTTTGATGTAAGATCGACAAGCTATTTGTGTATCGTGATGTTAAATTATCCGTGTCTTTAGTCGAAAGCGGGATTATTGGAGCTTTGGGGACGAAAAAATGTGTCGGAGCCATCTGACATTCGTGGCGGAGCCAAATTAAATTTACAACAATTATTGTCCTCACAAAAATCCAATTCCTCCCTTAATTTAAAAATTATCCAGTTCAGGAATGACACATGGTTAAATCCTCTACTTAGGTTCTTATGCACATTAATTATTTTACATTGTTGGTATTTACTAGGGAAATATTTTAATTCACGATATAAGATATGGTTAAATCCTCTACTTAGGTTCTTATGCACATTAATTATTTTACATTGTTGGTATTTACTAGGGAAATATTTTAATTCACGATATAAGATATTATTTTCTATATTTTGATTATTACATATGTTCAATATCAAAAACTTATTGTCTTTAAACTTAACTAAGGTCTTGCCTAGCCTTTCCAATAGCACATAAGGGTCCTTGTCGTTGCTTTGCACAGATAAAACGATGTCGTCATATACTAAACGATACAGTCTTTAGGCAGATTTATAAACTAGCTTCTCTTAGCTAATCTGTGTCCAGGGTCATACATATTTAACACTTTCGAGTTACGAGGAGAGCAACTAGCTCAAACCGATAGCAGTAATGTATGTATAACAACCGAGTTGCGAACTCGCGGGTAAACCGGCGGAAACCACGGTTGGCTGGCCATGGTTGCCGGGCGGAGATTGCTGGAAGTTTGTAGACATTGATTATGATAAGGAGCGTACAGTCAACCAATTTGATTTCTAGGCCACTTTGGACTATGTTAAAGTGACGTTGTCAACCAAAGCGTAAGAGACTCCATATGATTTGGTTTACAACGTCACGTTGACAAAGTCCATAGTGGCCTAGGAATCAAATTGGTTGACTGTCCCATAGTGAATCAGTGTAAATCCGTTATTGCCCTACTATCGAACGAGGGCAATGTGGTAAATGGGATCCGTGACCCATATGACGACGCGCTGGCCTAGTTGGTAGTGACTGCCTACGAAGCTAGCGGTCCTGGGTTCCAATCCTGGTAAGGGCTGATATTTGTGTGATGAGCGCGAATATCCTTAGTTTATTTGTGATGTTTAAGTACCTATATATTTCTCTATGTAAGTGTTTATATCGTTGTCTAATACATCATTTCAAGATAAATATGCTTGAATATATGTCATTACAGATGTCAAGTCATTTGTAACTTTTAGGAAATTCAACCTTATTGTTGTAGAATGTCAGATTGACTTTGGACCTAAGGTGGGTACCAAATTAAATCTCGTGACTGTACAAGCTTAGAGCTTAGTTCGGGACTAGGTTAATTGGTGTGACTGTGTCGCCCCCGGAATATAGAAGATAGACAAATTGCTTTCTTAAGACTACAATCTTAAGACTGCAACCTTAAGACTGCAACCTTAAGGACCGTATTAATAAACTCATCTTCACTGAGATGTCCGTCACAAGATACGTCAAAGTTAATGTCAAACCATTGAATACTGTCATTTTCTGTCGTCAGTTAATCAACACGGTCGTAAGAGCCCAAATTTGTTGACAACCCTGAGGACTAAGAAGGAATGCCTCTATGATAGTAATTTCACCGGTTGTCTTATCCCCACACGGGAACACAACAATGCGAACACTGCTGCTTGGCGGTAGGTTAAAGGATAAGATGGTGGTAGCTATCCGGACCCTGCACAAGGTCTTACCACCATCCTGTGTTCTATATGATATTATATACAGGCTGATTTAAGTTGGTAGCTATTAATATTATAGTGTCAGCACCCTATTTTGAGTTAGCAACTTTTTAACATGGTTTAATGGTTAAAACCGCATTTTTCATCTAATTTATTAGAATTAAATCCAAATTGCATAATCAGCGTCGTTGGTTATTAGTTAATACACTGAGTAATGCGTCGCGTGACATCTGTCAGGCGCGGGCGGCAGGTGACGTGGCGGCATGACGTGACGTCATAATTAATGACGTTACATGCACGTGGGGCCAGGATGACGGCGGTTTGTATCCGGACACTTTTTTATGTGCGTCGATGTCAGTATAAAATAGATCGTACCTATAGTCGCCGTCAATAGAACTTGTAAACGATGTAAACAACTTAGTACTGTTTGACACATTGTCATAACCTCGAATATTCACCAAGCGTGTTTTTATTCCAAATAACGTATACTTAATGAATAGTAATTTCCTCTTAAAATGAATATGAAAATCTCACTTGATCCTTAAAAGTACGTGATTATGAAGTAATCAGAGTGCATTGGTTCGTTTGGTTTTGTTTACATATTTTTGCAAGTTCTATTGACGGCGACTTTACTGTCGCAGTATGATCCGACAACGCGGTTAAACTAGTCGTGACCGTGTCTACAGCTATTGGTCCTGGGTTTTTATACCTACCGTTACCTACATGGTTTGAAGTAAGATATTGGCTGGAAGACTTTTAGACACCTATAGTCCATTCTAGTTTAGTCAGTTCAGTTCAGTGTAATCATTATGACTGGGATATAGGGTTAAAATATAAAAATAACACAACAACAACAAACAACAACAACTATATCTGTAACTGTAGAAACTGTTGTAATGATTTTTTTTTTTTATGTGACAATAAATCAGTTTTTTTTTTTTTTTTTTAATAATACTTAATAAGAAACAAAAACTTAACAACCGAAAGCAACGATACCAAAGGATAATCGAAAAGAAAAGAAGCGAAGCCCATTCATTCGACAGATGTCAAAAAACGAATGCCCTCAAGGGTACCTAATGTCTACGAATGCCGTATGTCCGATAAAGAAAAACTATGAATTCTGAATACTTGACAATAATATTACAATTATTATAATTACGAACCAAATGTTTGAAACTTCTTACCATTGCTAGTGACATAAATTAAAACTCCATATATTTTATACAAACAACATAAATACGGAATAAATCAAAAGTATATTTGCTGTTTACTTGTGTAATATTTTTTAACTCTTCACACAATATTATGTAACACTGAATATTTAAATTTCATTATTATTTCAATGATTTTAAATTAACTATCATTTGGATTTGTTTTTTTATGATGGCAATCCGTTTGTTTACATTTTGGATATCGTTTTCGATCACAGACTGTAGGTAGTTTTTATGAAATAAAATCATTTTAGTGTTTACATATTCATATTTTGAATACCTATTCTTAAAAAGTACACTGAAAACAACCGTGTTAAGTTCCCATAGCGTTTCTCGTCTAATATTTTATGAGGTTTTCTTCGACAATGGCGTCCCGCGGCGCGGCTAACATAGTGCTTTCATTGTGGCACTGAATTTTAAACGCATACAAATACAAATATGGAATATGAAGTGTTATTTGTGAATAAGAGATTTAAAAAATGGCCTACTTTCATAGTATATTGAAAGAATGCACTTACCTGAAATTAATCTGTCCTATGTTTATTACTTAGCTTTCAGGTTAACAAAATAAAAGCATTTTATTTGGAAAATTTCGGAATTTTTACAGATATCTTTTATCGGATTCACTGTTGGAAAAAATGGTTTAACCTAATCTAAAAAAAAACTGCAATATCATCCTAAAAGACTGTCCTCTTCATCGCTAGGTACCTCATACAAGTCGTAAAACATTACTGAAAAATATAGAAAATATTGCCATCAACCGAGTTTTACAAACAAAATCATTTGTTCAGCACTTTGATTGTGTAGAATTTGTGTTAGAGTTCCGTTTCTTCAAAACGACGGTCAGCCTGTCAAGACCCTTTTTTTATACAATTGTTGGAGTTATCAAGTTTGGCATTAAATACTTCGGTCTACGGTCCCTGTCCCTTGGGGTTGTAGAATAAAGCTGAGTCAACAAAAAAATACGGCCATTCATGCTTCTAAAACCAAATCTAAAGGGTAGTTTCCGTTGACCCAGAATGTATTCAGGAGTAGGTACAAAATAATTCTAGAAGCCGTGTACATTTTACCGTCGAAAATTGGTTCACATTTAAATTGATATTAAAACGCTGTTCCTCTGGCCCCAACCCCGCAATTATTAATCGTTGGAACCGGACTTATTGTTTTTTGAGCGCGTCACCGGCAGACGGCGGACGGACGGACAAAACGTCACGTGGCCGTCGTTTGTTCGGCTTGCATTTCATAAATTGGGTCCCTTTTCTGTCGGGACAATATTACTTTGACGTGCGAAAGCACCAGCACCCTGTATTATATAGCTTTAAAGAGTTACGTAAAATGTTCCTACTTTGCTCCCCCATGGGTACGGTAACGATGCTCCATAGTGACTATTTCGTTTGTTACCTTATAAGTCAAGGTTGATGACAAAGGATGATGGGCAGTTTTGTATGGACACTGGCCTAAAAATCAATAATGACAAACCATATGCCATTTTAAAGGTTTTTTCATATTTCACAACTTTTTGTATGGCGGGAAATCTTAAATCACTGTATGAAATATTAAAAAATCTGGAACATCGAGACGCCTACATAGACGACTTTAGCATAATTACTTTGAAAAACCGCTGTCTTTGCATGGCGATAACTTTTTTCACACAAAGATTTCGAACCACCTGCCATAGTAATAGTTTTACAACTTAGAATTACCTATCCGGGGACATATCGCTTGTCCTTATTGGTCAATAGGCCAATTAGCCCACCCTCCTTTGCTTAAAAGAATCGATGTATACATCCAGATACGAAGTAAATGAAAGCAATAAAATGATTTACAATAAAAATTGCCTCAATATAACCATGGACCATAATTACCCAGGGAGGAGCAAAGTAGGCACATTTTACGGTATGTTTGACAATATCTAAGCATCATACACACATTAAATTTTATGTGTGTATATGTGTAGCATTGTACCTCCCAAACGGATTCAAATAAACCTAGTTTAATCGTAATGGTTTCCATTTAGATTTTAAGAGATATCAGCTCTTATAGTCACTGCTGTATTGATGTTTTTTCTACTTGATAGCTATATTACACATTTATATTATACTAACAAGCAATATCGGCATGTAAACATAATGCACGTAAACTAAAGCAGCCTCCAAGCCGAGAGATTGGTTTTTAATCCCAGTGGCGAGCAAACTTAGTCAGACGGGCTCAGCAAAGTTAGTTACAGCTTAGATGCAGGTAAGGGAACCCTATAGTTATGAAGCGAACAGCGAAGGGACGAGGCAGCGCCTAAGCCAGTCGTCGATGCGTCGCAGAAGAAGTTTTTGATATACTAGTCACTTTAAACTAAAAGGTAAATGTTTGAAAAAAATGTAAATATATATTATTATTATTGTTTATGTCATAGAGAAAACAAACGAGCACACAGGCCACCTGATGGTAAGTGGAAACTGTGACCCATAGACATTCGCATTCAAAAGACTGCAATACAATCCTAACACTGCAAATGCGTTGCCAACCCTGAGGACTAAGATGGAATGCCTCTATGCTAGTCATTTCACCGGCTGTCTTATCCCCAAACCGGAACACAACAATGCGAACACTGCTGTTTGGCGGTAGGTTAATGGATAAGATGGTGGTAGCGATCCGGACGGACCCTGCACAAGGTCCTACCACCCGCATATAAATATAAATATCACAGGACACTCCTACACTACCGGACCTAATCCTGACATTAGCTCTAGGCCTGGATTAGACAAATAGGTACAAACTTACTTACATAGAGAATTACATGAATGACATCAAAACAGTTCCTCACGCCCGTCCCACAAATGTGTACCCTTACCGGGATTTGAACTCGGACTGCTAACGTGTCGTAACCAGTGTAGTAAAACTAACTGGCTTCCATTTCTTACTGTAAATATTTTGATTCAAGCGTCACCACGTCGGGGACCGCTATGTAGCAGGGGTATTTTTTTTTCATTTACTTAGCGGTCCCCCGACGTTTCGACGCTTGAATCAAAATATTAATACCTACTATAATTAAACTTAGAGGGCCAATACTTATTATTTTTTACTTTTTAGACGTTTTTTTAAAGACTGTTTAGAGTCAGGGGTTTTTTAAATTTTTTTTTTTAAAATCACGCTTTTTAACCTATCTAATATCTTAAAAACGGCTGAACCGATTTTGATAAAACATGTCTAAGAACACTCCCGACTAATTCACCTTTCAAACAAAAAAAACAAAATTTAAATCAGTTCATCCGTTCGGGAGCTACGATGCCACAGACAAACACACACACAGACACGTCAAACTTATAACACCCCGTCGTTTTCAAAATGAAAAATATTTTTCGGAGGATAAGTTAAGTTTTTGCGCTACTTGTTCTTTGGAGTTTGTTTAAACTTGATTCTGGACATGAGCTCAAACAAACTCGGAGGTGCAAAATCTTGTTAAAATTTAATTAACGAACTATGTACTCGATGCTACGGTAAGCCAGCACACGTCCATTGGGCTTCCCTTGGTGCCTTATTATAAAAAAACTTTGAAATGAACATGTAAAGGACAAATAACAATCAAGATAACGAGGCTTTCAGCTCAAAATTATATCTTGGGAACCAGGATTAACGATTAACAAACTCGATTTAACAATGCCATTCATCCTAAGATTTATCGAAATATTATTGAATACTAGGCTGACAGAACCAGTAATGGACAAGAACCAATGATGTACCTACACATGATTCTTATTTTACAGAAGATAATGGGTATTCATTTGTTTTGCAACAATTAATTAAAGAGTGTATGAAAATCATCTTCGCCTAAGTGTGCAAAGTGTGGTTACAGAATTATCAAAAAGTTTTTATAGTTGTTGGAAATTCTGTAGCTCTGCCTACCCCACTCTGGGAATAAAGGCGTGAGTTTATGTATGTATGAAAATATGAATTAAGAAAAAGTCTCCATTACTGGTCCCTACCGTTTTCACAATATTAACTTCATAAAAAAAATGGAAAACCCAAAACGCCCGAGTTCCGAAAGTTTATTTTTCAAGGTTTCCCAATTATTGGAAAACAAATAAACTCCGAATTTTGGCAAAAGTTAACCACGAATTCGATGCTCGGAATTATCTTTCATGAAAAGCTTTCGTTGATTTCATTTTGTGAACTGTAAGGAGGTTTCAATTGATTGGTTATTGGTTCTCGGTAAATTATATTTAAAAAGCGTGTATTTAGTTTCGATAGATCAATGGCTATGACTTTTATTTGACGGGCCCTAATAAGGCTGCGTTTATCGCGTGTCAAATGTGAATAAAGCATCCGTCACTCTCGTACTTATTTACGTGTCAGAAGGTGACGGATGCCCAATCCAAACTTTGTCACGCGATAAACGCAGCCTTATTAGGGCCCCTGATTAGTCTAGACTCTGTTGGTAGGGACCCTAGCTACGAAGCTAGTAGTCCCAAAGTTTCGTTCCCTTAATATTATTACTGAGTCTTTAATTTTGTTCGTAGGCAGGTACACGTCTGACTGCCTCTTTTACACTTTTATTTTTATTGTATTGATAATCGGTTTGCTCTTGAGTAGGTAACTATTGTCCATTAATTTCGTTGCCGATGAATCGAGCTCACACATAAGATGCCTATTCAACATTACTTTAAATCATTCTGAAAACAGGCGGCGGAAGCGCATTCCACTCTTTAACAGTACGCATTATGAAGGATGATAACAAGAGCTTCGTTCGAAATGGCAGAATTTTAAGACTGCGCCGAGCAAACGTCGAGCGTCCAGTGGCGTCCTCATTACTATTATTGTGTTTTCTAAATAACTAAAGAATTTCCTTGCAATCAGACGATACGTTTTTGTAACGCAAGTAAAAACACAATTTATGGGATACGTAACGAACTTTAATAATTACCCTTTGAGTAGTCACATAACGGGAAAATATGGTCACTTTTTTCCGTTAAGTTGATAACTCGAAGGTGAATTGTCATTAAACTATGTGATATACCCTATAAGTTGTGTTTTCATTTGTAGTACCAAAAACTACCAACCAATTTTAAGAAAATACTTTAGTTTATTAGAAAACACAATAATAGTAATGAGGGCGCCATTGTACATCTGGCGTACGCTCGGCGCAGTCTTTACCACTCATAAGTATCCGTTTCCAGTGGTGCATCTTGAAGTCAGATGGTAGAAAGGATAGTAGTTGACTGTTTTTCGTAATCACACTCTGTTGGGCATGACAACTATACTTACCGACAGTCATCAGGGCCAGAGAGTATGACAGCGAAAGATTATTTTTATAAATTACATCCTATCTTCATCGTCTTAGAGTACTTTAAATACAAGTTTAGAGCTTAATTTGACGCTGTCGTTTATTTATTATACGCAATTGGGATTGTTCATATTTTTACAACTACTCAAATTCGATTACCATTTCGAGGAATATGGTTTTAAAGCCGTTCTGCATTATTAAGTTTTTGAAATATTTATTTATTTTGGATATTTTGGCAAAAGTATATTTAACCTTTGTTTGACTTTCGTTTTCGGCTTGAAGCCCTACTAGGTGTATCTTACGGGTTAGGCGGAAACAGCTTGAAATAGTATGTTTTAATACACTATTACAATCACTTTTTTTCATTAGATATCATTTAATTGTTGTAATTTATTAGAAAATGCCATCCCAAATTTAAAATAATCATGTTGAACGAGCTGTTTGCCCGTGGATGTATGTTATAGAAGGATGTAGATTGTTCTTGAATATAAAAGACGTCTGAACTGGTTGAGTGATTTATTAGCACTAAAAGTAGTACCTATTCACATAATATGTATACAATGTAAATTGCTTAATTAGGACACAAATGCGCTATGTTAGCATTAATAGAATTAGGTACGTTAAATTATGTGCAACATGCTTGTACATGCTGCCGACTTAAGAGAAGAATAAACATTGAAATTAGAAACTAGAATTTACTTCAAAATCCACGTGTTTCTCGGGGCATAGTGGGAGAAGTAGTTGCATCAACTGTACTCGTATTCTTTCGCAGATTGAGGTTTGCTGAAGATGCTTCGCTCGGCGACTCAACAGCTATGTGCAAATCGCAATTGTGACTGGTCATCTGAGAATTACTCGGGGTTTCTGCACGGACTGGTAGAAAACACTTTCCTCTGAACTTGCGAATCCCCTTGTAGGCAAAATATATCATAGCCATAGAAGTAAAAATGTAGATCAGGGTATATTGATGAATGTCGTGGGATGATATAATTTCATCATTGGCGATGTCTTCTTGCTGTTTCTTCACGATGTCTATTTTCTGTTTCAACTGTTTCAGAATCTCGCCATGATTCTCTGGCTCTATAAAGCGGGTTATTGATCCATTGTTTATAAATTTATTAATTTCAGGAAGTTGCGGCATTGCGATCTTCATTTGATTGTCATTTGATTTCATCAACGTGCTTTGTAAACTGAGGTGGGCCGGGATTGTAAATGTATCATGCTTAAGTAAGCATCCTTGACCTAGGGCAATAAGCCCGATAGCTTGTAAGCGCTCCGACGTCACGCCAGCTGTGCAGAAAATGCGAACTGTGCATTCCTGGCAACACGAGTATAGCCACGCGCCGCCGTGGTGTAACTGGATCCACTTGTCGCTACACCTTGATGTCTCGAGCTTGCATTGAGTTATGTTTTCATTGTTTATAATTTGTGCTTCGCAGGTGGTCTCGGTGCCTTTTAAGTTGTAAATTGGTTGTTGCAATGGACATAGTGAATGTTCCTCATCGACGGCGATACATTGTATTCAGTTGTTCTAGGTGCATTGTTATGAACATGTCCTTTTGTAGGTTGATAGCGACATAATCGTTTGTTGGAATTATGGAGACACTATCGAATCTCCTCTTCTGCGGTACGGGTATGATCCTGTGTAATTCATACTGGTCAATATTGAGCAGTGGCAATTTGACTTCAAATACTAAAAATTCTTCAGATATTCTTGAGTGAACTCTTCAAATGTAAGTTTTTGATCACCAATGACTCTCTTTAGGTGGTGTTTCATGGTCCGAACCGCAGCCTCCCAGAGACCTCTAGCACTCGGCCATGCGGGAGCGTTGAAGTGCCATTCAACGCCTGTTGTAGCGATGTGTTCCATGAACTCTGTGTTTATGTAATGTTCAAGGGCCTCTTTGTTTTCCTTTGCCAATGTTTTCGCACTACCAACGAAGTTTAGGCCGTTGTCACTATACATGTGTTTCGGGGCACCCCTTCTGGCACACATGCGCTTAAATGCTGCTATAAATGTATTCGCACTGAGATCGGAAACTAACTCGAGATGTATTGCTTTTGTTGATAAGCATACAAATACAGCAATGTAGCCAGCTGTAGTTTTGATGCCTCTTCCCTTGTTTGCCTTGACTTCTACCTGGCCAGAGAAATCCACCCCACAATGTGTGAATGGACGGGAGGGTACTACACGGGGTTCGGGTAGATCTGCCATCAGCTGGTTGTTATTATTGGTCTTGAAGCGGATGCACTTGACACAGCGTTGTAACTGATTCTTGACTCGCCCGTAGCCTCCCAGGATCCAATACTTGTTGCGTAAGTGACCCAGGGTTAGCTTGGCGCCAGCGTGCAAAGTCATCTCGTGAGCTTGATTGATTAAAAGTTCAGTCACCCTGTGTGTCTTGGGTAGTATGATGGGGTGCTTCGACGTTTCTTGAAGGTTTGATTTTGTAAGACGTCCACCAACGCGCAGTAGACCTTTAGCGTCTAAGACGGGATTAAGTTTGAGTAATTTACTTTTGTTGTTCACTGCGCCATGTTTACGCAATCGCGTAATGTCCTCAATAAAGGCCAATTGCACTGTCTTCATTATTGCTGTGTGTGCTTGTTGAAGTTCATTTGCAGTTAGGTAGTTATTTTTATTGCGCTTTGCTTTACTTTTAGTACGCGTGTTTTGAATGAAACGTGATATCCAACATGTGACTCGTGTAAGTTGAGTTATGGAGCTATACCTTTGTATGAGTTTTTGTAGTAGGTTCGATTCCTGTTCAACTTGTGTTGTAACACAAGTTATAACTGTATGTTGGGTTTTAGCTTCTAGTTTCGGTACTTCCACTGTTTTCTGTTGCGGAACTACGTTTTTTCTTAGCCATCCACCATAGTTTGTGATTGAGCAGCTGTGTTGGATTTAAACCACGGCTCGCGCAGTCTGCTGGGTTTTGTTCTGATGCTACGTGTTTCCAACATGGTGTAGGCATGACATTAGTTATTTCTGTTACTCTGTTGGCTACGAATGTCTTCCACTGGGTCGCATCACGTTGTAGCCAGCCTAGGACTATCATCGAGTCGGTCCATCCATGAATTGTTATGTCTTGTCTATCTAAGGCTTCCGTAACTTTCTTCATTAATTTTGATAGTAGCAGTGCACCGCAGAGTTCTAATCTTGGAATTGTGATGGCCTTTTTTAGAGGCGCGAGTTTGGTTTTTGCGGTTATGAGTCTTATGTCGACCTCTCCAGTTTCTGTAGTTGTTTTGCAGTAGATGACACATGAGTAGGCTTTCTCTGATGCGTCACAGAAACCGTGAAGCTCGGTTTTTTGATTTGTGTTGCCAATCCAGCGTGGTATAATGACTTTTTCTATGTTTGGCATGTCATTTCTAAACAATAGCCATTCTGTGCGGAATTTTTCAGGGAGTGAGTCATCCCAGTTGACACCTGATTCCCAGACGCCTTGAAAGATCAATTTGGCTTTGATTGTAACTGGTGATAACCACCCCAGAGGATCATATAACGTCGACATGTCGGACAGCAATGATCTTTTAGTGATATTAGAGATGTTTTCTTCTCCTCCTGGATAAGCTTTCCGTTGGAATGTAAAGTGATCAGTTTGTGGGTTCCACCTTAATCCCAGTGTCTTGTTGGATTGTGTATGCTTGAAATCTAACATGCTCACGCTGACTTGTTGTTCGGATAAGTTTTCAAGTAACCTTGGATCGTTGCTTGTCCATTTACGCAAATTGAATCCGCCTCCTTCTAGGATCTGGATAAGTTGTTGCTGCGTTTGTTTAGCTTCCTGAATGTCATCTTGTCCGCCCAGCAGGTCGTCGACGTAAAGTTGGTTGTTCAGTGTGTCACACGCTAGAGGGTATTTATGGCCGTCGTCCATAACTAGTTGCTTGATTGTGCGCATAGATAGGAACGGTGCAGCCTTAGTCCCATATGTCACTGTGGTCAGCTGGTAATCTTGAAGGGGCTCGTTTGTAGAGTTTCTCCATATTATTTTTTGTAATGGTTGATCATCTTCATGAATCATGATTTGTCTGTAAAACTTTTCAATATCTGCTGTGTACACGAACTTGTACTTTCTCCAGCGCATTATCATTGCCTGCAAATCTTGTTGTAGGTTCGGTCCACACAGCATCAATTCATTTAGGCTGTGACCCGAATGTGGTTAACTGGATCCGTTGAACACGACCCGCAGTTTTGTGGTCGTAGATTCAAGTCTCATTACTCCATGATGAGGAAGGTAGTAACTTGGTTTTTTAGTGTGATTGCTTAGTTTCATATGTCCAAGATTTAAATATTCATAGATAAAGTTCGAATATTGTGAACCAAATGATGGGTCTCGTAACATTCTCTTCTCTAGTTGGAGAAATTGTGCCACAGCTGGTGATTTCGAAGTTCCCAAATGTTGTTCGTAATCTTGTTTCATGGGAATTCGTACTTGGTATCTCCCATCTTGTAGACGTGTAGTTGTGTTTTTATACAAGGACTCACAATATTCTTCTTCAGCAGTTAATGTGGTCGAGTCATTCATGATTTCTTCCATTTCCCAGAAGCGTGACAACTCTTCAATGTTGTTTATTGTCACGTGACAGTTGAATGTTTTGACATTTCCAAATAAGATCCATCCAATCTTCGTCCTTTGTGCGAGTGGAGCTTGTATAGGACCCCGGAGTATGCCATCCATTATAATTTCGGAGTACACGCTTGCATCTAGTAAAATGTCTACAGGCCGTGAAATATTGTAGTCCGGATCTGCCAACTGTAGTCCTTGTAAGTGTTCCCAATGCTGTCTTTGGAAGGTGTTATTAGGGAGGTCATTAAGCATACTTGACATTACTATTGCTTCCGTTGTGAATTTGTAGTCGTTGTACAATGACTCGCAGGATAGCTCTACCATACCCTTGCTTCTGTTGCATGAGCTGCCGATCCCGGACACGGTTCCGCTGTGGTGATGTCTTTGTAAACCTAATCTCTGCGCTGCATTTTCACTGATTAAATTGACCTGAGATCCTTGGTCAATTAAAGCTCTCATTAGCGTGTAGGTTCCATTTCTTGATTTTATTTTCAATAGTACTGTTGATAATAAAACTTCATTATCTGGATTTGACACGTGATGTGATGATGACGTCGAGGTCGTTAAACGCGCTGTGTTTTGTCGTGCCGACGCAGCTGGTTTCGTGTCATGTTGAAATAAGTCGTGTAGAATGGTGTTATGTTGATTGTTGCAAACCTTGCATCTTTTTCTTGAGTTGCACGGCTTGTTTTCATGACAGTACAAACAATTAGAACAAACATGTAATTGCTCAATTGTTTTTAATTTCGTATCCGGTGTCATACCCTGGAATGTTTTGCAGTGGAAAAGTATGTGGTCTGTTTTACATAACGGGCACTGTCTATTATCGGCAACCGGGTACGAATAGTAGTGGTTTTTATCCTTAAAATTGTTGTTCAGCGCAGGCTTGTATGTTGATTCCTGTTTGCTCCCGAAGGATTTAGGCATGTTTGATGTGATCTGGGCCGTTGATTTCTTGATTTTGTTATTCATTGGCTCCAGGGCCGCAAACTTCCCTTCAATGAATGTCATGAGCTCGTCGAAGCTTGGTAAATCCCGAGGCGCTTTTCTGGCTTCCATGTAAGATGAGTATGTATCACCGTCGAGTTTTTCGCATATGATGTGCACCAGAATAGGGTCCCACGTGCTAGTATCAATGCCAAGGTTCTGTATGGCATGTACAGCTTCCATGCTTGCATCGTACAGACGCTTTAGTTCATAAGACGTTTGTTTGTGCACTGATTGTTGATTCATTAATAATTGAATATGTTTAGTGAATAGCAGTTGCACGTTGTTGTAGCGATACGACAGTAATTCCCAGCACGTATCGTAGTTGTCGGCGGTAATGTAGAGATGTTGCACTAAGCGTTCAGCTTCACCCTTTAGCTTTCCCTTTAGGTGTTGCATCTTCTGTACCTTCGAGAGCGTAGGATTATTATGTATGGCTTCTGTGTATAGATCCAAAAATGTAGGCCATTGAGTGTAGTTTCCCGAAAATGTGGGTATGTCAACCTTCGGGGTGGATTGTTGCTGATGGGCTGTGGAACTTAATTTTTTGTTAAGAGCCTTCTTCGTAGACTCATATGTGTCTTCATGTGCTGTGTAATCTTGTTCGTATGAAAAGTCAGTTCCCCTGAGTAAGTTATCAATCTTCCAGTGTAAGTCGTCAATTGTGTTCCAACGCTGCTGTAACATCTGTAGTTTATCTTCGAGTTCCCATTTCTCTTGAAGATTATTAATATTTATCCCGTTGATGACTCGCATTAAGGCTCGAAAGTTCGTCCCTTGATGACCCTTTAACTCATCTGCCTTTGAAGTAGTGGCCTTGTCTTCTGTGGGGTTGGTTGGGTTGAAGGTCGCCAATGTTTGACGTAAGTTATCGTAATGTTCCTTGGCCTTATTGTAGAGGTCAATGTAATTGAACTCCCTTGGGTTTACACTTACTGTTGCTAGTTTCATGTGATTTCCAACGAGTTCGTTCCATAAGTCGTCAAGATCTTTAAGTCTTTTTTGTATGTTTTCTTCGGTTTTTCTCGAAGCAGAATCTTTTCCAAAATTGATGACCATTTTTTGGATCATCTCCGGTAGAGACTTCTGGCGATTGATTAAGGCCTCCATTTTAGTAACCGGTGGCAACTGATTGTAAGATTGTAGGAGTTACCAACACGGTTAATAGGGGTCGTTGATGTGGTCGCAGGTAGCTGAGTTGCTGTACAGTGCAACCCAACTCCGTTGTTGCTGTTGTCCCAGTCCTCTCCACGGCCTTGCTGTGCTATGCACCTTCTCAATCCACTAGTGGAACCCGCTTGTGGGAAGCCAGTGAACCGATTGCCAACACACTAGACACGTACAAAGGACCAGAATCCGGTTCGAAGGACCAAAATGAACGAGCTGTTTGCCCGTGGATGTATGTTATAGAAGGATGTAGATTGTTCTTGAATATAAAAGACGTCTGAACTGGTTGAGTGATTTATTAGCACTAAAAGTAGTACCTATTCACATAATATGTATACAATGTAAATTGCTTAATTAGGACACAAATGCGCTATGTTAGCATTAATAGAATTAGGTACGTTAAATTATGTGCAACATGCTTGTACACATGTCATCCATAAAATGTCTGCTAAATAAATAAAGATATTTAACCAAAACTATTAGCTCAAATTCAAAATTAATGAAATAAGTGTCTAATTTTAAGACATATTCTTTCGAATTAGAAAGTAAAAACCGTGAGTTATTTTTTTTGGTCAATCCCAATTCTGGTTATTTCCAAAAATCCAAGATATACGTGTTTCAAACCAGTTCTTTCGAACAGTGGCGTATCTCAAGCACTAAGCAACATTTTATATTAATCCCAAAAACATTAGAACCCCTACCTTCATAAAAAATCCCGAACAGCCGTCTGAGAAGGTCTTGCGAAAAAATCTAGAAATGATTACTTTCGATATTGTAGCCGAGGCGGGATTTCCCCGGGGCCGCAGCCTGCCGCTGAATTAAAAGCAGTGGAAACACACTTTATCTTAATGCCGGTCTAGGATTCAGTTATTTAATGAAGTTTTCCATGGTAGCTTAAACGGGTCATGTTCAATTTAAACGAATGCAATGCAGTTGCATTCCTTGGATTCCAAATATTGTTCCGAAATTATTGAAATTTTTTGTATTGTGTGCGGCCACGAGCGTTAATTTGGGACCCAATTCAAGAAAAATATGCTTGTAGTCGTCAATGTCATTAGAGATGTCAAGTCATTTGTAACTTATAGGAAACTCAAGCTTATTGTTGTAGAATGTCAGATTAACTTTGGACCTAAGATCCAAAACCAAATTACTTAAATCAAATAAAAAAAAAACAAACCAAACCAAATAAACCAAATTAAATTAAATCTCGTGACTGTACAATACTAAAACTGTGTTCTTTTCTGTCGTTCTTTTGTTAAGTTTTAACTTTACTAGGTCTATTTGTGTGTATGTCTTTCCATTATGAAAATTACGTTTTCCTACTCCTGTACTTTTATCTGTCATTTATATAGTCACGAACACTAATATAAGAACATACATAATATGTCCGCAGAATAATCCAGAGAAAAGTCTATCTTGTCTATGCCCCAAAACAGCACATGTGCGTTTTTGAGATAAAACGATACGGCCAGCTGCCAAAGCTTAGCGTTGCACAATCGATTTAATCATATTTTAACGATTGTGAAATAGGGACTATAAATCACCTAATGTTTTGAGAAATGATTTCAGTTACCTGATTGGTCGATTTTAAAATAGCTGTATTCTGGTTGGTTGATACGAAATACAAAGTTTCTTTAAAAGATTTAAATTAGTTAAAGAGAAACACGTACCTAAAAGAACCTATAGTTCCGTTTGACAGTCGATATGTGTATTGTGATTGGTGGATTTAATTTGGTGAAGTATTCTGATTGGTCAAATTAAAATGTTTTGGAATTGTAAATAATTCTATTTTCCATTCCGTCAATTTAAAAACAAAGTAAACCATAGACACATATTTTGTCATTTTCTTGTTTCCCGCTCGTTTGTTGTTCTTTACTTCGTTCGTTCGTTTGTAAGATTTTTCGCTTAGTTTTGCATTTCATTTGAAACCTAGTCGTAGAAAAAGTATTGTATGCAACGGTGACATAACTAAGTCAAAAAAAACTCGTGGCGCTTACCTTTACGATGTTCGCCTTCGGCTCACATCGTAACACACGCCACTCATATTTTTTGACCTCTCTTATACAACTATTGCATAAACTACTATAATATATCTAATAGTTGTAGAAGTGAAATAGTTGTTACGTTATTCTTACTTCCTTACTCGTACCCTATCTTCCATAGGTATTTGTGTATCAGCTGGTTTTCTTCATGATTTTAAAAAACAAGAATTACTTGCGTATGTGTTTGTATAAAATAAACTGCGTCACTGTTGACACAACCTGTCACTAGTGAACCTTATTGTAAGGTAATAAGATAAAAAATTTAGCATTGTATTACAAAGAATAGATATTTAAGACTGCGCCGAGCGTACGCCGGATGTACAGTGGCGCCCTCGACTATTATTGTGTTTTCTAATAAATTAAAGTATTTTCTTCTAATTGATCGGTAGGTTTTTGTACTACAAAGGAAAACAAAACTTATAAGGTATATCACATAGCTTGATAACAATTCACCTTCGAGTTATCAACTTAACGGAAAAAAGTGACCACCTTTTCCTGTTAAGCTGACTACTCAAAGGGTATAATTATTATTAAAGTTTGTTACGTATTCCATAAATTGTGTTTTTACTTGCGCTACAAAAACGTATCGTCTGATTGCAAGGAAATTCTTTAGTTAATTAGAAAACACAACAATACTCGTAGTAATGAGGGCGCTACTGGACGCTCGACGTTTGCTCGGTGCAGTCTTAAAGAAAATCTCTAGGCTACCTAAGTTGCTTTTCGTACGGCTGTTTTTTTTTACATACATACATAAACTCACGCCTTTATTCCCAGAGTGAGGTAGGCAGAGCTACAGAATTTTCAACAACTATAAAAACTTTTTGATAATTCTGTAACCACATTTGCACACTTAGGCAAAGATGTTTACCAGTGTATTACTGACAGGTTGCAAGTTTTTTTTTGGTTGCAAATATTTGCAACAAATAAAGTACCACTCAGCTACGTCTAATTTAACTGTAGTGCGATTCCGCGCACGCGCGCAAACAGCCATCAGCAGTTGATTTTTCGTATTACGTACACATCTCAGAGGCCTGCGCATGCAAGACGACATACGGGCGCGCGTTGTGTTAATACACGACGCGTGTTATAAATAAATCATCATAATCGTCATTATGTCAGCCGAAAGACGTCCACTGCTAGACATAAGGTCTCCTCAAGGTTAGGTAGGGCTATTGCTTAATGCACTCGCAATTATTTTCATTTTGAAAATCGAAGGTTTGACAAAATGAAAACAATTGTTCCGCTTGGAAGCCAATTGAGATTGCGAGTACGTTAGGCAATAGCGACGCTGTTCTGCACTGCTTGGTATCGTTTTACGGCAACTGAAAGCTCAGGAGTAACTAATTCGTATGAGATCGTCTACAGATATAAAATGTCCTAGATTAAACTCAATCCGTCGTAGGATATCATATTCGCAAAACATGATTTTCGCAAAACATGACATTCGCAAATCATCATAGTAGCAAAACATCACATTAGCAAAACTTAATTGTTATTAAGACATGAATTAGACAGTGTTGACGGAGCTCCTATTTCAGTGTAGTTTGGCCTTCCGGGCCTGCTATAAATCTAACATAACCTAAACCTACCTACGATTTTATAACAAAACCCGATTATTTGTAAATATCATGTTTTGCGAATATCGTGTTTTGCTAGTATGATCTTTTGCAAATGTGATATTCTGCAGAGTAACTGATTAAACTTTGAGTAATACATAACAATGACTATACTTATTGAGAGGAACAAATGCTTAAAATAATGCATTCAAAAATATTCAAGTCCCAAGAACAAATCACTCGTGGTCATCGAACAAACATGTGCTTTTACCAGAATCAAACTCGAAGGGTTATTGCTAAACGCACTCGCAATCGCAATTGTTTTCATTTTGAAAATCGAAGGCTTGTCTGCATACAAAATGAAAACAATTGTTCCGCTTTGAAGCCAATTGAGATTGTGAGTGCGTTAGGCAATAGCGACGCAGGACGGTTGCTGCCATATTTAGTGACACTCACACGATTAAGACAAATTGATTGAAATAATATCAATGTCAAAACAATTAGGTTCCATAATTGTTGAACATAAGTCTGTGACACAGAGCGTAAAAAAAAACGCAGCATCCCCGCTCACAATATCGCCCCATCGGTCTCCGATCACGCCTCAATCTGCATTCCACACAGGTCCATGCGAGTGTTTTCCAAGCGTTTTCACCGCAAAACGAATACGTACCCTCACCCCCCTGTCACCCCCCACCGTATGATTTATTTACACCCCGCGCAGACGTGACGGCGACGCGCGTTTATTTGTCTGTTGTGATTTTGACAACGCACGTGCCAAAGGAAAAAGGAACAAGTCCAAATGGAATTTGTTGTCTTGAACGTTGTTGACGCGTGGCAAGCCTGAACTTTGCTTGGTGGACGTGGATTTGTGACTTGTTAACATGGCTGGCCATTTTTGTCAAAGTTTCGGGATGGTGTGCCAAGACTGATGACTTTTGTCTTTGCGACATGTTTATTGGTGATTTATGTGAGTATAAGTAAAACGGTTGAGGGATGCGATGTTTTGTGTGTGGTACTAAAGTCCATACAAAGAAAATTAAGAGCAAAAGGTGACGCATACAATGTATTCTTTGTATGGACTCTATTGTCATGTCACGGTGCTTGTGTGTCTGTAAATGCTTACTTATGTGATTAACATAATAACAGTTATGATTAGTGTTTTACCTGATGGTATATTATCTTACAGATGGGCCCTTTCAGATACACTTCGATCCCTTAGGATCTTTTGTGCAGGTTTCCTCACGATTTTTTTCTATAAAAAAATTTGCGCTTAAAAATATCTGACAGATTCGTATGCCTCTAGTAATGGAAGTATAGGATATTTTCCACCCAATATTGGCTATGATAATATTATTGATGTTGACTGGTCAGAGCGGTGCGGTGTTTCGTCACGTTTTGATTACTTTTTATTACACTATCACGTGCGTATGAATAAAACGGCAGTGGTTTTTGTATTTTTTTGCTTGAAATAATTACGTTTTTTTCTGTATTCGTGATAGTAAGGCTTTAATGCCAATTTATTCTTCCAAATATGAGGTATAAATGAAAGACAACTAACAAAATCTTAACATGTAATAATAATACAACTTTTAAGCTTATTACAATACTCTTCAGATAAAAGGGTATCTATAACTAAAACGTACACTCAAGGGCAACGAAAACGGGTCACTTTTCGTACAAATTTGAGTACACTGCGAGCCATTATTATTGCACTTGATTATAGGATTAAGAACAAATACATATATAAGGTAAATCGAGAGATAACTTATCACCAGTTATTAAAAAAACCAGGATAGATAAGATAATGAAAATACTTGTATAATAAGTATTAATATGGATTGGTCTGATTAGGTTTTCCTGGGTTTCCCTAATCCTGTGCAACAAATGTTGGACCATGATAATGAATGATTGTACCCCAGATAAAGGAGAGCGTGTGATTTTGAAATTGTAAATACATTACAATTATTAGTTATCATTATATCGGGGTTAAATTTCAAAATATTGGCCTAAATTCAAACTAGGTTCTAGATTTGTACAATGTGTCTAGATTTGTAAAGATAAATAAATACCTAAATACATAGGACATAATAATATCAATACCTTAGTGCACAATCGAACTAAATGTTTTTATTTGCCAGTAAAGTTACGAACTTATTATTTGTGGACAAACATACTAATTACAATAACTTTTCAGATGTAATTCGTACAATTGTGAACTAAGGTATCGATATCTAAGAGTTAGAAATTGTAGCTGTTAGTAAATTTCGAGTAGTTGATTGAAAAGTGATAAGTTATAGAAATACGCGGTAGTGCGCAGGGCAAGTTCCGAAATTAGTTGTTTGGAAAAAATACAAAAAGCGAAGGTTTACATTTGACTATTTGTAGCACGAGGCAACAATATTCAAGTGTTTTAACTGCTCATTTTGTCTACTACACCCAATGCCATTATGTATTGACGCCATGTCTACCAGAGATGCATGACAAAAAGCGGTCACTAAAACCTACAATAAGATGGTAAAAGTCTACACTATAAAGGCAAATCGTCGGTGAAAGTGCAAAACCGCGTAAGTAACTTTTTTAATAAGGAGCAAAATGCACCTTTTTAATAATGAGGTAAGGTTTATTTTCCTCTGTCATAAATTTGCTAGTTACGCGGTTCTGCAGTATCACCGACGAAATCCTATTGTAATCTTGCGTGCCATGCATATCGACACAACTGAACTCAACTTAAACCAAAATGTAGATTCTTCTGGTATGAAGGAGCTTGACAAACCGAGCGCCGAAGATGCTTAAGTTGGAGAAGTGGGTCAGAAAGGAAAATGTTGCATGGGTGTAAAAATGAAATGAAGTAAGGAAAAGGTAGACAGCTCATCATGTGAGCCGAAATACGTTCACTGCTGGACTATCTATATGCCTTCACCGATGATCTTCACCGTAGTCAGTGGCCCTAGGCAACGCAATCAAACGAATATCAAACACTGTCAAAATGTATGAAGTCAACATAAGCGCTTGACGCCACCGTCCGGGAGACAACATAGGTACAGTAGAACACAACTGATAAGGCGTGTCGTGAAACTTCGAACAACGATTCCGATGATTTCCGAAAGCACGATTAAAACCCACGATCAGACTTGTACGTAATAGTTATAAGGTGCATCTATTTTTTCCATCTCACTCACGCACGTTTGACGGATCACTGAATGACACGTTGGCGCGCGTCAACATGGCGTCACCAATAACCAATAATAGCACAGAATACAACCGCGCAACGCGTGGATCGTGCTGATTGGTTCCCGCGCTTGGAAAAAACGTCATCTGCGCAGGTACATCGGTAAGCCATATCGGTTGCGTTTTACTGCACGTCCATTACATAAATTTTCGGTAATGTTCTCCTAATGCATCTCTTCCAGGGTCACAGTCCTGTGCCACTCGTATTCAGCTGTTTCCTGTGACCCATACACCCTTATCATTCAACGGTTAAGTGCCTTCTATTGCACTTTTAATCTTTCGTTGCGAATACAGCTGGGACCCCCTAAAATTCCGTTTTTTTAATGATAATTAAACAAAACTTTGAAACAGAGAAGAAAACTGAAGCACTGTACTTAGGTCAAATAAAACAGAAGTTCAATTCCGTGTAGTAGGCGAATTGGCTGAAACTCCAAATTGAGTAATTACAACTATCAAAATCAAATGGAATGAAATGGAGTTAGAGTTTGCAGCAATGGTGTTTTAACATAGGTGACATTGACAGTAGTTGAAATGCCGATTGACATAGGTACAACTATAAAGGTAGTGCGGTGATGCTCCTGATCCAGTCCCTCGCGTAAGGTATCTTCGTGTAGACTCCAGGCTGGTCGGCCACGGCGCAGCCAACTCCGAAGGAGACCAAGCCCACCAGTTTCCCATTCATCACTACAGGTCCCCCAGAATCACCCTGAGAGCAATCAAACAGACCATTAACTACCAAGTGCATGCATGATCTAGTGGTATGAGACCCAGTTTTTCAAATTTTAAGTTCTTACCCAAACGCCAAAACATAATAAGATAGTTCAGATATACTTTTAATATGGAATTCTCTACACACGCTCTTATTTTCCTGACCATAGAATCTTGTCTAGATTGTTATGAGTCATTTTGACTGTCCATCAAATTCTGGCAGTTAATGTACATGGTCTACGACAGTATCAAAACATCCAGTCGGGTTTTTACAGCTGTTAGTAATGTTATGTTCACCTGACAAGAATCCTTGGTGCCGTTGCCAGCGCAGAACATCCTTGGAGTGAGCTGGTGGTAGTTCTCGTTGGGAACACTCCTGCATACGTCGTCTCGCAGCACGGGCACTGATACTCGATGGAGGACGTCCTGCATGCGGCTTTTCTGAGGAAATACCATGATTTTTAACCTAAGGCTAGCCATTGTTTTGGAATACTAATGCTAATTATAAACTTTTTTGAGAACTGTTTTAAACCCCGTACCAAAAACTGTCGATCGTTTTACTTAAATAGCCAAAATTGTCAGGCTGCAAAGCAGGCAATATAAAAAATACCACTTACTTACTCGGCCTGAACCAGACACTCGAATAACTTATTAATAACTTAATCATAAAAACATGTCAACATTGAATCTTGTCTAGGGGACACGGTTTCTGTAAAAGAACGTATCGAAACTTTATCTATTGTGGTTGTTATGCACCGTCGTAAGTGAGTATAAATAATTATGTTATTTTTTATTTTCTTTTTTTTTTATTCTGCTTTTTGACACGTTTTTATCGGTTTTCTTGCAGTCCTCAGCTGTTGATACAATTCTTACCTTGGAAGAATTTCTATCGATAAATGAAACGACGTGTTTGGTAGCGAATAGAAGAGTGAAAGTTTATTACTAACAACAGATAAAGACATACGAGTAGGTGGCCGCACTAGTCATATTTTAATACCAACATAACAAAAATCAATAAATCTTACCCAGGTAAAATAATCATAACTCATGATACTTACTTTATATGCCAAATGTCCCCACCCACTAACCCACACCATGGATCCAGGGCTTATCTCATCCAGCGACCCGATGGCAATGGGCCTGGATCCAGGAGTGATCGGCACAGGCCTTTCGAGAAGGACCAGCTGGTAATCGAAGTCGTGAGGGTGTATCTTCTCCTCATTGTGCCAGAGAGGGTGGGTGAAGTGGGCACAGATAGGGTAGGAAGTGGCTTGGCTGCGGAAGGTCGAGCCAGCTAGTACAAATGTTTCTTTTTCTCTGGAAATAAACATGATAGTGTTAGAAAACACTGTCAAAGATGGTTAAAATGTGGCCCAAAAAAAGTACGATGGCTGTTGGCTGGTGGAAATTCAAGCCTTGCAAACATGCTGATATATTTACTTTGCAAAATTAATAGCCAGTGGTTTTAAAATTCTGTGTTAAGTTGTGATTGCGTATATTATTTACTATCATAATCATTTTTAAAATGAAATGTTGTTTTTAAGTGGATGATAACAATTATTTCTGGAATAATTTCAAAAGGCCATCACTACATTAAGCATCAGATATTGGCTTAATAATAGAAGAAGAAGAAGACGAGAAGAGAATCATGTTACCAATTTCATTTCGCACAGTGCCCTTATTTTACCAACTCTTTTTTACCAATCTATGTCCTGGATAAAAACAGATATACTAACTGACAGTGCGCTGCAGTGATCACCCAGTCTGGAGCAATGAGGGTTCCTCCGCAGTACTCCCCGTACAGCACCTGGTACGGAGCGTCTTGGATGTTGATGGCCTTGCCCCCCACTATCCTCCAGCCGATCTGTGAAATATTTGTTTTCTGTGTTGGTTTAGGGGTAGTACTTACTGTGCTGAGAGTGCAAGATATGATTCAGCACTTTGTTTAATAGATCGAACGTTTCCAAGACTTTGAAGTTTCATCTATTATTTTCTATTTAATGGAAATTGCCTGGCGAGATGGTTTTGAACGTACATTTTGAACAGAACACACACACACACACTCTACAGATGATCAAGTTGTAGAAAAATACTCGGGATTTTAGGTAAACCCTGTAAAACCGTTTGAAGAAGTTTAGATAAACTGTTGGTTAAAGAGCCAAGCAGCCGGGTTCGTTGTTACCTTTTGGGAGTGAGGCAGTCTGTGAAAGATTAAGCTGTTAATGTTAGTCCTCATGGTCGGCAACGATTTTCATTCTCGTCATACCATATGTTCATGAACCTTTAAGAGCACTCACCCGTGTGCACCTTTGCCCTCCTCATGATAAAAAAAATCTTAAACGAAAAAAAACCGTGACTTTATCGCTCTTGCTCTTTTAACGACTTGGATATTTCACTAAAACTTTTAGTTGGAACTAAAACTATGTGATAATGTCTGTGACCAATTCCAAAAAGCAATAAATGAACGCTAGATTATTTCTAAACGAAGTTTATTTTAATCTGAAACGTATTAGGAATTCATTTCAGCCGTTGATGATCATGTACAGTCACGACATTTAATTTGGTACCCACCTTAGGCTCAAAGTCAATCTGACATTGTACAAATGACTTGACATCACTAATGACATTGACGACTTCAAGCGTATTTTTCTTGGAATGGGTCCCAAATTAACGCTCGTGACCGTACGACTTAATAAAATACATTTAAAAATTACATTCATTTGAGAAAATTGAAATACGGCAGACGCCATTGTTTTAAACTTGGTGACTAGCAATGTTGTTTGTTTACGTATGTGTTTTGTGTTGTTATGTTGTTAATTAGTATTTAAAAATCCGTCCAAAATGCTCTAACCGGAGATCCGCTGCGACGCACGTCATGCATGCACCCAGGCCCTGTGCACGTCAGCTACCAATATCCGTGACTGCACGTAGTTTGTCACTGTCTACGTCCGTGGCTTTTCCATGCCCTGCAGTGAGTAAAAAAGGACCACGCTCGTGGGCGGATTTTCGTTTTTTTTTTTGTGGCATAGAGATGACAAACGAGCACACAGACCACCTGATGGTAAGTGGAAACTGTGACCCATAGACATTCGCATTCACAAGACTGCAATGCAATCCTAAGACTGCAAATGCGTTGCCAACCCTGAAGACTAAGACGGAATGCCTCTATGCTAGTCATTTCACCGGCTGTCTTATCCCCAAACCGGAACACAACAATGCGAACACTGCTGTTTGGCGGTAGGTTGGGTATAGATAAGATGGTGGTAGCGATCCGGACGGACCCTGAACAAGGTCTTACCACCGTGAAGCCGTCTTGCCTGTTTACCTCAGCTTGGCTAGAAAAATAACAAAATTAATTTCTTGTGAACCTGACCTGAACACTCCTCCTCGTCTCCGCGGGGGGGTAGTCCTCGTCTTCGTCGAGGAGCGTCTCGTGGTGGTACTGGTATGTGCGAGGCGGAACTCGTCGTGTCACGAACATTCTGAAGTAGTTTGCTACGCATCCTGGCGTCAGTTGACCTCGGTATACCGACTCTGCAACAGAAAATAATAAAACACTGGTTTATTTACTGGTAAATGTAGTCCATGACGTTTTCTCCATGTTAAAGTCAGCACTACGATTATCCCGACAGATCTTTATTGTTATCACGCATGACGCCTTGTTGATCTGAAATCAGCTGGCGATGATAAAAGCTAAACGTCATTAATATAGTGGTGGTAAGACCTTGTATTGACTGTTCATATAAAATACTACCACCATTTTACTACCCGCGATCCACCAAGCAATGTTCACATTGTTCCAGAGTTAGGGTATACTACCGAGTTAAGACTGCACCGAGCAAACGTCGAGCGTCCACTGGCGCCCTCATTACTATTATTGTGTTATCTAATTAACTAAAGAATTTCCGTGCAATCAGACTTTTGTAGCGCACAGAATTTTGTAGCGCAAGTTTAAACACAACTTATGGGATACGTAACAAACTTTAAAATATTACCCTTTGAGTAGCTTAACGGGAAAAGGTGGCAGCTTTTTTCCGTTAAGTTGATAATTCCAAGGTGAATTGTTATTAAACTATGTGATATACCCTATAAGTTGTGTTTTCATTTGTAGAACAAGAATTAACCGACCAATTTCCAGAAAATACTTTAAATTATTAGAAAACACAATAAAAGTCAGGATCAAAAGGAATAGTCAGTATAAACACAATTTATGGGATACGTAATAAACTTTAATAACAATTCACCTTCGAGTTATTAACTTAACGAAAAAAAGTGGCCACCTCTTCCCGTTAAGCTGACTACTCAAATGGTAATTGTTATTAAAGTTTGTTACGTATTCCATAAATTGTGTTTTTACTTGCGCTACAAACACATTTTGTTTGGGTCCAAGGAAATTCTTTAGTTAATTAGAAAACCCAATAAAAGTAATGAGGGCGCCACTGGACGCTCGTCGTTTGCTCGGCGCAGTCTTAACTAGCACAGAGCTATTTAATTTTACTCTTAGGGCTGTATTAATAAACTCATCTTGTGTGAGATGCCCATCACAAGATACATGAAAGTAAACGTCAAACCATAGAACACTGTAATTTTTGACACATCTCGAGACGAGCATTAGAGTTGAGATTAGTTTATTAATACGGGCCTTAGGTTTGACAAAGCAAAGCAAATTGCAGTCTTGAGACTTAAATTTCGACATGACTATCTGGAGATTGCAAATATTCCCATTTAGCATCATGTGGCCCGTGGCGTGTGCTCTTGTTTATGTTTTTTTGTCCCTAAACCCCGCCATACACGGAGTGCTCCAAGCAATCTGCTCTTTCTAGAGCGTTGAAACTGCAAGTCGACCAATAGCAGTCCGTGTATGGCGGGTCTTACACCCGTATTTATAGTCAAGAAAAGTAATTACTTGAGTATTAGTAGTGTCAAAAGTCATATAAAAATCGTTACTTTAGGCATTACTTTTATTTATTTATTTATTTATTTATTGGTGGGAAATCCAACAGTTACAAATATAACATACGAAACAAGAATAGGAAGCACAAAACCAATTACAGGATTTCACATGTAGTGACAGAGTAGCAAACTTAAAGTTTAGTACAAACTTCAAAGGTACACGCACTTACACAAAAACACTAGCGCAAATAAAAGGTAATTAGAACTACTGCTACACACCAGCCAAAGGCAGATCGCCAGAAGGTTCTCATACCTATGTTACAAAACATGCTCAAACAACACATTTCGCTATCAAACTTCGCCTCACGGAAGGGATTACTCAAGTAATTACTTTTTTTGACTATGAAACGGGTGTTAGACGGACAAAGGGTAGTATTTTATCCCAGAAAATAGGACATATCCCAAAAAATTACGCCATTTTGCAGACCAAGTTGCTAGCAAATCTGAGTTGTGTTAAAGGAAAGGATTTTCTCACTGCCCGCGTGAAACTAGAACTAATCATTTTCCATCATTACTCTGCATGTCTAAACCAATTACACCATTACACAGGACTCGCGATCATTAAGTCACTCGACACTGAGGTAGTTTCGCGTCTCTAATTAGCGCTAATAAAATGAAATTTTTGAACAATAATATAAGCACTTAAATGCAAATTTTAGTAACATCAAAATTTTTACGTATCTAACAATAATAAATTGACTAGTTTATTAAGGTAGGTAATTAAAATTATACCTTAAGCTAAAAATAATAATATTAAAGATCGGTTGGTAAATTCCTTTAAAAAAAAGACCCAGTTTTTCATTATTGATCCTACTTAGTTCAGTTAAATTAGATGATCGTAAATAAATTTAAAAAAAACATTTTCTGTGTTAATTTGATTATTTAACATTATATAAACTCTAGAGTTAATCCATTGAAATCCTGCACTTTGAAGTCCGTCGAGAGTTTTAGCTCAAAAGAAAGAATAAGTAGTCTTCTTTATAGTTTGTTTGAGTAGGTATTAAACGAAATATAAACATATAAATCTCTCGACTTAGTGCCGGATCGCCATCCAACCACTACTTATGTTATATAACTATTAGTTCTAGCCAATCAAGACAGACCACAGATGCTAAAGATTTTCACTAGCCAGTTCAATATTATTTTGCATCTGTGCTCTGTCTTGGTTAGTCAGAACTATAATTACATATTATCAGTATCGGTTGGTAAGCGATTTTGTTTATTAACATTGAAGTTAATTACCTACTTCGACGAACTATAATTTGTTTTATTAAAATACAACTGTTATTATGCTAAGAATATTAGTTTGTACCTGTCAATGACTGCTCTGACAGTTTATTCATAAAGTATGATTATAAAACTTACTGTTTTTTCCTGAAACATATCAACAATAAAGAGTTTAATTCCAAGTCTCTTTCCTTCTCTCCGTCTACTTGTTACGAGTAATAAATCTTCGTACGTAAGGCAATTTAAAAATCGGTAAATTTAGTTTTGATACAGAAAATCGCATTTGAAATATGTTTGACAAAGTTACACATCGTACCATTAAAAAGTGTACATCGAATGGCTTTAATCGTGATAAGTGCATAAATATGATTAAATAGTGCAAAATTTGACATGCTTTTAATTAATGTGAACCAAAGATTAGAGCTGATTAAAGGAGAGTATTTTAATTAATGTTTTGCTTTAAATCACAAATACAATAGGAATTTAATTATTTTTTTAATCGTGATAAGTGCATAAATATGATTAAATAAGTGCAAAATTTGACATGCTTTTAATTAATGTGAAGCAAAGATTAGAGCTGATTAAAAGAGAGTATTTTAATTAATGTTTTGCTTTAAATCACAAATACAATAGGAATTTAATTCTTTTTTTAATCGTGATAAGTGCATAAATATGATTAAATAAGTGCAAAATTTGACATGCTTTTAATTCATGTGAAGCAAAGATTAGAGCTGATTAAAAGAGAGTACAGATGTAGTGCAAAATGATTTTCCTTCGTCCTTTATCGGAAAAGTTCGTATTTATCGTGCTCTCTCAATTAGCTTCAGTACCCATCTTACAGCCGTAGGGGTAAGTCGCATCAGCAGACGAATATATATATAGAGTGGCTAACACGCAATTCAAATATTCGCTATAGTTTTGATTATATTTACAGTTTACTTATAAAAAGGTTGTATTGGTTGTATTACCATGCCGAAACCTCGAAATCGGTTAAAAAATCCAGTCCAAGGAATTATATTTAATATACAAGGTGTTACAAAAATACCCGTAAAGCCGAAAGGGGGTTAAATGGTACCTTATAATAAGTCCATTTACAATATTTGAGAACCGTACTATCACCGTATGACTTACCGGCAAAAAAAATAAAACCATTATTGTTTTCATTGATGTGCAAACCCTATTTCAGTACAATTAAAGAGTAAACTACGCAGAACGTTTATTTACATTTTTACCTAATTCGTGAAACGATCAAGAGACATTCAAACAAAATGTACAGAATTCGATTAGATACTTAGATATTACAAGTCGAGTTTTGGAAGATTTTAAAACAGCTAACCTAACGAAGAAACTTAAACTAACACTTACTTTTTCGTAATGAATGTCAAATTTACAGGAATGGCTCAAAGTGAACTCCGCCTTGTTCAATGCACAATCTCGCTCGTCGGGATATGGCTTTAAAACCATTGAAGTTGACAATTATTAAATTGGTAGGTAGGCCTCTCTGTTAAAATAATCTATGCTAACCCCGGTTCCCTGACATGACAGCTTACTAGGGTTGACAATATTTTTGGCTTTGATAATTTATTATATTTTTTACGGGGTATTTTGTAACACGTTGTATACCTGTATTTCTTATCAGAAAATAGCAAATTCAAAAATAGCAATAACTCAGAGTATTTTGGCAAAGTTCAACAGCGAATTTCGGACGCAACAGGCATATCTAAACCTACAATAAGAAAATTTTTGAACCAGGAAGAAGAATATAGAAAAAATAAAGATGCCATCACAAACAATATTAAGCTGGGAAGACCACGCAAGAAATTCTATCTAGATCTTGATGATTTTGATTACGCAGTGATACGACGAATGGTTTATAACTTTCATCTGATTTATAAACAAGTTCCTACAATAAGAGCACTAAAGTCCAAATTAATAGAAACAATGAATTTCAATGGCTGTGATTTTACACTAAGAAAGATACTACGCCAGCCAAATGGGTTTTCTATTCAAGAAAATGACTAACAATAGAAAAATGCTGATGGAAAAAGGTGACGTTAGACTTAAAAGAGTAAAGTACCTGGACTTAATAAGGAAGTACAGATCTGAAGGCAGGGATATTGTGTATACGGACGAAACTTATGTTCATACATCCCATTTAACAGGGAAGTGCTGGATCGATTCTACGGATAAAGGAGTGAAACAGTTAATCTCAAAAGGTCAACGCCTTATTATAATACATGCAGGTAGTGCCAAAGGATTTGTACCGGGTGCTCTACTTATGTACAAGTCTACTGATAAGACCGGTGATTATCACGATGCCATGAATAATGTCAATTATGAAAAATGGTTACAGAATCAACTTATTCCTAACTTGTCTCCAAATTCTGTATTAGTTGTAGACAATGCTGCTTATCACAATAAATACGTGGAACGCCCGCCCAACTCTAATACCGCAAAGCCGCTTATGATAAACTGGTTACAAAAACACAATATTCCCCATGATTCATCATTTCCTAAAATACAACTATACGAAATTATTTGTCGACATAAAGAAGACTTTGTAGAATATTCCATTGACAAAATTTTACATCAACATGGGCACGAAGTGTTAAGGTTACCGCCATACCATCCCGACTTCAACCCTATAGAAAATATATGGTCACAGATAAAAGGTTACGTATCAAAAAGGAACATAGACATGAATATGGGTACAGTAAAAAAATTGATTGAAGAAAAAATAAATATGATTGGCCCGGATGAATGGAAGAAAGTTTGTGATCATGCCATGAAATGTGAAAATGAATATCGGGGTGTCCCCTTGTTTTACAGACTGAAAAATTACAGAATTTTGTTTCACAGAAAATGTTTCATATACTATTTGGTCCTTGTATTTTTGCTTCGTATATTTTTTTTTTTAACTATTTACTTGAAAGAAACAAATTCGACAGAAAATCAATTCAATGAATTTTGTAATTTTATTTTTTCATTACACATACTTATCAAACAATATAATTATTTTTCAACGAATATTGTTTGGTCAGTGCATTTTTTAGAAGGTTGGGTTATAAGATAAATACTATATTATGATATAAATATGAGTGAGCGAGCGAGCGAAGCGAGCGAGCAAGACGTCTCTGGGCAGAACCGACTTGAATAGGTTAGGTTAGAAGGCTATGGCGGGAGCGAAGCGAAGCAAGCTCCCGCCTTAGCCTTCGAGGTTATTTTTTTTATATCCCTTGAATAAGCTATGCGATACCATTTGACTGCAAATTAATCGTATGCTTTTTTTCAAACGTTTCATTTCACACACCTTCACAAACTGCACCCTACTCTATAAGTTGATTTTATTGTTATTAAGTTATATTTTAAATAAATAATATGAGAACAAAGAATATTTAATTTGCTATTCTATGATATGAAAAAAGAAACATTGAATTTTATTTAAAATAAAAAACGATGATTTAAAAGTCTTCAAAGTAATTATTCTACATATTGATTATTCTATGAAATGATAATACGAGAAAAAAATTCTATGAAATGAAATTCTAAACAACTTCAGTCTGTAAAATAACGTACAACCTGAATATCGGTCATAGGAACACTCGATGGATGATCACATCGATAGGATTGTAATTAACGTAAATGAAAGCACTGACGAATCTGACTATGATATGATCGATGACGGTTACTCAGATTGTGAAATAGAAAATGTTGAAAATATCGACCTAAATATGCAGTAGGTAAAATATTAATGTTAAGTACAGTCACTGGCATAAATAAGTTATCATTTATGAACCTAGTCACTTTAACGTCAGTTTGAAATGTCATACGAAATTGTCCAACGATTAAAAGCGACAAGGTATAGAAATCATCACTTATTTATGACGGTGACTGTACCTATAAGCATCATAGCGGGCCTAGTATGAAAGTCTTCATGTCGTTTGCATCCCTCTCACACGCGGGTTATTTACTTAGGTGCGAGAGGGACGCTAATGACTTTTTTTTTTCATACTAGCCCCGTTAGTAGATGCTGTTTTTAAGTAGGCAGGTATTGAGTTTTATTCTTGTAAATATTTCCCAATAAGCTTTATTTTGTTGTACTTTATGTTTTAATGTGAAGATAATGTTTTGTTTACTAATGGCAATAAAACTGAGTATTTTCAAAGTTATTGAAGGTGGTTGTAACATCTCTATATTATACAGTGCCATATGCTGTCATTTGTCACTTTGTCATTTGACACTAAACAATAAAGTTCCATTTTAATGGACATGAAAACGTCACTCATTTAATACAATCATTGATTGACAGTTCGGGTGCCATCGTATTCCGATTGAGATCCGAGTTTTCCCGAAGGAAAATCATTTTGCACTACATCTGTATTTTAATTAATGTTTTGCTTTAAATCACAAATACAATAGGAATTTAATTCTTTTTTTACGTTTAAGTAAGTACATTTGAGACAAACAACAACGCAATCAGCATTGCTGGTAGTGACCCTGCCTACAAAGATACCGATCCAAATTTTTATGTCATAAGCGCAAGTGCTTCTAACTTAGTCTTGGAGCTTTGTATTTAGCTATATACATCTAAATAAGTAAGTTAATAGTTGTCTAGTACCTAAAGTACAGGCCTCGAAAAAACACAGCTATTCTATAACTTTCTCGTAATGACTTACGTAATAGCTATAAGGAGGCTTATCTTATAGCATTGCTTTCTCTAGACTAGGAGATAATGCGTTAATATCTTACTAATATTATAAATGTGAAAGTTTGTATGTGTGTGTGTGTGTTTGTTACTTCTTCACACTGAAACGGCTAAACGGATTTGGATGAAATTTAAAATAGAGATAGTTTATATACCCTGTATTAATACATTTACTTTTCATCCCGGAAAATATAAAAGTTCCCAAGGGAATAACAATTATCTAAATCTACGCGGACGAAGTCGCGGGCAGAAGCTAGTAATATTTATTTTCGTTTCTTCAAAGAAAAGGCAAGTAGAAACCGAAAGAGCATATTTTAGAGAATTATATTAAATAAACTTCACGTTAGTCATACAACGACACAAAGTAATTACCTATATATTTTTATTCGCGTCATAGCAGAGCAATGGATTCACTTGATTTTTCACGCAGATGTTATTGATAAATACATTTTCGTAGGGTGATTATATTATTGTGCTTAAGTGTAATATTTTTCGCGTAGAATCACGGTTAAGATGTTATTCTAAAATGAAATTTTAATTGTAATTAAAAGGAACCATTAAACACTTTAATACACTTATTAAACTATACTAAAACTGTAATTAAAATTAAAACGTACAAAATAAGATTAAATACAGAGCAAGATAAAAATAAATACACGTAATATATATTGTCCGGTTAAGATTATAATTTAGTGTCCCACAGAATCCCTAATAACGTTAGTCCTAACACATCGTTTGTCCGAACTTTAATTTGCCCTGAACTGGTTTTCAGATACTTAAGTCAGAAAACTTTTTAAGTTCTTATTATAAGAATACTAAAAAGTTTGATAATTTAAGCGGAAATGGCTTTAGGATAAACGAAAATTCGGACAAACGATGCATTAGGACAAAATTGACCTAACCTGGAACCTAATTTATGAATATCAATTGAAAATTAACTTGGTTAAATCACTATAGTTATATCATCATCATCATGATCGTTTCAGCCAAAACGACGTCCACCGCAGTATATAATATGCCTCCCCTAATATATATATACTTACTTATATTATAACCGACGTACGTGCATGAAGAGCTTGATGAATGTTGTACGTTAAGACACTTTAGACCGGTGCACCTGGCGTTGCATAGTCTCTGCCTACCCCATTGGGAGACAGGCGTGAAGATATGTATGTATATGTAAATGCAAAAGTATTTGTTTGTTTGTAGACTCCAAGTTCCCGGTTCACCTCAACTATTTCATAAGATACCAGAGATAGTTTATAGCCCGGGGATATAGGTACTTTGTGTCGCAGAAAAATGAACAGTTTTCGAGGGAATAGGGATAAAACACTTCTACGTAGGTAAAGGCTAAACAATTCCTTCAAAAACCTCCAAAAAGTAGGTTGTTGAAATTTTGATGCCCTATCTCGTCTCGTCTGGTGGCATATCGTAATACAAAGCTTCCAAACAGACAGACAGATTTTAAGGCGTTTTTTTTATTAGACTATCAGTTTAATCATAATACTTGTAACTAAGTATGATGGAAATTGATCAGGCTATTTTATAATAATCAATTTAAAGCAAAGAACGCTTATTTATAATTTTGTTTGAAACTGAAAATTACAATGGCGCCTAATTAAGTGTTTAAAAACTACATACCATTACTACTTTTCTCGCATAGCACTGTTACAAAAAACATGAAATAAATAAACCACATGTTGACTATGGCCGCGACACAAGTCGGAATGACTTATATGGTACAGCTTACTTGCGCCACGGCCAATCAATGTTTACGGTGCAGTTCGCACTGATTAAAACAACCACGTCACGAACGGAGTAAATACTACAATTAGGGATGAATTAAGGACCTTACTATATTTATATCCATTACTTTTATGATAGGTATTAAGAAGACAAAGCTTGGTGACATTCGCAATCTGTAATAAGGTTTGTCCTAATCGGGCGTCCGAATTTTTGTTTGTCCTAATCTGAGTCAAACCACTTTTTTAGTTTTCCAATATCACCAGTGAATAGGTCGGGTTAGGGTTGTATTATAAAAATACTAATAAGTTTTGAAAATCAGGCGGTTTTAGGACAAAATGATGCATTAGTACAAATGACGATTAAGGATTCCAAAACACAAAGTTACTTCCAGTGTTTTGAGGTTAAAGTTCTGGTTCACTGTTAGATAGCATAATATTTTTACGCATAAAATCGTTATTGACCGAAAACGGTTTTTACTTATTTTAATTATTATAAAAACTAACCTAACCTTATCTACAAAATAGACGTTTTTGAAAATCTGCAATATCAGCCTAAAACGGTGTTATGCGGAAAGATAAATTATGCGTAAAAAATATGCGTTCCAAAGGGATCCCTATAATTTGTGCTGGAATGACAGATTTCATGACTACAGTGTTTCATGTAGTGAATAATCCTTTCCCATCGTTTTTGGTCGGATAACATCGTATTTATCTTGCTTTCTCAGTTGGCTTATTGATGGGTACTAAAATTAATTGAGAAACATAGATAAATACGAACTTATCCGACAAAAAACGATATTTAGTAAAGGATTATTCACTACATCTGTACTTATCTCCTTTTTACTTACTACCACAAACACCGGAACCCTCAAGTGACATAAATAAGTATCTTGACAATATATCTATTAAATCTAGACGTTCTTCATAAGCTTACTTGAATGTAGGTCGATGAAACGGTTCATTAATTTTATTGAAATAAAGGGTGAACTAAAATTTAAAATGGAAATCAAACGCTGATTTCTGTTCAGATCTTTATCAGGTTTATCTTTTAAGTTAAATACATTTTTAGTCTTTTCAAATGAAAATCTATTGAAAGGTTACAATTTAAGACGATAGATTGCTTTTTTTTCCATTGTCGCTTGGTATCAGTACCTTCTGCAGGGGGTAGATGTTACTAGCTAAAAACTTATTGTCTTTGACATGTTATCTTATTATTATGAACACAGCTTCCATTAAAATCATCATTATGTCGACGATATGGTAACAAGTCAAAGGCAATTCTATTTTAAGGCATAGAATAGAGGCCCAGAAGTATCGGTATTATTTTATACATTTTATTAGTTACCTTGTAATGGAATACGTTTACATTATTGTTTGAAATAGAACCCTGTCGCAGAAAACCAATGATTGATTTTGACGTTTTTTTCTCGTAGTTTTATGCTGCCAATAATTATAATATTAATAAGGTTCTTTGCTGACTCAGAAATTAAAGTTGTTGACTGTATAACTATAGAATTTAGAAGCGGAACGGAATGCTTTTTAAACATTCCGGAGAGCAAAGTCAAAGGAAAAATAAGAAGAGAGAGACCTAAGCTTATTTCAACCGAGTACTCACTAACGAGCCTAAAGTGTAACTGTTACTCGTTACACCGCGACGTGTGCGCGGCTCGCGAGTCTGTTCTCCACTAGAAGCTCGTTGCTGTAACTGCTACGACAACAGTTACGAGTACAATTTGCTAGAGATACCCGACTTCACTTTAGCCAAACTTCAAGTTCCAATACCGTCGTTTAGGCCACGATATCTGTTAGTCAGTCAATATCACAAAAAGGTTTAGGTCGCTGTAGGTGTCTGACGCCTCGGCATAATGCTAAGCCAGTGTCCGATTCGCTGCCGCGAGGACACACTCCGTGCTGTTTCTGTCACATTGTTTGTTTTTCATTTGTCTGTTTGTGTGTCTTCTGTGTAGTGAATGGTTGCTTTTTTTTTTTTTTTTTTTTTATGGCATCGAGTAGACAAACGAGCACACAGGCCACCTGATGGTAAGTGGAAACTGTGACCCACAGACATTCGCAATCACAAGACTGCAATGCAATCCTAAGACTGCAAATGCGTTGCCAACCCTGAGGCTAAGATGGAATGCCTCTATGCTAGTCATTTCACCGGCTGTCTTATCCCCAAACCGGAACACAACAATGCGAACACTGCTGTTTGGCGGTAGGTTAATGGATAAGATGGTGGGTAGCGATCCGGACGGACCCTGCACAAGGTCCTACCACCCGCAAAAACCTTAACAGGGTGTAATTTTTATGGTCGTTGACGTAACAAATGATTTATATTCTGATCCTTGATGTTTTTCAATTTATGTTATTTTGTTAACACAAAATAACGTAAGTGTGTCACTTTCCGTCTCTTCGTTCGAACGGAAGACCAGTGCTGGCTTCACGGCTAGCGAATGCTGAGTTGGGACCGTTTCGCAACTGTTTCTCTGTATCTTATTTTTTGTATCGATGTACCTAATATTGTTTTGTATTGTTGCTTGTTTTTGTTTCTTTATCTTTATTTCTTCTTCTTTCTTCTTCTATTCCTCAAGAAATAACTGCTAATCAATTCAACATTCTGACCCTTTAACCCCCCCCCCCTCTAGCTATCCCATAACGAGGAGTGTCGAGAATCAATTTCCGACATGAAGCAGTAAACCGGGCGGATATAACCCGGGGGGCGGCGATAAGGCAGTTTTGTCGACCGCGATAAAACGCTGTGGGGCGGACGAAAAACTATAATATGCTAATATTGGTGCGTTCGCTTTCTCGTACGTCACGATACTTTTTTATTTTTATTTATTTTAGGGTTCCGTACCTCACCTCTACCCTATTACTAAGCCTCCGCTGTCCGTCTGTCTCTCTGTTGGCGGGCTGTATCTTATGAACCAAAAAAGATAAAACGTTAAAAAATTACAGCGTGTGTTGACTGGTATAATAATGAATAATATTTTTTACATTAAAATTAAATAAAAAGGGGAATGGTATTTTTTTTGGCAATTTTGCTCTTTTTTTTAAATCTTCAACCGTAATTATGTAGACACATTGCGAGAAATGCTTTTGTCGCTATAACAATTTTTATTTAAAAAAAAACAACAATGATATTTATGGTCGGAAGTAGTCGGAACCTTTCATGTTCAAGCCTAGCTCTCACTTGGCTGGTTTTTATTTTCTTCCGAAGCAAACCGTATTCATCTAGGCCTCTAGGGCCCAAGTTGCATTTTTCGAAAGCTATGGATTATAACATTTCAAAATGTATGGTAGATTATGATACTAGTGACGTCATGTCAGCTTACGACAACAGAGGCATTTGCCAAGATGCAGTACACTAACTAGCGTTTCTATTCGTTTCGTTTTTTAACCAATCGCGTCACTGGCTCATCACGTGACTTTTCGTATCACGTCATCTACCAGTGACGCGATTGGTTGAAAAACTAAACGAAGAGAAACGCTAGCTAGTTCATCTTAGCAAGGCGCAACGGCCTCTGGGGCCTCTTTTTACATTGCTTTCACACCTATTGTTATCGCTTTGTTCTCAACTCTACCGCCTTTACTGTTAATAAGAGCAGTCATTGACAAAATGATAAGAAAGGAAACACGTTCTTTAATTCCTACAAGAGTTCTGGAAATTCCACTTGGTTAGACCAAGTTTGTCTGAGCGAAAGCATAGCCTTAGACAGAACGAGAAAGACTTACTAGGTACTATATTGTTAAGACTGCACCGAGCAAACGCCGAGCGTCCAGTGGCGCCCTCATTATTATTATTGTGTTTTCTAATTCACTAAAGAATTTCCTTGCAATCAGACGCTACGTTTTTGTAGCGCAAGTAAAAACACAATTTATGGGATACGTAACAAACTTTTCATCACACTTGCTCGTAAATAGTGTCCTAACATGCTAGAAAAATCGACCGTAAATCCAAAATAATACCCGCGGGCCTTTTTTTTACCATTACGTTACTTAAGTGCGTAATAGCTTTTTTTTTAAATATTATACGTGGACTCGAACTATCACAATACGTCAGGACCCCAATTCTTGTGCCATTCGATATGAAGTTTCATTCGAGATGAAATGTCAGTTGAATACTATTTCCTAACAATCTCGCATAATAAACTATTGATCTCATATGTCACTAGAATCGGACTCCGAACACGTTTGACATTATCTGTGGTAAGTCACAGACAATGACGTAGTCTGCCGCTAATAAGTTAAAAATATGATCTTTTGTCTGATTTTATTTCATTTCCTCGCAATTGTGATGAAAAACATTGTATGTTACACGGGTGGTAAAGGAAATACAAAGCTCGAGTCATTAAAGCCCTCAGCCTTCGGCTTCGGGCTTCTAACAGACTCTCGTTTGTAATTCTTTCTTTACCACCCTTAATACACAATGTACTATTAATAACAATTACCCTTTGAGTAGTCAGCTTAACAGGAAAAGGTGGCCGCTTTTTTCCGTTAAGTTGATAACTCGAAGGTGAATTGTTATTAAACTATGTGATATAACCTATAAGTTGTGTTTTCATTTGTAGTACAAAAAAATACCGACCAATTTTAAGAAAATACTTTAGTTTATTAGAAAACACAATAATAGTAATGAGGGCGCCACTGTACATCCAGTGTACGCTCGGCGCAGTCTTAAGTACCTACACAAATTAGCAATATCATATTAAAGGGTAGCGGTAGGTAAAAGAGACGTAAAAAAAATGCATCTAAATTGGTATCCGTTTACTCTAAAATATTTAACCCGGACAATGGAAACATTCCAAAACAACTGTTAACTGCGCGGATTGCTCTGCCAGCGAAGGCTTCTAATTAATAGTGTTTTAGGGTTAAACAGGCATCATTGTACCTCGGCATACACAGGTTGCCATAGCAACGTTATTAAACTGTAAAAAAATTTGTTAAAGCTGTATAGTTAATAGAGCTTTATTTTTATGTGACCAATATTATTAAGGTGTTTTTTTCCGGGCGGCGAAGCGAAGTAAAATGAGGGAACACGAGAAATAAAAAAACAGTACCTGCATTTAAGGGTAGTAATTCCTCAACAACGACGGTCGGACGGACGAACAAGTGAATGTCCAAGCAGCGAGTATAAGTAGTCCCGTCAGTGCGTACAAAACACATTTTATGTTTAGCAGCATGGTTTCTGCCGATGGATCGAACGTATTAGGCTGCTTGATTGAAAATGCACGCGCTAAAATGTGCTTTGTTCGCTCTGACGGGAAAAAAAATGTATCCGTGCCATCTGTGATGTACGTACCTGGGAAAGCTGTAGACCGCTATTTAAGTCGCTACGTATCCTACCGCTAACTTGTATGTACATTCAGGAGATATGTTTGTTTGTGAGACAAAACTCTCACCTCTTCAGACTGCAGGCACATGTTGGAAACCGACCAAGCAGGCACAAACACAAACTTGTCATAACGTATAGTCGTCTCGCTTACAGTAAAAAAAAAATGTATACTTCATGTGCATACGGATATATAACAAGCTCCCATCAGAGTTTAAAGAAATGCAGATGCGTGGGTTTAAGAAGAGTGTCACGAACTGGTTGTTACAAAATTGTTTTTACTCAATGAATATTTTAACCACAAAGATGTATAACTAAATTACCTACAACTGCACTAATTGTTTAATTTAAGTTTAATTTTACTTAATCTTTGCATGCTAAGTGAAGCAGAATGTATTGGACTACTAAATATTCACCATCACTACATTGTAATACTACATTCTAGCAAAGGAATAAATGAATTATGAATTATGAATTATGACTACTTAAACTAAGATTGAAGATGTATTGACTAAGATTGAAAAGGGCATGCTTCGATGGTTCGGTCATTTGGAAAGGATGGATGAAAGAAGATTGACGAAAGAGATATACACATCGATAGTGAGTGGACGGGTCGGAAGGGGCCGCCTTAGGCGTACTTTTTCGAGTCAAATCGGTGAAATACTGGAAAAGGGCCGAATCTTAAGTACCCGAAACCGACGTGCGTGCATGACTCGTTGTATGAATGTGGAAGAAGCGAAAGAAATTTGTCAAGATCGTAGCAAATGGAAAGAAGTGGTCTCTGCCTACCCCTCTGGGAAACAGGCGTGATTTAATGTATGTATGTATGTATGACTACTTAAACTCGCCGCTGCGATTTACTCGCTCTTCCGACCGGCGTCCGTTGTTTTTGAGAGTATAATACCCAAGTTCTCGTCTCACTTCGACTCGCCTCGCCTCGCCGGTGAAAAAGCACCTTCACACACATAGCTTTTCCCTCAACTTTTTTGTTACAGAATTCGTCCAGGAACTGTCCAACTTTTTGGTATACACTGAAAAACCGAATGGGTTGATTTTACTAAATTTTAGGACCTACCCATGAGTTTGGTTGAGTTAGCACCTGACCTTAGTAAAAACAACACATTGAGAAGGTTGCTTCAACCTTTTTAGTGGTTCACTCGACCAAACTCACGTGTAGGTCCTATTTTAACCATAAAACTTAGTAAAATCAACCCATTTGTTTTTTTCAGTGTAAAAAGTATTTAGCCTAAGTCCGTCTCCGTAAACTATAATTATGTGTGTTGTTACCAAATGTAATGTCAATCGGTTATTAGGTATTATTTATTTATTTATTTATAAAACCAGCAACAAAAATTACAAATATACAAAAGCCCTGCAAAACTGTATTAGTACAGTTAGTTAGAACGTTGAGATTGGATCGGGGGACATAAAAGCAATAGTAGATTGTTAATTAAGGGATGAAAGTGATCAATTGTAGCCCGAGATATTTAGGCTGCACGAGCATTACGAGTGCTTGACAAGATATTTGAAGACACTTATTGCTGATTTTTACCTGTAATAATGAATGCAGTCGGATTTTTAAAGCTTGCTTATTATAATGGTTATTCTATAAAAAATCTTAATTTATAAACCTGGCGAAACCTCTATCGTGTATGTAATTTTTTTTTTGAATTCTGGTGTTATTTTTGTTAATATGTGATTAAAGAATAGCCGATATAAAAATTGACATTTGTAGAGTACATCGGTCTTCAACAGTTTGCACTAAATGTATTATTTATAATACGACCGCAAAGGGTTTGCCCCGCGTTATTTGCCTGATAGGGAGTCGAACGGCCATTTTAACTAATTCGTATTATAATTAGTTTGAAATTTGTGCTGTGATTACGCTTATCTACTGGTACAGAAGTTGAAGGGAAACTATTGTTAGTTTTACATCTGAGTACTAAACTCGTGTATTAACCGATTTAAAAAGTATTAAATTAAAAGTTACGGAGCCCGCCAATCTTTGTACTATCTCAAAAATCGCAAGAAAAATATTTGATTTGGAGTAAAATTTGCTTCCTCTTTTAACATTTTTGGCTAACAATAAAAATTTTCATCGCTTGAATTCATTTTTTGAATTGCATACAAACAGTAACTTCACCTGAAAAAATTATCACTCGATCGCCTTTATGTTTATGACAAGGAGAAACGCAAGCTTTTAAAAAAACAACATAATATTATGCTCTTCAAGACACAGATACAAAACTATTGTTTCGAATAAAATATGGATGTATAAGACTTGTGCCCTCATTTTATTATGGCCCTTTTCACTTTTTAAGAAGTTACAAACTAGACAGTAATGAAATTTGTATGCAACATTTGTTTTTTTTTATTTGAAAACTTCACCTCCAAGTATGTACTTAGATAGTAATGTCAACTTTTCCGGACGCTTTTGAGGTTTTTTTTTATTAGGTTATTAGTAATTTAAAGGTACTATAAAGTTTATATTTAAATAATAATTATAGCTTTATACATACATACATAAACTCACGCCTTTATTCCCAGAGTGGGGTAGGCAGAGCTACAGAATTTCCAACAACTATAAAAACTTTTTGATAATTCTGTAACCACATTTTGCACACTTAGGCGAAGATGTTTACCAGTGTATTAGTGACAGGAACAGGACAGGTGTGGTGGTGTAATTATAGCTTTATATGTACGTATAATGCTAGACTGAGAAGTAGGTACCATTGTAATATGAAATATGTTTAAAAATTACTGACTGCTGAGTTTCTTGCGGCGTTTTTTCTTAGCAGTGGTCTCTTGGGAAGCGCTGGTAGATTCTTGACGTGTAAAAGTGCCCGTGCGGCCTACTTACGGAATAAATGTCTTTCATCTTTTTTTATCTTTTAAAGGAATGAGAAGAGACGTTAGAATCGTATAGATGTCTAAAAAAAATGTACTAGTTCTAGCTCCGGGCGATAAACATTTCTCATGCCCTAAATCAAATCCTAATTAAGTGCTTTATATGAAATAAAGAATTTTGTATTTGTGTTTGTAAATCCGATTTCTACTATTTTTGAATATATTGTATGTAGTTATTAAAAAACTACATTTTGTACGTTTTTGTTTTTTTATTATTTCATTTGTTAATATCCAATAATTGTTGTGTTGGGAAGGAAAACGTACAGATTAACCCTTTTAGTCATAAACGTCAATAGTTGAAAGTGTGTTTAAAATATGATTCATTCTTATCTGTCATTATGACATTTGAATTCGACAAAACTGACAAAAAATACTTGAACTAAAGTAGGTAAGTTTATAGTGTGTTAATGATTAAGGGGCTAGATTTTCATAATATCTACAACAAATTCAAAAATCGTAAAAATCGGTCTAGACTTATTGGGAGAGAAAAGTTATCGCCTTTTTTATAAATATTTTTATTGAATATTTTAGAAAAATAAGCGTTTTTGCATTAAGGTATTATTAAGATCTAGCTAGACGTTTTGTTTAATGGGGTACCTAATTATAAAGTTAAAATGAAACCTTCTCACGGGTTAGAATCACCATAACCTTACTTTCGGACAAATGAGTAGAAGCACATTAAACCACCACAAGAAATTATACCAGTAAGGCAAACTGCCACAGTAGACTGAGGCAGTAAACTTGTAAGGATTAAGAGCACCCCCAAAATCCTCTTACCGAACCAAATGACTTTAATAAATCCTTTAAAAAAACTCACAAAGTAAATTTACCCTCGGAACAAAACCAAAGAAATCCGTAATTATTTCCATGAAGATAAGGCGGCATTTCTCAATTTTCTCCTGTCTAAATCCCTTCGCTTATTTAGAAAAAGCCTGTTTAATGTCTTGAAAGTTGAGTCCGTTGCGTGCTCCGGCCCGTACCAAAGGCGCTTGGATTGTGAGATATTTTGATCATTGGAAGACGCTTATTGGGTTAGACAATACGTCTGGCCTAGTTGGTAGTGACTCCGCCTACGAAGCTACCGGTTCCGGGTACAAATCCCGGTAAGAGCGGATATTAGTTAGATGATCGCGAGTATTTGTATGATAGTCTTGGATTTTTTTCTATGTATTTATGTCTTTAAGACTGCGCCGAGCGTACGCCGGATGTACAGTGGCGCCCTTATTACTGTTATTGTGTTTTCTAATAAAGTAAAGTATTTTCTTGAAATTGGTCGGTAGGTTTTTGTACTGCAAACAAAAACACAACTTATAGGGTATATCACACAGTTTAATAACAATTCACCTTCGAGTTATCAACTTAACGGAAAAAAGTGGCCATCTTTTCCCGTTAAGCTGACTACTCAGGGTAATTGTTATTAAAGTTTGTTACGTATCCCATAAATTGTGTTTTTACTTGCGCTACAAAAACGTATCGTCTGATTGCAAGGAAATTCTTTATTTAATTAGAAAACTTACACAATAGTAGTAATGAGGGCGCCACTGAACGCTCGACGTTTGCTCGGTGCAGTCTTGTCTAGTACACACCCATAGTACAAACTTAGAGCTTAGTTTTGGACTAAGTCAGTTTGTGTGTGATAGATCCCTGATATTCATTTATTTATTTGTTCTACGCGGGTGAACTCCGGGTGAACTCGAGGGCGAAATCTAGTTTAAACAGAGCGTAATATAAATAAAACAGACCGAAATTTTTACTATTTTGCAACGTGGGACCGAGAAATCTAAACACTGATATTTAGATAAAGACATTCTACGAAATGGTGTTAATTACTTGTTTAATAATATAGGATAGAATGTTTTTTTAACCTTCACTATTTGTGTTTGACACTTCGATGGTTCATATAGTAAGATTTATAACGAAAAACAATGTTGTAAATTTTTAACGCATACATAAACGAGGAGGTTCTCAAATTACAGAAAGAAAGAAGAAAAAAAAACATATTTATTCGGTTTAAATATTAAATAAAAATAACATAGAACTGAAACTATCAACAGCACAATTAAGAAACCAAATCAACACTATTAAGGTAGAGCTGAAAAGGCTGAATAGCTTAGCTCAGCTCTGGTATTACTTTGTATGTTTTTTATAATATTTGTTATCTACCATTCTATTTGCTTTTTAATGAAGTGACACAAGTAGAGTCAGTAACAAAACTTGTAGTATTAATATTAAAAATATATTTATTCGAGAACCGACGGTACCTTAATTCCAAGTCATCATTTCAATCTAAGGGCCCATTGTTGTCTGAAACAATGGGGACTTCGTTAAAGTTAATACTTTAGAATGGCTCCATCACACTATGGGGCGTGACTGAGAACGGTGCCTTAGGGTCCCGTCCTTCAAATTAATATAAGACGGCCAATTGCGAGCCAGGCTCAAGCGCTGACAGGTTCCGCAGATGTTACAAAATAGGTCAAGTTTTGATTGATAGCTCTTAAATTTAGCGGTTACTCTACAGAATATGACATTCGCAAAAGATCATACTAGCAAAACATCATTTACGCATAACATCATACTCGCAAAACATCATAATATACGCATAACATCATACTAGCAAAACATCATAATATACGCATAACATCATACTAGCAAAACATCATAATATACGCATAACATCATACTAGCAAAACATCATAATATACGCATAACATCATACTAGCAAAACACGATATTCGCAAAACATTATATTTACAAATAGTCGGGTTTTGTTATAAAATCATTAGGTAGGTTTAGGTTATGTTAGATTTATATCAGGCCCGGAGGGCCTAACTATCCAGAAATAGGAGCTCCGCCGTAGCGGAGCTCCGTTGACACTATCTAATTCATGTCTTAATAATATACTCGGCGTCAAAAAAATCGCAACTTTTCTAAAATTCGTTTCAAGCGATTATAAAAATAGTTGTCAGTTTATGCTGTGTCCGTCTTATTGTTAATGTATTTAATTCAAATTTATTGCTTTATTTTTAATCACTTTATGTAAATTTAAAATTTTAATGATGTATGGGTACACTTGCCTGAAATAAATGACTTATTATTATTATTATTATTATTATTACTCTTAAGTGTAGTTAAATTTTGCTAATGTGATGTCTTGCTACTATGATGATTTGCGAATGTCATGTTTTGCTTATGATATTTTTCAGAATATCATGTTTTGCGAATATGGTATCGAACGACGAAAGGAAATTTAGTTGCTCGAATGCTTGGATGATTTAATGTACTAAAGAATGTGTGATGATGTATGTCAGGGTTGCTAATATGTGGATATTTTTTAACCCCCGAAGCAATAAAGAGGGGTGCTATAAGTTTGACGTGTAAGTCTCTTTGTGTGTGTGTGTATTAAAAAAAACCGCATCCAAATCGGTTCACCCGCTTAAAAGCTACGGTGCCACAAACAGGTTTTGTCTATGTCATAGTTATTAGTCTTGTGTTGTTGTTTCTTCTCTTCTTCTCTTGTGTGTGTACATATCTGTTTAAGGCAATAAATATCTTTTTTTTTCTTGTGCCCTAAACAGCCAGACTGAAAAAAAAGATAGTACCTAGCTATTTACTATGATCGTGATGTTCAAAAATTGGACTTCATTTAGGGGGTCACAATAGTCACCCGGAGAAAAAAAAAAGTTTTTTTTGTCATCTACGCGATATAAGCATTGCTTCACTATCCTCTTAAAAATAAAGCTTCTTGTCCGATATTTTTATACCGAGTCCTAAGAGTATTCATTTTTTTAACCCTTACGGCAAAAATGGGGGTGTTATAACAGTTAGAACGCTATGTGTCTCTGTTTGTTTTTGTGAACCAATTCGGATGCGGTTTTTTCATTTGAAAGCAGGTTTTCTAGCAATGGTTCTTAGATAGATTTCATGAAAATTTATTGGACCGTTTAAGAAATAATATTCAGCTCTGAAAGAAGGGGTTAGGTACCATTACGTAACTTTTATCTATCTAATAAAAAGATAAAAAGATAAAAGATTATTTATTCAGTTAGTAGTCCGCACGGGCACTTTTACACGTCAAGAATCTACCAGCGCTTCTCAAGAGGAGACCACTGCCGAGAAGAAACGCCGCAAGAAACTCAGCAGTCAGTCGTTTTTTAACCATATTTAATACTACAATGATTATACTTAGTCTAGCACTATACAGCGTGTACAATCCAAATGGGTCAGTATGGAGAAGTCGGAAACTATGAGAGATAGCGAGATCTATTCTTAGGAACCATGACGTCGATTTTAGATTTAATAATAATTACATTCAAACTTTTTTATTAACTCTCATACATAACCGGGAATCGAACCTGGTCTTCTTGCGACTTGCAGAATTTATACACATTGATTTTGACCAGCGAGCCTAGTATGGCTGCGTCTATATCGCATGTCAAATGTGGATAAAGAATCCGTCACTCTCGTACTTATTTACGTGTCAGAAGGTGACGGATGTCTTATCCAAACTTTATCACGCGATAAACTCAGCCATATTAGGGCCCCTGGTTCGATTCCCGGTTATGTATGAGAGTTAATAAAAAAAATTGAATGTAATTATTAATCTAAAATCGACGTCATGGTTCCTAAGAACAGATCTCGCTATCTCTCATAGTTTCCGACTTCACCATACTGACCCATTTGGATTGTACACCCGGTATAAAGCTATAAATGTTAAATCAAATATAATATCGTAGTTCAGCAGGAAAACATGTCAAGAGATAAAAGGAGAAAAGGAAAAAAAAACACATCATTCGATATAATACGAGTAGTTACTAGTCCCCAAAATTAGAACACCTAGCAACAGTATCCTCATCTCGCATCCAATTCCTATTTGCCTCACGACCGGTATTGTATTGCAGGATCGGCCGGTAATTTATTCACTCCGGGATTGCCGTGGCTTTGCCTCGGTCCGAGATTGTTTAGCCTAGATTGGACTGCGGCGTCTCAGATGGAAGCCAGAAAATTACATTGTTTAATCAATTCATTGAATCGTTTGCATATACGTCACAGGTCATGATTAGAATCAATCATAAACAATCATCTTATACGAAACTAGACTACGACATCGTACGCGTAGAATGTTTTCCGTCACTCCCCCTATTTCTTCCCGTTGGGGGTCAACTTTCGGAAAATCGTTTCTTAGTGCTCACTTACATCAACAGACGAAGCGCTGGCCTAGTGGGTAGTGACCCTGCCTACGAAGCTAGCGGTCCTGGGTTCGAATCCCGGTAAGGGCAGATATTTGTGTGAAGAGTGCGACTATTTGTCCCTGAGTCATGGATGTTTTCTATATATTTAAGTATATATTTCTCTATATAAGTATTGATATCGTTGTCTAGTACCCATCGTACAAGCCTAGAGCTTAATTTGGGAGTAGGTCAATTGGTGTGAGATTGTCCCCTTATATTTATTTATTTATTTACCTATATCATGAAAGGACTGCCTGTACCAAATTTCAAGTTTCTTGATACAGTAGTTTTGGCTGTGCGTTGATATTATATAAGTTAGTGAGTCAGGTTTGCCTTTTATATATACTTTAACTTTGTATTACTTCTACGCGTTCTTGGCAACGAAAGACGCAGGCAGAGTGGAATGCTCTCCCTGCGTCTTTATTCCCAGAATCGCAACGCTCGTGTTACGTTGATCTAATGGGTTAAACCAAAACATACCAACTAAGCATCCTCTATCTTTAACAAAGTAACGAGGACAATGGGGTAAAAAAGCAAACATCCTAGAGTATATTCTATCAAGAGTGGCGGACGGTACTGCGTATTAATATTAAGTAGATGAGGCGTGCGCCCGCGCGGGTTATTCCGGGGTTCAGGTACCACGAGTTGTTTAGAGATACAGTAACGATAGTCAAACGATGAGGAGTGGTTGAATGATGTGTGATTTGTAGTGAATATGCCTTAGAAACCAGAGGTATGCGATTTGATTTCTGGTACGGAAAAATATTTGTTTGATATGCATCAGTGAGAATTCTGAGCCTTGAACGTTTTCTTTGTATTTAAGTACTGCTCTGTAAATAAGAAGGGTAAATCACACTACACTACAATCAGATCAGCTAGGTTGTAAGTATTTGGGGAATTTGGGTTTTGTAGATTATTATATTATAAGTAAGTAAGTAAGTAAAACATTTATTCACAACAATAATACACAAAAAACAAAAAACAAAATGAGATGACACGTGCTAGTGTTGCGAAACGGTCCCAACTCAGCATCTGCTGGCTGTGAAGCCAACGCTGGTCTTCCGTTGGAGCCGCTACGTGAAAACACGAAACAGAAGCAAAATAGAAATAAAAATAAAACCACAATAATAACGAAAACGAACGACTGTGTTGTAGGTACATTAGAACAGCGCTCTCGTAAGTACTTATTTTTATCGTTGTATAGTAGTCATAGTACGTATTAACCGAGAGTTTAGTTTGGTATTAGGTTAATTCTTATGAGATTCTCTTCTGACAGCCATGAGGCAGTATTAGAACAGTCTAACGTCAGATAAGTGAAAGAGAAAGGGAGATAACCAACTCCTATAACTCCTTCCTGTTCACTGACTGAATCTTTACAAGTCTAAGTGTTGATCCTTACCTCTGTTGTAGGTTTTATCTGCTGCTAACGTACGTGTGGTAGTATATATTGGTAGGTACATTCTAATTTATCTTTGTATACATCTTATTAAAGAAGATATATTATTTTCTTCCTGTTTCTCTGTTGTATGTACTATTTGATATTTCCTGAAATTTGTTAATTTGTCTATCCTTCAGCATTGTCCTTGCTTATTCTACTCCAAGGTTAACTGGATTATCCCATATGGGATAAGTTCGCCTATGTACATTATTTATATTGACGCAAACATGTCTTGTAATTGTTTATGTGCAATAAAGAGTTTACATACATACATTATACGCCAAATGACTAAATAAATAATTTGACTTTTCATTTAAAATTATACCCGGAATCAGGCTGCGTGGGATGTTTGCCAGCGGAATTGGAAGAGTTGAAGTATTTGAGTCCTCGTTGTATTGAACGACGTATTCTCCGGGGTTAAATGATGTATGCAATATTCATGCAGGGGGAATAAGTCAATTATGTCGTTAGTCCACGAGAATCTATCTAAAAGGGGTTAAAAAACCTTGTACTTATTTTTCGTAGCGTTAACTTTAACCTGCAATTTCTTCCGTTTAGATTGATGCTCTTTTCTATTTTCCATGAATGTAAGATGGCAGATTAGTGGTGGTAGGACCTTGTGCAGTGTCCGTCCGTACGCTACCACCATCGTTACCCTTGAACTACCAACAAGCAGCAGTGCTCGCATTGTTGTGTTTAGGTGTTGGGATAAGAGAAGGTTGACACACAGTGGCATTCCATTTCGCTATCATCGCTATCCTGAGATTACAAATCGTACTTTTTCTACCTCGTATCCGACCGAATGATTAGATAGGAAAAGCACTAAAGAATACAGACTACTAAACTTTCCTTTCCAACTATCCGATCAGATGATGAGAAAGTATAGGGACGAAATGTCTATGGTTCTCAGATTGCACTTACCATCAAGTGGCCCGTATGCCTTTTAAGTATTTTTGTATTTGTTTTCTTTTCTAAGGAAGATTTAACAATGTATAAGAAGCCCCGTGTGGTTGCCGGTTTAAAATAGTGCCACTCCATGTCTTCCCCTGGATGTCGTTAGAGGCGACTAAGGGAATAAAGGCTTGTAGTACTGTTAGGCGATGGGCTTGCAATCTGTCACTAATACGCTGGTAAACGTCTTGGCCTGATTGTGCAAAATCTCTATCTATATCTATGTCTCTACCTACCCAGCTCTGGGATTACAGGCTTGAAGGTATGTATGTATAAGAAAATATAATGATTTCTAACGACCTCAAATATATTTCCCATGTTTACTTATCTTTACGAAAAGCTACAACAATGATTTACTCAATAAACAAAGCTCCAATCACAGCTGGTTAATGGAATCACTTCGTCCTATTAAATAACATTACAACGTAACACAATTACTCCCGAGATCGAAACAAGTCAATAATAATCAAATTAATTCCAGTCGTAACGAACCGAGAATTATAATATACGCGTTCGGATGGAAACTGTTGAAACACGGGCTCTGGGGACAGCGAGCAGAATAATAAATAAATAAATAAACACATGACATGACCTACACCTAAACCTAAGTTTAGGCTTGTCTTAGGCTGCGGCTCCACTGAGGCGGAGATGAGCGGAGCTGTGCCAATATTAACCAATAGAAGGTGCATGCGGTCACGTCGAGCGCGCCTTGCGCACGTTCATCTCCGCCTCAGTGGAACCGCAGCCTAAGGCGCGAATTACGGGGTCCGTTTTTGACCAAAAGTACGTTTGACAAATGGATCATTTTACAAACTTTCATTTCGCAAAAACGTGTTTGTGCTTAAATCATTACATATTACGTAGGTTACAAGAGCCTATTAAATAAGTAAGTTAGTTACTTTTGACCTCATAAAATTGAAAAATAATGCGGCGAGAAGTATCTCTTTATAAATAAATAATAACATACACACATACATACCTTCACGCCTTCGTTCCCAGAGTGGGGTACGCAGAGCTACAGAATTACTAACAATTCTAAAAACATGTTGTTATTTCTGAAACGATATTTTGGACAAACAGACAGATGTTTTCTAGTAAATAATACAGGGTGTTTGGCACTCGGGTGTAGGCGTTTTACGGAATGATAGTAAGTAAGGGTCATTCTAAAACATTTTTGACCACATTTACTATTATGCTAAGTTTAACGGTTTCCGAGATATTGGTCATATTAATAGGATTTTTGGTCATTTTTCCTTATGTCCGTGATACGTGATACGATAGGTTAAGACACCTCTTTCGTATGAATCTGACGTTTACTAACTAGAGCTACTATCAGAACCCAGAGTTAAATTTTTGGTACAAGTGGCAACGGTAGTGACAAAGTAGAGTGCTAGCAAATTATAGAGATCGTGTGTGTCGTACTATCAGCGTACGCGCGAGCGAGCACGCGCAATGCCAGCCAATCAACGCGTGAGATCAAAGGGATTAACTGACTTCATTACCGGTTCGGTTACACCCGTTTGATCCGGTTCGGACTGGCTCACTTGTGATCACTTGAAAGGTTATTGAAAAAAAAAAACGGCCACTGCGAGTCGGATTTGCAGTCGAAAGGTTCTGACGGGACAACTTAAACTCGCCGCTGCGATTTCGCTCGTTCGTCCGACTGTCGGTAAGTTTTTGAGAGAATAACACCCCTGTTCCGTATTTGTTTTTTTTGATGTTCAATAAAGAGTATATGTATTGTATTGTTTTGCATGTCTCTCGTATGGAAAACCCTGTTTATATTTTTATTTTTATTATTTGTTTTCATAACAACTATAATATTATTTCACACTTTTGAAAGTTTTATTTATTTACTTATTCAAGAGCAATTACAGCGATTGTTAGGATCAAGCCAAATCCGCCGAAAAAGTTACGTTTACGGTTCACGTGACACACCCCATAATTCTTTTAGACTTTATTTTACAATTTAGTCAGCGTAATTTTGCAAAATAACAGCTTTGTTGTCCCAAGAACCTTTGAGATAAACCGCCACAGACAGACAGGCGGACATCCCGAAACTATAAGCGTTCCTAGTTGACTACGAAACCCTAAAAATGGTAATAAATTACATTTATATTCATTGTTAATTATCGTGGATGAAACAGTCGAAACGTCGAGATACCCGGGTCGGTGCTTAGTGTAAACGAAAACTTTCTCCGGTGTATTCCACCAGTTATCAACCTAAACCAATTAACCTTAAACTTAATTCCCCCGAATTAATGAACAGCCGGGTGAGCCGATGGCGGCAGACAAACAGGCGGAGCCGCGATATGTAACGAGTCGCGCGATGATTGCTGACGAGTTTAACTTTGGCTAGACCGGGAGCTGACACGCTAATCTATTCAACTATAATTCCATTAAAAAAATGGATACATACACATACATTAAATCACGCCTGTTTCCCAGAGGGGTAGGCAGAGACCACTTCTTTCCACTTGCTACGATCTTGACAAATTTCTTTCGCCCAAAAATGGATCTTGAAAAAATGCTTGCGGACTATCAATGATTTGAAATAGATAGTTTGTAGTGCCGTACGTAAACAAGGTCTACTCGGATGGCTACAACTATTCTTTCTTTAACCTACGCCCAAGAAGCAGTGTTAGCCTTGTTGTGTTACGGTATGGGAATAACCGATGAAATTACTAGCATAGAAGCATTCCATCTTAATCCTCAAGCTTGGTAATGCCTTTAGAGTCCTAATTTACGTCTTAAGTAAGATTGTAGTTTTGAGAATGCGAATGTGTATGGGACTCAGATCCTTCATACCATCAGAATGCCTGTGAGCTTATTCATCTTGTCCATGTCATAAATAAAAACAATGGGATCCCCTTGAAATATCGACGACATTTCAACGAATTTAATTACATCGAAAGTTAATTTCTGCTGATTCCTTAGTTTTCAGGTTATCTTATGCATTGGTTACGTAGATTAGGTTAGACTTGTGACAGTAAATGAAAATTTAGAAAACCCCTGACCCTAAACAGTCAATCTTTTTACCGTCTTTAGAGTCAGGGGTTTTATAAATTTAATTTTTTTAATACACGCTTTTTAAGCTCAATATCTCAAAAACGGCTACACACTCCTGACTAATTTACCTTACATACAAAAAAAACAAAATCTAAATCGTACTTCCGTTCGGGAGCTACGATGCCACCGACAGACACACACAGACACACAGATACGTCAAACTTATAACACCCCGTCGTTTTTGCGTCGGGGGTTAAAGTTCCTGCACGTGGAAATGCCTGTCGATGAAATGAACATACCAGGGATTGTAACCGGTTACAAATAAACCGGTATTTATTTAGGTTAAACCGGTTAATTATTTGGGTTACGTTCCAACGGATTACGGTTACGGTTACGCTCACAGGGAGCGAAATGCATTTACCGGTTATAACCGGTTAGAGAGCGCTTCCGTCATTCACCCTTGTCTTGGCTCACACGGAAGGAGCGCTCTCTAACCGGTAAATGCATTTCGCTCCCTGTGAGCGTAACCTTTATTATGGGTTAGGCTCTCATAGTGTGGCTTTAACCGCTACGGAAAATAAACCGGTTTTCAATCCCTGCAACATACGGTGAAGTGAAACGTTCTTTAAAATGAGTTCCGATATTTCAAAGGTAAACCAAAAATGATACTACCCGTACATTTCATATGAAATTAACAATCCGTTTGATCTACAGTAATAATTAACTAGGATAATGTGTTAGTAAAATAATAATTGATTAAAATATACACGGTGGAATTTAATCGGTGAACAGGAACCCGTTTTTCTAATTCAGTAATCGAGAGCGGTCACGTTTATGTAGTACTTCAGTGGAACCAAGTTTTTTTTTATCATAACTAATTTTTAAGTTGAAATTAAATTTTAATCAAATTTACTGTCACCCTACTAATGTTTAGTCTGAAAAGTTTAATACCTCTTTTCAAACTATCAGCCATAGAAACTTAAAACATAAATGAGCAATAAGCTGTCAAATTGTCATTGTCAAATTCATAACTTGACGTATGTACACTTACGAGTAACTTCCCTTCAATAAAAGTAGGGTGTCCATTTATTCAGTCAGTGTACATTTTACCGATTTTAATTAACTGTGGTTAATTAGATTGTGAGCTATATTGCACGAGATCTCACGTATTGGTTTCTGTGTAGATAGATAATTAAGATTTTTGGATTCCTGATCACCGATTAAATTCCACCGTGTATTTAAGAGCGAACTTTGAGTTCAAATATTATCGTAAAAAACACGTGTTTGACAACATATCGACGATAACATGCATAATATACAAACCACCACAAACACAATATCACTATCGGTACCATGACCGGTTTGCTTTGAAACCACTTTGACTCAATTGTAAAAGTAGTAACATTTCATTTGGCTGAGTGTGCGCCTAATCCAGCGACGCTAATCGATAGCCGACAAAATCCGTTGGAGTTGTTGGTCACGTGTATCGTTTCACTTCATTGTTTGTTGACGAACATAATATTGAACCTATTGTAATAAAAATCATTACGTTGACGAAGGATGGAAGGAAGGATGACTAAAAGTGGGATACTGGGACATATCACCAAATAAATGTGCTGCTACATGGATCTTAAGTATCTGTACGATCTTGTCCAGGGTTCGTCAAGATTGTTCGTCCGGATTGTTTTTTTAGCAAGCAGCAGTGTTTGCATTATTGTGTCCCAGTGTAGGGATAAAATAAACCAGTGAATTTACTAGCATGGAGGCATTCCAACTTAGTCCTTAGGGTTGGCAACGCACTGGCAGTCTTACGATTACAGTCTAAAGATTGGTCTTTAGAATGCAAATGTGTAATGGTCACGGATCTCACTTGCCATAAGGTGGCGTGTGCGCTAAAAACGTCATCATAACTCTTTGGTCTCGTCTAGAGTCGAGAGCAAACCACTCAGGCAATGTCACGGCCAGTAGCTAGCGACCAATACATTTGTCAATTACTTACTATCAAATTTTATAACGGATCTGTCACTGGAATTTTATAATTATAGTTATCAGTTGCTTAGTCAGAGTTCTGAATTAAAATACCATAAGATTTTTAAATTAAAATGTACAGTAACTATAATCTACGGTTTCAGTAAATTACTTAAACCGTGGATTTTTTATTACTTTATGTGATTATTATTACCGCATTAAGATAAAACTTATTTAGTAAGTACTCATACTCATACTCATACTCATACTCATTTATTTATAATATTATAAAATATTACATGTCAAAATAATTACAAAACTTTGGTTATGTCATAGTTAGTTGCATTATACTCGTAGTAGGTACTTTAGATAGTAGGTATTCAAATTAAGTTATACATTACACAATTAGAAATTAAAAGGTCATTTTATAATTAATTAGTCTAAGATGAATTCATTAAAATCGTAGAAGGAATTGTCAATTAGCCATTTCCTTAACTTATTACAAAATGCTGCATTGCTTTCCAAGTTTTTAATGTGTGAAGGTAGCCTGTTGTAGACCTTCGGTCCTAAAATGTGCATAGTTCTGGTCGACTTGGTCAGTCTGGAGCGTGCGATTAGTAAGCGATTTGTGGATCCTAGTCGCGTGCGGGTCAGTGTTCTAGTAGGAAAACTATCTATGTTACACCTAACGAATTTAGCTACATCGTACACGTACTGAGAGGGTAGCGTTAGGATTCGTTGAGTCCTAAAGAGTTCTCGTGCAGGGGTACCAGGTGAGGCGGAAGAAATGATGCGAACCTAAGAATACTAGCGAGCTGCCTTGGTTTTATTTTTTTAGTACATTTATTATAATGTTAAGTGTATAATAAAATTTTAACAGTGCTCACTGCTCACTTACGTATTAACGTCAGGAAACGGTCAGATATGTTTCACCCGCACTATCACTCTAGAACGTAGGACGACTAACGAGTCCGAAACGTGACGTCTTCAATACGTGAGTCATCCGAGGCAATCTTTTTTTTATTTGTACCAATTGTTTAAAAAAATACACAATATAAATTTAATTTGTGAATTTATAGTCTCTTGACGTTCTTATTGTGTAGCGGTTTGTTTATTTCTAAGTACCCATTTCTTTCATCTTTGACCCAAAAGTTAGGAATGAATGAATTAATGAATGATATTTATTTTTAAAGTCACAGATACATTGCATGTTTGGTCATATTACATGAAATAACATTGAAATTGAAAAAATATACACAAATATAATCAAAAATAAAAATAAGCAGTCAAACTGCTTGGTGCTTGTTACATGCTATTACGTGAAACTTAAAGGAATAGGCTCGCCTTTGTACAAAGATTTTACTGTACCTGAGTTTACAATGTGTACATACAATCACACATACATAACTGTACGTGTACCCTAAAAATTGTTTAAACATCGAAATGATTAAATACTAAAAGTATAAGTCAACCTTAACTAACTTATATAGTCGACTTGTAGTACTTGCTATCGCGGATTTGGAAAAAAACAGAAGAATAATTAAAATAACTGAGCGTTCTATTTAGAGATAAGCGATTTTACGTGTAATAAAATTATAGTTCAAGTATGAAAAATCAACGCGAGGAAAATATTTTTGTTAATGGTGATATGAAAGATGAAATAAATGTTTCTAAATTATTATTTTTTAAACTCATATCGCAGAAAGTCAGTTTTTGGTATATTTGTAATCACAGTATTAGAAGTGTGAGCAACTCCCGTTCTACAAATACTACCTAGTCATAGAAATAATAGGTACGAGATACTTTGGCTCAAAAAATAAACGCTGATTAATAAGAAACGTAAATAGGTAGGTATGGAGTTTATATAATACACTGAAATACTTATAAAAAAGTTTTTTTGTGAAACGAACAAGAACAAAGGTCTTGAAATGTTAGCGACTTATGAATCGTGTCCCTTGACAGTTTGTACAGATATTAAAAAAAACACATTACAAGTCCATTAATTTAGGCCACAGACAACTGCAGCTCTAGAAAATAGGAAAAAATCCATTTTAAACTAATTTCTCGTAGAAACAAACTCATGCATGCTAAGTCTAACTAGATTTTCCACATTCGTTAACAGTCTACTTAATTATTCTCCTACAAACTTGGTCAGAGTTAATGTACCTACTTATAACTATGCCAAATTACAGCTGACATACTGACATGCCGAAACTACAAAGGTTCGTATTTTGACTTTAGAACACTAAAAACATAACCTCTCTGTCAACACCACCAGCGTTTATCATCAATAGTGCTCCATCTTTTCCCCAAATATCTACATTGGCACCCAATCAAGTCAGCTGCCTAACAACATTACGTTCATATTTGCTGATACCACGGTTTTGCTCGGAGTGATTACGCGTATGCAAATACGTTTGTATTTGATTTAGGGCCGCGCTTTAATTGGTGATTCTGTAAACCGTTAATATAGTTTACCTTTGGCCCTTGAGGGTTAGGTTGTCAGGGCCCATGGCTCGATTTAGTGTCATATTTATGGAAAAAAAATATTACTAATGGATCCCGCTAGATGGCGACTGGAGCAGAGGCAGACCAAAGAGATGGCAGGATGACTTGGACCCGAGTGGCGGGAGCATGCATATTATATGGACCAATGGCAGAAAAGAGGGGAGGCCTTGAGTAGGACACTACTACTTCAAGCTATTTTTTTTTTTTGGAACCTTTCATAAATTGGATTAGTTTCTGACATTCAAATTTTTAATGCTTTAAACATGGATAAGTTCTTTAGCCGGACAGATAGACAAAAGTTAAAACGTCATTCAAATTATCTCCACATACACATACATGTCATAAACTCACGCCTTTATTCCCAGAGTGGGGTAGGCAGAGCTACAGAATTTCCAATAACTATAAAAACTTGTTGATAATTCTGTAACCACATTTTGCACACTTAGGCGAAGATGTTTACCAGTGTATTAGTGACAGGTTGCAAGCCCATCGCCTAACAGTACTACACGCCTTTATTACCTTAGTCGGCTTTTACGACATCCACGGGAAGACTTGGAGTGGCACTGTTCTAACACACCATACTGTACGAAATTGGATTTATTTATACATAATTTACGCGGGTGCGCGCGCGTCTACTTAAACAGTTTGGCAGATCCTATAAGGTCCCTACATAGAATAAATGGACTATTGGGATCACAGCAGAATATTATCTAGATATATTCGTATGCACAAGGTGCCGTAATGATAATATTGTAACCACTTGCCAGTTCCTGCCCAGACAGACCAACCTGTTTTAGATAACCTGTCTTTCTTTCCAACATAACTCTATTTCGTTGGTACAGTACAAGTAAGTAGCTGTACATTTAAGTAGCTGGAACCTTGTCTCAGCCATTGATACACTCACGATTGCACTCGCAGAGTCAATTAATGGCGATAGGCTATTTGACAACATTGAAAATATACTACAAATTGTGGTCATCCTATCTGATACTAGCGTAAAATAACGTATTTCACTATATTTCACATTAAATGATGTCTATTTTTTTGAAAATTACACGAAATAATAAGGATTTTTTTTTGAAATTTAATCTGTGGCAAGAACGCTATGTGATGTTAGAAATACTTTATAACCTGTGATGTGAAGTCACATGCAAGTAAACAAAACAACTTTTCATATGCTAAGCTGTCAAGTGAACTTGTTTGTTTACTTGCGTGTGACGTCACACTAATCCGCCATAGATAGAAACAGCGTTTTTCGCGTTGTTTTGAAAATTTAAACTTTAACTTACATTTTTATTGATAATAAAGTAGAATCTCAAGGAAATATCAATGTAGTGTGCTTGTTATGTGATAAAGAATCATTTAAAAGATTTACTGTCATTAAGTACAAAAAGAAATTCGTCCACAGAGAATTAGTCGTCAAATCGGAAAAAATGCTAAATTGAAATATAACTATTAGGATAGTTTTCCATCCAGAATATTGTCCAAAATAGAATCATGTCCTCTGGTAAAATTGTCCAAACTTAATATAGGCCGACAGGAATAATAACCATTTGTATTTATGTTCACTTGGAAGTATTACCATTTGAAATACTTGTACATAAATTTACATTACGGTCTCAAATAAAATTAGACAATATTCACTAAAAAAATAAATAAATAAAATTAAAAAAATAAAATTAAATAAATATTATTATTTGCGTATTAAATTTTGCACATTTTTTATAATGGACATAATTCATTTCAGACTTAATTCATTTTTACCGAAAATAAATTTGGTCATAATTACATTTTATCAGATTTACACTTTGGTCAAAATTCCAAATGGTCAATTCAAGTGGACGAATTTCTTTTTGTACCTACTTAATGACAGTAAATCATTTAAAAACGTTTTCCAAAATTAGTCAAATAGCCTATTAAGGCGTACGTTAGGGGCAATTTTTTATGAGTAGTTCACTGAACTAATGGTTGAAATTCTATCATCAAATCGAAAATGTGACATATTTGGTTCAGATATTTAACAATTGTGACGATTTTTAGCCATAACTTCAGCTACTCATAAAAAACGGCGTTCAGATTAGTGACTATTTTACATAACAACTTTGAAAAAGGAACAAGTTAAGGATCTCTAAAAGGTTCCTTACGTACTATACGTTATTGCAACAAGGTACAAAAGTATACCGCTAATTATGCGTTTGACTAATAAAGGTGCGACCATGTTGGTACTACTATGACCCCGTCCTCGGTGAGATCGCACCTTTAATCAGGGAAGGTTACTTACTCATTGTTTTTTCTAAGATAAATGTTGAAGCTATTCCACGACACAACTCGCACCAACAAAACAAGTAGCGTCGGACAACGTCGCGCCCCAATCAACTAAGTATTAAGACAAAGGAAGCGCGACAAAGGGACACCGGAACTTCTTCCAAAATATTTGCACGAAAAATCTCACTGAATATAATTTAACTTACTGCTTGGCCAAAGAGGTACAGGCTACAGATGTCTCTAATAACTGTAACACACAGGTAATGTGCTAAATATTAAAAAACACAAACAAAAAATAAAGGCTGCAAGACCTGAGGGACTATTGCTTAACGCACTCGAAATCGCAATTGTTTTCATTTTGAAAATCGAAGGCTTCTCTGCATACAAAATGAAAACAATTGTTCCGCTTTGAAGCCAATTGAGATTGCGAGTACGTTAGGCAATAGCGACGCTGACTTAAATTCTTTTGTAAAATATGCCCGCAGCATCAGTGGAGTTGGAACGTAAAACTATTTATACTATACTATGGTAACTATTTATACCAAGAGAGTTGCGTTGCCGTGCGTTGTGTCATCGCCACTGCTCTGTTCTACAATAAACTAAAACCCCATGCCACGCGATGCGTTGAAATACGTGCGTCGCTATTTGGTAAAACCACCGACAACGCGCATGTGGCATCGCTGTTCTGTTCTGTTCTGTTCTTTTGACACCTCCAGCCAGCAGTTCAGCTGTAAGGACCCGTACGCACTGACTGCGACGGAGAGGAGATGTTAGATTAGGCTAGCGGGGAGAAGCACGCCCGCCCGACCGGTGCAGTAAGAGTAGCGAAGAGCCGGCCGAGCACGAGAACCTTAACCCGCACCGACCAGCCACTAATACTAAACCAATCAGGGCATACGAGCTTCGTCGCCTTTGCTGCACCAACCATCTCCGCCCGCCCCAGGCAGCAGGCGCATGTGGCATCGCTGTAAGTTTAAAATGCTTGATGTCATAGAAAACTTCATACTAACACCCGTATTTATAGTCAAGAAAAGTAATAACTTGAGTATTAGTAATGTCAAAAGTCATATAATAATCGTTACTTTAGTCATTACTTTTACTCAAGTAATTACTTTACTTGACTATAAATACGGGTGTAAGTGCAGGGGTAAGACAGCTGCGGGCCTAGTAGGTATGGTTGCGTTAAAGCATCCGTCACTCTTGTACTTATAGAGGTATAATGTGTCAGAAAGTAACAGATGTACTATCCACATGTTGTCATTGTCACGCTATAAACGCAACTAGGCCTTCAGGGACTCTAATATGGCTAATAATATAAATTATTGATAGAGTTTGACTTTGCACCTTCACATCTAAACTTCAAAACTGATTTATGGTACTGATAATAGCATAAGTCTTAGAAAATACCTTGTAAGATTTTTATGCTCATAAAAACGCTTGTACGCTTGAATCAAAATATTAATACCTACTATAATTAAACTTATAGGGCCAATACTTATTATTTTTTACTTTTTAGACGTTTTTTTACCGACTGCTTAGAGTCGGGGGTTTTTTAAATTTTAAATTTAGTTTTTATTACACGCTTTTTAAACTTTAAAGCTCAATATCTCAAAAACGGCTAAACCGATTTTGATAAAACATATCTAAGAACACTCCTGACTAATACATCTTTCAAACAAAAAAAACCGCATTAAAATCGGATCATCCGTTTGGGAGCTACGATGCCACAGACAGACACACACATTTACACACACACACAGACACGTCAAACTTATAACACCCCGTCGTTTTTTGCGTCGGGGGTTAAACATATTGCGCTTTAAGTTTTTTTTGTTATATCTAGATTACAATGCCATAATAACACTCGACCCACTCTTTGTTTTGCCTTTAGTGGCCTAATAACACATGTTATAAATGTTATATTGGCCTATTTTAGTCCCTCGATAAACAAAATGTACTGTGTCGACTTGACAAGCAACACGTAGCTAAGCCTAAGATTTTTTTTCTGTCCACTCTGTGTTGTCTGCTCTGTGGGCCGGGATAAAAGTTGTGCTAACGAGGGCCAAGTTAGCAAGGGTTTGTTTGGACATGAACGGCTTGATTCGAGGAGCCTACTGTTTCTTCCTCGACCCGCTTATGTTGGTGATAGACGACGTTTTTATTGACTCCGTATCGACTATTTACTTTCTAAATGATCTGTGGGGTTATTATGACATAGCTATGCAGTTCAGTTTACACTGACAGAAAAGGACAGCGCTATATGACTGCTATAGCTTTGTCTTTTACACTCGCCCTAACAAGAACTGCAGAGCTATGTCATAATAACCCCCCTGTAGTCAAAATTTAATATTGTTAGAGCAAAGGTACTCAAAATATTTACGCACTCTTTGGACAGTAGAGTCAAGTCGATGGATAGAGTAATTCAAGTGGACATTTTTATGTAGGTAAGTAATACATTTTGAATTATAAGGGCCCAGACAAGATGCACTACGCTAGCTAGTGTTTCTCTTCGTTTAGTTTTTAAACCAATCGCGTCACTGATAGATGACGTGATACGAAAAGTCACGTGATGTGCCGGTGACGCGATTGGTTTAAAAACGAAACGAATAGAAACGATAGTTAGCGTAATGCATCTTGTCTGGGCCCGGTGTTACAGGAAACTCACATAAGCCGAAGCTAAGCGAGGGCGGGTTAGTAGTTACTAAACTAAGACAGTAAAATAACAAACGAAATACATAAGCTCACGTCTTCATTCCCAGACAAATCCAAAAACTCGTCAACAATTCTGTAACCACATTTTGCACAATTAGGCTAGTTAAGATATACCAAAGTATTAGTGATAGGTTGCAAGCCCGTCGCCTAACAGTACTACAAGTCTTTATTCCCTTTATCACCTCTTACGACATCCACGGGAAGACAAGGAGTGGCACTATTCTAACCCGGCAACCACACGGAGCTAAAACTAAAACGGTGTATTTATAAACATTAAATTAAAATAAACACGACGACGCGCTGGCCTAGTTGGTAGTGACCCTGCCTACGAAGCTAGCGGTCCTGGGTTTAAATCCCGGTAAGGGCAGATATTAGTGTGATGAGCGCGAATATTTGTTCCTGAGTCATGGATGTTTTCTATCTATTTTATTTAAGTATATATTTCTCTATATAAGTATTTATATCGTTGTTCTAGTACCCATAATAAAAGCCTTGAGCTTAGTTTGGGACTAGGTCAATTGGTGTGACATTGTCCCCTGATATTTATTATTATTATTATAAACAAAGGATATACGCATGGCACTTGCGGAAAAGAACCCCCGTGTCATTGGCCCGACCTACTTCGAGCACCTACCCGCAGATTTGAGATCTGAACCATCTGACGAAACATTTAGGCGTCGACTGAGAAACCTTTTGTTGGATAACCCTCTGTACTCAGTAGACGAGTACATGGAATTAATTCTGTAGCTCTAGTGTATGACATTTTTCTGATAACTTTTGTACCTTTTTTTGTGACTATTGTATATTTTTGACCGTTATTTTATTTTATTTCATGTTATTTTTAAATTATTAAGACGATCCCTATTGGTGAAATGATTTGTATTATTAATTTTAATTTTATTATCTTATTAGTTTTTGACAATCATGATGCGATTCTTTTAATTTTGACATGGTAATAATGCAAACTTATATTGTAATTTGTTTCATGAAATAATAGTACATTGTGTATTAAGGGTGGTAAAGAAAGAATTACAAACGAGAGTCTGTTAGAAGCCCGAAGCCGTAGGCTGAGGGCTTTAATGACTCGAGCTTTGTATTTCCTTTACCACCCGTGTAACATACAATGTTTTTCATCACAATTGCGAGGAAATGAAATAAAATCAGACAAAAGATCATATTTTTAACTTATTAGCGGCAGACTACATCATTGTCTGTGACTTACCACAGATAATGTCAAACGTGTTCGGAGTCCGATTCTAGTGACATATGAGATCAATAGTTTGTTATGCGAGATTGTTAGGAAATAGTATTCAACCGACATTTCATCTCGAATGAAACTCATATCGAATGGCACAAGAATTGGGGTCCTGACGTATTGTGATAGTTTGAGTCCACGTATAATATTTAAAAAAAAAGGTATTACGCACTTAAGTAACGTAATGGTAAAAAAAAGGCCCGCGGGTATTATTTTGGATTTACGGTCGATTTTTCTAGCATGTTAGGACACTATTTACGAGCAAGTGTGATGAAAATAAACTAAACTAACTAAACTATATATTTTCCTAGGACAAATTAAAAACAAGTAGGTACCGTAAAACTACACAACTATGGTCCTAGCCTGTAACAATAGTCCAATTTTCCTCATTACATTAATCTAAAGTATGATACCTTACGGCTATTATTGCTGGATATAATGTACCGTTTAGCCTAAAATCGATTGCTCTAAACTCAAGCTAGAGCTAAAAGCTATCATATTTTTTGAAAAATTTGATAAGTAAAATTGAACTATTATTGTAGGCCAGGACCATAGTTGTGTCATTTTACGGTTAGAGGAAAAGGTAGCTAAGATTTGAAATCAGATCCTCTGACTCCAAAACTTTTAGTAACAGCTATGAAACCCTTCTTTGAGCGTGGCCCGATATCCTCTTGGCCAGTTTTTTTAGACAGAAATGTTCTCCGGGACCACCCGTTGTCACCAACTAACCTCCGTCTTACAAACTTAGTCACGCAAAAACCCCTTTCATTACCAAATGTTTACTCGTAGCTATGATTAACAGCCTCGCAAATTAAGCCCAAGTCTGCACTGTGATTAAGAACTGGCGTTTCGAATTGGAACTGTATCCAGTTATCGTTTAATGAGAAACATGCTCTAGTTCGCGATAAGTATCGTTCCTCGTGTTACGTTTTGGGATGACATAAACAGTTTGATTATGAGGTTTTTCGGCACGGAGTGCAGAAAGCGAACGAGAAGGGAGACGGATGGTAAAGAGGCTTTAATTCCCTGCAATCCCGAGGTCGCAATGCGTTGCTTACTCGTGAGGACAACAATGAAATGCCTGTATTTATTTCTTTGTTAAAAACTTTAAATGCCATGCAGATGTCAAATTAAGTTCTAACAAAATATAGTTGTATCTATACTTACCGTAATGAGGCCAATATTTGGCGTTAAAAATGAATATTATGAAAACAATCTAAAGTACACACTTAGTTATATAATTATAATGTAGAAAATGACATACATACTTTTAAAAATACATAAATACTTACTTGAAAAAACCGCCAGGCTCAAGTGGGATTGGGCCGGTCACGTCTGACGCAAGCACCCAGACTGGTGGGCCACCTAATGGGCGACGCAGACGGGGCAGGCCTAGACGGAGATGGCGGGACGACTTGGACGCATACCTCAGCAACTGGCCGGAAGAGACATCTAATAGGGACTCATGGAGATCAAGGGGAGGGAGAAAAAAGTGATTTAAGAGGAAGGTATTACTATATAAATTCTGGATTATGTACGGGTGTTACATAATGTCTTCCCGTGCATGTCGTAAGAGGCGACAAAGGGAGTTAAAGGCTTGTAATACTGTTAGGCGATGGGCTTGCAACCTATTTCTGCAAAATGTGGTTACGAAATTATCAACAATTTTTTAAAGTTGTAGGTCATTCTGTAGCTCTGCCGATCCCACTCTGGGATTACAGGCGTGAAGGTATGTATGTGTGTATGTTACAAAAAACTTACGTAAAACCGAAACGAAGCAAGGGCAAGTCAGTAGTATATAATAATTCGCTTTTAGTAGTTAATTTTAGGCCTTTAGCTTTCATAATAGCCTATCAAAGAACACTTAACTTAGTTTTCACTTCAATTATTGGATTTCGAGTAAAGTTAAAACTTTATGCTAGTTAAACTCGAATATAATTTGAGGTTTAGTTTCGGTGTTGAAATCATTTAAAGTTTGCTAATGGGGATGGTTAATTAAGGTAATATTTGATGAGTTTATGATGGGTTTATAACACATTTCGTGATGAGTTTGGGACGAAATATCAAATAAGCGAATTATTAGAGAGCACAATTATTTCATTGCAAGGAACCTTAAAATAACGTTTTTTTTAATAGGTCAAATGAGGCCAGATTTTCAGTTTTACGAAAGCTCATTGCTAGATATTCGTTGGTTAGGTTAACTAAGAACTATAAAAAATATTTCCGCCATTACTGTCAAGCTACTACAACTATCACAACGTTGGCAATACGATAACGTTTCATAAGCAATATGGTTTTACCGAGTAGAATAGAGCCCTAGCAGTGTCTATCTTTAGACGAATTTCAGTTCCATTAGCCAATTTTTTATAAGTCAGACCCAGTGTGCAATAAGATGTACCCATAGGATTACCAAAGCAATTAAGTTTGATTTGTATACCAAATAGTAATAAAGTTTATTTTCCTTTCTTCATAAATTGAAAATGGCATTTTCGAACAACCGTAATTGAACTTTATTGCCTTTATGATAGATTCAAAATCCCAATAACAAAATAAAAAGCCTTAAAAAAGATTAAAGGTATCGAATCAAATAATTTTTACAGTTTCTACCTTAACGTGGCAGTTCACGTGTTATGGCCGACTGTACAGTTTGTCTTCCACAACCCGTTAACATCACAAAACAATATTTATTTCAAGTTCAACGTCTTCGCAAGTTCACTACAAAAATATATTTATCCCAGACTAAGCAAAATAGGCCTGTAACGCCATCTACCTCATTAGCATAAAAACTTTTGACGTAACTTGTGGAATATCTGCGAGATATAATATTTATCACGGTCGCTGGGCTTTGCGAGGCTGGGGAAATCGGAGAGGGTTCCATTGGGTTCCGTATAGATAATAAATGATTTATAAACAACTAGCGGCCCGCCCTCGCTTCGCTTCCGTTTATGTGAGTTTTCTGTAACATGCGTAAATAAACCAGAATTCATTATACCTGATTCCTGAATATTATATAGGGTAAGGGATTAATAGATAGTTTACTCAATACATTAAGTTTTTCATTTTATTTTTTTACCCTCTAGGATTTGATATAACACAGTCGCCAACGAAATGATTAAGACATTTCCACCCCCGCCCACCCTGTGGCAGGGCCAACCTAGAAAATTGCCCCTGCTTGTCTATACACATCACAATTAAGGAGGCAATTAAGGTTCAACTTCCTAAATTGCCCCAGCGGCAGGTGTTTCGGTAATCCGCTTTATTATTTGGAATTTCAGGGTGCCCCCCTTTTCAGTCATCCTAGGTCAATCTAACTGAATTCTGCGCCTGTTTCACTGACCTAAGATTATCGTAAAAAGGTGTTCAAAATCCTAAACTTTTTTGAACTCGGTTGAATGTAACTACATTCCTACCTGAATTCCTTACGCGATAAAAATATGATTATGAAGGCTTTTTAATTAGGTAAGTATAAAAAGTAATTAAATATCAAAGGACAATTATCACACCAATTCTCCTAGCCCCAAACTAAACTCTAGGCTTGTATGTACTATGGGTTCCAGACAACTATATAGAGAAATTATATACTTAATACATAGAAAACATCCATGGCTCAGGAACAAATACTCGCGCTCATCACACAAATATCTGCCCTTACCGGGATTTGAACCCAGGACCGCTAGCTTCGTAGGCAGGGTCACTACCGACTTCGTCAAGTATCTACCTTGTGACACTTGTCAGTGAAGTTAGAACGAATTTAACGATACCTCATCCGCAGCAACTAGGATACCTATCCGTTCAGCCCGTTTTTTTTTGATTTAAACAGTATTCCTATGGTGTCACCAAATAATTCCTCTGGAAGACCAGCTCTGGCCTAAAAACTAGTAACATGCTGAGCAGGAACCATTTTGCTTCATCTGGCACGAGTTCATTTTTTGCTTTTAGCTGTACCTGTGTTAGATGTAAGCAAACAAACGTTTTTTTTTCTTTCTAATAAATAAAAAATAAGTTTCAACAACTGGTTACTTAGCAGCTCCCATGGCCCCTAAAATGATTCAAACGGACCCCAAAAAACTGTGTGGCAAAATTCAAAACAGAATATTATGTAAATGAGTCCGCCCCTTTTCACACCGGAGCTCAAAAGCCACTTTATCCGCTGGATATGATAAGGGATACGCATGTACCTAATCTAGCTGAACACAAAGAGGTCTGTTTTCTCCGGGATACTCGCCCCATTCAAGATCGATTTACTTATTGAATTTAGCGATTTTCGGCTTGGTTTTTTGAGTGGAATTGGTGGATGGTTGTATTTGTAGATGTGAGTTTGTTTGTGTCAGTAATATCTATTCATAAACGTGATTGAATGCTCGAACTATATAAAGAAAATAATTGAAGTCGTTTAACAATAATTTGTTCAACGATACGAGATACCTTATTGGTTGTCACGTATTCTCATCGTCATGATAGCTCTTATTTACCTGACAGTAGTTAAGAACAATATGACTGACATGCCAAAGTAATATGATTTTACAGAGTATAACAGAGACCCCGGCTATTAAGTCTTGACTGAGATACATTCAGTGGGGATATTATGACCTATCTGTGCCATTCATTTTACGCTGAGAGAAAAGGACAGAGTTATGTAACTGCCATAGCTCCGTCCTTTACGCTGACTGTAAAATGAACTGCATAGCTATGTCATAATAACCCCCCAGATAATAGTTTTCTCTGAACTGCGAGAAAATTAAAACTAGAAATGTCGATACTACATTAGTAGATTGTGAGTGAGACTTATCATGTCGCTCAACATGAGAAAAAGTCTTCCAGGGTATTTATATACCTGCCAAGTTGTAGTCAGATAGTGAATACATGGCCGAAGGGAGCCGACAGAGGGTTGACAGCAATGCCACTATAGCATTGAGAGTTCGTTTTTTACTACCTATTATTGATTCAGTAAACTGTCTTCTAGTCATTCCCCCATGGTTTGGTTATTCAAGAGAAAATTTCTCACAATCAGTACTCAATACTCAAACATTAATTTAAAATTAGCAACTTAAAACAAATTCAACAGTTTTCATGTTTTTATACTGTTGTCTACATAAAGAGATATTTTTTGCCACAGCAAATATAATTAGGCCATCCATTCAGAAAACAAAGAACCATAGATAACAAACAGGTCCATTACTACCATCCTCCTTCGACAGTCGGTAGATTAAAACTACCATTAAAAACCATAAACAACAACTAAACCTGCTGCATGGTCAACATTCCACAAATACCATACAGTTCGTATTTCACGTTTTCATTATAATTCCATCAAAACCTAAAATTACTCGCGCACCCGCTTCATTAAACAAAATAACAACGAAGCCAAATACACGAAAATTTAATTACAAAAACCCCTTGCAATGTACACAAAAATAATTCCCCGGGGTCAGGGTAATACTGGAATCAGAATAGCCGTCTGTTTGCATACTAATGATGTAATCGACTGCTTGGTAACCGATGCTGGACCTAGTTTGAATGGTTTTTGAGACGAATTAGCAGTTGAGCTTCGGAAGGTGATTTTAGACGAAGAAGGTGAAGGTGATTTTAATTTTATAGAAGTCAGATTTGGATTGGAAATTTCAGAGAAAGATACAGTGCAACAGGTCTTACAAAAGATAGATAAAAAAATCCATGTCCTCCCGTGGATGTCGTAAGAGACGACTAAGGGAATAAAGGCTGTGTAGTACTGTTAGGCGATGGGCTTGCAACCTGTCGCTAATACACTGGTAAACATCTTAGCCTAAGTGTGCAAAATGTGGTTACAGAATTATCAAAAAGTTTTTATAGTTGTTGGAAATTCTGTAGCTCTTCCAACCCCATTCTGGGAATAAAGGCGTGAGTTTATGTATGTATGTATGTATGACATAGTGAAACTCGTTTACATAATTACATACATACATACATTAAATCACGCCTCTTTCCCAGAGACCACTTCTTTCCACCTGCTACGATCCTGACAAATCTGTTTACAACATGAAATTCTTAAAATTAAAATTATAATTACAAGTAAAATTAAGATGCGTGATTCAAGAGTCATCTTTATGAAAAGACGCCAATTCAGCATGGTAAAATTTGGTGCAAATAGTCTTTCAGATTCAGGTAATGTCGGTTAAACTCACATAAGAGAGTAACTATGAGAGCGTTCCTACTAGCTGTCACACTGTACAACCACTCGACAGTGCACGTCGAAAGGAGTGGTGTAATTAGAAATTATTCCACCTTAAAGTCAGTAGAACACTGTTCTAGAAATTTTTACAATCATTTTACTTTGAATACTTTGGTGTTTGAAAAGGATTATTTTAAAAGAAATAGAATGCAGATGAGCAAGGTCATCTAATGATAAGTAAACCAGTGGCGGATTCAGGGGTGGTTAATGACTTCAGTCAAAATAAAAAGCAAGAAAAAGAAAATTTGAGAGGTCAAGTCGAACGGTTATCAACATGTCCGGGAAGTTAAGCAGCTCTAACTGCTTCAATTTTGTTACTTCGAGAAAAAAGGTTAGTTAGTTTTTTTAAAAGCCCTTAGATCTGGTTTGGAAATATAGACGCCGGGAAAGAAAAGCACCGCCATCACCAGGGGTCAAAAACCGTCGGCGATAACGGTACAAACGAACACACTTTATTAAGAACTAGTAAGAATTTTAGAAAAACCTCTTTCAAGGAAAATAAAAGTATATAGGTCAGCAGAATTAGTAAGTTCACATAACAATTTGCCGCGGCAGCGCGCGCTCTTTATGCTAATCTCGTTAGGGCGGGATAATTTAACAGTTTGCCTTACGAGACCGGGGTAACCTTGGGTCCGGGTCGTTGGAAGATATATGGCTTAACTAGAGGAGGCCCGTGACTTTGTGCACGGTGAATAATGTATCCCTCTTTCTTCCCGTTGCTTCCTTGTTTGTCTCTGTTTGGGGTCGATTTTGGAAAAATCATTGCTTAATTGCTCATTGCTTAGCTAGTATTGTAAGTATTGTAAGTTAATTTGACAATTTGGTTAAGCAGAGTAATTGCAGTGCCCTTACAGGGTTTATGTTGATCCATGTAATAGTATTTAAGATCTTTGTAACTACAACATAAGGCAATAAAATATATGACTATGACTATATGACTATATAAGGGTCATCGTTTAACTAAAGACTGCGCCGAGCGTACGCCGGATGTACAGTGGCGCCCTCATTACTATTATTGTGTCTTCTAATAAACTAAAGTATTTTCTTGAAATTGGTCGGTAGGATTTTGTACTACAAATGAAAACACAACTTAGTTTTTTGATCAGTAGTTAAAGTAACTTAATTGTTAAAATTTAAAAAAGGAATCGAAAATGTGAAGGAATCTCAAGGAAATTTTTAATTCATTTTTCGATTTGATGGATGAGCAACAGGCCCTTGTAGGGTTTATCACATAGTTTAATAACAATTCACCTTCGAGTTATCAACTTAACGGAAAAAAGTGGCCACCATTTCCCGTTAAGCTGACTACTCAAAGGGTTAATTGTTATTAAACCTTGTTACGTATCCCATAAACTGTGTTGTTACTTGCGCTACACGATCGTATCGTCTGATTGCAAGGAAATTCTTTAGTTAATTAGAAAACACAATAATAGTAATGAGGGCGCCACTGGACGCTCGAAGTTTGCTCAGTGCAGTCTTAAGAGCCAGGCTTGGTGAAGTATTTTATTTTGGGTCACGATGATGCCTTATACCATCAGGTGACTCGCTTGCCTCGTCTACCTCCTTTTTCACATAAAATTATAATAAGAAACTGCCACTCTTCTTTGTTCTCTGCCAGCTTTTTCACCTCCTAATACTTCACAATTTTGTCATGTCTATACTTTTCATAGATAAAATAGAAGTAACAACTTTTTCCACCTTCAATTCAAGATGGCAGCTCACTCCTCTCCTTCAAAGGTTGAAAACTTATTTTTTTATAACGACCTCATGCTTTAACACCATCGATTAAAAAAAACTAAAGCTTCACCTCTTGTTAGTCCCCACAGACTGTATTAATAGTGCACGTCTCTTTGCTATGTTTTAAGGGGTCAAATGAGGCTGGATAAAGGAGAAAATTTAGCAAGTATAACTTGTGAAAACATTTGAAGATATTATATGTCTAACTTGTTAAATATTCTGCTTTATCCAGCTCTATTTATCCCTTTTCTGGACAATACGCGCCCTTGTTAACACACCCCTTATAAAAGGACAGCTGTCTTCAAACGTCAAGTTTTTGCGCGAAAAGCCCTTTCTGACCCACAGAGGAATATTTAAAATGCCGCCTTAAATGTTCAGAGAAAAATCCACTGTGTTTTGAAAAGTTTAAGGGTTATTTTGGTGTGTCACTTTGTTATTTAAATTAGTTTTATATTAAAGCTTTTTAAGGGTTTAAAATTAAGTCTGGGGGATTGTTACGGTTAAGGCAAGGCAAGGTTGTGTAACATAAATTATGTTGTCATACAAAATACGGTCAAATGAATTGAAGATTGTTTTGTTTTATTCATCAACGGTAAAGTCAGCCTTATAAGTAGCTTCGCACTTATGTACCTTGTCGCTTTAACGCCTTTACAAGATTAGAGTAGCACTAAAGTGTGCAGCTACTTTATACTTAAGGCCGACCGTACAGTCAAGTTCATAAATATTTGTACTCTTTAGTACCTTGTCACTTTCATCGCTGTGACAGTTCTGTATGGCAGTGAAAACATTACATTAAATAGAAAAGGTACTTGACAGAAGCGCGTGAAGCTAACCCCTTTTGTGCTTCTGTTTAGTCCATTGGAGAAAATTCTCTTTTACCGAACAATTTTCTTCGCGTGTGATATCCACGGACTTATTGCTCTAATAAGTCCATGGGAGTGTCTATAAATAACTTGACATTGGCGAAATACACCTTAACAGGAGTGAAAGCCATTAAATAAAAAATAAAAAAAAGATAAGGTACTAAAGTGTAGCGGTTCCTACACATATTTATCAACTCGACTGTCAGGTACTCCCGGCTTTATACAAGCGTTCAGCTAGCTATCGCTATTCCAATTGAATCCCAACTGACACCACTTGATTTGTCACTTGTTTCACAGAAAAAAAACCGGTCACGTGCAAGTTGCACTCGCGCACTATGGGTCCCATACTGCAATTCACACTTGCCCAGATAGGGTCCCGTTTGGCACCTCAGATCACTTTGATACCGTTTGGGTACGGAACCCTAAAGAACGAAGGTTGCTGATCAGTAACAAGTATATTTTTATTTAAGACTAGTGGACGCTCCCGACTTTGTACGGGTAGAATTAGTTTCTCGTTAAACCACCTATAAATAATTATAACGGGATCGTATCAAAATCGTGAATTTTCACAATTCAAACTTACACATTTATTTGAAAAAAAAAAACAAACAAGACAGGAAAAAAGAAGACGAGTAAAATGAACTAATGTCAAGTCAAATTTTAGAAGACTAATTTTTTGATATCATTTATAAATCAAACCTAACGGCAATTAAACTATCCATTTTATATAAAATAGCTCTAGGAAAACAACAGCTCTCGGTAAATTGAAAACTCAGACTAGGTGAACATTCGGAAAAAAGCGGAATTTGAGGTTCCCTCATTTTAAATTGAACATATGAATTTATTCTCGATATATTACACCCATGACGAAAATGAGGGAATTGTTTATTATTTTTTCATCACACTTGCTCGGAAAGGGTTTTATAACACGCAGGCGTTTAGGGCAGTTATAGCCGACTTAGCTCCCGCGGGAGTTATAGATTTTCATAACTCCCTAGGGAGTTATGAGTTTAGTTTTAAAATATAGAATCCACTTGTACATCATTTCAGACCAAGGAGGTGTAAAATCAGCCAAGGTTTATTTCCTATATTCAAAACTTGGCTACAAACCAATTTTACTGTTTAATTAAACTTATACGGCACATTTGTCTGCATTATATTTATATTTTACCATTATTTCAGAGACATTCGCAATTATTTTATTAAATTTCATTTTGAAAATTTGTACAATCTGGCAGAATGGCCTGTATTTGTCAAGTTAAAAAAAAAACAATTCTAAGCATTATCTGTGGCAGACTAAAAAAAAGTTGTCAAACTCTTTTAGCTTAGCGAATCGAGTTCGTTTAATTTTGTTTGATTGTTTTTTCCGAAGCGTATTTTGTTTAAAGGTACGAAAAAAACAAACTAAATATGACTTCCTCATCGGAAGAATCTGTAGTGACATCAACACCACCTGATTTGTTAAATGCGGCTCAACTACTCAACAATGATTTGCTGCCAGCGAAATCTAAAGAAAAGGTTTTTTTTTTCTATTTGTTTTTTATTTCCTCGCTAATGTGATGAAAATCATTGTGTGTATCATAGGCATTAAGGAGATTGCAAACTCGAGTCATTAAAAACCCTCCGCCTTCGGCGTCGGGCTTCTAATAGTCTCTCGTTAGCAATCCTCTTCTTACCGCCCTTGATGCACAATGTACTATTACCCGACATTTTGAATCTGTTTTAGGATTTTTATAAAAAGAGTAACGAGATATGTTGAAGTTCTAGTATTTTGGGAATGAGAATGAGCGTTGTATATGTGCGGTCGAATTCAGAAATCGTTGTAGGTATATTTTAATACCTTGTCGCGACAATTGACAGTCATTTCAATCTACTCTCACTTATGTTACTGCGACAAGATACTAAAACATACAGCTGGGTGGATCAACGTTTTATGGTTCTTATTCTGTCCCGTATGCCAGCAGATAATGGTATAGAGCTTCTTAGATTTTTTTTATTATACATATATACTTCTAGCACAATCCGGAGAGAAGCCATTAAATAATGGGTTTGTAATTGCCAATAAAACTGATTTTTAGTGGACTTATGAAATATCCTTTGAAATCGTAGCTTTAAAGATGAAAGAGTGACCCAGGAGACCCACCATGGCAACGAGATACAACAAAAAAATTACCGACGCATTTTTCGCATTCTTCATTAAAGGAATAAGTAGACAATTAGTAAAAAAACAATAATACAAAAGAAGACTTTTATTCATTAAGTGCAATCACACAACTTATCACAATGATGATGTCATCATTCAACATATAAGCACATTTAACAATCACTTGATCGATTTATTTCTACACTTAACCAATCACAAAAATCATAATTTTAGTACCGTTAAGTTTTACATGTTGTTGTTCTTAAAGTTTCAAAAATATTATATACTTAGTTTAATTTTAATAAGACAATGGCGTAATTTAGTTCAGACATTATAATTTAAAAAACCTTAGACAAAGACAGGGGGCATAAATACTATTAATAATCACATTTTTTTTAACAAAAGTAACATACAGCTTTAAAAATTTAAACACATTATCACCACATTTCATTTATCCCAATAGAAGGCGGTTTTAACCATGAATTTAGATATAATTAAATACTTCATTGAGGAACGTATAGCTTTAGGCTTCTTTCAGAATACATATAATTCATTATTTATTTCCTTAAAAAAACATTATCACAATTTTTATTCCAACACGACTGTTAAACTTGGCGCTTTTAAACAAATAAATATTATGTATAAGAAACACAGACATTGACATAATATTTAATATTATAGGAACACATTCGCACTTATAAATAAATAGAAAATACTGTGATAATTTTTAATATGCTTCTTACATATAATAATGTAAGCCCAGAACTTAAAATTTAATTACCTAAAAATATACTGCCGTTCAAGTACATTCACCAAATATATAGATATATAATATAATATGTACAAGGTGCTCTAAAATATTTAAATTCGTCTCTTAGACCCAAACGACACCGACAGTAATCCTATCTGTATCAGGCAATGAATGGGACAGAGATATAACTCTTATAGCTCCATCCCGTTCACTGACTGAAACTTGGCATGTTTTGAAAGCTTATAAATCGGTGTGAAGGTCGGTCAAAATGGCCATAAATATACAAAATTGTTGATGTGTCTAGGCGGAACCTGGCAGGTCGTGTACAATCATGAAAAAAAATCCTCAAAATACGACATAAGCTACCAGCATTGCACTTTGTTCATTAGATCCAGGCCAGAAGTATTGCTCGAAAAACATGGTACTTTGTACTTGGGACTCTAGTTCGTTTGGAAGTAGTTTTATTTTCGGTCGGCAATGCTAAAGCGCGGACGCCGACAACGAAGAATTTCGTACATTGACCTTAACTGCAGGGCGACCTATGACAATAGAGAAACGGTTACAATCGAAAATGCCAGCGGTCAATTTCGCTGTGCGAGCGCACCGGCAATATCGTAGTGCGCGAGTGACAGGGACAAGTAATGGTGAGTCAATGTACGACATTCGTGTTGAACGCCCACGCGTCAGCTTGCAATCAACGATGTTGAATGATAACAATTATATCGTGGCCATGATTTACCTTAAATGTGATCTCTTGGTTTTCCGGTTTTAATCCTGTTAATTTGCCTATTTCTTCTGTTGTATTCTTGTATTATATTGACGACTTTATTATACAATAATCGGTCAAGCGAGTTATGTATATGCATGGCTGCATTGAAAGCCAGGGACTATGGATACTTCAAATATTGTGTTCAGCACGATAGCTAAAAAACACTAAGCTTAGTAGCTTAAAAAGTGTTTTGGGTTCAGAAACAGTTGGTTAGACTCGCATATAAGTGTCATTGTATTTTTTGATTGATAAATGAGCATGTGCTGAAGTTTCTTGCATCGCTTCTTCGCAATGAAGGTCTTGTCCGAAGCGCTAGTAGATTCACTCCGTATTACCGCCGTGTAAAACAGCCCTCATGTCGCCAAATTACTAAAGTTTTTGTGAGAGCGTATGAAAGCGAGAGAGAGAAGTAAATACCCGAAGATTGTCTCAAGATCTAAAGCACTGAATAATAAAGCTCTGGACTTATATTAAAGCACCACTAATTTAACGCTAAAATAATAACGTCACTTCACACTTGATTAAGTTACGTGTACAACTGGATACGCATCATTCTACACTTCTAATTAAAATAAATTTTATAAGACCAATGACACGACTCTTAAGAAATTAATCGAGATGTAAATAAATAATATTTGAGGATGCTTCAAATAAAATGGTAGAGACTCCGGTCTTCGAGAGATATAAATAAACAATAGTCAACCAAAACTTTTAAAATTCATTGACTTTCTTTTTTGTTTTTGTCCATGTAGCAATAACAAAACTATGCGTCGCTATGCCCAAAATTGTTTATACACCAATATATGAGATCAATTTGTCATTTTTCGTTAAATGGAATCGGCGTTAAACCGCCGTATTTACCAATAAGATGGACTTTTGATTGTTTAACGAAGGAAGAAAATTGTATACTCTTTGTCACTTCTAATTTCAAACATTAATATGTAACTAAATTATTGTTACTAAAACTAAATGGAAAAAACGGAGTTATAAATAAAGTTAGGGGTAAATTTTAAAAATGAGTCAGGAATAGAAATGTTCGAAAGACGTCTACGTTAATTTATAATTCGTCACTGATCCTGTAATACAGCGTAACTAACAAATTAAATAAGTAGCAAAGTACACCTTAGCACATAAGTCAGTAAGGTACATTTTGCAAATTATTGTTTTTTTTACTGACCCGGTAGTGCAAGGTCACCGACGTTATATAGTTCTGTGTAAAGTCGGTGCCAGGTGAAAGGGGCAAAGGCATAAAAAAAAAGTACTGTTTGACACATAACCTGAAATTGTCAGCGAGTGTGTTTTTATTCAGACACACGTAATAATGAATTATTTAATCTTAAATTTAATACGAAGGTGATGATTAAGGTGAAATTGAAAAAACCTCACGTGAGTTTCAAAAGTACGTACGACCATAGAGTAATAATGGTAAATTGGTTCGTTTGCTTTTGTTTACGTATTTTCCCATTTCAATCGACACTGACTTTAGGTAAACTAGAATTATTACAACTATCAAGTTAACATAATAGTAACAATACGGTATTTGACAAAGTCAAATCAGCTTCTTTTTATGAAACATCAAAAACGCTCCGTTACTATGGAATTTATAGGGATTACTATCTTGTGACGTCACAATCAAACAGCGTCCTTATTGTTGCATTTTATGAATTTAAAAATATTAAAATAGGAAACATAAATAAAACATTGATGTTTTCCTAATTTTTATAATGTTTATCTGTTGTTAATGAAAAACCAATTCAATTTTACTCTTGTTAAATACCTACCCTATTAGAACTTGGATATATTTTAAACAAAGTTATGCTTCTTATATTCAACGAAATTAATTTCACAGTATTTAAGTTTAAATAAAATAGTTTAAAATAAATACAATTTTAATTAAACAACGCGCAAGATTTTGACCTTAAAGTAACGAAGTACATGTACTTCCAGTCTTATTTATATAGCAATAGAGCATATTATTAGTCAAACTATAGTTGCCAACGTTATTACCCTGTGAAAGATATTTTTCAAGATAATTGAAGATATTTGCATTTTTATTACTTATTCTGCCCTCCTAAATAAAAAGGACGAATACAAAATTTGATAATCAAAGTAAATTTAACCCCCCGCTTTAAGAAATAAGGTCACTTATACATACGCGGTTCTATGAGACATACGCCTTTCTTCCAAAGGAGGGGGCAGTATTGACCTTTAATTATTTTACTATAGTTAAGTGTATGCAAATATGTTGATCCCCCTCTAAGTTTAACCTCGTAAGGTCCAGTGTGCAATAGGATGTATATAATCAAGGCAATTTAATTTGAACTGTGTTACACATTACAAGTTTACAACCTTAAGAATAAGGTTTATTTTCTGGCACTATCGCACAAACGTAATTGAACTTTATTGACTTGATTGTAAATTCAAAGTCCCACTTACAAAAATCTTCCTGTTTGTAGTATGGTGGCCCTTACGAGGATGAAACGATAAAAACGTTTAGGTTCACTTCGTCCACACTCCCACTTTGTCAACTTCCTAGTTCGTCAGCAATCGCATTTCGTCCACAATAAATTCTCAATTCGTCCACTTCCCACCTCGTCAACATTCCCATTTTGTCCACTTCCCATCCTGTCCACACTCCCATCCCGTCCACACTCCCACCTCGTCCGCATTCTCACCCCGTCCGTATTCTCACCCCGTCGGCTTTCCCATTTCGTCCACAAACCCAAGACACCCTTATTAAAAGAATACACCCGAATTGTTTTTTTTTTTAAGTTTGCTCCAGTTTCATGGCCTACCCTGTTTATTACGGACACAAGTAGGTACATTTCGATATAACACTGATGTAATTTTTTTTCTATAACAATATATATGGACGAAATGGGAATGTTGACCAAGTGGGATTGTGGACGAACTGGGAATATGAACGAAACGGGAAGTTGACTAAGTAGGATTGTGGATGAGTGGGCATATGGACGAAGTGGGAACACGGATGAAATGGGAAAGTTGTAGAAGTGGGATTACTGACAAACTAGGAAGTTAACAAAGTGGGAGAGTGGACGAAGTGAACCTAAACGGATAAAAATTAAGAAATCTGAAAAAAAAAAACTCATTTTGCTAATATTTTTTAAGGGAGTTTAACAAAAGATACGTTTTATCTACAGCCTTGTTGTAAAACTGATATTACGTCACCCGGTATAGTCATAAGTGTTTTAAAGTTCATTATTACACCGATACTGTAATGACATTCAAATTTCGAATATGCCCGAATCGCCATGCAATTTGATGCAGCTCTAATACTCGTGTTAAACTCATGTTAACTGCATCATTTATTTTGACATATCTGGCATAATCCTTGATCTCAAGCGATTCTATTTCTTAAAGGTAGATTTAAATATAATAATAAAAATAAATATTTAAAAAACGCATCATTTTCCATTTGGATAAATGTATATTAAATTTTTAGATAATTTACGATAGACTGTAGATAAATTATTATTGTAAGCTACTATGCACAATTTGATCGCACTCGTGTTATAATGACTATCATTATACAACTGTAACATAAATTATTAATATCAATCACGAGGGCTAGCACACATCGTTAGCGACTTGTTTGCCACTCAGCTATCTCTTTCTACCAAGTGAAAAAACTTTAGAGACTAGTGAGATAACACGACTCGTGCTAGCACCTCGACACCTCTGATTTTATACAATTCTAGATTCAGATCCGGTTCCTACAAAACGCTTTTAAAGCATATCACTACATAGTATAAAACAAAGTCGCTTTCCGCTGTCTGTCCCTATGTATGCTTAGATCTTTAAAACTACGCAACGGATTTTGATGCGGTTTTTATTAATAGATTGAGTGTTTCAAGAGGAAGGTTTATATGTATAATAAATCCTGTTTCATGTAAGGTTGTTACAGAAAACTCACATAAACCGAAGCGAAGCGAGGGCGGGTCGCTAGTTTATTATAACAATTACAGGAAATTCTTTAAGACTGTTCTATAAAACTGGCACTCACTCAACATAACTTGTTCAATGTTCGATACCCGTCATATCCAAGCTGTCGTCGTCGGAAGCGAAGCCGGTGTAGTGGTTGCCGCACTCCTTGTCCCCGACGGTGTGCGCGTGCGCGAGGATCTCCTCGAGCTGCAGCTGCACGTCCCCAAGGAGTGCGCGGCGAGAGGGTTCCGGCGCCCAGCAGCCCTGCATCACGGACCAGCACGCGTCGGTGAAGTGGGGAAGACGCTCCGGCCGGAGTCCTATGGTTATCAGAGATTCACGTAAATCCAAAAGTTTGTGAGTTAGTTTGTTCCTTCTTCACGCTGCAACGGTGGAAATAAAAGTTGCCAAGGGAATAATGATAATCTTAATCTAAACGGTCGAAGTCCAAGCCTTGGACTTCGACCGTTTAGATTGGACTCCAAGGTATAAGCAATCTCCATGCCAAATTTCATCAAATTTCGTCAAGCCGTTGCAGCGTGAAGAAGTAACAAACTAACACACGCACACACAAACTTAAGCATTTATAATATTAGTGAGATTGTGTTTGTTTTGTTTGTTTAAATTATCCTATTGTTTCAATCACCTTCCGGGTTTTAACCGAGCGGACCAAAACGGAAGCGCTGGCTTCACAGCCGAGTTAAGAATTTATTTGGTATATATTTTAGTGTTTTTGCTGTGAACTTTTACTATTGTTAAGCGATGGGCAACCTGTCAATAATGTACAGTCACGGAATGAAAAATTTGACCGCCTTAAGATCTGTTTTTGCTTGCTTAGTATAAGTTATCGTTATCAGTATCTGCTTATCGACCGAGTACATGACACATACCGTCATAATGAATGTCATTTAACATGACCCACAGATACATGGTTACCATGGTCACGTATAAACAACAGCCACTATTGGTTCAAACTCAACTCAAGTCTTTATTGGTCGTTACAAAAGTGTTGTTATGGTCACGTATAAACAACAGCCACTATTGTTTGAAACTGAACTTAAGTCTTCATTGGTCGTTATAAAAGGGTTGATATGGTCACGTATAAACAACAGCCACTATTGGTTAACTGAACTTAGTCTTTATTGGTCGTTACAAAAGGGTTGCTATGGTCACGTATAAATAACCACCATTATTGGTTTAATATTACTTCTCTCGTCGGTTACACAGTTTAAAAATGTAACATGTGCTTGCAACGCGTAAATGAATTTATTTGAAAACTAGTCAACCTTTTCGTTCCGCGACTGTACATTGGTAAACATCTTAGCCTGTTTGTGCAAAATGTGTTCACAGAATTAGGTATCAACAAGTTTTTAGAGTTGTTGGTCATTCTGTACACGCTCCGGGAATTAACGCGTTGTAGGGTAAATCGTCAGTAACTGGCTACTTTAGAAAGTGTAATTTAGTTACTAGCCACCAAATTTTTTACGCTGTTAGTAAAGATACTTGGACAGTACTCCGGGTAATAACTCAAGATCTAGGTATTCTAGTTTAATTGCAAAAATGTGAGCAAATATCTTTCTTAACTCATTTTATTGCAAAGTGGCCAGTTACCGGGGGGTGGCCAGTTACTGACGATTTACCCTATGTACGGTCACGAGCGTTAATTTGGGACCAATTTCAAGAAAAATAATGCTTGAAATCGTCAATGTCACTAGAGATGTCAAGTCATTTGTAACTTTTAGGAAACTCAGCCTTATTGTTGTAGAATATCAGATTGACTTTGGACCTAAGGTGGGTACCAAATTAAATTTCGTGACTTTATGTGTGTTCTTCTTCTACCCAATGCGGGAGAGTGGACGCGTACCTTTCTTGACCTTGGTCCACAGCTGCTCCTTGTCGCGGAAGGCGTCGAAGGCGTCCGGCAGCCGGATGTTCCCCGCGCACAGGTACCAGAACAGGATGCCGAACGCGTACACGTCCACCGCCGCGTCGTAGCCGCCGCCGAGCAGCTCTGGTGCCATGTGGATCTATATAACAACATACAGGGTGACACCTAAGACGTAATACAACATTTTATTTTCTAGATCTACTCATCAGTACGATCAACTTTTACTATGGGACTAATATCGAAATCAGTAGAAAAAAATGTAATCTCCCATACTAAAAGCAATCAGCTGGTTTCACAATTTGTATGGAGACGTCGATTTTGTGTTTACGTTTTAGAAGTTGGTCCCATATTAATAGTTGATTGTAATCATGAGTAGATTCGGAAAATTACATTTTGTATTACGTCTTAAGTGTCACCCAGTATTGTTGAGATAATAATCTGCAGGTGAATTCATTTTGAATTATTTATGATATATTATAGGGATATATAAGTGGAGAAATTTTGTAGTAGATACTGTCTGTGAGCACTAAGGTGCTTCGGGTTTGTACTTCTCTCTCACTTGCTCTTAATAAGAGCGTATAAGAGCGAGTGAGAGACACGCACAGCGAGGGAACTAAGTATAAAATATAAAAACTGGTCAAGTGTGGTGTAGTCTTTACAGCCCGACCCACGCTTGACCAGTTTTGTATTTTTATTATAATCACACTAAATTTTACACCCTTTTGGATGATAAAACTAAAAAAAATCGTTTGACAATTTGTTTACGAAATTGACCGCTACAACACAAAATTGAAAAAGATCAGCCGGCTATTTACATACATACATTAAATCACGCCTGTTTCCCAGAGGGGTAGGCAGAGACCACTTGCTACGATCTTGACAATTTTTTTCGCTTCTTCCACATTCATAGGTACATCGAGTCATGCACGCACATCGGTTTCGGGTACTTAAGATTCGGCTATTTACGGCTCTTTATAGTTAGGACGGACGGACGGACAATGAAGGCTTAGTAATGGCTAAATTTTGGTACGGAACCCTAAAAAAACATTTCCTACCCCTTTTTAATTACCGTTCAATCGTTTGCCATACCCTCAAATCTACACTAATATTATAAAGAGGAAAGATTTGATTGTTTTTTTGTTTGTTTGAATTGAATAGACTCTGAAACTACTGGACTGAAACCACATTCGCCATTAGAATCCTACATCATCCATGATGAACATACATTAAATCACGCCTGTTTCCCAGAGGGGTAGGCAGAGACCACTTCTTTCCACTTACTACGATCTTGATAAATTTATTTCGCTTCTTCCACATTCATACATCGAGTCATGCACGCACGTCGGTTTCGGGTACTTAAGATTCGGCCCTTTTCCAGTATTTCTCCGATTTGACTCGAAAAAGTACGCCTAGGGCGGCCCCTTCCGACCCATCCACTCACTTTCGATCTGTATATCTCTTTCGTCAATTTTTCATCCATCCTTTCCAAATGACCGAACCATCGAAGCATGCCCTTTTCAATCTTAGTTACTACATCTTCTTTTATTCCACATTTCTTTCTGACTTTTTCATTACTTACTCTATCAATCACATTACTCTATAGGCTATGTTTTATTTTTCTGCGCGAAAGGAGTCGCGGGCTATAGCTAGTATGTTATTTATTTATTTTAATGGAACAGTAACAAATTACAAACTGACACTTTTTATAAACTATTACACAATTATACAAGATAATGTTTACAATTTAATAACAACTGTCCACAGCATTAACAAATTACAGCATGTTTGCTTTAAAGATAATGATTAAATACAAATAAGTAGGTATATTATTATAGTCTAGGAAATATGAATTGAACATTTACTTTTTCCACTTAAATCTTTTTGTAAATATCAAACAAAAGCTAGTTGTAAAAGTGCCCCCGTTCTTCAAACAACACAGCGGACCGAAAAGTCTTGATATTTGCGGCACGATTTTGTATCACAATTTTATTTGAAAAAGAAAAGTAAAAAATAAAATGTCCAATAGGTTATGATATTTTTTTATTAGTAAAAATGTATAGGATACTTTTACATTAAGTATTTCATTCATCCGAGTACTTGAACTTGTGGAACCAACTACCCACATAATATCACAGAAAAAAAAAAAAATGTTTTATAATACACCCCCAAAAGCAAAATTATTTTATTTAGATTACTATCTGCACCCAAGTGAAGAAGAAAAAACAAATAGTATCAATACTTTTCAATCCATGAGTAGTAGCCATTTCTGCACCCTGAGTGTCGAAGCGACTCATAATTAAGCGTTTGTTTTCACTATTCAAGGCTATACGTCGTTGACAATAAGTAGTATAATCGCGTGTAAAAAAATGCACTTTAGTCGCTCCGGCTCCCAAGTGAGGATTAGTGCTGTTATGAACAATAGATACGGGTGCTCGACTTCTCATTGTCCGGTAAGTGTTTACGCCGAACAAAAGATCGCAAACTAAATAAGAAGTTTCCAATTTATATTTCTCAAACTATACATTATTGATTATTAGCCTAATGCCCCTACAATAATGTTCTGTGACTCACCGGCGTGCCGACGACGGAGCCCGTCATGAGCGCCTCAGCAGCGCAGAACCCCAGGTCGGACAGGGCCGCGCGGTTGTCCGCGTCCAGCAGGACGTTCTTCATCTTGATGTCGCGGTGCACCAGCCCCAGCGAATGCAGGTAGCGAATACCTGGGTACAATCAACATGTTTCTTTTATTCGTGTACTATACCACTTATATTCATGTCGTTAACGGTATCTATGAATACGTATAAAGTAACCGAAGCGGAAAACTGTTCTATAATGAGCGTTGCCATGGCACTCGTACCTTAAGAAGCTTCATTGTGTATGGTCGACTACAAAGATATGATTGTATCCACTTTTGTACCATATTACAATGAAATAAGATTTGTCTTCAACTGTACCAGTTACATACATGACTATTATGCAACAGGCATTATAATGAAGTCTCTTTAGGTACGAATGCCGAGGTTTGGGCGCAAGCGACAGCGGAGAGGGTGTTCTAATGACATGCACGAGTATCTATAGAGCTAATTATGTACCGTTGCAAACATAAGTTTATCTTTAAGATTAAAATGATAATGATCGAAACAAAATAAACAATAGCTAAATTGATTCATTTTATCCTTGATTTTTTGCTAACATATTACCTACTTGTCAGCAAAGTCATTTTTAATATTTCGATTGGCGTTAATAGTTTGTTTAGTGTAGTACTAACCAATGGAAAAAAAACAATAGATAGAGGAGTTAAAGTTTCTATTGGTAGACTTTTTTTGGCGGTCCCTAGTAAAAATAGGTGAGTGGATTTAAGTCGGGTGAACGGGCTGGCTACGAAGTAGTGCCAGCCCGCCCAATCCACATGTCCGCCTGTTGAAATATTCAAACGTGTTTTTATAGAATACAAATGGACAGATGAACTTGTAAAGATGGTAGGAAATCAGTGGATGGAAGGCGTATTGAATCGTTGTTGCTGGAAATCAAAGAGGGAGGCCTATGTTCAGCAGGGGACGACAGGGGACTGAAATGATGAGTATTGTAAGTGACGGGAGGTGTATCTATATGCATGTTGCATTGTACCTTCGACGATATCTGCGGCGACCTGCATGCGTTCGGCGTAGGAGAGCCCGGCGCGCACGGCGGCGTGCAGGTCGCGCGCGCGCCGCGCCGACACCAGCAGCACGCCCGGCGCCCCGCCGCCGCGCCGCTGCACCACCGACCCG